>ONZH01007802.1:0-600000 GCA_900303285.1 Rhinella marina
CAAGCTGAACCCATGAACTTTTAGCTACACCCGTGGAAGCCAGTGATTGGCTGCTGCTGTCAAATGAGCGTACACAGGCAACTCACCACTGCAGCCAAGTAATCAAAGACCATGTGTGATTTCAGTCTTACAGATTTATACCTCGCTATAGAAGACGAGTTTGTGTCCTCTTAATGTGGTTTTTGGGGTTGTTTGAGATTACACCAATTAGGACTCTTCCCCTGATAGACTATAGCCGTTCTTCCAGCAGAAATCCATGATGGAAATGTAATTTAACTTCTGTATAAAATACTAGAGTCATTATATTTAGGGCTCGGGCTACCCGGTGACAATGGTCGGGGCCAGGATAGCAGAGTAGCAGACAGCAGTAATCTGATAGAAATGAATGGGAGCACAGCACGATTCACAAAAATGCAGGATTTTTGTTAGAGCCCATTCATTTCCATGGGATCACTGCTACTCTGCTATCCTGGCCCCGACCAGTGTCACCATCCAGCCGAACCTTAGAGGGGTTGTCTCATTCAGGTAGGAACATACCTCCAAACCATCCCGGATCCAGCGGGACAGTCCCGGATTGCAGTGGCTGTCCCGCTGTCCTGCTACAGGAGAGGTATGTCCCTTTTTCTGGCAACTATCTCTGCATCGGCTCCCTGCTTCATCATCCCTCCCCCCTGCTGGTTCTCCACTCCTCTGGTCTGTGCAGGGAATGGGGCCACCAGTAGTCAGCCTCGGCTCTGCTCCCTCCACAGACTAGAGCATCCAATGTCCTGCTGCTGCTGTTAGGAAGAAAGTAAGTATGTGGTGTTTATTTTTTTACTTTGTGTGAGGGGCACAATGTGGGCATATTACTGGAGGCATAATGTGGGCAAATTACTGGGGGCACAATGTGGGCAAATTACTGGGGGCACAGCTGGGTATATTTTACTGGGGGGCACAATGTAGGCATATTACTGGGGGGCACAGCTGAGCATATTACTCGGGGCAGGATGTGGGCATATTACTGGAGGCACAATGTGGGCATATTACTGGGGGGAACAATGTGGGCATATTACTTGGGGCATATTACTGGGGGCATAGCTGGGCATATTACTGGGGGCACACAATGTGGGCATATTACTGGGGGGAAACAATGTGGGCATATTACTTGGGGCATATTACTGGGGGCACACAATGTGGGCATATTACTGGGGGCACAATGTGGGCATATTACTTGGGGCATATTACTGGGGGCACACAATGTGGGCATAAATACTGTGTGAAGGGGGAATAATTACTATGTGGGAGCATTAATGGGACTGGGTGGGATTAGGTGTATAGTTAGGTTTTGGGCAGAGTTAGAGGCGGGGCCTTGTGCAGAAAAAATTTGTCACAACGCGCAAACTGCACCACACAATGTGTCCCTCTTTGGTGGTTCACAAACTTGGGAGTTATGTAGGAGTTGCTGCAGCACAACCCCTGGCGAGAAGCTGATTTTGCTGGGGGTTGCCAGTGATATCGTCTGCAACAGCTGCAATAACATTCCTTTAGTGGAAATTTAGTATTATGAAGGGGCCATGTATGTCTGTCCATGTAATATTTGGGTGGCCCAGGTTCACCAGACTGGAAGCTGCTTTCAACATCTCAGTAAAAAACTGCAAACTGGCACTTTACTGGTAACAGTACAGACTGGTAATGTCAAAGAATATAACATTTATATTGAGCACGATATTACAGTAAATGTGCCGACTGAATAACATTAATCACACAGGTATTAATGGTTAATAGTGTAGTAATGGGCTAGATAAAAGATCAGAGGTCACAGAGGGTCAGTATACTACTATGACATCACTATGTAGAGACATAGCGGCTCTTATGACATCACTAAGTTCTAGACAAAAAGTCGGTGCTCAGGAGACATAGGTGTGATTGTGAAGAGAGGAGACGGCGGACACATCACTCCCCTGCGACTACAGTTTCCTTGCTGGAAAATGATGACTGCACTGCTGCTGCTGCTATTTATTTGGACGTCTTCTGTATCCTGCCGTCCACTACCTTCAGAAATGGAGAACAATCTGGAGCCACCCAGTAAGTGTCCTCCATGTGTAAAATATGGTGTTTATAAGATAAGAGTAATGCATGAATCACCAGCAAATGTGTGACTAAGGCTAGGACTACACCTAGGGGGGGATTTAGTAAAACCTGTCCTCCAGTTTTCCAGAATACAAAAGTCTAAATTTTTCTGCAAACCACATTTTGCACAAAAATCTGCAACTATTTTGTGATTTGTGGCCTGAAACTGCAGTAAATGATGGCAGACGTCTATGCCAGTTCACAGTAGATTTACTGGTACATGGACAGCCAGAAAACACACATCTTACTCCAGCACATTTCTTATTATGACCAGCGTAGGAAATGCCAGTCTTCATAAATACCCCCCAGAATTTTTTATCTTGCGCTACAAAATAAAAAAAAAAATACTGTGAAATTGCTATTCATAGGAATACACTGAGTAAAATCGGTTAGTTGATATGCTGTAAGTCACCAAGAAGTGATGTCATAACTATTATGACATCACCAGGTCCTAGACAAATGTTCAGGAGATGTAGATGTGATTGTGAGGGAAGATGAAGGAGAACACGTCACTCACCTGAGATTATAGTTTTCTTTCTAAAATACTAGAACTTTTATTGATTTTAATTTGGACATCGTATAGAGCAGGGGCGCCCAACCTGCAGCACTCCAGCTGTTGCAAAACTACAACTCCCAGCATGCCCGGACAGCCTACAGCTATTGTTCTTTGGCAGGGCATTGTGGGAGTTGTAGTTTTACAACAGCTGGAGGGCCGCAGGTTGGGCATCCCTGGTATAGAGCACAGATCACCCAGAAATCACCCATTATTCTTTCGGTTTCTAACCTGCTCGAGAAAAATGAAGGTTGGTTTGGGCAGAAAAGGCAGTTTTTCTTTAAGACAATTTCATAATTTTATCCTAGTGTGCATCCCTAGTTATATGAACTATTGTTACTGTTATTCTTAGAAACAACATATCTTTTGGATATCGAGAAGAGCATCGAATTTCTGAAGACCATGCCGATGGGAGTGATTGCGGCCATTCCACTCTTCATCCTCCTCGGGGTCCTGATAATATTTGCCATCTTCATCTACTGCACGTATGTAATATTTCACTTTACTTATAACACTGTGACATTAGAAATCCATGCCTTAGATCTAAGTCATTATTACAGATGTTGTGATAGATTTTACAAACTTAGAGAGATAAAACACACAATGTCGCCTTCCTAGCCGCACATTCTGCCATCACACACTGCACATAACTGCACTCTCTATATATGTATACTATAATAATGTCATTGTGTTTATTACAGGTTTTGCCGCAAAAAGCCAGAGACCTAAAACCATCACAGCCATGGGATAATAGGCCATACCCTAAGCAAACATGCAAGAGACATAATAAATAATTGGAATAATTTATTAAAATTTCTTTTAAAACAACTTTTGGCCACGGCCTTTATTAATTTTACCCATGCAATAACAATTGTTAATTCTAAAACCAATAAATTTCATATGTCATAACCAACGATAAATCACATAGTAAATAGAGTTGAGCGAGCATGCTTGGCCGAGCATGCTCGAGTGCCATTTTCGCGTATTTGCGTACGCATTTTATAATTGGTACGCTAATCATACGCATATTTTAATCTGTACACTAATGCGTACGCATTTTAACAATTTGTATGCTATGCGTACGCATTTGCATACAGATTAAAATATGCATATGATTAGCGTACCGATTTTAAAATGCGTAAGCAAATACTCGAAAATTGCACTCGAGCATGCTCGGCCAAGCATGCTCGCTCATCCTGCAGCGTCAGGTCAGAGTGCGCTCTGTACGTTCTGAGGCTGCAGGCAGTCAGGACACAGAAGAGCAGGCCCTGAGAGGAGCAAGCAGGAGGAGGGGTAAGTACTGTACAGCGCTCACAGCAATTCTCTCCCCCTCCTCCTGCAGACTAGTGAGAGCTTCCATTATGGAAGCGCTCACTAGTATTCCGTTTATAAGATGCACTGCATTTTATAAAGGGAAAAGTACAGTACAGCTAGCAAGGGGGGACCACTGGGCCCCCTGGCTTAGGGGCCTGGTCGCAATTGCGACCACTGCGACCCCTATAGTTACCCCAGTGTACAGTGCTTACATGGCTCTGTAGCACTGTATACTCCTCCCCAGCCTCTGCCTGCCCTGCTAATCCCTTGTGTCATACAAGGAGGGCGGGCAAAGGAAGAGGCTGGGGAGGAGTAACCATGAAAGAAGGCGGAGCAGCCTGGGCTCCTACACAATGAACACCGCCCCTGGGCACTTGCAAGTGCTCATTTGCATATGAATTACGCAGCGTTTTTCCTGTATCTGCAAGTCTAAAGAAAATAACAAAGGTACCATTACATTCATGTGTAGATGTGCAACAGAGCCATGTAAGCGCTATATATAGTAATATAGTGGTGACAGACTCCTTTTAAAGAAGCTACTCCTTTTCAAGTGATGACCATCCTTAGCATAGGTCATCACTATCTGATTGGCAGGAGCACGGAAGTGCTGCAGTAACTAGCTTCGTCCTCTACAAAATGGACTTCTGATCGGTATGGATCCATCACTCCGTAACCCACCCACACTTCCGGTCCGCGGCACCGCAAAAAAATAGAACATGTCCTATTCTTGTCCGCATCCACGGACAAGAAAAGGCATTTCCATTATAGAGCCGGCCATGTGCGGTCTGCAAAATGCGGAACGCACATGGCCGGTGTCCGTGTTTGCAATTTGCGGATCCGCAATGACATATGGACGTGTGAATGGAGCCTCAGAGGCATTTGACTGGCATTGCATGCTGTTATTTAGTCTATGATTTACTAATACACCCAGATCCTTCAAATCAGGATAGTTTGACAGCTTCTGTTCTTAGTAAAACCATGTTGGCTATCACTTATTATATGATTGACAGTTACATAATCCTGTATGTAGTACCGTAGAAGGCCCTCAAACATTTTTACCACTATGGATGTTAAGCTTACTGGTCTATAATTTCCTGGTCAAGTCCTAGCATCCTTTTTTGAAAATGGGCACCACATTCGCCTGTCATTAAAGAATCTGTAAATATTATGAACAGAGGCAAAGCAATAACTGAACTGAGCTCCTTTAGAACTCTAGGGTGTAATCCATCTGGACCTGGGGTCTTGTTCACCCTTAATTTTTGCAGCTATCTACAGTCAGCCAGGTAAGTATGTTATTTGAGGTATTTCCACCAGTGGTACCACCCTCATGAGATGCCCTCTCTTCTTTTGTATATACAGAGCTAAAAAAAACATTTAGGAGCTCTGCCTTCTCTCGCTCCCCAGTGACCAACACCCCGTTACCATCATTTAAGGGTCCTACATGTTCTGACCTTGTTTTTTTTCCATTTATGTATTTGAAGAATGTTTTGGGGTTGTTGTTCTTACTTTCTTTGGCCACCTGTATTTCATTCTGTATTTTCACTGATTTTATTGCCCCCTTACATAATTTATTTATTTAGTTGTTTATACGTTTTGAAGGCTATAGCTGTCCCATCTGATTTCTATTTCTTAAAGGCCCTCTTTTTGTAATTTATTGCACTTTTTACACTCTTTGTAAGCCATGTGGGGTTTAATTTTATTTGCTTGTACTTGTTACCTCTAGGAATGTATTTAACAATATACCGTATTTTTCGCTTTATAAGACGCATTTTTTTTCCCCGCAAAGTGGGGGGAAAGTGGCTGTGCGTCTTATAAAGCGAATAGAGCAGTATTACATGGCCGGCACATCGCATGCCGCGCTGTGCTGCATAGCATAGCGGCCTGCGATGTGCCAGTGAGATGTAAAGACGGGCGCTATGGGGGTAGTAGCGGGGCCTGGCGCAGTCACTGAAGTTTATTAAGCCGGGCCCCGGTCAGAGCAGCCATCGCTTAGAAAGTGTATGAAGCAGCCCCTAGCAGGGCTGCTTTGCTAATCTAACTTAGCTTCCATAACTTTTCAGTACTCACTATGAATGAATGCAGGCAGCAGGTAGGACGGCAGCGCAGCTCTCTCACTCAGTCACACTCCGGCCCCGCCCACTTCATTAATAAAGTGGGCGGGGCCATAGCCGTAGCGTGACTGAGTGAGGGACCTGCGCTGCCGTCCTACCTGCTGCCTGCATTCATTCATAGTGAGTACTGAAAAGTTATGGAAGCTAAGTTAGTTTAGCAAAGCAGCCCTGCTAGGGGCTGCTTCATACACTTTATATGTGATGGCTCTAATAATTGGGGCCCAATGCAAAGGGGTCAGATCCCCCCATAACAGTCATCCCACTATAACACTGTCCTTCACAAATCCCCATAACAGTGTCCTCCACAGATCCCCCAATAAGTGTCCTCCACAGATCCCCTATAGGTGTCCTCCACAGATCCCCTATAGGTGTCCTCCACAGATCCCCTATAGTGTCCTCCACAGATCCCCAATAAGTGTCCTCCACAGATCCCCCTATAGGTGTCCTCCACAGATCCCCTATAGGTGTCCTCCACAGATCCCCTATAGGTGTCCTCCACAGATCCCCTATAGGTGTCCTCCACAGATCCCCCAATAAGTGTCCTCCACAGATCCCCTATAGGTGTCCTCCACAGATCCCCTATAGGTGTCCTCTACAGATGCCCCTATATGTGTCCTCTACAGATGGCCCTATATGTGTCCTCTACAGATGGCCCTATATGTGTCCTCTACAGATGGCCCTATATGTGTCCTCTACAGATGGCCCTATATGTGTCCTCTACAGATGGCCCTATATGTGTCCTCTACAGATGGCCCTATATGTGTCCTCTACAGATGCCCCTATATGTGTCCTCTACAGATGGCCCTAAATGTGTCCTCTACAGATGGCCCTATATGTGTCCTCTACAGATGGCCCTATATGTGTCCTCTACAGATGGCCCTATATGTGTCCTCTACAGATGGCCCTATATGTGTCCTCTACAGATGGCCCTATATGTGTCCTCTACAGATGGCCCTAAATGTGTCCTCTACAGATGGCCCTAAATGTGTCCTCTACAGATGGCCCTATATGTGTCCTCTACAGATGGCCCTATATGTGTCCTCTACAGATCCCCCTATAAGTGCCCTCCACAGATCCCCCTATAAGTGTCCGCCACAAATCCCCGTAACAGCGTCATCCACAGATCCCCCATAACAGTGCGCCATCCACAGATCCCCCGTAACAGCGTCATCCACAGATCCCCCATAACAGTGTGCCATCCACAGACCTCCCATTAGTTCAAAACCCACCAAAAGCACACCATTTGGTTCAAAATATTTTATTTTCTTAATTTCCTTTACAAAAACCTAGGTGCGTCTTATCATCAGGTGCGTCTTATAAAGCGAAAAATACGGTATGTATCCAAAGTAGATTTAAAGCACTCCCATTTAGCATTAGTGTCATTACGTGACAATAGTTGCTCCCAGTCTATGTCCTGAAGTGCAGCGCTCAACCCTGGGAAATTTCCCTTCCCTTCAGTTTGGAGCCTAGTTCTTTAAAATTATCCTTAAGGACCTTACACCTACCATTTATTTTGTCATTGGTACCAACATGGACCACAACAGCTGGATCATCCCCAGTCCCTCCAGTAATTTATCCATCCGTTCCACGACATGTCGAACCCTGGCAGGGAGACAGCAAACCATTTGTTTGAGGCGGTCTTGGCGACAAATTATTCTATCCGTCCTCCTGATTATAGAATCCCTTATAACCAGAGGCGTAGCTAGAGGTTCAGCACAGGGGGGGCGAAACATACTTGAGTGGGCCCCCCACTTGGCTTCCCAAACGCACGTTTCCAACTTCACAGGCACATACTACTAGTTGTGGTTATAATATTGTATTAGAAAGATTACTATATAAACTGCTAGATCATCTATGCTGCTAAGTACAGTACAATAGACTTTCTACATACCCTACTCTAAATACTCTACCACATAATGCAGTGAAATATAGGAGTAATAGGAGTAAAAAACAAGAGGACTCCTATGTTAAAGGAAACCTGTCCACAGTTTTTACATCACTAATCACTAAACAGTCCCCTGCCCCCATCAGACCTCAGATCATCAGAATGTGCCCCCCATCAGACCTCAGATCAGTGTATTGTGCCCCACCAGACCTCAGATCAGCGTATTGTGCCCCATCAGACCTCAGATCAGCAGAATATGCCCCCATCAGACCTCACATCAGCCTACTGTGCCCCCATCAGACCTCAGATCAGCGTATTGTGCCCCATCAGACCTCACATCAGCCTACTGTGCCCCCATCAGACCTCACATCAGCGTATTGTGCCCCATCAGACCTCAGATCAGCGTATTGTACCCCATCAGACCTCAGATCAGCAGAATGTGCCCCCATTAGTCCTCACATCAGCCTACTGTGCCCCCATCAGACCTCAGATCAGCGTATTGTGCCCCCATCAGACCTCCGATCAACAGAATGTGCCCCCATCAGACCTCAGATCAGCGTATTGTGCCACATCAGACCTCAGATCAGCATATTGTGCCCCCATCAGACCTCAGATCAGCAGAATGTGCCCCCATCAGACCTCAGATCAGCGTATTGTGCCCCATCAGACCTCAGATCAGCGTACTGTGCCCCCATCAGACCTCAGATCAGCGTACTGTGCCCCCATCAGACCTCAGATCAGCGTACTGTGCCCCCATCAGACCTCAGATCAGCGTATTGTGCCCCATCAGACCTCAGATCAGCGTATTGTGCCCAATCAGACCTCAGATCAGCGTACTGTGCCCCCATCAGACCTCAGATCAGCAGAATGTGCCCCCATCAGACCTCACATCAGCCTACTGTGCCCCCATCAGACCTCAGATCAGCGTATTGTGCCCTCCACCAGACCTCAGATCAGCGTATTGTGCCCCCATCAGACCTCAGATCAGCGTATTGTGCCCCCCATCAGACCTCACATCAGCGTATTGTGCCCCCATCAGACCTCAGATCAGCTTAATGTGCTCCCATCAGACCTCAGATCAGCGTATTGTGCCCCCATCAGACCTCATATCAGCCTACTGTGCCCCTATCAGACCTCAGATCAGCGTATTGTGCCCCCATCAGACCTCAGATCAGCAGACTATGCCCCCATCAGACCTCATATCAGCCTACTGTGCCCCTATCAGACCTCAGATCAGCCCACCCAGCCACATAGGATTAAAATAAAAAACTTTACTTACCTGTTCTGCGCTGCGGCTGCCCTCCGGTCCGCGCTCCGCTCTCTTCCCTGGCCCGCGCACACTATGACCTGACGCTGCGTGCAGCGTCAGGTCATAGTGCGCGCCGCCAGGGAAGAGAGCAGAGCACGGACCGGAGGGCAGCCGCAGCGCAGAACAGGTAAGTAAAGTTTTTTATTTTAATCCTATGTGGCTGGGTGGGCTGATCTGAGGTCTGATGGGGGTCCCTAAATACAAGTGAGCGCTTCCATAATGGAAGCGCTCACTTGTATTCGCCTGATAGAAGGCAAGGTCATCCTTGCTGGGGCCCCCCCTGAGTCACTGGGGCCCGGAGCCGTCGCCCCCCCTGCCCCCCCGGTAGCTACGCCACTGCTTATAACCACTAACTGTCTAGGCCTACCTGCACTACCATCCCCCCCGACTACTAGCTGGGCTGTTCTCCCGGCTGTTAGGGACAACAGTATCCGCTAGGGCTGCCATTTCTGAAAACTGCCACCCTTGCATTATTACTCAACTTGGCAATTTTGCTTGAAAGCACAAAAACAGGATTGGCCTTCCTCTTCTTGGATCCCTTTCTACTCCCTCTAACTACATTAACCCAGCTACTTGCCTGTTCCTGATGTTCCACCAACTGATCTCCAACTTCCATATCTATCCCACTAACTGCTTGCTCAGTGAGCAGCATGCTCCTCTCAAGATTGTCAATCGCCCTCAGTGTTGCATTTTGCTCTTCCAGATCTCTAACACCAGCTTCCAGATGGGCAACATGCTCACATCTTTCACAGCGGTATTCACCCTGGAACACCTGCTCCAGTAGTGCATACATATGGAAGATTGTGCACTGAAGGAAATCTCCAATGTTGCTAGCCATTATCCCAGTTGCAAAAAGAAACAATGAAGATGGAAAAAAGTAGATTACTTACAGGATCTTTGTGCCTTGTCTTTAGCTCCTTGTCTTAAACTCTGGTTCTTTATCTCCACTTAATTCACAAGCCACTTAGTGGGGCAAGCCCAACAGAGCAAGCTCAAGGAGCCTTAGGGTGCAATTTATTGCACCTGGGAGCACAAACGACTCCCCTTACCCAGGTACTAAGCAGAAGAAAAAAAGTGTTTTAAATTATGTCACTACCAAGATACAAACAGCACAAAAAGACCCTTGCAATACAAATTACACTATATGCAACTCTTTGAAATCTCTCAAGCAGTCCACAGAATCACACTCAGGACAAGCACTCCGGTTTTTTAACTCCACTTAATTCACAAGTCGATGGAAAAAATAAAAATGTAATGAGACTTTGAATAAAAATGTTTTAAAAAGTAAAAAAAAAAACCATAATAAATAGGTATGTAAATTTGGATTTGGTGCAATCTTACCTACCCGCAGTATAAAGGTATCATGTCACTTATACTGCATGGTGAATGCCATAAAAACAAAACCTAGAAACAATGCTGTAGATGTTGCACAAAATTGGGGCCATTTAGGAATACAACTTGTCCCACAACTATATGTAGAGCTGACAAAACAAAACAAAACAAAAAATAGTCCAACATAGGTAGTGTTCTCAAGGGGTTAATCTGCAATTCTCCTGAACACAGTGTGAAAGCAGTCTAAATGTAAATGTAAAAGCTGTTCGGCATATATGTTAATGGAAAGTTGGAGGAACATCAGTACGTTCCTCTCGACTACAACTGTTGTTAAAGGGATTCTGTCACCAGGATTTGGCCTATAAAGGAAATCACACAATCGGATTCTGCTAAGTGTGTTGAATGCAAAAACGTTATTCTTATTCTTCCTAGGGATGAATTTCATATTAAAAAAACTTTTTTTAGCTTATGCAAATTATTTACATAAGGAGCCCAAGGGGATGTGCCCAGCGCTGTTGGAGCCCGGCCACGCCGCTACTGTTGGAGCCCAGGACCGCCCACCTCATTATTATTCACTGCACAGCTTCATGCAGACTTGCTCCGTCACCATCGTAATCCCGCGCAGGCGCAGTAACTTTGGTGAGGCCGATGCCAGTAGACCGCAAACCGCTTCAGGTACTACGCCTGTGCGGGATTACGATGGTGACGGAGCAAGTCTGCATGAAGCTGTGCAGTGAATAATAATGAGGTGGGCGGTCCTGGGCTCCAACAGTAGCGGCGTGGCCGGGCTCCAACGGCGCTGGGCACATCCCCGTGAGCTCCTTATGTAAGTAATTTGCATAACCTAAAAAAAGGTTTTTTAACATGAAATTCATCCCTAGGAAGAATAAGAATAACGTTTTTGCATTCAACACACTGAGCAGAATCCGATAGTGTGATTACCTTTATAGGCCAAATCCTGGTGACAGAATCCCTTTAAAGTTATAAGGTATCTCCATCTAGCCATAGGCAAAGTAGCATAGTTTTTGTTCACCCAAAACAAATAATTATATGTTGCGTTATGAAAACTGACCACAAGGTGGCAGTCTAATACAAAATATGTGCAACAATTAGCCTACCACAGCCTGTGATATATTTGAAGCCCACAAGATGGTGATATTTACAAATGTAGACCTGCCATAATTATATTTCTTTCCAAATGAGGTCAGAATTTTGAAAATCTAGTCTGTAATCAGTAATCTAATACTGCTCTTTGGCTGGAGCTAATAGTCCTGTATTATTGAAGACAAATTCAGCGTTAAAATATTGAATCCTCCCCCATTATATTCATTTTTAATTAGCAAAGAGAATGTGATAAGACGGCTATCTTGCTGTATTCAGGAGATCTGTGGATCCCATGTTCTATTGGAAAGTGAGGATGGCTGAGGATGCGGTCTGCACAGTATGCCTTAGAGCAGCAACACATTGTAGAGGCTAAGGGCATACACAGATCTCATAGAGGCCCATGGCAAAACTTAGTATGGGCTCTCACACCTTACTAAGATTCCCAGTAAGCATGTGTCAAACACTCCTACTCAACGTGGAACATACAGCCCAACTCCCCAGCTTTCTGAAAAAAGGCTTTTTTTTAATTAAGTGGAAGAAATTTTTAGTGGAAAAAATGTAATAAAAAAAATCACTCTCTGCCACGTCCAGTTATGAACACCATATTTCTCAAGGTATTCACACCAGAAAACTGTTATAATACATAGATAAATCTCCTGCTTTCCTTCACAGAGTATACTTACTATAAAACTGTCTGCTGCCTCCTGCCACCACTAGGGGGAGCTCAGTGCATAGGGACTTATATAGTTACTATTCAAGGGTTGTGTCCAAACCCATTTAAGAACCTTGTGATGTCACAGGGTCTCATGACATGCTGATGTCACGTTAGTTTGAAGCAGACAGGATGTAGCAGCAGTATAATATCTACATCCCATGCAGTGTGGTAATAAAGATAAGTAGTATAATGCAAAAATAATAATAAAAAATAAAATAAAAAATAAAATAATAATAATAACCCTTCTGATGGTGTTTAGGGTGAGGCGCATGCTCACTTTAAAATTGATGCTTTAAATGTCATGTGACAGGGTACTGAAAGTGAATGGAGTTTAGACACTATCCTATTCAGAGAAAGCTGTAGATTCTCTATGCACTGAGCTCCCTCTAGTGCCAACTGATAGAAAATGCAGTGAATCTACAATGTGTAAACGGAGAAGGAATTCAGCGCCCGGCTCCATAGCAGACAGGTGGTCTGTTTCTATGGTAGGTACGCCACTGGTAGAGACAATGCTTATAGTAGATAAAACCTCAATAATACGGCTGTGTGTATATAATGGGAGCCAGTCCGACAGTGTTCCCAATTAATGGTAGCAATGTCCTTTGTAAATATTAATACAGGATTTCAAAGAATGGCATTCTGTTCTGTGCATCAGCATAGCTCCTAATCATTGGAATACCTTGCTTGGAAGCAGACCACATGACTGTTATGGGCCCATGATGGGCCAAGTACTTCTTTCTCTGTTCTCCAACATAGTCAAATGACGTTCATGCAAATGCCACTAGGGGGAGCTCACTGCATAGAGATTTTTACTGCTCCTGCTGAGTTTTATTGCAGCTGTATACATTTATTCATGTGATGGGCTCCCCCTAATGGTGGCTGTAGGCAGCCAGATATTCTCACTGGGGAGATAATTCCGTGTACTTAAGATAGTCAAGTGCTGTGAATAGCATAAGTGATCAAATGATCAAGTTCAAGTCCAACGTAATTGGTATTGTTGTGTCTGAAAATGTCCAGAATATTAAAATATCACATTATTTATTATCCATGGTAAACAATGTAAGAAAAAAATAAAATATATCAATGCCATAACTGTCAGAAAAAAATGTTATTACCATGTTATATTTGAACAAGAATGGTATCAATAAAAACTACAGCTTGCCAGAATATGACATAAAGCAACTCTTTTTTACAAACATTTTTATTAAAGTAGGAAAACATAATAAAAACTATATACGTTTGATATGGTGAACACTGTAAAAACGAAACCAAAAACAGACTTGAAATTTTAAGTTTTGTTTGCGTTTTTACCCAAAGATAATGTTGTTCGAGATCGGCAATAGAGTGCATAAACCGTTAAATGGCTGCATTAACTCTTTCCAGCCCAGTGCCATACATGTACAGCACTGGGTAGGTCTTAAAGATGGCACCCGCTCACAAACGTAGCGGGCACCATAGCTGCTGAGTGCCTGCTGTTTTAAACAGCCGACACCTGGGGCTAATGTCTGTGATCGACAATAATGTTAATTGCAGACATTTATCCCCTCAGATGCCGTACTCAAATATGAGGACAGCATCTAGGAGCTTAAAAACGATGGAGCGCATGGTCTCAGGCCTGCAGTGGCGTCCCATAGTGGTGATGAAGGGATACTGTGTCCGGCAGTCTCGGTCCTCCTGAACGATCTGAGGCTGCGCAGACATATTCCTATGGAAACCCTGTATTGGAGTCTATGAGAGGAATAATCTAATGATTGCATGCTCAAGTTCCCTAAGTACCGCATTTTTCGCCCCATAAGACGCAAAATGCCCCTGCGTCTTATGGGGCGAATGCTAATGAGCGCTTCCATTATGAAAGTGCTCATTAGCACCGGAGGACCAGGAAGCGGTGAAGTCTCTGTACTCGGCTGTTGGCTGTGCATGGCTGCGCACAGTGTGAGGGTGCTGTGTGACCTCACGCTGTGCCCGCCAGTTCACAGTGCAGGAGGAAGGCAGAGAGCGTTCAGCGGCGAGCGGCAGCGTCCAGGACCAGGAGAGGTAAGTGATTATTTATTTTATAAAACAGGAGGCAAAGGGGGCTGATGAGAGACAAAGGGGGCTGATGAGAGGCAATGGGGGCTGATGAGAGGTATGGGGCTCTTATCTGAGGTCTGATTGGGGGTCATTCACATTGGGGTCTGATTGGGGGTCTGATCTGAGGTCTTAATGGGGTCTTATTAACATTGGGGGTCTTATTGGGGCCTAGGTCTGATTGGTGGTCTGACCAGAGGTTTAATGAAAAATATTTTTTTCTTATTGTTCTCCTCTAAAACCTAGGTGCATCTTATGGGCCGGTTCATCTTATAGGGCGAAAAATACGGTAAACCTTTAAAAGTGTAAAAAAAAAATTAAATATAAAAGTAAAGTATAAATGTAAAAAAAATATATAAAAATTCGAACCCCCCTCCTTTCCCCAAAATAAAAATAAAAATAGATTTGTTTGCAGTGTGCAGTGTGATAAACCAGCTACCGAAACATCACAGTGTTCACTAATGGCAGTGTCCTCCTACAGCAGGATACTGATCCCCACCACACTGCAAAAATTGTTCTGCAATGGTTTGAAGAATATGTATATGTATTTCATGTTAAAGGAGTTGCCACTACTTGCAGAGTTGCCTGGGGGAGCGAGGCCTCACTACACACTACGCTTTGGCACATGCATTACGCATCGGTGAGTGCTCCTGTCAGGCTGCTCAGCCATGATGGCATATTGTAGGCATCATTACCATCTATTGTAGAGCAGTGTTGTAAGGACCTGCAACCTCCCCTCCCAGGCAGCTCTGCGTGTGGCGGCAACCAGTCATGCTCACATTCTAGGACAGGTTACTGGTGACCATTTTAAATCATTCCCGGACTGTCATCATTCCCGGACTGTCCAGGACTGTCCAGATGATCCACATTTACTGCATGTCATCGATCACCAGTGATGACACCGCTATATCACTGGGTATATTCGCAGTGTATCAGCAGCTGCTGCTCCACAGGGTATCTCACACAGTTCACTGTCCTAATTATTAACACTAATGAATAGCTTTTATGTTGTAAGACAGTAACAATAACTCGTTGACTTGCTTCTATGGTTTCCATCATCATCTTTTATACTTTTAGCAGTGAAATTATCATTTGTGTGCTTTAAGCGAAACCTACATTATTAATAGTCGTGATACAGAGCAGCACTAATGCAAACAGTGCACACAAGTCAGTGTGAAAGGGGGGCTCTCCCACAAATGTGAAACTCTTTAACTTATTATCGGCTCATCTGGAGGACTTTCTTCCCTTTCTGTGGGTGGGTGGCAGCTCAAAAGAAACAATCAAGCATCTGCATCTCCCAAAATGCATTGCATTTAGCTTTTGTTAACCCCTTCCTCCTCTGCACACAAAATAGTCCCTGACAGAGGTACATACTCTATGTAATGCCACCACAATTTCCTTTTCCACTTTGTAGAGAAAGATATAGCTGTATATTGTAAGCTTCAGAATGATAAGTTATGGTTGGCATCAGGAAGGGAATGTACCATTCCATTCCTTCCCTCCTGGTAGAAGAGGGCTGGTCCTGCTTCCTGCCAGGAGGATGAATTCTAGATAGTTCCGGAGTTAGAATAGCAAGCTTGGCGTCAGGGGGCACGTTTATCTGCTCCCACCACAAGGACCTGTGGAGCTAAAGATACAGCTCGTCTGTGAGGACCACTACTCCAGGGAGGTTGCCGAGTCCCGGGCCATTCAAGATCTGCAAGCTACAACATACAACGACAGCATAGGGATCAGTGCTACAGCTATGCAGACTCTGCTGCAGGTGATGGGATAACAAGTTAAGGCACCCATCATCATAGTTCAGGACGGGCATATGTAAAAACCTACATTTCACAAGGGAACAGCTATAGCCACATGTACCAGCTTATTGCTGTTAGCAAAGGGAAATCAGGAGAGAGAAGGACTACTCTAGAGTCCTATTGTCTCACCATACGCATCATCTGGGGATAGAGATATTTCACCTTGTACAGACGACACCTGGATGTATTGTAACTCATCCTTTGCACTCAGTAAAGAAAAACATTTAATGTTCTTCTACATCTGCCTGATCCTTTAATATCACCTTTTCACTGCAGCAAACCCCAGGGAGGAATGGTCTGAGGGAGTACACCCCCACATCTCACCACTACCACTCCCATCCTCTGCATTGGCTCCTCAGGGGCTTCCTGCAATATCTGGACCACTTCACCTACCAATATGCCAACACTGAGGAGAGAGGAAGGAAACAGGAAAGCTGCTGAGCATGTTAGTTCACCTCTGAATACAGGAGAAGGTGGACCAGATGGATGAACAGCAGGGGGGGCTACCAAACAGGAAAATGTAAAAAAAACACTTGCAATATTTTAATTGCATGTATAATACCCTAATTATTGCATATTAATTATTTTCATGGAATAACCCCTTTAAGAGCATCCGACCACACCCATATTTATATCCGGCTGAGTTAATTTTCACTTATGCCCCTTTCACACGAGCGGGAGACTCGCATGTCTCCCGCAACGCATCTACAGGGCTGGACTAGGCACGGACAGGGATCGCATAGCATTATATGCGATCCCAGTCAGTGCCAGAATCCAGCCCTGTAGATGCGTTGCGGGAGACATGCGAGTCTCCCGCTCGTGTGAAAGGGGCATTATTAATAAATATTAATAACTCACACTAATGGCTAAAACTCTTGCTTGGCTTGATTCTCACGTAGAAATATTTTCTTCAAGATTGTCTATGGCCACCTCAATGGGTTATTGTCATGAAGGCATTGTATGGTCACAGGATATTCCATAAATGTCCCATAGGTGAGGGTCCCATCTATGGGACCCACCACTATCACATACTGAGGGAAATGGAAAGGTGGCCTTGATTTATGGCTCTCACCATTCACTTTGTTAGGCCTAAATAGCTGAGCATGCTTACTTGGAAGGTCCTATTGAATTGAATAGAGAGAGCTGTGCTTGAATGGTCACCTCACCATTCCCAGCAAACTGCCACTGGGCTCTGTTCTTCAGATAGGAGCAGTAATTCTAAGCAGGTCATCTAAAACAAAAAAAATGAAGCAGCTTTGCAAATAGTCTTTAAAAAAATTATAGTTTTGTGTATCCAGCTCCCACAAAGATCTATGTGTCTCCATAGTTAGATTACAAACAAACCCTGTGTATCTATCCTCTCTTATTTTAACTAGAAGAAAGTAGCACAGGACTACAAGATCTCACTACAATCAAGGACTGTTTGAACTAATACTCATCATTTAGTCTTTCAAGCACATAGACTGGTACTCTGATTTTATGTGTCCAAGGTGATGGAAGTGACATTCAGAACTGTATAGTTGGGAACTACAAGAAAGTGCGACTGACTGGACATTTTCTTCCAATCCATGTTTGTATATTTCTCCAGTATATCTGGGTGCTGTAGACTTCTCAATGGTATGTTCAACCATGCTTGCACCAAAAGTGTAGAGAAAATCCTTGACCTTCTACATAGTTTATATCACTATGTCTATACTCACGATGGTATTTAAAAGAGTGGTCGAGACGTCCTCTTTGAGGAAACAGTGCAGACCATGGAGGCTAAGAGGCAAGTTTTACTAAACAATGGTGCAACATGCTTGATGGTTACAGATCTCATATATGGCACACAAGCTCAGTGGTTGCAGGACATCCAAGTTGGCATTATTATTTGATTGATGCTTGCACCAAAAGTGTGGAGAAAATCCTTGACTTTCTACATAGTTTATATCACTATGTCTATACTCACGATGGTATTTAAAAGAGTGGTCGAGACGTCCTCTTTGAGGAAACAGTACAGACCATGGAGGCTAAGAGGCAAGTTTTACTAAACAATGGCGCAACATGCTTGATGGTTACAGATCTCATATATGGCAGACAAGCTCAGTGGTTGCAGGACATCCAAGGTGGCGTTATTACTTGATTCTTTTAGAATGAAGCATTTATAATTTTTTCTCACAAGTCACTACTGACTTCACAGGGACCTTGGGCCAGTGTTGACTTAACAAAGACCTCCGAACAGTGTTAACTTAAAAATGATTTTCAGAACATGTTGCAGTAAATTGATAACTCATGCTGCTTTGTTGACAACTCACACAGAGTTTTGCAAAACTATCCCAAGTCCTCTACTCCCAAGTACCAAAGAAGCTCCAGGTTAGGTTACTGTCTGATTTCAGAGACACTCTTCATGGCTTATTCAGTGATATTACTGGTGACAACTATTGCCTTATGTGTCTCCTAAGAGCAGCTTTCCCACAAGTGTCACACACTCCAGCCTTAGCCCACCACCCTTCTTGCAATAGGCACACCACTCCAGTTCCAAAAATAAACCAGTTGCTTTTTAGCATCCTGCTCACCAATGCAACCCCAGTGGACAGGTCAAAGGCCAATTGCAGGTCTACCTGAATGTGTACCCTCTACACTCACCCTCATGGCAACAAAATATACCCTTCTCTTTGGGTTTTTTTTTTTTACTGCTTTCACCATACAGTAGGCTTTCAGCATTTCTATTCTTTTTTGCTACTTTTGCACAATAAAAACACTTGTTTTTCTGTCTCTTAAATTCGTGACCCATAACATTTTAGTTTTTCCTTCCACAGAACTGTATGTACAACTTGTGATCACTTGTTTGTTTTTTTTGGGGAAGGGGGGAGGAATAGATTATTTTTTTTTACAGAGATTACATTGTCGGATAAATAAAGGGATCATTTTATTCTCTGGGGCAATACACTTATATAATTAATTTTGTGTGGAACAAATTTTTGAAATTAGTTTCAGGTCCTATTCACAAGAATCAGTTGTCAAATTCAATTCAGGTCCTAATACATTTGACCTAAATCAGTGCCATGATTCCCCTGAAAAGTCATTCACGACACTCTAAGGTCTCCTGTGACTATATCCAACACCTTTGAAGCTCTTTAACACCAGGACAACATTAATAATGTAAAAATGACAGCGACGTATATAGCTGGGGTTAAATGCATGGTAACAAGCAGCCTGTTTTAAAATGCACTGCACTGTTGGATTTTCTATTCTTTTTAACATTAGAAAATGGTTCAAATGGTCCCCCTTTTTGGGGAGTTGCAACAGTTTTGTTGCTACAGTATGTTATTGAAGAAAAGTATATATACCGGTATATATGAATGAATTTAATTAGTTTAGAATTGATTCACTGATCTCCAGTCATAGTTTTAATTACACGCAACTTTTGTTCACTTTTTATTCAATTTTTGTGAGCAATGGGTGAACAAAAAAAGGCAATTCTAGTATTATTTGTTTATTCATTTTTATGGCATTTACTACGGGTTGTAAATGACATGATAAGTTAACTTTATTTTCTGCCCTGATACAGTTATAGGAATACCAAATTTATATATATACAATATATAAGGCTGAGTGTATGTATGTCCGCTAAAGGAAACTGCACCGTCGCATTTACAATCACAAAATTTGGCATACAGGTACATCAGGTGTCCGGGAAGGTTTTAGACCAGGTCTCAGCTCTCTATGACCTGAGATATTCCCAAAAACTACATTAGCCAATTGAAGCCTGCAGGTCTTGCTCTTCATATCTCAACTGCCATACGCACGACACGACATGAACCTTATCAGCCAAAAGTAGCTTGCAGGCCCTTAGTCTCCACATACACACAGTTTTACATCAGGTTTCCATAACAACCCAGCCATTTTTGTTCACTACTGTAGGGGGCTTTAAAGGGGCAGAGCACTGTGGATGACACTGTTAAGGGAGCGGAGTGCTGTGGAGGTCACAGTTAAGGGGGCAGGTAGGGTGGCCATTCAGGCCACCCTCAAAAGATGAACTTAAAAACCTCCACCCTAGGTCCCGCTAAGCCATGCCCCAAATCAACTTCTGTCAGCTGCAGGGGTGGGAGGGAGGATGACTTTTTCCCTGCAGCTCACGCTCAGACAGAACAGTGCTGCTGTCTGAGAGTGAGCTGTTCAAAAGGAGGGGGGCATTAGGGGGGCGGGGTGTTGTGGTGGTCATATTTTAAGGGAACGGAGCTCTGTGGAGGTCACTATTAAGGGGGAGGGTTATTGTGAAAATAAGGGGTAAGGTGGAGGTCACTAATAAAGGGGCGGCCACTGTGGAGGTCACTGTTAAAGGGGAAGGTGCTGTAGATGTTACTGTCAAGGGGGCAGGCCGCTGTGGTGGTCACTGTTAAAGGGGCGGGCACTACGGAGGTCAGTGTTAACGGAGGAGGGGACTGTGGAGGCCACTATTAAAGGGCTGGGGTACTGTAGATTTCACTGTTATAGTGGATACTGTCAATATCTTAACGACACACAGAAACATTAAATGAAATAGATAAAATATACCCATGTGCAGCCGGGTCCTTCTGCTAATATATATATATATATATATATATATATATATATATATTTTTTTTTTTACTACTTTTGCACAATAGAAACACTTAAAAATTGTTTTGGGTTGATGTATGGAGCTGCTCGAGGGCTTGTATTTTGGCAGGACAAGTTGAAATTGAACAGACCTCAACTTTGTCACTACTTTTACATAGTTGCATAGTTACTTAGGCTGAAAAAAGACACAAGTTCTTTAAGCCCAAGCTCTAATTGTAATCATACTGTATTGACTCAGATAAAGGCAAGCCCCCTATAAGATGGTTGACAATTGTCTCATGTTAGAGGAAATATTCCTTGACAAATCCATGGCATTGTAAAAATAAGTCCCTGGACCTCATACTGTAATAAACTTACCTGTCTGGGCTCCAGCAACACGATCCTCAGCTTCGGCACTAAGACACACCTCCTGGTGATGTGTCCGCATCCTTAGCAACCGCGTGTAATGCTCTGTTTCTCCCTGCAGTACGCAGGGGACACAGGCAACGGACTGATTGACAGTCCATTTGCGCAGTCATGTTTAGTTTGGTGTCTGACATTAATGGAGCGTCAGGGCACCAGACCAATCAAGTTCTGGTGTAGAGACCTGACACTCTATTTAAAACCCCTCCTTTTTATAAACCATTGCCAGTGATAGTCTGTTGTGGCTCACTCATGTGTACTCATTTTTCCCTGTCACTGAGTTCCTGATTGCTTCCCATTGCTTGTCTTTAGACCATTCTCTACCTCATGTTTGATACTTTGCTGCCCATTTGATTTTGACCTATTTTCTATCGACTCTGTTTATTGTACTGCCTCTTAGTAGCATAGGGACCATCGACCAGTTGTGGTCTAGCCATTTAGGGCTTGTACTGTAAGGAGATAGGGACAATGGGGTGGTTTCAGATGAGGGCCACACTGTCTTTGTTCTTAGAGTCATAAGTGGAAACACATTGCACTGTCAAGCTGACACAGTGGTGTACCTGCAATAGAGGCAGACAATGCGACTGCTATTTATACTACTTATTGAAAATGGTCTGTCTGACTGAGGAAGAAATGTAGCGGCATCTTAAAAAAGATTAAATAGACAAATCACCAGGTCCAAATGACATAAACTCTGTATCCTAAGAGAATTCAAGGGGTTGCCCACTTTATTACTATTGATAACCTATTCTGAGGATAGGTCATCAATATGAGAGGTCTGACTCCTGGCAGCCTCAACGATCATCTGATTGAAGAGAAGGCAGCGCTCGTATGAGCACAGCCTTCTCTACTCTGTTTACCTGTTCACCACAGCAACTGCAGTGGTGAGCTGGTATAATTACAAGTATGCCATCCTCATTCACTTCTATGGGACGGCTCTGTAGTATTCACTTGAACAGACGTATCCGTTTCATACACGTGAATGGGGACATAAATCACCATATGTAAGTACACCTGCTCACCACTTCAATTGCTGTGGGGAAGAGGTAAACAGAGCAGAGAAGTCAGTGCTCGTACAAGCGCTGCCTTCTTTCCAAACAGCTGATCGGCAGGGGTGCCAGGAGTCGGATGCCCGCTGATCTGAAATTGATGATCTATCCTGAAGATAGGTCATTAATAGTAATAAGTGGACAGCCCCTTTAAGTACTGTAATAGACAGACCCTTTTTATCTGATGTTTAAGGACTCTATAGTCACAGGGAGCGTACCACAGGATTGGCACTTAGAAAATGTGATGCCCAAATTCAAAAACGAGTCAAAAACAGAGCTCAGTAAGTTTAACATCTGTTCTGGGCCTCTTCATAACTTAGGCGGATCCACCTCTGCTACCAAAGTGGTAAATGAGACGTCCCTGCCAACTTTTTTAGACCTGAAATATGCCTAATATATTGTATTTCAGCTTCATAAATGACCTGCTATGTTACTATGTTTCTATAAAATTCAGATAAAGTGGATGAGGCCAAAGGAAACTTTTTTTATTACAAGTTCGTGCTGCACATGTGCTGCATTGCCTGGGAGTGATTAACGCATGTACACTGAAAAACTTGGTGCAGGGGCAGGCTTGGACTGGCCCACAGGGGTACAGGTGAATCCCCCTGTGGGCCCCTGAACAAGGTGGGCCCCTAGTCTCCCAGCCCCTGCACAAGTGGCACATAACACAGTGTAGACTGACACTCCAGTCCGACACTGTGCAAGGAGCTCGTACTTTTTGCTAATGGGACCTATGAAATCTGTGTACGCCTCTGAGCTGACAGTTTATTTCCAGGTAGATTAACAGAGGAAGAACACAATGGAAAGTAGACAGCATGCGACAGAATTGTTATTTTTAGGAATAATGTATTTACTAGAACAGATTTGTCCAAAGAAGTGACAAGTTTACTAGTCTTTGCGGCTTGTTTTAATACACGGATACAACCGAACATTGATTTTCATATGTTAAATTAGAAAACAAATTCCTATACACAAGTTAATAGGGTAATGAAATGTTAACGTTAGTGTTTCCATTTGTATCTTTCTAAAATGTAATTTGTGGCCACCAGCTTTTGCCATCTGCGTTTGCCCAAGACAACATGAGTGAAACACTAAGATTACATTCATATTTAATATAGACACATATCTGTTTGTTCCTTGCAGATTATTTTTTCAGAAATGATTAAAGCAATGCTTAAACTCCTTGGTGTATTTTTAAGGATAGAAGCATATTAAGGTGACCTGCTGTGCCTCTTTTAAGGATGGCATTTTCCTCCCCTTTATTAAAGGTCAACTGACTTTAGATTATCCAGGCAGCTCAAGTGCGAATGCAATCTGTCATACAGACCAGATATGTATTGCAAATCTAGCAAAATATAATCTTTAGGAATCATATTCTGAATACTGTTTTGATTAAAAATAGGAGCTTGGATTGATTCTAAACTAATATGTTAAGAAATGGCTCTAGGAGATTGAATTAACCCCATCAGGTCTGGCTACCTCCAGCAAAACCTCCAAAAATTGATAACTAAACAAACGGCACAAACCCGCACATAAACGATGAAAACCTATTGTTTTCTTATACAGTCATATAGCATTGCGTGTCAAAGATCAATATTTGTGATTTCCTATGAGTTCAACAGTAACTACTGGAATTTCTTAGATGCCAAAAAAATTGCTTGGCCAACATGTGCAATGTAACTCTATTCTTTGTTTTCCAATCATAAAAATAGTTTCCATGTATAAAATAGTTCAAAAAGTATTTAAGTAACTGAGGTCCAAAAATGTAAGAGCTTACTAAGATCCTGTATTTTTTATCCTTGTAAAAAGCAGATTTCCAAGGCCATATTACTGATTTATGATTTTATAATGGAATGTAGGTCATTGGGGCAAGCCCTAATCACACAACTGCCAACAGAATTGCACCGAGATATATGATGGCACTAGTAAATGGGTCAATCAAAGGGCACATTATGATTTTGGGAAGATTTTTTTTGTCTTTGTAATATGCACAATGCCATCTTTTCATGTTCTCAAAATTGTCATTGTCAGAAGTAATTAAGAGAACATCAATGGTCCAGAAATTCCTAAGGTTGTGGAATACATGATGCTGAATAATGACAACACGTTGAACCGCGTTCTTTAACTAGATGTAATGAAGTGTGCACGCTGCCTTCCCATTAACATTTGAACTCCAGTCGACCAGCATATAAAGTTTATTTTGTAAATTTCCCACCACATAATGAGACGCCTAAATCAGTAGTACACGGTACAGCATGTCTCATGCTGGTTAGCCAAAGAAAAGACAAAAGAAGGGAAATGTAGTGTTGACATGTACTAATTAGAAGACAACAAAATGATGGAGTGTTGTCTCTTTCAGATAGAATGCTGAAGGTGTATGGGATTTTATTGGTTCTATTGACCATGGGGAAAAAGATTAGGTAACCCTGCATAAGATTTTTTTTTAAAGCCATGTAATATCTGGGTTTGGTGGCTTCTGCACAGGTTCAGGACTTGCAGACAATGGCATCAAAGCCAAGGTGGAGATGGGATGTTGAAAACGGAACTCAACTTTATTGGCAACAGGTTTTACACACTTTGATATCTCACAACAGTGCTTAAACATTACAAATAGTCTTTTAATTGGAGGTGGTAGCAGTAGTTGCTATGTTTTCGTGCCCCAGCCTCTTACTAGCTACATATTAAAGTCCTCATCTAGCTCTTGTCTGTCACTACTGGGTATCAAATTTGGCTTTTTAAAAGCTTGCCTCCATCTGTTGGTGATAGCCCTTCTACACCAGACTGCTTGTGGCAACTTGACTTCTCACTCCCCTTTCCTTTCTTCACATCCCCACCCATACCTTGTTTGAATTTGATCAATATATGCCTTTTATGATTTCTGGAAAATGCCAGTCTCTACACGTAAGCTCTACCCTGTTGGGGAATGCAGTACCCCTGTGCTCTCACACTCCCACAGGGCATGGTCACTGGACCTCCACCAACAATGCTGTTTGTTGTAGCCAAAAAATTCCTCCAGCACCATTTTCATCACAGTGTCAGGCAACCTACACAAAGAGCCACCTTCCCCCTCTTACATATAATGAAAGAAAGTGACAATTCCCATAATAAGGCCTGGAAAACGTCACAACACACAACCAGTAGACAACCGGCAATGACTCCTCCAACTCATCACAGCTGATAGAACTGAAACTCTCCCTGTGCTATGAAGCATTATAGGAGATTTAGGCTGGGATGACATGGCAACTTTGGCAGCAACACATAACATTATAATGAAAGTGAACAGGGTCGTGTTACTACCCGCCAATTGATGTAACCACGACATGTGAGTCACCAGAAATCCACCAGTTTTGGATAGGACTCAGCATTGAAAGTGGAATGTGATGAGACCAGAGAACTCTCTCCTTTGATCATATAGGGAGAAGGCACTTCACAGATAGATTTGGTTCAAAATCTATCCACATTTTCAGCCATTACCAAATCCTGTGGCTCGGTGTTTCATAACATTAGGGTTTGGACTCCATGACCACATGTTCTCCTTCCTAGGTTAAATAAATTTAGTTTTGATAACCTTTCTTCATAACGGAGAAGTTCTATACATTGCATTAAGTTGTTTTCCCTTCTTTGAACTTCCTTTAGGTCTCTAGATAACTTTTTATAGACTGGTACAAAAAACTAGACTGCATTCTCAAGATGTGGAGGCCCCAGTGCTATAATACGTTGCATACTCCCGTAATTGTGATCCATTCAGGGTGTACATAGCACATTTATTTTTTGACCTTACACTTATCAACACTGAACCTTGTCTGCCATTTTGTCGCCCATTTGGACAACCTGTAGGGATAAAATATATCATATGATTGGCAGATACGAACAGTAGTATGTCATTTGGAGCAGAAGAGGGCATCACTTTTTCAGATCATGAAACGGGAGTCATTTATTAAGATAAAGCTTCATACAGATGTAGCCAGAATTATCTTGACTCAAAGCATGGCAGAATGATCACATTAGGTTATGGCTACACGGCGACATTGGTCGCATAACATGTGTCATGGCCAGGATAGCAGAGTAGTAATGGTGCCATAGCACTGCTGGATTTTATATGACTCATGGAGCGATCCCATTCATTTCTATGAGATCACTACTACTCTGCTATCCGGGTCACAACATGTCATGCGACCAGTGTTGCCGTGTAGCCATACCCCCCTACATGGCAATTTGCTGTATGCTGATATTGTTGCATTAATGTGTTAGGCCTGTCTAGATACAGTTGGCTACATCTGTACGCCAGTCTTAAAAAGATGTGCGCTTGCAGTAGAATGCGCCAAATCTATATTAAAGTGGTTCTTTATGCATTTGTCGCATCTTCTGGAAGTCTGTGCATCAGAAACAGGGGGTAACTACCATAGTGGCAGACCATGCGATTGCTATGGGGCCCAGGGCAAGAGGGGCCCAGTCTTAGTTGGGATTGTCTTCTCTTCTACTGGAGGTGAAAACTTGGTCAGGACTCTACCCTCTAAAGGAACAACTTTTAGCAAATGAGGCAGTGGAAAAAATGGCCCAAGGGTCATTGAAAGGAGTTTAGGCAAAAAACCCTTCTTTCTTATCTGGGGGGCCTGGTTTGATCCTTACTTCTCTATGTACGCCACTGATCAGAAAATCAAATCTACACCAGCAATTTCCATCAGGTTCTGTCTTAGGCCTCAAGCAGATGACTGTGTCCATTTTGCTATCCACAAACCACGGATCCACAAAATACAGATACTGACCATGTGCATGCCTCAATTTTATTACTCCCTTCACTAGAATTGTACAAGAACAGGACATGTTCTATAATTTGTGGAATGGCCACACAGATGCAGACAGCACACGGATAACATCAATGTATGGGTCCTCCTGCAATCCACCATAATATTGATCAGATGTGGACCAAAATTTTAGTCGTGTGCATGAAGCCTTATTTATAGTAAATTTGTTGAGTCGTGGGAGGTCCTGCCCCTTCTGCTAAGCTCCGTAACTTTTTTTTTCAAAAGTCTAAAACTTTTGCACAAAATGTCTCTTTTCATCAAAAATGATTACATTTGTACGCCATAAAACCAAAATGTACTTCTATTCATAAATTGGAAAAAAAAATAAGGATATAATTACATTAAAATAAAAAATTATTAAAAGCTCACAACCTTGATGATATAACAGAAGGTCTTTTCTAAACCACACATTAGTAAAATAATTGACTGTAAGCCATTGCATTGTTGTATGTGTGCGCCACATAACCTCAGATAATCTCACCAGGGTTGGTTATTGCTATTACTGTCCCCTGAGTAAAAATGTCTGATTAAGGAGATTTCTAATGCGGCTGCACTAAGCTGCTTATTGTTACATCTTCAGTTTGATGTTCAACTAATGTCTACATTTTCCTTGCTTCAGAGTACATTCACATGAAACAGGTGAGGAGCAGTTGATGGTGGGTTCACATATGCGTTGTATATTCCTTTACACTGTTTCGTTATAATGGAATATAAAGCAATTTAAGGCCTGAATGCGAAACGGATCCTTTTAGAGGCACTCCGTTTTGATCCGTCCTAATAGAGTTCTATGGGCACAAATAACGGTTCCGTCTTCTTCCATTATGTAAGTCGGAAAAAAATAGTCCTGTTGACAAGACTGTTTCCAGCATTCTACATGGTTTACAGGTGAAATAAACAGCCACATCAAAATCCACAGCAAAATTACATGGAATTTTTTTCTTTATGTGGTTTTTAACTGCAGTACTATTATATGACCCATAGCTATCTTCAAAACTACCAGGAATGAACATGATGACAACCACAAATCTTTATAACCTGTGCATCTTTCTTTTGGCACTGATTCTCCTCCAGTCCAGTAGGGAAATTGGCACCATTCCTGGCACTCCCCAGTGGTCTGAATGGTGTAGAAAAGCCATCTGTGGCTAAATTTAGGTACACGGGCATTTAAAAAGTTGCAAGGGTGTTCTAGTTTCGACATAATAAATGACCATTTAGTTTCTATTCTTATTTTAAAGGAGGTTAATATGGATGGCCTATCCCCAAGATAGGTAATCAATATCATATTTGTGAAGATCTTACTCCACATACCCCCACCAATCAGCTGTTATGTTGCAGCTCTGACACCACATGTGGACACAAAACTACACAGCCCCATACATTGTGTATTGGATGGAGTTGGCTACTGCATCGCTACTCCCATTGAAATGAGGTAAGGCCTGCTAGTAGTATACCTACAACTAGAGGTGAGTGAACCACTTGAGATTCTGTTCAGATCAGGTTCACTAAATTTTTTAAAAATCGGTTCGGGCCGAGCCAAAGTTGCTCCAATTGCCTTGAAAATTGGTATATATTTTTATAAATTTTTAGGAAAACTTGTAATGTATTTTAATTTTTTATGATTTATTTTTCCCTCCCCCTTTTCCAAGCTCTTCCACGCAATGACAGCAATAGTAAATGTTGTCTAAGTGACTCTGACATACATAGCTGTGGGATAACACATGTTTGGTGGCATTAACATACAGTACAGCGTGTTTAACAACACTCCATGCCTGCAAGTGTTAGGCTTTTTTAATATTCCAAAAATTGTCCCTTATGGGAGGAAGATGATGTTTAAACACACACAGTGTTATGGGATTAAAAAAAAGTGGATTGGGGGGACCAAGCGTTCAAAAATTATGCCTTGACAGGGTCGGAATGCCTGCTCGTACAACACACACAAGTGTTGATTGTCAGAAGAAAGTGGCTAGTTGTGAACAAGCCTAAAAAATTCTCCCTTTTAATTGGGAGCAGTAGCAGTGCAGTGTGGATGTGGAAAGTGGCATGCGGCTGCACTAGTGGCATGCGGCTGCAATAGTAGTGACATCCGAAGCAGGATAGCATGGAACATGCAAGGTTGTCTATGGTAGTGGTAGTAATAGTAGTAGTGGTAATAGTGGCAGATGCATTGAGTTAATAGTGGTGGCACTAGGGAATTAGCAGCGAGAAGAAGCAGCAGCCCTATGGTACATTTTGGCAGGAAGGCAGCAGCATGATAGAAGTGGCAGCAGCCTAACAAAAGATGATGGTCAGCAGACCGCAGCAGTGCCATAATGGAGAATTTTATGGTAGGCAGGATGTAGCAGTGGCATAATGGTGGAGTTGGAATGATGGAGGTGGCAGCTACAGCTGAACAGAACGTGATGGTAGGCAGGTTGCAGCAGGGGAGTGGCAGCAGCCATACAGAACATTGATGGTAGGCAGGTCGTAGCAGTGGCATGATGGTGGAAGTGGAATGATGGAGGCAGCATCCGTATTGAATGTAAATGTAGGCGGGTCACAGCAGTGGCATGATGAAGGTGGCAGCTACAGCCGTACAGAATGTGATGGTAGGCAGGTTGAAGCAGTGGTATGATGGAGGCAGTGGTATGAGGAAGACAGCAGCAGCCATACAGAAAGTGTGCAGCCACCTGCCGCAGGGGTTGTATGTGAGCATTGGGGATATGTTGTCAGAGTGTCTACTGTGTTGCCGGTGGTTTTGGTTGCTCACGGTTGGTTGATAATCCCCTGGACTGGCGTGCAGGTGTGTGGAGGGAGGACACCACTTTCCTTGGGGCACTCTCTGGTACTCAGGAGTTCTGCCGGATGGTGAGGCGAGGTGCCCATGTTGGTATGGTATAATGGTGTCTGTCGGCAGGGCCCTGGTATTTCGTGATGCCAGCGTCCGTTGGACGCAAAATGAAGATGAGGAGGCAGCTCGTATGAAAACAGTTTAACTTTTACTTTTGCCTTGGGATGGTTCTTTTTAAAGTGCAGTTTACAATACTTGGCAAATAAATATGGATGCTGCAAGAATTCCTCTTTGGGCTATACTTCAATAAAGTGCGACTTTAGTTATGTTTTCTTACTTTAAATCCAGTTACTCTTATTTCCTTATGTCAATCCTCTTGAACTACTGTAGTCCTGGCTCTGGATAACATCTCTGAAGATACTCTAATACAGCAATCCTACAGGGCGGGTTCAGTGAATGGCAGGAATTAATACGTCTGCTTCATACATTACGGATGCTTGTAATATCTATATGAAACGACACTGTCCAGAGGGTTCACAGTGGGTATAAATACAACTTGGATCCTAGGTTGTAAAGTCTGTGTCCAGGCGCCTGAGGCTACTCCTGATGACATCTGTGCTGACAAAGTCCATTAAAGCCAAGACAGGCTGTTTACCTTTGCCAGACTCTCGTTATCCAGTTGATGCTCAGATACTAGTGGCTTAGAAATCGTAAATGCCAACATGAAACCTGACTTGGCCAGGGCCAGGCAGAATGGCAGCCTCAAGATGGATGACTTGCTTCAGCTCTTCTCCTGCACTTGACTTGCACTAACTGTCACTTCCTCTGAACTCTGAACTGGTTCTAACCAGTTGCCTAGGTAGTTATATATAAGGCAGACTAGCACCATCTAGTGGTGAAATAATAACATGCACAGCTCAGCCCAAAGGGATCTTGCAGCACTAAAATGACAGACATACAATAAAATAGGTGACATGGCTATAGCAATGACAAAGTTTGCAGTGTCCTTTTGAACACTATATGTGGGACATTGCACGTGATGGTAGGCAGGTCGCAGCAGTGGCATGATGGCAGCATTATCCATACAGAACATGAATATAGGCAAGTCGCAGCAGTGGCATAATGGAGGTGGTAGCAGCAGCCATAATGAATATGATGGTAGGCAGGTAGCAGCAGTTGCATGATGGCGGCAGTGGCATTAGTTGCCCAGAACGTGATGGTAGGCAGGTCATAGCAGTGGCATTATATCAGCAGGCTCACAGCACCAGTGGCAAGATAGGGCACCACCAGGAAGGCCTGATCTATTCATCGGCCTCAAGCAGAGGAGTGTGAAAATACTCCTGAATCTAGGCTTGGTTCATTTTGACAAAAGTGATGTTTTGGACAGTGGTGGAGGAAAACTTGGCTCGTTTCGGTGTCACCACACCCCCTGCTGTGCTGAAAATCTTCCCCGAGATGACACTTGTCGAACAAGATGCAAAAGGTGTCTAAAGCACATAATAAATGAAGTACAGTGCAACAAGTTTTTGACACAAATTAAGCCAAAAGTTTGGCTTGCATACCTTCCTAAATCTACTTCACTGTATGTCAGACAGTATTATGCTAGGATGTAGTTGTTATGATCATTTTGGGTTAAAAATAATTTTTGGTCTTTATTAAACATTTTCAGTAGTTTTTGTCCTAAAGGATTAAGTTTAAGCCTAAATGCAGAGTACCTTTAGTTTCATTTTAACACTGAGTCCCGGTTTGTTGCTGTTCTGATGGCTATGTATAGCCCTTATCTCTGAATTCCTGGCAGCTCACAAACACTCATTATAGCTCAATTCTTATCAAACTGATAACAATATGGCCTAACTTCAGCAAATAGCATTTATTATGTAGATGATGTTAATACAAGGCACTTACTAATGTATTGTGATTGTCCATTTTGTTTCCTTTGCTGGTTGGATTCATTTTACACATTATTACATCACATTATACACTGCTCGTTTCCAAGAGTTACGACCACCCTGTAATCCAGCATCGGTGGTCATGCTTGCACACTATAGGAAAAAGCACTAGCCTATGTGCGTTCCCAAGGTCCTGGCCACCAGAGAAACCTGTGCTTTTTTCCTTATAGTGTGAAAGCACGACCACCACTGATGGATTGCAGAGTGGTCATAACCTTAGAAATGAGCAGTGTATAATGTGAATGAATCCAGCCAGCAAAGGAAGCAATATGGAAAATCACAATACATTAGTAAGTGTCTACATTAACTTTCTCTATACCTGGGATGCTCAACCTACAGCCCTTCAGCTGTTGCAAAACTACAATTCCCAGCATGCCTGGACAGCCTACAGCTATCAGCCTTCAGCAGAGCATGATGGGATTTGTAGTTTTACAACAGCTGGAGGGCCACAGGTTGAGCAGCCCTGTTCTATATGATAAATGCCTGTTGCTGAAGTGAGACAACCCCTTTATATAAGTGTCAGCTGAGAGTGTAAGCTGTCAGGAATTCAGAAATAAGGGCTATATATCCAGCTGCCAGAGCAGCAACATGATGGATCAGTGTGAAACTGAAACTAAGATGCTCTGCAGCTAGGCTAAAACTGAACCCCATGGGACAAAAACTGAAAAAAAGACCAAATGAAAAAATGTTGACTGTCGACCAGTTGCGGTCTTGCTACCAAGGGCTTGCATTGCAAGTAGGTAGGGAAAGTGGGCTGGGTTCTAGGTTAAGGCTCACTGTCCATGTCTGTTCCTATTCACAGGTGTTACAAATAGACTATTTGTCTACAGTCTCTTGGGAGTATAATAGATACAGTAGTAGAATATTTCTAATGGAGATACAAAAATGAATCCAGCCAGCAAAAGAAGCAATATAGACAATCAAAATACATTAGTAAGTGCCTTGTATTAACTTTCTCTATATGATAAATGCAACTTGCTGAAGTGAGACAACCCCTTTATATAAGAGTCAGCTAAAAGTGAAAGCTGTCAGGAATTCCTAACTAAGGACTATACATCCAGCTGCCAGAACAGCAACATGACGGATCCGTGTGAAACTGAAACTAAGATGCTCTACAGCTAGGCTAAAATTTAACCCCACAGGACAAAAACTGAAAAAAGACCAATTGAAAAAATGTTTTTTTTTAGCTGAAAAGGTGCAAAATGCAGTCATAAAAAATTGACCTCAAAGGTGATCATAACCTTTAAATACCACAACACTAGAAATATAGACATTGCTGAAAAGTAAACTCTAAAGGATGTCACGCAAGGATCAATGTTCAATTTATTAAAATATACCAGGACTAACATAACATAGTGTAGTGTTCAAAGCCCTTTATAGGGATTTTATAATAAACATGATGAAATTAAACCAAATTCATGCAAATTCTAAAATAAACCCAAATTGATGGGAAATTTTATGGAAAGAAAAAGAAAATAAATATATAAATATATATAAATAACAACACAAACTCACACATATGTAATATAAAATGCTTGGCAGAAATAGTAATTCCCAGAAAAACTGAACTCTTTATGAACAATGCACAAATTAACAACTAATTGACATAAATTAACACAAATGTAACCATGACAATAACATAAGCAATTGACTTTTTATATACTGTATCACAATATAATGTCATGGGGCCCTGAAGAACCATTTTATTCTATGCAATATGCATGTACAGTAAATTGGCATTGAAACAATTTCAGTTGGATTCTCATTTCTAAGTCATGGCTTTGATACTACAATATGGAGGAAGACTGCTTGGGTAAAGGAACAGTGCAAAGAACCATATGCCGTCACATAGATAAATAAAGAACTGGGTTTACTGGAGTATTCACTAACATAGTGCTGAGTGTAGTGATGGTCAACCTGACAAAATGTGGAGACATCAAATGTGGCCTTGACTCCACCCAAGGGTCAGACATGACATCCAGACAGGTCCACGGCAAGTTATAGGCACAAATATGCATACAAAGTAAAGACACAACTTTTTGAGATGGGAAGATACCACAAAAAAAACTGTTCTTCATGACTGGGCAGAGCATTCAGTGTATGGTGGTGTTCATGACATCATTATCCTGGGGAGGCAGCCATGTCATGTGAATGTACTTCCTCCTGAAGCCACAGACCTTGAACATAAGTGCAGAATGCGTCACCAGTTGAGCATTATTAGCTTAGAAGAAGACAATGTCTTAAAGTTCATTTAATCCCATGTAAACAAAGTACCAAAGTCAATAGAACAGCACAGTAATTGACCACGTTATCATTGCTATGGCAGATTGATGGATCGTAGAAAGAAACATTTTTCATGTCTCTTTTTTCAGCCATTTTCAGATATGAAGAAACAGTTCCTGTATCTGATGGGTTTTTTACCTTCTAACCTGCTGCATCTTTAGGTCTGATGAATAAATCTTTAAAAAAAAGAAAAGAATATCCAGTTAGTGTTAACACTTCTTTTTGATGCTTTTCTGATCTTTAGGTTACGATATTTCATAGATCGATTTTAGATACAATATCTATAAACATCAATTAAACAGTAAAGATAATTTAACCTAGTAAATATACCATTGAACACCTTTTTAGCTTTGAGCCCTTCGTATATTGATAACAGTCAGAGTATTGCTATTGATTTGATCACATGAAGGTTAGCAAAAAGTAAAGGTGGAAGAGAAGTGTTATGCAGGACTACTGTCATAAACTTACCTGTCCGAGCTCCAGCAGCGTTATCCTAAGCCATGCCGGGAGAGTTGCGCTGCTGAGCCACGCACCCTGTTTACACGATAGCATCCTTAGCAAAATCCTTAGCTCTGTTTCTCCCTGCAGCGGGTGTATGCTGGAGGAGATTAGCAATAAGTTGAGTGCTCAGCTGCTCTATTCCTATGTGCTAGTGTTACTGACTAATGGAGCACCTATCAGGTGCTGATTCAGGGACTCAGCGCTCTATTTAAACCCCTTCCTGGCCATACACTGGTGCAAGTGCCAGTGATAGTTTTGTTTGGGCTCACTAGCTAGGTCCATGGTTCTTGTTCCTGTGCTGATTTGGATTGCTCATGTTTTTGACCTTGGCTCATCCTTTGACCACTCCCTGTTTCTAATGATTTGTGTTATGCATCCTGTCTGGTTCTGACCTCGGATCATCTTTGACTACTCTATGTCTCTCATTTTTATACTGCGTTGTCCTCCTGGTTCTGACCCGTTTACATATGACTCTGTCTTTGTGTCATTTGTCTCTAGGTGTTTGTATGTCTCTGCACCTTAGTGGCATAGGGACTGTCGACCAGTTGTGGTCTTGCTACTGCAAGTAAGTAGGGAAAGCAGGCTGGGTTCTAGATTAGGGCTCACTCTCCGTGTGTGTCCCTACCTACAAACGTTACAACTTGACTATTTGTCTATAGTCTCTTACTTTGGAGACACACAGGGAGTATAATAGATACACTTGATACAATCTGCAAATTCACTCATTGTGTATGCACTGGACCAATACATTGGTTCCAAAGGTTGCCATGCTGTTTATTGCATAATATATAATTGACATACCATATAATACTGGGAACCACCTCACCTTCTCATAACCGGCCTGAATGCAGTCCTTATCAAGTCATTTTCTTCCATAAAACTGGTTTGCCTGTATTCTGAAATGTCTTTACTTGTCTTCATTGTCCGTTCCATCCCTGTTTATAGAAAAACAATAGCATTGTAATTTTCATCAGTTGGATGAGGTTGAGGATATATCTGTCTGGCTGTAACTTTCACATCGCTTAAACCAGTCTGTAATGAAACAAATGAATGCCTATGGTTTCCTCATTCAGCTAAATAGTTTGGGTAAGGATAGGCTATCAAAAGGGGTTTTCAGAATAAAAATATACAAATGTACCTAAATGTATCGTAATATTTTTCATTTTCATTATCTTTGCCACCTTTGTGATGCACCTTTGTTTTTATGCTTCCAGGGGTTGCTGTTTTTGTCCAGCATTCTTGAGTCAAACAAGACCAGCTTTAGATTTTATAAAGAAGTCTATGGAAATATTAAATCTAATAAATTTGTCCCAAAGATATCCATTGTTTTTGAAAAAGTGCCAGTGTGTGTTGCATTTTTGTATGACTTTTTTAAACATTAGACAGTTCTTTGGTCAGTAAATCTTTATTCACACGTCGGTGTTTAGGGGCCGTTCTCTAATCGACACTCCTTTTTTCTTCCCATAAAACATGGATGCTGACCAGTGTGTGTTCCGCAATTTGCAGAACACACATGGCTGGCACCCCATACAAAATGCCTATTCTTGTCTGCTATTGTGAACAAGAATAGGACATGTTCTATATTTTTTCGCGGAGCTGCGGCACAGAGCCGTGGCTCGGTGCGACCTAATGTTGCCCATAGAAATGAATGGGGCCGCATCTATTCCGCAACATTGTGGAATAGATGCGGCCCCATTCACATGGTCGTGTGAATGGGCCCTTAATGTGTGTATTCATACATCACTGTTTTTGGGTCCATGTTTTTAGCATGGAACCATGCTCTATTTTGTCTGCGTTCACAGATCCATCACGCCCATTATAGTCTATGAGTCTGTGATGCTTTCAAAATGATTATTCAGCTGTGCAGTGTCAGTGAAACACGGATGACACGGTCAGCAAAAAACAGACGCACGGATCCATCACGGACATCTTCACGGAGGCATCACTAACCACCTTTTAAGCACGGACATGGATGTGTGAATGAGGTTTAATTTGAAAGCCAAAATCAGGAGTGGGCCTGCAAACAAGGTACAGATAACTTTCATGTGCATGCCTAATTTTTCTCACTCCTATTAATAGAAACTACTCTTCTTATCTGCAATTTGGAACCAGAATAGGACATGTTCTATAGTTTGCGGAACGAAAAAACGGATCAGCAAAAAATACAAATTTGTGCTTGGACCTATAGAAATAAATGGGTCAGTGTTCAGTACGATTACAGCGATACTAGATACATATAGCTTTTTACTACTTTGGTTTAATAAAACCACTTTTTTTAAAAGGAAGAAAATATTTTTGCATCGCTGCTTCCCACGATCCATAACTTTTTTTATTTTTCTTACTATGGAGTTGCAAGACTACTTGTAGTTTTCATTACAGTAAATTACACTTTTTGATTGCTTGTTAGTGCTCGTTCACATCACCGTTCAGCCCTTCTGTTCTACTTCTCCGTTATAGGACCATGAGAACGGAAAGGACGGATTCGGGACATAATTGAGCTGAACGGAGCCTATGGACCCCATAGACTATAATGGGGTCCGTTAGGTTCGGGCTCAGTGGAAGATTTTTGAAGTGTTGTGTCCTGCGTGCACAACTTTTGTCTCCGCTCCAAAAATCATCTTCTGAGCGGAAACCTAACGGACCCCATTATAGTCTATGGGGTCCGTAGGCTCCGTTCAGCTCAATTATGTCCCGAATCCGTCCTTTCCGTTCTCCTGCTCCGTTATAGGAAGGGCTGAACGGTGATGTGAACGAGCCCTTATTAACTTTTTCAGTATAAATTAGCAATTCTGTCCTTTTAAAAAAAATCTTTTTGACTGCGTTCACTGTAAGGGATAATTTACATGATATTTATATGGGGGAGAATTTTTAGTGCAATTTTTAGATTGAAACCATTTTTTTTGTTACTGGAATTTTTTTATTTAATAAATGTGGTTTACTGACATTGACCTGCAGGATGTGCCAGATAGGCACAGCCTACTGGAAAATACTCAAGGCTGGTTTGAGGCCTATATCAGACCCCAGCCAGCCTTTATACACATCACCACCCCACGATCACATTTGCGGGGTGCCGATGGGAGACAGTCCATGGCATGTAAAATGTTAAACAGCCCAGATCGGCATTCTTGCTGATCCGGGCTGTTAGAGCAGGACCGCGGCACTCATGTGAGAGCTGAGCCTCCACTCTCTGCTGCACGTAAAAAAAAACGGTTGCCCAGCCTAAGGCCCCTTAGTGACCGCCGTAAAAAGGCGTATGGGTGGTTAAAAGGATTTTCCGAGATTTTAATCCTCAGGATAGGGCATCAGAATTTGATCAGTGGGGGTCCTGTGTTTGAGAAGGCACTGGCCTGCACCTTTTATTACTTCTCACTTATCCCTTCTGGCTGGTTGAGATCCTATGCATACCTAGTAAAAAAAAATAAAATAAAAACCCCATACAGCGGCGCCATAGCCTAGTCATCTGGCTGCTTCATCAACATCAAAGCACAAAAAAAGGCCACTGTAAGCACCCTAGAAAAGTGTGAATAAATTAACAATTGGGTGTTACAACCCCCCTTACCAAAATGCATGTGTCACTACTTCCTACTTAGTCTAAGGGCTCATGCACATGACCGTATCTGGTTTTGCGGTCTGCAAAACATGGAAATCGGCACAGAGCCTGCAGCCATTTTTTATACTCCTTCACAAATGTCCTATCCTTGTCCACAAAGCGGACAAAAATAGGACATGTTCTATTTTTATGTGGGGCCGTGGAATGGACTTGATGTTGCGGAGATGAATGGGTCCGCATCCAATCCACAAAAAATCCATATTGGATGCAGACCGAAACTATGGCAGTGTGCATGACCCCTAATGCTGTCAGTGTATATTGATATACCCCTTGAGAAGGTGGATGTAACACCCCAGATGTAAATTTATTCCTACATTTACATCAGGAAAACAGGCACAATCCCAAGTATGAAGAACAAGCGCTCTACATTTGTTACTATACTTGTCAATGCTACTAGGGGGTTAAATGTCCTCACAGTAGGTCTAAGTAGCTTTCACAGTAACACAAACAGCAGATACCTTCCACTCCAGAGGAATATTCACATGATTCTCCCATGACAGGGTACGGACAGCTGAGTTGAAATGATTTTAAGTTGAATGTTGAAGTTCTATAAACCTTAGCTGATTGGGACATTTCTTCAAAAGAACATTCGGTGTGAGTCTTTATACTATGCAAGGACCTTGTCTCACCGCACAAGCCATGGTTAGAGTGTCTTCTTCTCACAAAGAGACAGTCCGGGCTCATTGGCCTACTCTCACCACTTTCACCGTCCACCGTAATAGTGGCACCTGCTGTGTGAGCCAAAGACCATATTCTAGGTTTTTCAGCACTCTCACAACTTACTATGTGTTCGCTGTATCCTTGGAAACTTTTTTTCCCCACCATTAGTCCCAGAAAGTCTTCCATATTATCCTTGGCACACGGGCTTGTGGCTGCATTGTAATTTTGATTCAAAAGGCTCTCACTGGTCTCTGAAGTAAGCAAGGGGGATCCGGTCAGATCGTGATGGCAGTCCACGTTCTTGTCTTTACTCTGTAAGCTGGTCACATCTTCTGCGTTGTCCTCCAAGTCAATTTGCTTCAGCTCCTTCTCACTTTTGCAGAATTTTTCTTCTGAAACATAACCAAAAATATAAAATCTATTTTACATTACATAGTATAAAACACAACTAAGAACTCTTTAAACACCATTTTTTGCAAACGCAAAATCTGCCACGTATTCTGCAGTTTCTGCCTCATTTTTTCAATGAGAATGTTTTCGACCTGCTTGAGGTTTAGTTCCACTGAATGGGGCTAAACCTCTAGCAGACACCTGCCACTTTCAACGCCAAAATCTGCTGACAAAAGACTGCAAAAACGGTCCTAATATACACTCACCGGCCACTTTATTAGGTACACCATGCTAGTAACGGGTTGGACCCCCTTTTGCCTTCAGAACTGCCTCAATTCTTCGTGGCATAGATTCAACAAGGTGCTGGAAGCATTCCTCAGAGATTTTGGTCCATATTGACATGATGGCATCACACAGTTGCCGCAGATTTGTCGGCTGCACATCCATGATGCGAATCTCCCGTTCCACCACATCCCAAAGATGCTCTATTGGATTGAGATCTGGTGACTGTGGAGGCCATTTGAGTACAGTGAACTCATTGTCATGTCCAAGAAACCAGTCTGAGATGATTCCAGCTTTATGACATGGCGCATTATCCTGCTGAAAGTAGCCATCAGATGTTGGGTACATTGTGGTCATAAAGGGATGGACATGGTCAGCAACAATACTCAGGTAGGCTGTGGCGTTGCAACGATGCTCAATTGGTACCAAGGGGCCCAAAGAGTGCCAAGAAAATATTCCCCACACCATGACACCACCACCACCAGCTTGAACCGTTGATACAAGGCAGGATGGATCCATGCTTTCATGTTGTTGACGCCAAATTCTGACCCTACCATCCGAATGTCGCAGCAGAAATCGAGACTCATCAGACCAGGCAACGTTTTTCCAATCTTCTACTGTCCAATTTCGATGAGCTTGTGCAAATTGTAGCCTCAGTTTCCTGTTCTTAGCTGAAAGGAGTGGCACCCGGTGTGGTCTTCTGCTGCTGTAGCCCATCTGCCTCAAAGTTCGACGTACTGTGCGTTCAGAGATGCTCTTCTGCCTACCTTGGTTGTAACGGGTGGCAATTTGAGTCACTGTTGCCTTTCTATCAGCTCGAACCAGTCTGCCCATTCTCCTCTGACCTCTGGCATCAACAAGGCATTTCCGCCCACAGAACTGCCGCTCACTGGATGTTTTTTCTTTTTCGGACCATTCTCTGTAAACCCTAGAGATGGTTGTGCGTGAAAATCCCAGTAGATCAGCAGTTTCTGAAATACTCAGACCAGCCCTTCTGGCACCAACAACCATGCCACATTCAAAGGCACTCAAATCACCTTTCTTCCCCATACTGATGCTCGGTTTGAACTGCAGGAGATTGTCTTGACCATGTCTACATGCCTAAATGCACTGAGTTGCCGCCATGTGATTGGCTGATTAAAAATTAAGTGTTAACGAGCAGTTGGACAGGTGTACCTAATAAAGTGGCCGGTGAGTGTATATACTGTAAATATACATATATTTATGCTCAGTTGAGTTACATTATTATGACCACTTCCTACTCTCGAAGTCAGCAAAGCGTAGCTCATGAAGGAAGTCACGTGTCATGAAGTGGCTTGGAGGGTATATTAGGTGTGTGATAATCTGTCTTCACACATATCTGTCCTTGCTGTCATGGGTAAAAGGGCGCTTAATCAGAGCTGCAAATAGGGATGATTATTATTTTTGAAACTGCGCAGATGTTCGTGTGCTGCTGTGATGAAGGTGTATTGTGAGTGTACAAATGGTATTATTACGAATAAGTGACATGGAAACTGCGGAGCACCACGCACCATTGAAATGAGAGATGAACGTTGGCTGCAAAAGTGTGCAAGAAAGGACCAACACGTTAATGGAACAGCTTGCCACCAAAATGAACCAGGGAGCTACCAGACATTTGCCTAAAACAACAGTTCTGTGAACCCTACTGTGTATTGGGTTACAAAACAGACAGATGGTCACTGCAGCTCTGCTAATAAAGGTGTATTGGCTGAAAAAGCTTACATTTTCATGGCAGTATAGAAATTGGCCCTCTGCTGATTGGCAGAGGGTTGCCTTCTCTGATAAATGATGTTTTCTGCTTCATTGAACAGATGGATGTTGGCGTTTCAGGTGAGAAACATCAGAGAATAAACACCCTTCAACCATGGTCCAAGGATGGTCCTGTGAGAGGACTGAAACGTTTCCTCTTTTCACATGGGTGAATAAAGTTGTTATACTTTTTCATCATCTCTTCATCACCTCTTTCATCATATATATATATATATATATATATATATATATATATATATATATATGTAAAAGAGAACCGACCTATCACAAATATTTTGTACAATCTGTGTTGCAACCAACTGTATAACACCACCAACAATCACACAGGAGATAAGTGCAAGGAAGGTGAGAACAGAAGCCAGTAGTGACTGAACATAGTCAGACTTGTAAGTTCTGTACTTGGCTGGTTGTCGAATCTAACAGCCCCATAAAAACTAATATGGCTGACAGGAAGTGGCTTTTGCTTGACTAAGAAAACAAAGTACAGTAGAGCCGAAAGAGCTGATCTTACAGTAATAAAACACCAAAAATTGAAGGGATTCCTCAGTCTTAAAGGCCTTCAATATTTGAGCATGGAATCCAGACCTTTGGAATTCTCGACATGGAAACATCAAAAGGGACATGTCACTCGCAGAAGCAGTGTGACCTGCTCAATGAGAATGATGGTCAGTTCCCCACAATCAAACATTAAAGGGAGTTTCCAGGATTTTACTACTGATCGGTGGACTACTGACACTCTGGACCCCCTCCGATCAGCTGTTTGAGAAGGCACCTGCTCCTCTGTGAGCGCCACTACCTTCTCGCAGCTTACCAAGCACAGCACCCTACATTGTACAGCGGCTGTGCTTGGTATCGTTCTCAGCCCCATTCACTTGAATGGGGCTGAGCTGCTCCTAGGTCACGTGACCGATGAACGTGACTTCAGTGACCTAGGAAAAGCTAAGAGAAGGCCGCAGTGCTCACGGGAGCGCTGGTGCCTTCTCAAACAGCTGATCGGCGGGGGTTTCGGGTGTTGGACCCCCACCAATCAGATACTGATGACCTATCCTCCGGAATTTTTTGATTTGTGATTTTGATTTTTTGTGTGTAAAATCCCAGAAAACCCCTTTAATGGACTATTTTAAAGTTGTTTTCCCACAAAACTGTCTGATTATTGGGGGTCTGACTGATGGGGCCTCCGTTGATCACAAGAACGAGGGCACCATGTACCTGTTTGAATGGATGGTGGTCACACATGTCCATCGCTACACTTTTCAGTACTGTGGAGCTGCCAGTGTTGGCCAAGTACAGCAGTCAGCTATCTTAGGCAGTCCCACAGAGATGAAATGACATGCCAACCACCATACCACTCAAATAGGGGTACACAGGACCCCTGTTGTCATGATTATTAGGGACCCAGGTTCAGACAGAGGATAGAAGATAGATTTTGTTCATAGGCACAACCCTTTAATGATAGGACATCAATGCAAAAGCCATTGAGAATGCTACAGTCCCTACCATATCGTATTCTCCTTCATATCTGCAAAGGTTTCCATTACCTGGACTGTCACCCTCTAGACTGTATTCATCCGCATCGCATTTCTCTTCTTTACTTTCATCTCCAGGCTTATTTTTTGGTGACCAGGTCATTTTATTTTCCTTTTTTAACCTCCTTCTGGCATTAGCAAACCAAGTAGACACTTGTGTGAGGGTCATCTTTGTAATAATCGCCAGCATAATTTTTTCACCTTTTGTTGGATAGGGATTTTTTCGATGCTCGTATAGCCAGGTCTTAAGGGTGCTGGTGGTCTCTCTGGTTGCGTTTTTCCGTCTTGTGGAGACCGTAAAATCCAGCGTTCCGAACCTTTCAAGAGATAAATATTTAAGAAACTGAATCAGACTTATTCTTATTGAACTGACATATAAAATTCTATTTTCTGTAGAAGTATTCCAATTAAACCAGTTTGAAACAGAAAAAGTAAGGCTTTATTTAGGGTCCCTACACACACATTTTGTCTGGCTTTTTTGCCAGTAAAAAGAACCTCAGAATAACTGCATGCATTTTATTGACTGCTTATGTTTCTTGATGCATTTTTTGTGGGGCTTTTCTTTTTTTTAAGTGTGTCTTACTACTAACATTTCCTTCACTGTGGTTTAATATATATACATATATATGTATATATTTTTTTTCTTGTAGTATGTTTGGAGGGTAGCCCCCTCTTTAGGTTGAGCACTCCCTGTCCATCTCCACAGGGCTTCTGAGCAGAGTATAAATACAGCTGGTTCCTACACTGCCCTTAACATAGTAGGCTTAGGTTAGGCCCAAGAGAGGCTGTCCTGTTAGTGTTAGGTAGATGGGCTGACACATGTTTGATCAAAAATGTGCGCAAAGAGCTTCCATCTTTCATGTATAATAGGTATAGTACCACTGTAATCGAGCATAATCCCTGGTTCTATTATTTGCATGTCTATTGGGGTGCTGACTTTGTGTTTTTTTTCTGTTTGGTGTTGGCATGCTAGTTTTATGGATGTGCAGTGCACCTGTGACTATGGATGTGCTGGTCTAACTTCTCTTGCAGTATACAGTATATATCTATATATATCTATATATATCATGTGCGAACACCTAACAAAAAAAAAACACCAAGAGCTCCATCGTGCTTTTTTTAAAAAAAAGGCAAAAAAATAAATAAAAATAAAATATTAGCAGAAGCAAAAAGCTTGAGTGTCTCGTGTCTCATAGACCTTCAGTTAACATCTGGAGCTGGTGTTTTTACTGCAAAAAAAATGCACTTAAAAACACTAAGGGCAAAAAAAGCACCACTAAAAACTCAAAAGTCCACCCACAGAGTATGACCATATGGTCAGGTTTCCTGATGCAGTATAAAGTATAAAGGACAGATCCCACTTCTCTTTTTAGAATTCACTCCTGGTTTTGGTTTCCAAAACTACATCAGGAAACCCGACTGTGTGGCCGTACCCTTAGGTAGATGTAGTGGCTGCTGCAAGGCCAAGCCACGCCTGCAATGTGGCCAGGAGATGCAGGACTTGCTGCTGAAAACAGTGCTTGCTCTTTGCATTTTGTTAAAAACTATGTGATTTGCCAAAAAAATATTAGCAAACAGCAAAGAGTCAACACTTTATTCATTATCAATATCCAGGGATCTGCAGCTAACGGCAGCATTGCAGCCACTACTTGGCCAGGCAACGTGCAGAGGCCGCTATGTGTGACAGTCCAGGAAGTGCCAAATTTCATCCCTTGTTCACAGAGACCACTGAAGAAGGTCCATGATAGGACTGAAACATTTGGTTTATTTTATATCTGTCACTTCTGAAATAGAAAAAAATACTTATCTTCATATTCATGTGATGCAACATTGATCTGCCTCACTGGATACTGACCAAAAGGTATTCAACAGGAACTGCAGTTCTTTAATACACTGTGCAAGTCTTATTCATACAAAATTTAGATGTCATAGGATGCCATCTATACCACAAATCATTTCATGTCATTTATGATCTGCTAGATCTTCCCTGGTAACCTGTAAGTGTCATTATTGTGAAGTGGAAGCATGTGAGAATGGTCAAGTGCTGAAGTTTGGTCGAGCAGCTACGCTGAAGCCTAAGACTAGGAGTCTCAATGTCAAGCACTGCCTTGAGTGCTGTAAAGTGCCCCACCACTGGACCCTAGAGCTTTGGAGATGGGTTCTCTGGAGTGATGAATCTGGATGAAATAATCTAGGTTTGACTGATTCCCAAAGAATATCAGAATACATAGTGTCTGTTGTGAAATCCGGTGGAGGACAGATAATAGTCTGGGACTGCTCTTTAGGGTTCGGCCTTTTATCTTCAGTGAAGGGCAATGTTAATAGTGCAACATATAAATATATTTTGGTAAAGTGTAGGCTTCCAACTTTGTGTCAAAAGTTTGGTACTGTACTGATACATTATGACTGTGCTCCAAGGCACAAAGCAAAGTCCATAAAGTTATGACTTGGCAAGTTTACTGTGGAAGAACTTAAGTGACCTGTACAGACCACGTCGAAAACCTTTGAGATAAAGTGGAATGTGAGCCAGACCATTCAGTCCAGTGTCTGATCTCACAGATCCTCATTTTTCATGAAGGGGCAAAAATTCCCACAAACACACTCCAAAATCTTATAGAAAGCTTTTCCAAAAGAGTGGAAGTGTAATACCTTGGCTCAAGGGTACTTTGGACCATAGCCATTTGTGGACATTTGCCCCTATTGCTACTATGCAAAGCCATCAACTCACTACTTTATTGCACTTTGAAGGGTTAACTTGCAGTTTGATTTATGCTGTTGTGTGCACTTCATACTGTTGAACTGTATTTTATGTTTATTGTACTATATCATGTTCATATGTTATTGCACTGTATCTGCACTGCATCGTGGAAAGGGTTAATGCACAGCCAGCTATTACTGAGAGACTTTGGGACTTTCTATCTATGCAAAGTATTGGAGGGGAAAAACAGACACAATGACCTTCTGACTGTCTGGTTTAGCTCTGTTGTTTACATCTGAGATGTATCTACGTCTGGAAAAAACAGCTTTGTCATTCCCATGGACCCATGGACTTGCACTGAAACTCTCTCTCTCTCCCTCTCTCTATATACAGTATATTTGTCACACGCAGGTGTGGGGGGGAAAACCGAGCGTAGGATAGAAAGGAGATTAGGCCTAGAAACTAAGGAAGGAAGATGGACACCTCCTACAGGAAACCCTGGCTCAAATCCTGTCTAGATACCAGTATGAACAGGCCTCAAAGGTAGGCAAGTTCATACACAGGAACCTAAACACCGAACTGACCCTATAGGACCCTGGAACTAATGACAGGAATGAGTCTACCTGTTCCTCCAAAAGGAAGGACGAACAGGAGTCTCCCTTAGGCCTAATAACAAAACAACAGGAAAAAGTAACAAAACACACAGGATGGAAAAGGAAACGTATCTTTCAATAAAGAAATGGAGGCTCCAGGATCTCATCTGGGAACCAAACGACTGCTCACCACAACAACAACTGAAGCTATAAACCGCAAGGAATAGTGGGAGAAGAAGCAATAAATAGGGGAGGGACAATTACCACACCAGGAACACCTGAGGGAAAAGAGTGTGGTAAATACCAACAACAAAAGAGGAAAAAATGTCAGATTATACCACGTGTTGCCAATCTGACAGACCTCCTGTTACCTGTCACAGGAATGTCCGTGACAATATTTCTCTATAAATGAAAAAAATTGAAACAATGTTTCTGTTTAGGACATGCTTCAGCTCCACTCCTCCCACTAGAAGGTTCTAGTTCAGATTGGAACTGTATATAAGGAGAGCAGTCAGAGCCCTTAGTTGTCTGTAGATAGGGACCAATGCTTTGTTAAAGAGACTCTGCCAGTATGCAGATAGGGACCCCACAAGAGTACTAAGAAAAATACCACCAAATCCCCCCAAAATAGCAATCCTTCACAGTAAGGGAATAAACCTGTACTGAGCTGTAGAATAAAGTTATCTTCATATTTTTTACCAAATGGTAGGCAGCAAAAGTAAAAAAGCAAAAAAAAAAAATAAAAAAAATAGTGGAGTTGCTGCACTAATTGATAAATTATATGCACCAAAATCTTGTTCTGCAAGAAACATACTCTCATGTGGCTGCATCAATGGTAGCTGAGAACAAATACTCCCCTGTGTAGTCTGATCCTGCAGTCATATTCCCACTTTATCTATCCCATGAGTCAGCAACCTTTGGCACTCCAGTTGTTGTGAAACTACAATTCCCAGCATGCTCCATTCATTTCTTTGAGAGCTTTGAGAAAAACAGAGCAAGTATACATGCTGGGAGTTGTAGTTTCACAGCACCTGGAGTGCCAGAGGTTGCCTACCCCGATTTATCCACTACTTTTTGCTAACCTGCCAAATGTATGTAGAAGACAATAGGGGAGATGTAAGATGGTCAGTGTATCAGTGATTTTGAATTTAAAGATCCTACTGGCTTTCTTAGAATTCTATGTTGTGTTGTTTCTCTGTTAATCCTCCATGAAATGTCTAACTAAATCGACAAAGGGAAATTAACATTCTCGAATTTGTCTTTACACAGCTAGTGGCACCATATAGTGACACAGTCTGACATCGACAGCACTGATTGGATAGTGTCAGTGTGTGCAGGAGCACATACCATTGACAGTATGCAAACACCTAGTTGTCATTTTATTCAAACTCTTCCAGGAGGAATAACAGAGGTATGGCACTTCTTTAACTAACAGACAGTAATGAAGTAACTTCTGGTGTTCCTGACATTTTCTGGTAATATCTAGAACACAGCATCATGTCTGACTGACAGCAAAATCACATTACAGATCAGTGCAGGAAGGGGACCTGCTGGATCTTCTGGGAGATCTGCTGTAGAGGATGGTATTGCTACGGATTATGATCAAGATTTCACTAGCCTGCTGCTTGGCTCTTCTTTAGTCTTCTTGATTCATTATTTCCAGACACATCATATTTATTAAGCAGAGCTCTGGCAGATACAAGTGGATCTTTGAGAGTTTCAATTACAAGCATTTGCAGTCTTAGCACGCCACCTAGTGGACATTTGAGGTATGATACCAGTGCTTTAGAACTAGTCCACTTACAGTAGATGCAGTATAAGTGCAGGGAGTATGTCTTAGATGTACAAAGTTATATGCCCATACAGTGCTATTGACTCAGTAGTGGAAAAAAATGCATATATACAGTGCAGGATACGGTATTTAGTAAAAATGTTCTGAAACTTTGTCCTGTTTCTAAAGTCTTTCAATTGTGGTGGCATCAGGACAGGATACATTATATTCCAAGTATTCATTAGAGTGCTGTATTTTTTCATCTTAGTCTGATTATAATTCAATTATTATCAATCCATCCATACTGAAGTCACTATTATATTTAGTAGCTTTGTTTCCCACACAACAAATACTAGATAGATAGATAGATAGATATGAAATGGATAAATGATAGAAAGATGGATAGATAGATAGATAGATAGATAGATAGATAGATAGATAGATAGATAGATAGATAGATAATAGACAGTTATAAAATAGATAGGTGCTAGATAGATATGAGATAGATGATAGATAAATAGATATGAAATAGACAGATTATTGATAGATAGATAGATAGATAGATAGATAGATAGATCGGTAAATAGATAAATAGATAAATAGATAATATATTGATAGATAATCATAGATAGTTATGAAAAAGATGATTGATAGATAGATAGATATGAGATGGATAGATAGATAGATAATAGATAGATGGATACATATGACATGGATAAATGATAGATAGATAGATAGATAGATAGATAGATAGATAGATAACAGATAGATAGTTATGAAATAGATGATAGATAGATAATATATAGATAATAGACAGTTATAAAATAGATAGATGATAGATAGATAGATAGATAGATAGATAGATAGATAGATAGATAGATAGATATGAGATAGATAGTTTCTACCGCCTAAGTGTAATTTTCGATAATAAGGTCTGAGACATAATGTACATATCCTGCACTTGATAACACGGTATAGACATCCTTATAGGGCGGTATAATTCTACGTTGGCGTTAAGGTCCTGCCTGGTTGATAAGATTACACACATTTTCTCTGTTATAAGCTTGCTTTGGGATTCATCATATGTAGTAACAATCCCCTGGAAATGGTGGGTTTGATGTCTGTTGTAGCATAACAGAGAAGACATTAACTATTCTTATTGATCAAAGAGAATGTTACCTGTCGTACTGGTACTGCCCCAAGGAGTGATCATATGGATAGTATGCAGCAGGCTGAGCTATCCCTGGATGCAGAGAGCCGGTGCCATCCTTCATATCATACTGTGAGGTCTACAATAGATGTGTGGAAATGAATTAGCTCCAACCTGAACCGTCCTTATGTAGCTGAAGTATTCAACCTCATGGCTGCTAGTCCAGACACCTCAATGGACAATATATTTACAGATTACACTTATTAAAATTATTTGAATCTATCTATCTATCTATCTATCTATCTATCTATCTATCTATCTATCTATCTATCTATCCATCCATGCTCTTTCCTTCCTTCCTTCCTTCCTTCCTTCCATCAGTCTGTGTTTTGTCTGTTTATCTATTTATCTACTTATACATGTTATATCTATTTTTCTTTCTTTCTTTCTTTCTTTCTTTCTTTCTTTCTTTCTTTCTTTCTTTCTTCCGTCAGTCTGTCTGTGTTTTGTCTGTCTATCTATTTATCTACTTATCCATGTTATATCTATCTCTTGATCTATCTATCTATCTATCTATCTATCTATGGTATCTATGGTATCTATCTATCTATTTCTCTATCCATTTATGTTCTATCTATCTCATATCTTTCTTTCTATGTATCTATCTATCTATTTACCCATACATGATCGATCTATCTATCTATCTATCTATCTATCTATCTATCTATCTATCTATCTTTCTATCTTTCCATGTTCTAACTATCTATATATCTCATATCTTTATATCTATCTATACATCCATTTTCTATCTATCTATATATCTATCTATCTATCTATCTATCTATCTATCTATCTAACTAACGCTGACACTTATATTAGTGTTTTCTCTGTATATATTACTTACCAGAGTGGAATATAAGGATGTTGGGTCAGAAGTACAGGGGAGGTAGCTGGTGTAGCCTGAGCTGGCTGTGGTGTACTGAGGGTTATACACTCCTAGTGCTGCACTCAGATCAGTCCTTGTGCTGACCAGCAGCCTATTCTCATAAGACGGGCAGCAGATGGTAGGAGTCTGGGCAGAAGTAGCAGAGACCTCAGGCAGAGACTTAGATATCGAGGAATCGTAACACATTGTACTTGGATTTGTCGAAACCAAAAACTGCAAATATAACATATAACACAATAAATTTCTAACATAACAAGTGTGCAAAACACTGTATAAAACAATGAGAAAAATCCACATAAAATCCATGTTCAATGATGTATATCAGAGAAGATTTGACGAGTTCTATTAACTATGTGCAAAAATCCTTGTTTATAAACAATCTTGACTTGCAAAACAAAATGATACATTGTTACAAGTTCTACTTTACATTGAATTTGTTCTACATTTTACATTATGGCTTATATTATACAGTTCATGTATGGCATGCAGTGTTCAGAACATGATACCAATGCACAGCATTACGCATTTTCAATATTAAAATTTAAAATCTTTAAAAAAAAGTCAGAATTTCTATCCCTGCTCATGCAATAGCACTCATGAATGAGAGGGCAGTGCTGCCACTTACCTGAGAGTTGCCGTTGTACGGATATCCAAACTGAGAAAATGACATCTTTGCTCCTGATTTTTTTATTACCATAGACAATAGTTTACCCGCAGATGAGTGGTAACCAAGGCGGAATCAGATGCACATCCCAAGCCCAGGCTTTTTACTTAATTATATATGATTGCACTTAACCAGAGCAGCATCTTCAGCTTGCAGGACAATGCTACAAAGAGGTTAGGCTTCCTGTCAGAATAATAAATCAGGAAAAGATGGGTTTAGCAGACAAGAGTTCACAAAAAAAGATGCAATAAATCTTGCTAGATATGAAGACAGCCTGTTGTATTATTTGCTTATCTATAGTTCTTTAGCCTTCATCCATGCAAGAGGAGGAAAATGACGTCACAGTAATCCCAAAGCCCAGGACAGGATAGGATCCCAATCATATTCTGCATCTTTCAAGCTACACTGCAAAATTGTTTCTTGTCGTTTTAACCCATTGGGCTCCAGAGACTTCATTTCTCTACATTGTGACCAAATCTATAGGACACCCTTCTCGCATCTTTGATACCAGTAGTAGTTTCCCTTTTAGTGATCGATAAACTGATATACGATTTGTAGAGAAAAGAATTGGAACGGTTTTCAGATCTTAAATGGACTTAATCCCGGTCTGGTCTTAACCCTTCATGTACAGTTGGAATGGAGATTTGCCTATTGTAAACTACAAGGGGTCTTGGTTGCCAAAAGTGCAGGTGGAAATGTTTCATTTGACGCAATGGACTTGGTCGTTTCAGATCTTCGTCCTGTATTCACTATAATTAATTTGTCCTAGGAATGCCTGGGAACAATGCTACTATATTGCTTCATTCTCTCATGAAATATTAATCTGTGTTCATTTAAAAAAGATGAAGCACGTTGAAAAAACCCATCTAAACACAGAATAGACCAATTTCGTGACAAAGACTACAGATATCATACTATATACGACCTAGAAAAGATTGCATCCATGTACAGCAAAAATAATCATAAGGCTTCTTCCAAAAAATAATTTTTGGTGGCAATTTTTTTCCAAATTGTAAAACAAAAACACCATGCTTTCATCATTTTTATTAAAAGTATTTTCTGGTGGAATTTTTTAAATATATACTACGAACATTTTTCACTTTTTTTCAGCTTTTTTTCCCTAGAGGGAAGCCTATGAAAAACACCTAAAAAAAGCATGCTGGGACCCCAAAAAAATAGAATTTTGATACTGAACATTTACTCCACTTTATACAGGGCAAATTGTTTTTGTCATATTTATGCCATGAATAAGATCGCTGTGAGGATCGAAATGCGTAGGCATTACTATGGTCTTATTGCCACTAGAATTTTTAGTATTTGAAATGAAGATGAAGTGGTTTTAAATCTGTGTACCAGGCGACTATCTTTTGGATTTGGATACATTTGCTGAAACAAGGCTCGTTCATCGGAATTACACTTGGATCTTAGACCCAAAATATTCCATGGACCTAAAAAAGAGCACAAAAAGTTAGGCAAAGCACAACAAAAGAAACTCACATTTTCAAATTTACCTACTGAATTGTAGCTAACCTCTGACCACAAAGGTTTTTTTTAAGTGCAAAAAGTCAAGGAAAATGGTGCAAAAAAAGTATAATTTTTCACTAAAAACACTGAGTGTGAAACTATCTATGTTAAGCTGGGTTTTCTGGAAGTAAAATATTGACCTATCCCGAGGATAAGTCATGATCAATGTGGATTCATCAAATGGCAAAGCCACCAATCAACTGTCTGAAGAGGCCACAGCACATTTAGAGATGCAGCCTCTTCCTAGGACAGTGACATCACATTCATTGGTCACGTGGTCTATGTGAAGCTCAGTCCCATTCAAGTGAATAGGCTGGGGCTGCAATACCAAGTACAGCCACTATAAAATGTACGGCGCTGTGCTTGGTATGTTGTGAGGAGCTCGTAGCACTCATCGGAACACCGCGGCCCTATCAAATAGCTCATCGGTGGAGGCACTAGTAGTTGAACCCCCAGTGATCTGATATTGATGACCTATCCTGCGGATAGGCCCGTCAATATTGTGCTCCTGAAAAACCCCCTTAAAATAGCCTTCAAAAAGTACTCAGCCTTCAAAAAGTAGCTCACAATCGTAAAACTGATATAAAGAGACAGAATAATTAATGGATTAGCCACATGGAGCATGGCTGGTTAATACTAAGAAGTAGTACGTTTCCCCATAACACTGTAGCATTATGTCACTGACATGTCATGATCTGTATTAGGACTGAAACTGGCAACCATACACATGCTGCGGTGGTCAACACTGACTACTGCATAGACAGGGGTATATAGTGGAGTTCAGAAGTTTTTCTGATCTTCACCTTTTACCGCTGTCTGGGAACCAGTCAATATTGACAGCGGCATAGCGGAGAGGAAACCCTAGTGATTCTCTGTGATGTGATCCCATCCCATACTTTGTACGTTCAGACCAATGGCATAACTAGAAATGACTGGGCCCCACAGCTAATTTTTGAATGGAACCCCCCCGAAAATTCTTTGCAACTCCCTCCTCCCATGCAACCCCCACTCCTGTGGCTAGTCAAGATCGCTCTTTCAGACGAGGCCCAGCAGCAACTCAGTCCATACCCTACAGTGTCTCTGTATGCAATCTCATTTTGTAATACTGTTGAGGGGGCCCTGACAACAAAATCTTTTAGTCCTCTTCCTGGGTGAGCCTTTTCTAATTTCGGGCCTGAAAGCAGCCGCTTCCCCTGCATTCCTTATAGCTACGTCCCTGGTCCAGACTGAGAATCAAGGGTCTAGTCAATGACCTAGTTCAATCTTTATCTTTATTTACCTAAATAAATGTTATTTTATTAGATATAATTTGGAAGTTGCTAACTATTATAGACATACCTAGTATACCCATAACAGGACAACAAACTATGCAACCAATTGAAAAAGCAAAAAAAATTTTTGAGCTCTGAAGGCCAAAACTGGGTGCTGAAGGGGTTAAATCCAAATGCAATTTCCAAAGTAATTTGCAATTCTATGGACAAACGATTTAACTGTATAATAGTTAATTTTAAGAGATGCAAAAACAGACGTTTTCCGGTCGAAGAGATTTATAGAATACCCACCGAGCATTTAGGAGCTCATCCTGGAACAACGGCACTTTAGGTGGACGCAATAACTTTTTGCTTAATTAATTAGGAAAAGTTATCTGCTTCCCCTGTAAAACATAAAAGTTGCCCTACCTGACATTTTGCTTCAGTTTTGACAGGTCAGTTGTACAATGATTGATGACTGCCAAGAGACCAATCTGCCTAATACCACTGCTAGGTAATTGCCTCAATTAAGTAATGAAAATGTCCTTGTTTCAGGCATTGTACAGAATAGAAGTGGCACTCCGGAGGCCGGGAGATAGAAATCTACTACTTTGTGATGATTGTTTTGACTTGTTTCATCATTTTTTTCTTATTTTTCAACATATATTTTCTTGTTTCTGGCGTTTTATCCTAAAAATCATCATAGATACAGTATAAATGACAATAGTAATGACTATTGTAAGCTTCCTTTCAGTTTCTCTAAGTTGGATAGATGTTTTATAGAAATTCTTATTATAATAATATAATACAGGATAACTAGAAGCTCCTAGGTTACAATGCAAATCTGAGCCCTCCACCTACCACATGTAATTTATTACTGATGTCTTCTTCTAGGGTAGAGGGTCTTTGAGCATCTTCAAGCATCAAGATCCAGAGCCATCTACTGCCTGTCCAACCCTTAAAATTTGACCCCTCACACAGCTCAGTTTTATCAGGGCACATGTTCCAAAGCTCATAAATGCATATTCAAGGATTCTTAAATTTTAAATGCATTTGGTTAGTCGGTTGTGTAGCTTAAAGTGATGGACCAGCTTTGACACCTTGTCATGGAGACGTATAAGTGATGAGAAGTGTAGGAGTGTATGAGCCTCAGGCACATGGCAGGACTCTGTATGAAGGCACATGGAATCCATACGGTGCTGTATTACAGAATTATTCTCAATTACCAGGTTTCACCCATCTCAGAGACATTGGCTGTTTACAAATGCCCACATACCCCATGTCATGGTATAGTGCTGTAATTACTCATTATCTTCACACACACAGCACAGATCTGCTACTGAGAACCTCTTCTGCTGCTCAGCAAGAGAAACATAATATCTCCACAGACAAGGATGGAGGAGAAGAGCTAGGGAACAGTAGAGATAAAAGGAGTGTAATATGTGATGTCCCATAGAGTCATACATCCATAAATCAGAGAGAGTGTACAGAGGGGTGGGGGTGGGGGGTAAACTACATGTTTAGTGTATGAAACGTCACACAAGCATAAGATAAACACCAGGATTAGAGATGAGAGAACTGATCTAAAACTAATCAGATTCAAGTCGACTTTAGTAAAATTTGAGGTGGATCTCAATCTGGTAATTTTTGGTAGTTAAAGTTGAGTTACTTTGGTGAGAGAGAGGAGAGGGATTGGACAAATAGAGACAAAGCAATTAAGTTATAGAACAACTTGTTTTTAATGGAAATATGTTTCAATTCAATGGTAATTGCTAGAAACAATTATCTCATTGCTGCCCCTTTAACTGACTTTTGAACGACACAAGTTTATATAAATTTACAAAGGAAAGGGCATTTCTATTTAATTTTGGGGATGTTCATGGGCATATGAAATAGGTCTTTCTGTTGTTCAAGTTTTGGGAGATGTGGCTGTTCCACCTTGGCCCCTTGTTGCTTAGTACTAGAGATGAGCGAATCATTCAAAATTTGCTTCGCCGAATTTCCGACAAGATTCGTATTTAAACGAACGTATTCATTGAAGCTACGTAAAAAACAAAACAAAACATTGTTTTACGAACATTCCTGCACAAATTACGTACGTACGGTCAGCGTAGCTAAAAGTACGCAATACGTAAGCATTAACGTACAAAAGTGCGTACGAATACTTAGTGTACCATTGACGCGCGAATGCGTCATACGCACAAGGCTAGGCCGCGGTGTACAGTCTTTAGAGGCAGTCCATATGAACTAGAAAAATAAGGTGCTCACTGCTGCTAGCTTTCAATAAGTTAATAATGTACTAAAAACACCGTACAATAAGTACATAGTAGGACACATTGCAGTACCAGAAAAAGAATACACACAATGGGCTAAAGTGCTGAACCACCAACAGTGTAGCTAAAATACAGCAAAGACTTAAAGGGAACCTGATATCAACTTTATGCTTACTGTACTGAGGGCAGCATAAATTAGTGACAGAAATGCTGATTTCAGCGGTATGTCTCTCTTGAGCTAAAAGTGAGTGGTTGCTGAGAACCAACATCACAAACATCGCAGCTCAGGCCTTGAAAAGAGTCAAATCTACCTGAGAGGAGTCATGGTTATTCCTAATCTCCTGCTCTCCCGCCCATCTGCTGATGACTGGCAATTCTCTCCTAGAGAGAAAGGGAGAAAAGTAGATAGAAGACTGTCAGTCATCATCAGGTGGGCAGGGAGAGCAGGAATTCATGAATAACCATGACTCTTCTCGTGAAGATTTGACTCTTTTTCAGGCCTAATCTGCAATGTTTGTGATGTTGGTTCTCGGGAAACCACTTACTTTTAACTTATAAATGAAAGACCGTTGAAATCAACTCACCTGTCTGTACTTTATTCTGCTGTTAGTATGGGTAGCATAAAGGTGATGACAGGTTCCCTTTAAGTATGCAAACATTTTAGTGCAATCAATTTCACATTTGCAAGCATAAAAGACTCAGATATACGGTTGAGTCTCTCCTTATGGCTCCTAGTTGGCAATGATTAAAAACTGTCTGTCTGGAACACATATTCCAAAATTCAATTGTAATCCACGTGAGGTAAAATTGTAATCCAAACAGGTAACGTGTAATCCACATGGATAATAGAGAGTAGCAGCAAATAGAGAACCCTTTTTGCAAAGGGGGCTCCCAAATAACCTGAGAAGGGGGCAAAAAGTAAAATAGGCGCGCTTAGGCGCAACTGGGACTTTTCTGCAGAATGGGGGAAGTCTTGACAGCCATGTCCACTCCAGCTGGGTGAGAGTCAAACGGGGGCAATACATTACATTAAAAAGCAGCACATGGAGAACCCTTTTTGCAAAGGGGGCTCCCAAATAACCTGAGAAGGGGGGAAAAGGAAAATAGGTGCACTTCGGCGCAACAGGGAATTTTCTACAGAATGGGGGGAATCCAGACAGCCATGCCCATCTGGGTGAGAGTTAAATGGGGGCAACACAAATGAAACAAAAACAACTTCCAACTAGCATCTCACCCGTCAGGTGCAGTCCATGGCGTGGCTCTCATAGGTCCTCCTGCAGTGTCCTTGACACTGCCAGTAGTTTGGTGGATGACCGTGGATTGGAAGGTGAATGATAACGTGGTCAGCTGACCCAGCTGTAAGGACTGTGGTGGTGGTGGTGGTGCTGGCAGTTCAGCAATCAGAGGCTCCGGCTGAAGCTGTGGCTTTTCCCTGAACCGGAGGATGCCATCTGGGAACTCCTGCAGGCAGCCCAAGCATCCTGGACCTGGTGGTTCATCCGGCCACACTTCTGGTTCCGTTGTAGGCACCAGAGGCTTTGAAAGGAGGGTAACCCCGGTCGCAAATGGGCCTTTCAGGGACGCCATGTACTCCACCTGATCCCCCATGTACAGACTATGACGATGTTGTGGCAAGTAAGGCCGTTTCACCAACCTGGGGGCAACAAAATATTGCTTTCCATCCTCGTCATCCTGCAGGAAGCCAGACCCTCTCCCAATGGAAAACCAAAGCACAGTTCCCTTTCAGCGTCCCAATGAAGGATCTCCCGGCCTAGGGTGGTCGAGTACCTGTATGACCCAGTCCTCCACTGTGGTTTTATAGTCCCAGAGGGTCTGTGCATGGCCCGTCACAGATGGTGGAACAATTAGGTTCTGGTGTATGGAAGGGGTGGATCTCCTTCTGGGCGGCGAAGTGGACGCTCCAGCCGTCTCCGCCACACGAGCCAAAGCAGACACTCCAGCCACACCAGCCACAGCAGACACTCCAGCTGCATGAGCCACAGCAGACGTTCCAGCTGCACCAGCCACAGCAGATGTTCCAGCCACACGAGCCACAGCAGACGCTCCAGCGCCTCATGAGTCGCAGCAACAGCAACCTCAGCAGGTGGTAAGGAAGACACAGGCACTGAAGCTGGGTTTCTCTGGCAGAGTTGTGACACCCTGATGTCTGGAGAGGGTGGTGGTTCAGGGAACTCGTCCCCAAAATACATTTCATTCCAATTTGGGTGCAGCTGTTTTTTGGCCATGATGCTTGCCTCTTTCTCTGAGGTCAGGGCTGGTCTAAACTGGTTCAGACTTCAGATAAGGATGGAGTAGTGAGGGAGGAGTCTTCACTCCCTATACGTGCAAAATAGTTAGATCCCGGTGGGCAGGGCTGTTTTTTTCACTTTCCCACTCCTGCGTGGGCGTATTATCCCGCCTCACACAGAATGCGTACGTTTCATATGTTTCATACGTATCGCACATATTGTTAGCGTGTTAAATTTTGCGAAGATTCACGAATAATACGAAGCAAATCCACAGAAATTCGGATTTGCTTCGCAGCTAAAAATTTTCAAGATTCGTTACGAATCTACGAAGTGGCAAATAGATTCGCTCATCTCTACTTAGTACTGTTGAAAAGTTCAACCTAGGGATTGGAGGAGAAGTGAATGAAGTAAAGGGGAGCAGAATTATAGATATTTATATAAACATCATTGTTACTTCATTGTAAAAATTCATCTAAGCCTTTTGTTAAAGGGGTTCTCCGAGTTATATATATTGATGACCTATCCTCAGGATAGGTCATCAATATCAGATCGGCGGGGGTCCGACACCCGACACCCCCGCCGATCAGCTGTTTGAAGAGGAGGCGCGCACCATATCAGCGCTGCCTCCTCTTCACTGTTTACATGCTGGCCATAATGGGGGTAGTGGTGAGTAGGTATAATTAAACCTCACCGCCCCATTTATTTCTATAGGAAGAATCGCTTCCATAGACTTATATGGAAGCGATTCTTCCCATAGAAATGAATAGGGCAGTTAGGTGTAATTACACCTACTCACCACTACCCCCGTTGATACGGTGCGCGCCTCCTCTTCAAAGAGCTGATCAGCGGGGGTGCCTGGTGTCGGACCCCCCGCCGATCTGATATTGATGACCTATCCTGAGGATAGGTCATTAATATATATAACTCGGAAAACCCCTTTAAACTGACAACTGTTCCTGCTGACCATTCCACAGATTCACAGTTCTTATGATGAAGAAACCTTGTTGACTCTAGAAACTTGTCTTTTAGGGGATTTTATATCAAACAGCTTTTCACCATATTTTTTACGGGCAATTTATATATTTATAAAGTTTAATCTTCACTCATAACTAACGCCCTCTATGCCCGTTATCAGTTTAGTGGCTCTTCTTTGTACTTTTTCAAGCTCAACTCAGCCATGTTCTCCTGCCTCCTCCTCACTGTTCTGTGTGTGGCTGTAAGACAACTGGTTACAGCAGGAGCCTCCCTGTTGTGTCCTATTTGCACAAAGACAATACGATTGTTAATCCATGCCCATTTTCTTAACTCCACTGCTTGATTGGCCACTCCTGTGTTCCCTAAAGGTTTTCTATATGACTGGCAGAGAATGCTGCATACTGACAAACATTGAGGTCAACTAAATTTCTTGTTTATTTTCAGCATTCATTTCTAGGTTTAGTTTTCCTTTAAAAGGTATCCATCAGCTCCACCTTCCCAGTAATCAGGGAATGCATGGTTGAAGCCTTGGCCAGTTGGCCTTTGTGCCCCCTACCAAATATTGCACATAATAGAATCTTAAAAGGTCACCAACTTTTCAATAAACTTTGCATAACTCCATAATATAAGGGGATACAAGAAATGTTGTAATATATTTAATCATTGAAAAATGCATCTTTCTCCCTCTATCAGCTCATTCCCCCCTCAATAGACTTCTGTGGGCAGCATTAGTGTGTCTATGTGCCTGCACATTTTCTCCTTCCTCCATAGACTTTTATGGGCAGCAGGTAATCTGATCCTTCAGCAAGAGAACAGTCTGACTTGTCTGTCAAGATGGATTTATCAGAGAATTTTAGTTCACGAAAAGAGTGTGGGAAAAAGAAGCATTTTCCCCTGATAAGATATATTACAAAATTTCTTATATTCACCTACACTAATGATTTTTGCAAAGTTTGTTGAAAAGTAATGACCACTTAAATCTTTAAAAGCTAACAAAATTGCGTTACATTCCCGTATTGTCTGAATTTTTAATTAAAATATCAATTTTAACAACTAGGAAAGCCTGGCTTCAGTAACATATTGTTATCAGAATTGGTATAATATCTGAAGCATTAAAATTTTCTTTTTAATATTTCATGCAGCTGAAATTGTAAAATCCTAAAAAGATATTCTAAGTAAAAAACTACATATATTACTTTTAATTATCCCTTCAAATCAGAGGTGTATGTTTCTTCTTTACGTGTACTTTTAGCATAGCTGGATTGAATCATTATACAGTATGAGTTCTGTATGCTTTGAAGTGTTAATCATTAGATCTACAATTGTTTAGCGCTGGGTGAAATGAGTTCAGCTGCAGTTGGTTGGATTTTCTGAAGAGGGTGGTAGAGAACTGCAAGTAAAAGCTCTGTGTATGGAGTATGAAGAAATACAGCTGAGAAGCGGAACAGCCAATGAAGTTATAATAGGTGTTCAGTGGTATTTGAGGGAAGGCAATAAAATATGAAAGAAACATCGGAGGCTGAATTTCACATCAGCCTTGTTGCTGTCTTAGCAGGTATATGATATAGAGCTTGACATATTGCTGTCTCAACGTACCTATAGTAACCAAGCAATAAGTTCTATATATCTTTTTGTGATTTAGAATTTACTGCTGTTATCTTAAGAATGTGCACCTTCAGATATAAATTAACTTGAATTAGATATATATATCACGTTCGTTTTTCTTTTAAATATGTTTTTCAATTACACTGTGCTGCTGTCTCATGTATTTTATCATAATTTACTTTATTCTAAGTCTATACAGATTTTTCATTTTTTTGTTGAACATGTTGAAGCTGTTTTTTTATTCTTTCTTTATTTGTGTTTCAACAATGACAGCTGGACAGAATCCAGTACCCAAAATATGAGATTCTTACCTTTGCTTTTGACTCAATATATAAACAGATAAGCAAATTCTTTAAAAAAAACAAACATGATTTTGTGATACAGTGTCACCAGATGTCTATACTCTACAAGTCTATTTGCAGCCACCCAGTGGTTGTAATGTAAGTTGCAGCTTGTCAGAAATTAGAAGTCCTGATGGACCAAGGTGCTGCTTACATACTTTCAGAAACACACTGGGGCAGATTTACTAATAGTGTCATACTTTGCACTGCCTAAAAATCACAGTCTTAAAGGGGTACTTTGGGCTTTTCATATTGATAACTTAAGTTCAGGATAGGTGATCAATATCACATCATCAGGGGTCCAACACCTGGGACTCCCACTGATCAGCTAAAGAGCACAGCCTTCCCTTCATTGTTTATCTGTTCGCTGTCGACATTGCAGCAACGAGCAGGTGTCCCATTCACTTCAATAGGATGACACTATAGTACTCAAGTGTATAGGAATATGGTGTGTGTCCTTCCCCTGAACCAGCTGATTGGCAGAGGTCCCGGGTGTCAGACACCCCTCGAACTGATATTGATGACCTATCCTGAGAATTGTAACATAGTAACATAGTTTATAAGGCTGAAAAAAAGACATCTGTCCATCCAGTTCAGCCTATTATCCTGCAAGTTGATCCAGAGGAAGGCAAAAAAACTCTTGTGAGGTAGAAGCCAATTTTCCTCATTTTAGGGGAAAAAATTCCTTCCCGATTCCAATTAGGCAATCAGAATTACTCCCTGGATCAACAACCCCTCTCTAGTAACTATAACCTGCAATATTATTACCCTCAAGAAATTCATCCAGGCCCCTGTTGAACTCTTTTAGTGAACTTGCCATCACCACTTCCTCAGGCAGAGAGTTCCATAGTCTTACTGCTCTTACCGTAAAGAATCCTCTTCTATGTTTGTGAACAAACCTTCTTTCTTCAAGACGCAGAGGATGTCCCCTCGTCACAGTCCTGGAGATAAATAGATCATCGGAGAGATCTCTGTACTAACCCCTGATATATTTATACATAGTTATTAGATCACCCTTAGATTATTCCTTCCTATGTGCATAACCTTACATTTGTCAGTGTTAAACCTCATCTGCCACTTCTCTGCCCAAGCCTCCAGTCTATCCAGATCCATCTGTAGCAGTGTACTGTCCTTTTCTGTGTTAATTACTTTACACAGTTCAGTGTCATCTGCAAAAATTGATATTTTACTGTGCAAGCCTTCTACAAGATCATTAATAAATATATTGAATAGAATAGGGCCCAATACTGACCCCTGTGGTATCCCACTAGTGGCAGTGACCCAATCTGAGTGTGTACTGTTAATAACCACCCTCTGTTTTCTATCACTGAGCCAGTTACTTACCCACATACAGACCTTTTCTCCAAGGCCAAGCATTCTCATTTTATATACCAACCTTTTAAGCGGTACAGTGTCAAATGCTTTGGAGAAGTCCACATATACGACATCCATTGATTTGCTGTGGTCAAGTCTAGAACTTACCTCCTCATAGAAACTGATTAAATTTGTTTGACATGACAATAGGAGATAAAATCTTGGAAAACCCCTTTAAAGGGAGTCTTTCACCTGTTTTCCACCTATATAACTAACAGCAGTGCCCCACAGAAGATTGCACACACATCCCAGACATACATGTGTGCACTTTGTGTCTGTATTACATTATTCTGCTGCAAAACAGCTCCCAAGTGCCCAGCTGAAAGTAAAACTAAAACTGCTTTCTCTCCCGACTCGATATCTAACAGCTATATCTTCTGATATACTGGATATAAAGCTTTTAGTATCATTTGAATGCTTGGAATGCCAGCTTACAAAGAAGGTCAGAATCATTTTTCTATCTGCTACCAATCCCAAGATATGAGCAGCTAAAGCAGGCCTTCAGTCTGGTTTGCTTTGGGCACTTGTAGCAGCAGAGCTGGGCCCTTGGGAGCTGTTTTCCAGCTGAACCTAAACATGTAACACAGGTTCTGATCTTTTTTTAAAGCTGGCATTCCAAGCTTTCAAATGATACCAAAATCACAGTATTACATCCAGCATATCAGAAGATATAGCTGTTAGAAATCGAGCCAGGAGAGAAAGCTGTTTTTACATTTACTTTCAGCTGGGCACTTGGGAGCTGTTTTCCTGCAGAATTAGGCTCCATTCACACGTCCTGTTTTTCTTTCCTGATTCGATCCTGATCTGGATCCATTCATTTCAATGGGTCCTGAAAAAATCAGGATCGAATCAGGAAAGAAAAACAGGACGTGTGAATGGAGCCTAAAAGTTCTTTTCCTGGACATGTAATACAGACACACAGTGCACAAAGGTATGTCTGGGATGTGTCTGCAATCTTCTGTGGGGCACTGCTCTTAGTTATATTTGTGAAAAACAGGTGAAAGATTCCTTTTAATTTTAGAGAAATTTACAATTCTGGCACTTGGATATCTGCAAATTCTGGATGTTGTATATGATGCCCCAGATGTATGATAGAGTTCATGCGTCATAAATTTGTCCATGCACCAGAATTTTGTCTGTGTGCATAAAATTTGATCGTGTGCCAAAGAAAATGTGTCTATGCACAAAAAAATGTCTAGATGCCACCTATTAATTGGCGTAGTTTCACTTAAAAAATGCACCAGAATTTCTGTGCATTTTGGTGCCCGAAGTAACATTTAGACTACGCCCCGGTGAAGCTACGCTCCTTGCCAGATGAGGCTTAAAATGCTTAGAACATGATGTAAATAATTTACATAGTTTTTTTCACAATTCATGAAGTAACCACAGAATCCAGAAATAGCCAATAAGGATTTACTGAGCCTGTCTGTATTGTTAAGATGACATAGCAATTAGAATAGAAAATGGTGTCAAATTATAACATATAGAGTCAAATTATAACACAGGATATAGCCACACTGGCACACAGAATAGCAGTCATACTTTCAACAAAGGTTGGCCAACTTGGCAAAGCAGCATTAGTGCTGGCAACGATTAGTCTTACGGCAGCTATGTTCTCAAGGCTGGGACCAGGCTTGACTTGGAGGCCTGAAGACCAGATACGGCTGGCATCAGGAACATCACCAGACTAGACCAGGAACACACTTGATAAATGCTGAGGTTAGTACATTGGTAAGTACCTTGAATAAATAGGGTATATATGGCACAAGCTGATAAATACATTAAAACAGTCTTGCAGCTGAACAGAGAACCAAGATAGAGTTTAACCACTGCAGTGCTGCTAAAATTAGATGGGTTCAGTGAAGAAAGTCAGAATATATTCACCAAGGGACACATACATATCCCACGGGAATAGTTTGTGTCTTCTGTGGATAAATGGAAGACACGGCACAGATGGTATAGCAGCACAATCAGCATGAAATGTGACAGACTGCATGATATACCAATGAGAAGGGTCCTTCATGATCGAAATGTCCAGTACCAACCAAGCATCAGTACTAATAGATCATGTATTGCTTATATAGAACTTAAAATTACCCCCCTGATTCAATGAAAAAATATTCATATTAACTCAGGAAGAAACAGAAGACTTACCTGGCATCTTGCTTTTCAGCTGCAGATGAGTTCCTGGGCTCGTCTTCTGCCATCAAAGATGGTTGTACCATTTCCCAGACTATCTGTGTATTTGGTAACCCTAGACAAGTCTTGCTGGTCTTGGATTGGCCAACTCTGCTCACAGTGCTGACCAATCCAAGAACAGTGATGAACAAATGGGAAGTTTATTGGGCTACCAATGCACAACTTGCATCAGATAGTCTGAGAAATGGGGTGGCCATCTTGGATAGCAGAAGAGGAGCTTGGGAACTAGTGCATCTTAAACTAAAAAGATGAAAAGGAGGCAACCAGGTAAGTGTCCTCTTCATTACCCAGTTAAGGTGTTTTTTTTTCTTGAACCTGAGAGTTACTTTAACAATAAAGGTGCTTCGGATAGTTGCTCTTATAAGAAGTTAAAGGGGTTATCCGACACTAACAAATGCTCTCCCATATGCCGGGCCCCTCACACTGGTTCTACTTACCTGGCTCCCCACGCAGCTTCTGGTCCCCGCATGGCCACAGATGCTTCTCCCTGGGCAGGGAGGGGGGCAACCAATGGCAGGCGGTGATGGGGGCAAGCCTTCCTAGCATCGCGGGTGATGCTAGGGAGGCTCGGCCCCATCACCGCCAGCCATTGGCTGTCCCGATCACCCCCTCATATCGGATGTTTTCATCTGCGCACTGGGAGAAGCTGCAGCAGCCGTACAGGGACCAGGAGCGATGCAGGGAGTGTGGAGCCAGGTAAGTAGAGTCAGTGTGAGGGGCCCGACATATAGGGGAACATTTATTAGTGCCTGATAACCCCTTTAATTGCCTTAGGAAGCAAATGGCTGCTTTCTTTCAAAAACAGCTCATGCTTATGGGTTGTGTCTTGTATCTCGCTTCCATTCACTTTAAAAGGACAATACCAGGCACAATCTATATGGAGAAGAACTCTGTTTTCATTCTAATCTCATACAGCCCTTTAATTATTCAGACACAAGTGATTATCTTAATGATATAGCACACATATATTCTGATTTTCTTCCATTAAATATATGTAATACAGACATGCAAAATGAGTTGATTAGTATTAGCAGTTAAGTAGATTAGAAAGATTCACGATTATATGACACGTTTGCTCACATTGTAATGGCCAAGTAAAGCCTGGACCAGAGAGCTACTGTCTCATAAATCTTAGTAAAATCAATAAAAATTGGGGTCATATATTGCTTTAAAAGACAGAAAAAGCTCATAAGTTGCGGCTATTAAGGTCTGACCCCTCCAAATACCTGTGTGTAGTTAGATCCTATAAATCTACACTGCAGTCACCTTAAATGCTTTTAACTTTCTGAAAGTTCAGCTCACTACCCCAAAATGCGCCAATATATTCTTCTTATATTTTACAGGACCTATAAATAAATATAACAATGAATCTATGCCATATTTCTTTCTTCTTTGATGAGGCTGTATAGGGACACCCATTTATTCAAAAGACCAAAAAAATCTAATGCACTTAAATATAGATTTCAAAGCTAATGTTTTATGGAAAAATATTATATTGATCATCCATTAAAATTTCTGCGGACTTTGAGTGGGAGATGATTCATGGCAGGCTGTAAAGATCATTCTTCCGAGGGCATTCAAAGTGAAGTTGGCCATTATGGAGGATTTATTTTTTTGAGTAATTAACCCATTTATTTTCGGATGACTGACAAGGCGAAGCAATATTTAGAAGAAAAATAATATTGATGGGTTTCTAAATTTTGTGGTTGTACAGGGCACAATCCAGCACCCCAGCTGAAGAGACTGTCATGAGCCTGGCACGAAAGGTTTGCCATGTAACCATTTTTAATATTAAATGTATAGCAGTATTATATCAACATTGTATAGCAGTGTAATTGGATCAGTTCATATACGGAGTGTTATTTTGCCCCTTAACCCTTTCAGTACCGGAGGTTTTTTCGGTCATGCATTTTCGTTTTGCGCTCCCTGCCTTCAAACAGCCATAACTCTTTTATTTTTCTGTTCACATAGCTGTATGAGGGCTTTTTTTTTGCAGGACAAGTTGTACTTTCCAACGCCACCATTTAATATTGCATATGGTGTAGTGGGAAGCGGGAAAAAAATTCCAAATCAGGTGAAATTGCAAAAAAAACGCTATTCCGCTACAGTTCTACGGGTTCCTTATTTACAGCGTTCGATGTGCATTAAAACTGACCCGTTATTTTCATTCTACTGGTCAGTACGAATCCGGCAATACCTAATATGTATAGTTTTTCCTGCGTTTTGATAGTGAAAAAAAATTAGAAAGTTGCCCTTTTTTTTTTCCTTGTCATATCTTGACCCCTATAACTTTTTGGTATTTATGTGTACAGAGCTTTATGGGGGCTCATTTTTTGCGGGACAATCTGAAGATTTTATTAATACCATTCTGGGGTGTGTATGACTTTTTGATCACTTTTTATTTAATTTTTTTTAGAAAAAAAAAGCGACAAAAAACGGCAAATCGCCATTTGGACGCTTTTTTCCGCCACACAATTCGCCGTATTGGATTTTTTTTTTTTATATTTTAAAAGTACGGGCGTTTTCGGTCACGGTGATACCCATGATGTCTATATTTAGTGTTATTTAGGTATTTATTTTTTACTTATACGGAAAGGGGGGTGATTTGAACTTTTATATCTTTTTTATATTTTATATATTTTTTAACATTTTGTTTTTATTTTTTTTTTACTATTTGAATGCTCAAATATGAGCTTATATATTGTGGCTTTTTAATTTTCTTTATGAGCAATCATGGATTTACTAGAGGCAGTTAAATCCATGAATTGCTCATTTCTTATCCTGGCCTGCCATCTAGTGGCCAGAATAAGAATTGCACTTTGAAAACTGTAATCCTCACCAGCGAGGATTACAGTTTTCATATGGTGTACAGACACCCCGATTGGCCACACGGGGTGTCTGTACATCACCCGGAAGCGAACGCTTCCGGGTTTAGACGCAACTAGATGCCGTGATCACGTGTGATCACGGCATCTAGTCACCCCGGAAGACGCCGCCGATACAGTAGGTAGCGGCAAGTCTCTGCTGTTAGAAACAGCAGAGACTTGCCGGCCATGACGCCCGCCGCACCCGCGAGCGGGCGCCATGTGCCCGCATCGTACCAGCGCCGTACATGTACGGCGCTGGTACTGTAAGGGTTAAAGCGGTTCTCCGGGAATTAAGAAAATGAAAATACTTAAATATTACTTCATTATAAATATATTACCAAATACCTTTTATTAGTTATAATGACTCATTTTGTCTGGGGAGCAATCATTAGGGAAAATAAAATGGCCACCATCCTATTAGTCCACACAAAACCTGTCCTAATTACACATGAGGACCAGTTAAAGAGCTGCACCATCTTCCTCTCTTACTTGTCAGGGATTATGATCCTGAATACAGATGATAGGATCTTTAGCTGAATCTCTGTAGGAATGGAGTTCATGAGCAGATGTAATGAGCAGCAGCACTTTTATGCAGTCTACATTACCACAGTCTGTCCTGTCTGTCCTCTCTGTACTTCATGTCTCCTCATGAGCTCCATTCCTACAGAGATTCAGCAGAAGATCTTATCAGCTGTATTCCGGGTCATAATCCCTGACAAGCAGAGCAGAGAGGAGGATGAGGCAACTCTTTACCTCAGTGTTGTGAAGTAATTTGTCCTCCTGTGTGATTAGGACAGGTTTTGTGTGTACTTATAGGACGGCGGCCATTTTATTTCCCCTGATGACTGCTCCCCAGACAAAACGAGTGGTTCATTAAGAACTAATGAAAGGTATTTGGGAATATATTCACGGCTGCTCCAGTGCCGGATATGCTGCCCGCATACTGAATGTGGCGTGCAAGGCACTCGGTTTGAAGTCACACTTTGGTTATTTTATCTATCTATGAGGGCTCCTGATGAGTCAAACGAAATGTGTCAAGCCTCAGCATAGGACATAGATAGCTAGCGGTGGTTGAGTTTCCGTAAAAAGCCTGCTCTCATTGGCTGTGACAGGCAGGCATAGAAGAGTTGTGAGGAGTAGTGATTTGGTCATTCCCTCGACACATAGTGACAATAGAGGTGTCGAGGCTTTTCTTCCAAGTATATTTGGACCAAGGTTTGGTCCAATATACTTCTCTCCTCCACTCACCTCCTGCATGTGACCTTTAAGATTAAGCCAAACTATATAGTGGCCTAGGGAAAGAGGCACAACTTAATCTGGGGTGCAATCTTTATTTTTGTATTTGGGGGTGGGCACCCCTTTTCCGTCCCATTTTAATAGGAATAAATAAAGAGTTGTGTTTTTATTGTGAAGCGTCCCAGTAACAATACACTTTATAAATATATTTATACTAAAGTAATATTTAAGTATTTTCATTTTCTTAATTCCCGGAGAACCCCTTTAATGATATTATTTGAATGTCCCACCTCCATTCCTATATTTTAACTGACTAGATAACTGAATCGCATGGGCTATTCGACTAAACTGTAGACAAATATGAAATTTTGGGCTTAAATTAATACAGGCTTAACAGATAATAAAGCATGGGATATTTTAGAATTTTGAAACAAAAAGTTATATAAAATGACAAGAGAAAAAGAAGACCAAAACTAGCCATATACATTAAATCTATATCAGGTTCCATCAGTGGGTTCTGCTGACCATCTAAGGTGCATGGGATCTCCCAACGGATGATGTAGGAAGTTGGATTTTGTTCTCAGGAGGTAAGCCACTGACAGAAGTTTCTGGCAGCAGCTTTCTCCAGTTTTTCCCCATTCACTACGTATGCATGCATGTATAAGCATGGGAGATTCAGGAGAAATAGCTATTGGCTAAATAATGGTTTGCCCAACAGTTATCTCGCGTTTATGGCCAGCTTGAGATAAATCTCGGAAGCTTGTTGACAGATTGTCTGGAGCCTTGGCTATTATTACACCAGGCGATCAGCCAGGCAATTGTCGGGAGAGAAGCGTTCCTTTCCAGCAATTACCTGCTATTACATGCAGCAATCTCCTCCACAGTATGGGGAGGAGCGATCACTAATGCCATTGCTCGTCTCCATACTGAATCATTGTTTGCAGGCAGCAGCTCATGATTGGACAGCATGAATTGACACCGGCAAACGATGATTTTTATGCAAGCTGATAGTAATAGTAATCAGCAGCAGTATTACACTGCCAGATCATCACTAACAAGTGTTGCTATGAATGCTCATTAATGATAATCTGGCAGACAATCAGCCAGTGTAATACTGGCTTTAGGTCTGTATTACATTACCCAATCAGACAGACGATTGTCGGTTAAGACGCATTCCTTCCCGGCAATCACCTGCTCATCAGTGGAGGAGACCACTACTATTACATGTAGCGATCTCCTCCAGAGTATGGGGAGGAGTGGTTGCTAATGCCATCGCTCGTTTGCTGGCAGCAGAGGATGATTAGACAGTCCAGTGCGCTGTTGGCAATTGTCAGCGTCAGTATTATACAAACAGATCATCGCTAACGAGCGTTCCTATGAATGCTCATTAGTGATGATCGGTCCAAGAATCTTTAGACTCTGTCCATCAAAAAAACAAAGAGTTCTGGTCCAGGATCTGAATTAATTTAAGGGCCTGGTCTGAATTATATAGGGGGTCTGGTCTGGAGACAAATGTTAACACTTCAGTGTTTAACTTGTGTCAGTCCTACATCTGTAAAAGAGAGGGCATGCAAAGCAGTTTCTCCAACCAGGTCTTCCTTTATTCATGGCTTAGCTTAAACTCACAGATATTGTGTGGGATGGGGAGGAGAGAGGGGGTTATTAGAACTGTTGGAGTTTGTCTCCCAGAACTGCTTTCCAGTCTTAATTTGGCCCTGTCCCTAGGAGCTGCCGAAAATGCCCTGACACAGGCAGTAATGCATTGGAAAATACAGGTATTCCAAGGTGTTGTAATAAAAAATAAAATACAAGAGTAGAATAGAATAGAACACATTCTATAATTCTCGGAATGGACATTCAGACACGGACAGCACATCGATGACATCTGTGAGCTGTACTTTTTTCTTTTTGCAGACCCATAGAAATGAATGGGTCCATGTGTGATCTGCAAACAAATGCGCATAGCATACGGATGGAAAAAACGGTTGTGTCCATAAGGTCTAAATAAAAGCTTTAAAATACATTTTATATATATAACATACTAGCAGAAAGACCCGGCTTCGCCTGGGTATATTTCATCTATTTATTTAATGTTTCTGTGTGTCGTTGCAGAGAGAAAGTCAATGCAGCTGACAGAAATTGATTTTTACCTTCATTTTTTCAATCCCTATTGGCTGCGGAGTGGGAGGGGGTGTGGTTTAATGGGACACGGGGGGGGTTTAAGTCCTTCATTTCAGGGTGGCCTGAATTATAGGTTAATGCCATGGTAATTTGAGGAAACACAATGGGTAGCAGTGGAAGAAAACATTGCTTTGCGCGGGTATATTTAATCTATTTCATTTAATGTTTCTGTGTGTCGTTGCAGAGAGAAAGTCATCCTTCCTCCCATCCCTGCAGCTGACAGATGTTGATTTTTACCTTCAATTGTTCAATCTCCATTGGCTGCAGAGTGGGAGGGGTCATGGCCTGACTGAGTCGGGGGCGTGACGTTGCAAGACCTGGGGCGGGGTTTTAAGTTCTTCTTTTGATGGTGGCCAGAATTACAGGTCGATGCCATGGTAATTTATGAGGACACGCCATGGGTAACAGTGGAAGAAAACATTGCTTTGCACGGGTATATTTAATCTATTTCATTTAATGTTTCTGTATGTTGTTGCAGAAAGAAATCCAACTTCCCTCCCACCCCTGCAGCTGACAGAAGTTGATTTTTACCTTCATTTTTTCAATCCCCGTTGGCTGCGGAGTGGCAGGGGGCGTGGCCTGACAGAGTCGGAGCGTGGTTTCGCGAGATCTGGGGCGGGGGTCAGAGTGGCATGAATTACAGGTCGATGAAATGGTAATTTATGGGGACCCACAATGGGTAGCAGTGGAAAAAAACATCTTTTATTAGTACTGAATGGTCGTAGTCTAAAATTAGTCAATTTCATCTACGATTTTTGGTGTTGTTGCAGAGAGAAATTCACCCTCCCACCCCTGCAGCTGATTTTTTTCAATCCCCGTTGCCTGCGGAGTGGGAGGGGGCGTGGCCTGGCAGAGTTGGGGGTGTGGATTATCAAGATGCTTCTAACGGTTGTAGTCTGAAATTAGTCTATTTCAACTAAAATTTTGTGCGTCATTGCAGAGAGAAATTCACCCTCCCACCCCTGCAGCTGACAGAAGTTTATTTTTCCCTTCATTCTTTCAATCCCTGTTGGCTGCGGAGTGGGAGGGGGCATGACCTGACAGAATTGGGGGTGTGGCTTAGCAAAGCGCTTCGCATAGGTGATTTAATCTATTTCATTTAATGTTTCTGTGTGTCGTTGCAGAATGGCTGCAGAGTGGGAGGGGGCGTGGTCTGACAGAGTTGGGGGCGTGACGATTCGAACAGTTGTAGTCTATAATTAGTCTATTTTATCTAAAATTATCGTTGCAGAGAGAAATTCACCCTCCCACCCCTGCAGCAAACAGAAGTTTATTTTTACCTTTATTTTTTCAATCCCCGTTGGCTGCGGAGTGGGAGGGGGCGTGACCTGACAGAGTCGGGGCGTGGATTAGCAAGACGCTTCACATGGATGTATTTAATCTATTTCATTTAATGTTTCTGTGTGTCGTTGCAGAAAGAAAGTCAACCTCCCACCCATCCCTGCAGCTGACAGAAGTTGATTTTTACCTTTATTTTTTCAATCTCTGTTGGCTGCGGAGTGGGAGGGGGCGTGGCCTGATGGAGTCGGGGGTGTGGCTTAGTGAGACCTGGGGCGGGGGTTTTAAGTACTTCTTTTAGGGTGGCCTGAATTAAAGGTCAATACCATGCTTATTTATGAGCCCACGCAATAGGCAGCAGTGGAGGAAAACATCTTTTATTACTACTGAACTGTAGTAATAGAAAAAAACATAAGTTATATTTATGGTAACCGGAATACCTTTAACAGTGTCAGTGAATAGAAATGGATGAGATCCTCAGCTGCTGATAATTACCTGGTTGTTATGGAAACCTGCCCTCCCTGTATGTGCCTTTGCAGAGAATGGCAGTTGGAGTTTAAAACCAAAGTTCCCAGTTGTAATGTTGGCTAATGGAGATCATATTTTGGGAATATCTCAGGAACGGTACGTCCTAGAGAGATGAGACCTGGTCTAAAACCTTCCCGGACACCTGATGTACCTGTGTGCCGAATTTGGTGAAAATCAGTCCAGTAGTTTGGTCGCGCATAGAGAACAGACAGACAGACAGACAGAAACTCATTTTTATATTATTAAGAGATTTCCCTTGTTATTAGAACCTATTAACATTTAAATATAATTTAGAAAGATTAAAAAAAACAACAGCCAGTAAATACAATAGACTTACAATAAAAAAATGATTCTGTTATTCTGATTGTTTCTGTTATTCTGTTCCATCAGAGGAACATAGAAACAGAAAACAATGGATACGTTCCTGGTACTACATAACAGATACAAACCAAACACCTTCCATTTTCCTTTTTTATCCATCATTCATTGGAGTTAAAAATCTTTAAAAAATGACCCATTCAAACAAATGGGGATTAAAATGAATCAATATTTTCCGATATTCTGTTCCTCTGACAGAACAGAAAAACTGAAAAATCAATGCAGTTGTAAAATCAGCCTAATTGTTGTGTACCAAAAACAAACATAACATAAAAACAGAATGTCGTGAGGCAAAAATGGCCAACAAGCTCCGTCTACAAAGTCAAAATGAGATGCGTTCTTAAAAGGTTCAAAATCAAGCTACACCAAAAATTGACTGAAATAAACATTATAAAACTATAAGTAACATGCACGGGACATATTTGGTTTCTGAAGATGTCATAAAAAAGACAAGAGCTAAGAGGACTTGGGAGAGATTGTAGATGTTACATATTTACTTAGCCCATGTAAGTCAATCGATTTTTCAAAACAGAATGTGCATGTAAAGTTTACTTTTTGCTCATTAATTCATAAGACATAGCGCCTGTAGCATTTCTATTTTTGCGCATATTACAAGACCTTTGCAGTTTAAGAAATTCTGTATGTTATACTATTTAAAATTAGAAAAAATCTTTGTACTTCTGCAAAAAATGTGCAACATTTGTGATGTAAAGTAATAAGTCACCCTAATGTGTGAGTAGGGTAGGTGTGGTATGTGTTAAATGCATGAATGTTGAGTTAGGCTATTCCCACATCTTTGTGTTAGCAAGTATTGGAATTTCAGCATGGCTGGACACCCTTGGGCCTCCTGGATTCCTACATGCAATTTTTTTTCTGTTAGGCTACTTTACACTAGCGTTTTTGTTGTATTTGGCAGGGTTTAGCAAAAACCCTTCCATTACTGATAATACAACCATCTGCATCCGTTATACATCCAATGATAAGATGCACCTCAGATTTTAGAGTAGCAAAATAAGAAAAATATATTTTATCAGACCTCATATCAGATCCTCATATCAGACCCTCCATAAATATCAGGACATCACATCAAACCCCCATATCAGCCCTCCGTGACAGAACCCATCAGACCTCAGATCAACCCACCCAGCCCCATAAGACTAAAATAAAAACCTCTCTTACCTGTCCTGCGCTGCGGCTCCGCTTCGGGTCCAGCGCTCCCTTGTCTTCTCCTGCTGGCGCTACACTGTCACCTGACTGTGTACAGCATCAGGTCATAGTGCACGCACTACGTCCTGGCACTGCATGGGGTCAGGACAGTGCAGCGCCTGCAGGAGAAGACAAGGGAGCGCTGGACCCGGAGCGGAGGCGTGGCGCAGGAGGATGAGTATCGGAAGTGTTTCCCGGCATCTAATGCATACATTATGGAAGCGTTCACTAGTATTTCGCTTTATAAGATGCATTTTCCCCTACTTTTGGAAGGAAAAATGCCTCTTATAAAGCGAAAAATACGGTATCTTTAACATAGCAATGACTGATCCATCATGAACTCCATTGAAAGTCTATTCTATTGTGCCAGATTGTGTCAGAGAAAACTTGCCCTGCATCCCAGGATGGAAAGCAAACCAGCTCTCCAATATGAGAACAGAATGGAATGCATTTTGAAACACTCCGTTCTGTTCATTTATGTTTTGTCCACATTGACAATGAATCCGGACAAAACGGAAGCATTTTTTTTCCGGTATTGAGACCCTATGACGGATCTCAATACTGGAAAATGTAAACGCTAGTGTGAAAGTAGCCTTAGAAAGCCAGTATTCTTGCCAGAAGCCAGACGAGCTTAGCGAATAGGGAATAGTGAATAGTGACACGGCGTGCCCCAGTGGTGTCCAGCTATGCTGGACACAGCAATTCCGATATTTTGCTCCTCTGCCGGATCAGAGTACTGGAATGCTTAAACGCAGATGTGGATGTGGCTGAAGAAGCATAGTTACATAGCTATTATGGGGGAAAAAAGACCATCAAGTTGAACCAGAGGAAGGCAAAAATGACACTTGAAACACCTGAGAACCAATTTGCCATAAAGTGTCAAAAAGTATTTTCTGACCAAACAGATGGAGCAGATCCACGGACCAGCATCTTACATTAATACCAGAGACCCTGTATATTGTGTTTTACAATTTTTTTCTTAAAGGCCATGTACGCCTTTGGGACCATTCTTTATTATTATTGCATTGTACTCATTTTGTGCTAAAAGCCTTTGGCAGCCTTGAGTTTATCCAGATTTTTCCTCACCTTATCTAACAAGTTCCTTATCTCTAATCTCTGACCTTATAAACACTGATTAAAGCTAAGTTCTTATTTTACTGATAGGAATGTGGTTTAAATAAGTCTTTGTAACCTTTTAGTAATTTAGAGATAAGGTTTATTAGATGACCAACATAAAGTGAAAGCAAAAAGTATGATTCACACATCCAGAAAAACTGTTCACCCTTTGTGACAGAACGGCTCAATATTTTTAATAAAGACCAATTGAAAAAAGTGATTTAGCCCAAAATGAGTAAAATGCAACGATAAATAAATTGCGTCCAAAAGTTTACATAGCCTTTAAATCGATGTACACTTTCATCCATTACCAATTCCTGTGGGAGCATGTATAGCTTTGCGGTTTGAACAAAGGGTTATTCAGGTTATATGTATGTATGTATAATCTTTTCAACATTGAATCTTATCTGCCATTTTATTGACCAATTGGACCAATTAGTTTTTCATGGTCACCCTGTAGTTATCAGGTTTCTGTACAGTATCTGAAAAGCACTATGGAACATTGCCCTAAGTGAATATTAGCTTGGTAATTCTGTAAAACATTTTAATTATCAACTTGCAATTCTTTTTGGAAACATGCATGTACTATACTTGTCTTCCCTGAGTGGTATTAAGATTCAAAGAGTGCAGGTGACACAGTATGAAAACAGGAATGTATAAAGGATAGTGCTATCAAGAAAAGGTTATCTATAGGGAGTTGCCCTTTTTCTATTAGTTTTTTAATTTCTCTTTTTTAATTTTAACCGGCAACCTGTTTTACTTGTGGAAGAAAAAAATGTCCCCTACTGCTCCATTCTGGCTCTCTTCTTGTCACCATCTTAAACATCCAGATGGACAAGGTCACATGCACTGCTTCAGCCAATGACTAGTCTCAGTGGTCCGCAAGTGGTATGTCACTTCTGGGTCATGTGCTGCTTGGGAACACATCACTGCTGCAGCGGCACATGCTTCCCTATCCATCCAGGAGTTTACAGATAGGGATCAGAAGACCAGTGAAACAATCCAGAATGGAGTTGCAGGGAACAGGTAAATATTGCACAGGTACATAAGGCTGAGTTGAAATTTAAAAAATGTAAAAAACTGGACTACTCTTCTAAGGTCCATTGATCAGGCTGGCAAGAGTTCATAACATCGACACTCATTTCCAATCGTTGCCCAGTTTACACAGCACAGTGATCAGGCTCATGGGACCTATTTTGTGGGCATAAAAATTCTTGTGTGTTGCCAGCACATCCCTTGGTGTAAATTAAAGGGATTATCCCATGACTAATGTAAAAAATAAAAATCAGACATCATATAGTACATAAAAATTGCTTCCTAACAAAGCTAAAACCAGACCTGTACCACACATGGATCCAGAGATCTCCCCATTCATTGCTCTGCTAGATTTATATCAAGCTGACAGCTCAGGGGAGTGTCTTTTCTGCTGCAGTTCAGGGGGCGTGTCCATGCTCTCCCTATCACAGCTCAGAAGGCAGTTGAAGGATGAAACTGAGCATGTGCGACCTTCTCAGTGAGCATGTTAAAAAAATAAGAAAAAAAACACAAACTGCAGGTGGCGCTATACAGATACATTTTATTAGATAACTCATTGGCTATAATAATTTTTTACTTACATGCAATTACAAAAATATTCAGATCCAGGTGCTGGTTTGCTAACTGTAGAATAGTTTTCATGGGACAACCCCTTTAAGGATGTGCTGCAAGTGAAATCAAACTGCATGGGGACAAACAATCCTATTAACGATTCTTCATCCCCTATTTAGTTTCCATTAGATTGTGTGAATGCTTTTAACTTAGCTTGTTTTATCGGTGCTTGTTATAGCCAAGCATCAGGCTGTTATAAAGGACCCTTACTTAGTTAGAGGAGTGTCCAGGATTAGAACAAATGTATTCTTTCAGAAACAGAACTGTGACTGTCCATGATTTGTGTCTAGTATTGCATCTCATTCACTTGAATGGAGATGACCTGCAGTACACCAGACAAAGTCCATAGAGAAAATTGCAACTGTTTCTGGAAAGAAAGCAGATCCTTTATTCAAACTGAAGACAGATCAGAAATCAAGAACTGTTTCTGTAGACTTTATTCTACACTATATTGTGTGCCCAAATCAAAAGCATAATTAGAAGTATCAATAAAACATTGCAGCATACATTCTTAGTTTTTAATTAATATTCATGAAAGGCTCGTTTTTTAAAATTTAAATTATTACAGAGGCATTTTCTCTTGCCATCAGTATAGCGTCCCTATGGATCTTCTAAGTCTATATTTCTGGAATGTAGCATCTGGGGAAAGCTAAAAACCAGCAATGGAGATGTTAAATGACTTGAAGTAATCGTTTTGGCTTCAGAGGTCTCCAATGACTACAGTGGATCTTCTTCAAATGATGCTGCTCATGTTAAACGTATGCTAGACTGAGAGTTCACTCTTTTACAGCTATTTATCAGATATTGCTCTCTAAAGCCTGGGTATGATATTGTGGTAATAATAATAACATGTTTGGTTTAAACATATATAGTTGTGGCAAACTTTAACTTGCCCTGTAGTATGTTTCATACCGTGAGGCAGCAAATGTTAAATTAAGGGGTTTTTCCGGATACTGATGGTCTGTTTTTAGGATAGGTCATCAATATCTGATTGGTTGGAGTCTGACTTCCTAGCATGACAGCCTCTTCAAACAGTTGATCATCAGGAGTGCCAGGAGTTGGCCACCTACCGATCAGATATCTCATGTACTGTATATGACCAACTTTACTGCCAAGCCAGAGGAGAATCTACCCTGAATATCTAAACCCTTGTTAAACCTGTTGCCTCTAAGCCTGTAGCCTCTCATGAAAGACTCTCATAACCATAAGAATGTTGCTCCAAGAGACTGTAACCATTAAGCACATCGCCTCCTGTAAGCCTGTTGTAAACATCAAGATTTGTACCTCATATCAGTACAGTAAATCTCGCTGGTCTATGCTATATCTGTGTCCTCATGTGCCTTCCACCATCCTTGAGAGTGGCGCCACACAGACCAAAAAGATCATGTAAGGTCCGACCCCCTAACAAACCTATCAAGTTAATTAAAAATAAATCAGTCTCCGGGGGATGACTGCAACTGGCCTTGATAACCAGGCTAGACAAGGGGCAGTAAGTATAAGCTAGCTATTTAAAGTCAAGTTTTGTCTTTAAATACTTAAAGTATAAGGATCTGAGTGACTTTGACAAAGTTCTAACTGTGATGTCTAGATGACTTGGTCAGAGCATCTTTAAAATGGTAGGACTTGTGGTTGTACCTGGTATGCGGTGGTTATTATCTGAGAAAAGAGGTTCAAAGAAGGAGACCCAGGTGATCTGGAGACATTGATGCAAGAGTGAATCAAAGGCTAGGCTTTCTGTTCTGATCCTACAGAAGAGCTACTGTGGCCAAATTGCTGTAAAAGTTACTGCTGGCTATGATAGAAAGGTATCAGTACACACGATACATTGCAGCTTGCTGTATATGGGGCTATGTAGTCACAGACTGGTCAGATCGCTAATGCTAAGTTCTGCTAGAAGACCTTGGGTGCTGGCATTCAGGTGGATGTGACTTATACCACCTACCTAAACACTGTGCAGACCAAGTAAATTGCTTCATGACAACATTGTTCCCCAATGGCAGTGGCCTCTTTTAGCAGGTTAAAGCTCCCCGTCACACTGCAAAAGTTGTTGAGGAATAGTATGAGGAACGTGACAAAGATTTTAGGGTGTTGACTTGGCCTTCAAATTCCTTAGCTGTCAATGTGATCGAGTGAGCAAAAAACAAGTCCAATTCATGGAGGCCCCGATTCTTACAGGACAAAGTATAACTGCAGTTTCAGAATAAGCTCACATGTGTGTACATAGGAATAACACTATATCTGATCCTTCTATGACTTCTATCTGGCATTTTTAGCAGTTTTTCTGTAATTCCCAGTTTTCTCAGAGCTGGTGGGTGAAAACTTTTTTGTTCACTTATTTAAAGTCCCCCTAGGGGTCTTTAACATTGGGATCACTTTATAATTGCAGCCTATAGGAGATTCACTATGCAGTGCTGCCACAGGCTGCCATATTAACTGACCAGCTTCCTTGATCTCAGCGCTCCCAGGGAAAGTCCTCTAAGATGTACATTTTTAGCTGCGAGACCCATCAGGATACCACTGATCCCTGTGTAGCAGGGCAGCTATTGAACTAAATGGGGTCTCAACGTGAATCACAAGTTGTCATGACTGCAACCCCAGAATTGCAAAAAAAATATAAATAAATAAATAAATAAATATCCAACACTTCTAGAATTTTTGCGATTCTGGGTTCATTATCACAGTGACCCTATGTAGTTCCATTGCCACACTGCTATAAAGAGATCCTTGGTAGCTTGATGGGTCTCACAGCCAAGATTGCTGTATAGCCCCAGCCTTAGCTGCAGTGAAGGATATCTTGATAACGGACGTTACCAAGCTGGTAAGCTTTGTCCTCCCCTTTAGACGTATGGCATTCATGCTTCCTACCAATTAAGAAGATGGCTGCATAACCTCTTTCCCTTTACAAGTGCAATACACGTAACATAGACTTCTAAAAGCAACATTAGATATAAATATCAATAACAGACCCAACAGTATTGTTCCCCAGCCTGTCACAGGCACATATGCATGGCTGTTTCTCAGTACAGGCACTAACTTAGCTTGGCTTTTTCAAAAACAAGGCACAGTCTGTAGTTACAATACTTGACTGTTGGTCCTGATGGTCTCCCTGACTGAATAAATAACATGCTAATTTTATTTTGCGAGTCTGTATTATTACACCAATACAACATACAGTAATGGCCAAAAGTTTTGAGAATGACACAAATATTATGTTTTCACATGATCTGCTGCCCTCTGGTTTTTATGTGTGTTTGTCAGATGTTTTTATCACATACAGAAATATAATTGCAATCATATTATGAGTAACAAAAGCTTATATTGACAGTTAGAATGAGTTAATGCAGCAAGTCAATATTTGCAGTGTTGACCCTTCTTCTTCAGGACCTCTGCAATTCTCCCTGGCATGCTCTCAATCAACTTCTGGACCAAATCCTGACTGATAGCAGTCCATTCTTGCACAATCAATGCTTGCATTTTGTCAGAATTTGTAGGTTTTTGTTTGTTCACCCGTCTCTTGATGATTGACCACAAGTTCTCAATGGGATTAAGATCTGGGGAGTTTCCAGGCCATGGACCCAAAATCTCTATGTTTTGTTCCCTGAGCCATTTAGTTCTCACCTTTGCTTTATGGCAAGGTGCTCCATCATGCTGGAAAAGGCATTGTTGATCGCCAAACTGCTCTTGGACGGTTGGGAGAAGTTGCTCTCGGAGGACATTCTGGTACCATTCTTTATTCATGGCTGTGTTTTTAGGCAAGACTGTGAGAGAGCCGATTCCCTTGGCTGAGAAGCAACCCCACACATGAATGGTTTCAGGATGCTTTACAGTTGGCATGAGACAAGACTGGTGGTAGCGCTCACCTCGTCTTCTCCGAATAAGCTGTTTTCCAGATGTCCCAAACAATCGAAAAGGGGATTCATCAGAGAAAATGACTTTACCCCAGTCCTTAGCAGTCCACTCCCTGTACATTTTGCAGAATATCAGTCTGTCCCTGATGTTTTTTCTGGAGAGAAGTGGCTTCTTTGCTGCCCTCCTTGAGACCAGGCCTTGCTCCAAGAGTCTCCGCCTCACAGTGCGTGCAGATGCACTCACACCTGCCTGCTGCCATTCCTGAGCAAGCTCTGCACTGCTGGTAGCCCTATCCCGTAGCTGAAACACTTTTAAGAGACGGTCCTGGCGCTTGCTGGTCTTTCTTGGACACCCTGGAGCCTTTTTGGCAACAATGGAACCTCTCTCCTTGAAGTTCTTGATGATGCGATAGATTGTTGACTGAGGTGCAATCTTTCTAGCTGTGATACTCTTCCCTGTTAGGCCATTTTTGTGCAGTGCAATGATGACTGCACATGTTTCTTTAGAGATAACCATGGTTAACAGAAGAAAAACAATGATGCCAAGCACCAGCCTCCTTTTAAAGTGTCCAGTGGTGTCATTCTTACTTAATCATGACAGATTGATCTCCAGCCCTGTCCTCATCAACACCCACACCTGTGTTAATGGAGCAATCACTGAAACGATGTTAGTTGGTCCTTTTAAGGCAGGGCTGCAATGATGTTGAAATGTGTTTTGGGGGATAAAGTTCATTTTCTAGGCAAATATTGACTTTGCAAGTAATTGCTGTTAAGCTGATCACTCTTTATAACATTCTGGAGTATATGCAAATTGCCATTATAAAAACTGAAGCAGTAGACTTTGTAAAAAATAATATTTGTATCATTCTCAAAACTTTTGGCCATGACTGTACATATAGTTTTTTTTTTAAGTTTTACAACTTTTGCACTATAAAACCCTTTAAAAAAATGTTTTTTCATCTACTTATCCCAAAAGCCATAACTTTAAATTTTTCATTGTATAGAGCTGTGTGAGGGCTTGGTTTTGAAGGACGAAATGTAGTTTTCAGTGGTACCATTTTGGCTTAAATTACACTTTTTAAAATAAATAAGCAAAAAAAAAATTCTGCCATTGTGTTTTTTTTTTTCACACCGTACGGAATATATTAGGTAATAAGGGGCCATTCTCCATGCCTGGAGAAAACAAAAAAGATTCAGCCATAAGAGGCGACAAGTATTCTTTACTGTAAGGGCTGTGAATCTCTGGAATTGCCTGCTGCAGGAGCTGGTCACAGCAAATACAGAAGATGGATTCAAAAAAGGTTTAGATGAATGTTTAATTCAAAATAACATTGAGGCTTATGACAATGTAGAAAAACATTGTTCTACACACCCTTCTTTTGGCCCAACCCCTTTTTAAAAGAAAGATGAACATTGATCCAGGGATTTGTTCCATGAATCAATATAGCAGTATTACAGTTTGGACTTGATGGACTTTTGTCTTTTTCTAACCTTATGTGAGGAGTAGGTCAGGGGGACACAAATGACACAGACAAAGTGAGGCCCTGACACTCCTCCCAAACCACTGTCCCTGCCTTTTGGGGAACCCAGCTCCTTAACAGGCCGGCCCCAACTGAAGACTGCAATTATACTGAAGAAAGTGGAACACGAGACAAACAACCAAAACAAAACACCAGCAGGAACAACCCCAAACAGGTCAGGAACTGAAGGGGTAAAAAGTAACGGAACCAAGCAAGGAATAAACAGAGGATAACACAAAAGGTAGGTAACAGGAACAGAAACCAGGGAAAAAGGTACAAAGTCACTGGAATACCGGATAAACACAGAGTAGCTAGCTTAGGCTCAAGGCTCTATAGCAGGCACAGATGAATGGCGAGTGTGAAACTAAATACTGGCTAGAGTCCCAGCCCCAAGGCGTGATAGGAGCAGGGATCCCAGCCACACACTAGAATGGACCAAAATTACTGGCAGGGACGCCTGCCAGTAAAACTAGCAAAACTGGCAAAACCTTTAACCCTATAGGAACCTAAGTGTTATAAGAGGATTTTCTGGCTTTCACTCGGGATGAGCGTCGCATAGCGTCAGGACACGGGAACGCCTGCACCCGCCCAACATCCGCTGGAGGGCCGCAGCGCCCCCGAATCCTGACACCTTAACTATGTAACCATGTAACTATAGATTTTATTCGCACAATAATCTACAGATAAACATACATCCCCTGCTCATGACTCATTTCTTAAAGAAGGAGGCTCTTCACTTTTGGCGAGAACATCGACTACTCAATACTCTACTACTGACACAATGTAACCCACTCTACTCCCCCGATGGCAGGGTTCACTATTCAATATGCCTCTTCCTGTAGTGGAGGAGTAGAGGGAGGAGTGTCTTATTGAGTAGTGGACCATAATTTTGTAAACTTGGCGATGCACTGACTTTTAACATATACCCCTCTTTCTAGACGAAGTATATCGTCCATTCTATTTAAGGGCAGGCTTGTTCAAAGCCAATGTTTGGCAATAAGTTTCCAGGCAATGGGACATTTTTAATTGAAACCTATTGCAAAGTTTCTTTGTGTTTTATTTTAGATACATTGGGTTAATGTATGATGTTAAAATTCATAAAAAAATCATAATTCTGGAATTGCATATTGTATATTGCATTTAGAAATCGCCTTGAAAAAAAATACTGATGTTACATGCAAAGCCTAATGTTTTTCGTGTTTTGATGTTTTGAAGTAGGATCTGCATGTCCACATCGTGAAAATCAGCAAGTTAACCCATCTTGATGCATTCCAGAGCCTGCTGCAAAGGGAATAACATGTTAAGACACCGTATGCACCCCAAAGTAAAGGACACTACAGCTATGGTTGTCAGATTGTAGTTGCTAGCCAGAGATTCCGGATATAGAGACTTTAATCACAGAAGTAATTAGAGGGCTATTGTTACAAACTGCTTGTTCAGCTCATGCAAGACATCTGTGTGGATTTTTCACTGTGTACAGATAATTGCTAGATGTACTCCTTTATGGAGCACTGTAAAGAGAGACACAACCAAACTACCATCAGACAGGAGCCCTAGATACAGAGAGTATCCCAAAGGAAAATAGAAGGTGTTCCTCCTTCAAGTGGCATACATAGAGAAGTAAGGGCCCAATAGCTAAGATCAAACCAGGCCCCCCACAAACACAGGAGAGAAGGGTTTCTGCCTAAACCCTTTTCAATGACCTTTGGGCTGTTTTTCCACTGCCTCATTTTCTACCCATTTTCAGAGTCCTGACCAAGTTTTCACTCCCAGTAGAAGAGGAGATGATCCCATCTTAGACTGCCACTATGGTAGTTACACCCCTACCTCCTTCCCTGCACTGACCGCAAGGAGTAACAACCTGATGGAGTACACCATTAGATGTCATCATCACGGCCATTACCACTCCCTTCCCTGGCTTCCCAGGGACTCGCTGCAGATAGGTAGATGAATAGATAGATGAATAGATAGAGAGATTAGCAGCAAAAAATAGTAGTAATTAAGATGTATTAATAAAGATGATAATTATTATAACTTCCAGTAAGGAATTTAGGAAGAAGGGGAGCTCTGCAGCACAAACAGCTAAGGTTTGATGAGAAAAGAATCACAAAATACTGTACATGAGGATCTAAGAACAATGTGACGTTTTGGATTTTTGGTAGGGTAAGAACTGTGAAATACTAAAAGTGCTAAATATGAGATCAATTTAATCTCACAAAATATCATTAAATATTTAGGAATTCATATAAATAAATATATTGAAATATTTCCATTCATTATGTTTTATAAGCTTCTGTGGAATATATACATATATAAGTAAATTAAATAATCTTCTGTTATATAAACAGAGGAGGCACAAGGAAATTAAAAGAGACAGAAAAAGACCCAACATTATTACATCTAACACATATACATTCAGAAAATTCAGAATATGTTGATATCATTTACAGAAAAGATACTCAAAAGTATTTAAGATATGCTAATTATGGTCCGAAATATGTAGCTAGATTGGTCAAAAGAGCCATAGTTAGATTTGGCTGCATGCTTTAAAGTTTTCTACTGTAAGTTAGAGGTATTAACCTGGAGATATCATTATACGGAGCACAAAATCATGTATAGTTAGTGTGCATGTGTAGTGGCCGGGTTTGGGGTAGCCCAAGGTTACACTGGTTTCCCTGAACACTGTTGAGGTGTTACCATATGTTGCTGCTCTTCGGAGGGGATGGTAAAGAGTGGTGCACCCCAATGAGAAATAAATCCGGAGAGTCGTGGTCTGCCATAAACCAGTGTGCTTCAAATGCAATTGTCGCTGCAGTAACAAAACTTGCAGGCTTGATGTGATTTCTCTTCGCCAGCTTCCGGTAGTACTTAAAAGTACAAGCGAGCGGAGACTAACAAGTCCCCCGGTCTTCACCAGAGCCCGCTGCAAGTCTGGATGGATTTGGCTGCCGGGAGCTTGCAGGTCGCTTAACCTTACCGGGAAGCAGACAACTGGGGTAGGTGCTGGGCACATAGTGCAGAATCTAGTCGAAGGCGGGGTCACCAGCAGGTTCCGGAGTCGAGGTTCAAAGCCGGGGTCAGGATCACTAGCAAGTTTGCGGAGTCGAGGTTCAAAGCCAAGGTCAGGATCACTAGCAAGTTTGCGGAGTCGAGGTTCAAAGCCGAAGTCAGGATACACAGGGATCAATGCAGATGAGAACAAAACGCTGGAGTACATGTAAAGGACCCGATAGAGGCTTATATAGGCCATCCCATTAGAGCATGTCATGTGACCTCAGGGGGAAGTTCCAGCAATTACCTGTAATGCCTTTGACTGGCCACCAGATGGAGCTGCAGTGTGCAACCTGCATTCTGGCCACTGAAGGCCGCCAGAGCACTGGAAATGTTGGTGCTGACAGACTCGCTCTCACCACTGGGATAGACAGGAGAGCTGCTGTGGAGATTACCGGGGGCAACGGCTTGGGACCCGAGGCAAGTATAGCGGCGCTTTGCACCAAATCGGGACAGCAATACAATATAGGCAGGCACTGAGCTACTTCTTCAGTCTCCTCCCAGGTAGAAGAAGGTTTCAAGGTAAGGAAAGGCCTGAATTAACTGTCCCTCTCTCAGAAGGCTGGCTCCTTGGCCAAAGGCTGGGGGCCCTGGTCTGTGCCTCAGTTGTCTGACTAGCTCCCTGGACAAAAAGCTGGAGACTCAGGATCTGTGGCAGAGTAGCCTTGTCTCAGTGTCTTCTTCTGGTCACTCGTGCAAACTGTAGTCTCTCTTACTAAGCACTGAAGACTAGCATCTGAAGACACCTTGGGGCTCTGACTGCTCTCTTTATATACCGTTGCTAGCTGAACTAATATCTTCCATGGGAGGGCTGGAGTGGAGAAGCACAGCCTAAACAGAAACAATGTTGCAATTTTAATCTGTCATAGACTGTCATTCATGGATGAGACTGGAATATCTGTTGTGTGCTGTGAACAGGGGTGGCTGGGGTTATGGAGACAGATGAGCAGGCTGTGCAATGCTGCTTATGTAACACCCAAAAAAATGATAAGCCATGGAAAGAAGGTGGCTCAGCAAGTTTAATTGTTTCCATTGCTACTGAGAAACAATCAAAACAGTTTCTTTTTGTCCTTTATTTATCTTGCTTGGTAGACATTATTTTCATTGTTTATATCAATTTAAACCATAAATTGAAATTTTACTCTACTCTGTACTTATGTACTGTGGAACCACAGGGACACAGTTGTATTGCCAAATGTTATTCCATTGGGTGGCATAAGGAGGAAAATACAAGTTGATGCAAAAAAACAGCTTTTCTTTTGGATTCCATACAAATCCAACAGAAAAAAAACTTTTGCAGGCTTTTTCAGACAACTAGATGAGTGAATTTCTGTCAAATTCTATTGAGTTTGAATAAATTAAAAGTGTGCCAACTGCTCTGGAAAGTCATATATGACACTTTGAGGTATCCTAGGCCTGCATCCAACCCCTTTCAAGCTTTTTGATACCAATTCAGAATTAATATAGAATTAAAATGTCAAAGTGGCAGCAACATATATAGCTCTAGGTAAACGGATCATAGCTGGTAGTAACAAACAGCCTGTTTAACCCATTAAAACACTCAATGACATGATATTACATCATGGCAGCAGGATCGTCCCCACTTTGTGCTGTAATAGTACATCACACTGCTCAGAATTCTTCTACTTTTTGTCCTCCACTGCATTGTGAGAAATTCATAACAAAATGTGTGGCACTGAGAATACTATTCTCGACCAGCAATTAACTTACCTGCTAGCCAAACTCCCACCTGGCCAAATTGCTTGCGGTGCAGTTGGTGCCTTACCACTTAGTTGTGGTAAATGTGGCGCACTTACAGGCCTTTGTCTAAATTAAATTTTTCTGGAAATGTGGCACCTTTCTGTGCCTTCGACTAAATTTAATTTTTTTCTGAGTGAACTGAATGGTATACTAGGACTGACCCTTGGCCTGGCAAGCAAGAGTGCCAATGCTATATGCAAAATTTGACTTGTCTGTTTTATATACAAAATTTGACCCATCGGTCTGGAAATGTGGGACACTTCTGCGACTTTGCCCATATTTCATTTTTCTGGGCTGTTTGGTGGGACCGTTGGCGTGTGCATGTCATATGAGCAGGCATTCAGAACCCATTAAGGCATCATTTTTGGATGGTTGGTTCCCAACAAGCCACAGTTTTTTTCCCATATCACTGTGTGTTTAAAAACCACCTGCCCCTGATAAGGGACAATTTTTTGAAGCTTTAGAATATGAAAGAGCATAACACATGCGGCGATACAGTGTGTTTTTAAACATACTCTTCATTAACGTCATCAAACGTTATAAACCCATAGCTATGCAGGTCGGTGTCACTCCGACAGAATTTACTATTGTAGTCATTGTATTCAAGAGCTTATGAAGGTGGTTGCGGGAGAGAAGAAGCAAAAATTCATCTTTTCTTAAGAATTCTCTCTAGGAGACTAGAGGATGTTATATACCAATTTTCGGGGCAATTGGAGGAACTTTTGTTCGGGTAAAATCAATTCAGGACCGAATTGAACTTTTTAAAAAAATTTGGCGAACTTGAACTGAACCAAATCTCAAAAAGGTTTGCTTATCTCTAGTTTATACCATTGTGAGCATTTTTTTTTAAATATTGAAGTATCTGAATAGCCCTGTAGGCTGGCGAATATTTCAGAAGCTGGTAATAATTAAGGTTATTGTTTTTGAGCATACCTTGTGAGTATTGCACAGCTTTATCTTTAGCCTTAAACAATTGAAATACAGTTGTCACCCAGCATTACAATGTATCTCAATTTGAATACCAGAGTTTGTTAAGTAAGTTTTCATTTCCGCTGTCTATCCTAAAATATTAGAAAACAAAAGGTTAACTCAAAATGGAGATTTTTTTTTTTACTTTGCTTAAAGGGCATTTGCATCAAAGCATCCATGAATGCAATTCTCTTGTTTAATGAATTTTTTATGCTTATTTAATGAATTTCACCAAGGCTAGATGTTTTTCTTTTTTTCATAAAATGGATAAGGACTTCCAGTTTTATTAAATGATAAAAATGGCATTGAATTTATGAACTGTGCACACTCATTAGGTATGATACATCCTTATGAAAGTCCTCATAATCGGAAATGTTACAAAGGGAGCTTTGCCAATCTGCCACTTGGTATGAATATTTCTCTAAATATGCTGTCAGTTAAGATATCACAAAATAACTGATCTAAATTACTGCATGCAGGGATTAATTATTATCCTATTTAGCACTATTATCAAAAGATGATTCCTCCGTCATTTCCATTTGGGTGCATTAAATATAATATTTAAATGTGTAAACACCGCGTACCATATCATATCAATGCAAATTCCTTAGCTTGTGGTGTATGTTTGCTGTAAACTCTAACCTAATGCTGTTTATTCTTTTATAATGCTTTTAAATCTTTGTATTGAAAGTGGTCAAAAGCTACTTTTAAGTTTAGTAATTTAGATTTTCCGTTTTTGCATTTTCGCTTTTTACTCCTTGCCTTCCCGGATCCATAACGTTTTTATTTTTTAGTTCACATTAACTTAACCCCTTCAATCCCGGGCCTGTTTTCACCTTCCTGACCAGGCCATTTTTTGCAAATCTGACATGTGTCACTTTATGTGGTAATAACTTTGGAACGCTTTTACTTATCCAAGCCATTCTGAGATTGTTCTCGCCACATATTGTGCTTCACGACAGTAGTAAATTTGTGGCAAAATATTTCATTTTTATTTATAAAAAAATACCAAATTTACCAAAAATTTGGAAAAATTTCAAAATTTCCAAATTTCAATTTCTCTACTTTCAAAATATATAGTAATACCTCCAAAAATAGTTATTATTTTACATTCCCCATATGTCTTCTTTGTGTTGGCATCATTTTATAAATGTAATTTTACTTTTTTGGGACGTTAGAAGGCTTAGAAGTTTAGAAGCCATTTTTCAAATTTTCAACAAAATTTCCAAAACCATTTTTTTAAGCACCAATTCAGATATAAAGTGATTTTGAGGTGCTTAAGTAATGGAAACCACCCATAAATGACCCCATTTTAGAAACTACACCCCTCAAATTATAAAAAACTGCTGTTACAAACTTTGTTAACCCTTGAGGTGTTCCACAAGAATTAATGGAAAATGGAGGTGAAATTTCAAAATTTAACTTTTTTGGTAGATTATTCATGTTAATATTTTTTTCTTGCAAAACAGCAAGGGTTAACAGCAAACTAAACCTCAGTATACATTACTCTGATTCTGCAGTTTACAGAAATACCTCATATGTGGTGGTAAACGTCTCTATTGGTTTGTGGCAGTGGTCAGAAGGAAAGGAACGCCATACGGATTTTGGAGGCAGATTTTGCTAGAATGGTTTTTAGGCACCATTTTGTAATTGAGAGACCCTGACGTACCCCTACAGTGGAAACCCTCAAAAAGCGACCCCATTTTGGAAAACACACCCTTCAAAGAATATATTAAGGGGGATACTGGCCACTTTGACCCCCTAAGCGTTTTATGGAATTTGGAAACACTTGGCTGTGAAAATGAAAAGTTTAATTTCTTCCAATAAAATGTTGCTTTAGCCCCAAATTTTTCATTTTCACAAGGGGTAACAGGAGAAAAGCACCCCATAATTTGTTCCCCATTTTCTCCTGAATACGGCAACACCCCATATGTGGTGGTAAACTGCTGTGGGGGCACATGGCAGGACTCAGAACAGAAGGAGCGCCATATGGATTTTGCAGCACAGATTTTGATGGATTGGTTTGCGGGAGCCATTGATTTTTATTTTTTTGAGTTATTGTCTTATGTGGAGGCTCATTTTTTGCGGGACAAGGTGACGTTTTCATTGGTACCATTTTGGGGTACATAAGACTTTTTGATCGCCTGCTATTACACTTTTTGTGAGGCAAGGTGAAAAAAAATGGCTGTTATGGCATAGTTTTTTTTAAATTTTTTTTACAGAATTCACCTGGGGGGCCATCTCATGTAATATTTTTATAGAGCAGGTTGTTCCGGACGCGGTGATACCCAATATGTCAAACATTTTTATTTTTGGAAAGTTTTACACATTAGATGCATTTTTGAACAGAATAAAATCTTTTTTTGTGTTGCTATTTTCTGAGAGCCATATTTTTTTTATTTTTTTGGCGATTGTCTCAGGTAGGGTCTACATTTCTGCGGGACAAGATGACGGTTTGATTGGTACCATTTTGGGGTAAATATGCCTTTTTGATCGCCTGCTATTACACTTTTTGTGAGGCAAGGTGAAAAAAATGGCTGTTATGGTATAGTTTTTAAAAACTTTTTTTTTACAGCATTCACCTGGGGGGCCATCTCATGTAATATTTTTATAGAGCAGGTTGTTCCGGATGCGGTGATACCCAATATGTCAAACATTTTTATTTTTGGAAAGTTTTACACATTAGATGCATTTTTGAACAGAATAAAATCTTTTTTTGTGTTGCTATTTTCTGAGAGCCATATTTTTTTTATTTTTTGGGCGATTGTCTCAGGTAGGGTCTACATTTCTGCGGGACAAGATGACGGTTTGATTGGTACCATTTTGGGGTAAATATGCCTTTTTGATCGCCTGCTATTACACTTTTTGTGAGGCAAGGTGAAAAAAATGGCTGTTATGGTATAGTTTTTAAAAACTTTTTTTTTACAGCATTCACCTGGGGGGCCATCTCATGTAATATTTTTATAGAGCAGGTTGTTCCAGACGCGGTGATACCCAATATGTCAAACATTTTTATTTTTGGAAAGTTTTACACATTAGATGCATTTTTGAACAGAATAAAATCTTTTTTTTGTGTTGCTATTTTCTGAGAGCCATATTTTTTTTATTTTTTGGGCGATTGTCTCAGGTAGGGTCTACGTTTCTGTGGGACCAGATGACGGTTTGATTGGTACCATTTTGGGGTAAATACGCCTTTTTGATCGCCTGCTATTACACTTTTTGTAAGGGAAGGTGACAAAAAAAGGCTGTTTTGGCACAGTTTTATTTTTATTTTTTTTTACTGCGTTCACCTGGCGGGGTGGATCATGTAATATTTTTATAGAGCCGGTCCATATGGACGCGGCGATACCTAATATGTCTATTTTTATTTTTTTCACTATTTTTTACAATTTTTTTTATATTATTTTGTGAAAAGGATGCTTTTTTTTTGGAACTTGAAACTTTTTTTGTAAAACTTTATTTTTTCACTTTTTTTTCACTTTCTTTTTTTTACACTTTTTTAAACTTTTGGGGTCTGATCCCCTTTACAATGCATTACAATACTTCTGTATTGTAATGCATTGGCTGGAAGTGTATTACACACAGTAATACACTTCCAGCCTTACTGCCTGTGAGATCCAGGGGGCTGGATCTCACAGGCTTCCGTAGATAGCAGCCAGATGCCTAAGGAAGGCATCCGGCTGCTATCTAAGCCATCGGGTCCCCGTCACAGCAGCGCGGGGACCCGATGGACACCCACTCCGACCGCCCGCATCGCATGTGCTGCGGTCAGCGCTGACCGCGGCACATGAAGGGCTAATATGCCCGCATCTGTGTTTTCACCGATGCGGGCGTACGCAGCAGGGGTCTGGCTACTGGGAACAGCCGCCCCCCCCCGCAGCTGATTGGGTGGGCGCAGCTCCTGCACCCACCTGATCAGCGCGCTGTAGTATTACGGCGCTGGTCAGAAAGTTACTTCCCGCAGCGCCGTACATGTACGGCGCTGGTCGGGAAGGGGTTAAGGGGGCTTGTTTTTTTGGTGGGGCAAGTTGTACTTTCTAAGGGCACCATTTACTATTGCATATAATAATATATAAAAAATGAAAAATCGGGTGGAATTTGAAAAAAAATGCAATTCTGACAGTTTTATGGGTCTCGTTTTTAAGGCATTTACTATGCATTAAAACTGACTAATTAATTCTCTGGTTCAGTATGATTACAATGATACCACATTTATACTAGTTTTTATTGAGTTTAAAAAATAAAAATAAAAACTTTGGAGAAAATAATTCTTTTCTTTTTATCACCATATTCTGACCCCCATAATGTTTTTATATTTATAGCCATGGAGCTGTGGGAGAGCCCTATTTTTTCCAGAACAAGTTGTAGCTACCATATTAGAGCGTCTATGATTTTTGATAACTTTTTATGCAATTTTTTGGGGGAGGTGAAGTGGCAAAAAATTTGCGAATCAACTATTTTTGTTCTGTTACACTGTTAGCCATATGGGAATAATGTTTTTATATTTAAATAGTATGGGCATTTTTGGGCCCTATGATGTTACATATTTTTATTTATTTATTTTTTATTCTAGGGAAAGGGGGTGTGATTTGAATTTTTTATTTTTATTCCCCCCCCTCCTTTTTTTGAGTCACTCTAGATGACTAAAACATGCAGTCATTAGATTGCAACTTGTATTCTGTAATAGATTTATATGCATTACCCAATACTGAATTCAGTATATAACAATGCAGTGCTGTTACCTACAGGCCAGCATTGTAATATACGTACAGTACTAGTAATCGGCCTGGAAGCCTTGTACAGGCTGAGGCGTATTACTAATATGATATGCCTTCCCTGATCTCAGCCATAGGAAAGCGGTCCAGGAAGCTCACAGGTCCCGGTTTTAGCTCTCCCAGATACCATGGTCACATTTGAGCATGGAATCTGAGGGGTTAAATGGCTGGGGTTGGCATTAACACTGATTGCAGACATTAGCCCCAACAAGGGGTTAAATATGCATTTAATACATTTACATTTTGCATTATATACTCATTGACAAAAAAGAATAATGGACCAAGAAGGGTTATTGGAAAAGAATGAAAAATTATCTGTGTGAAATGATGATTCATGTAAGTGATTACAATTAGAGTTGATCGAACGTGCTCGTAACGAGCACTGTAGCGCTCGGCTCCCCTGCGCTGGAATGCCCGCAGGCATCTGGATCCGTCCTCACCTGACTGTAAGTCAATGGGGACGGATCCGTTTGGTATGACACACGAGTGTGTCATACCAAACGGATCCGTCCCCACTGACTTTCAGTCGGGTGAGGAGGACGGATCCATTTGGTGTCACACACTAGTGTGTGATACCAAACAGATCTGCCCCCATTGCTTTACAGGCAGGTGAGAACGGATCCGAATGCCTGCGCAGCGGAGCGCAGGGGATCCGAGCGCTACAGTGCTCGTTACGAGCACGTTAGCTCAACTCTAATTACAATATTAGAGAGAAAGTTTATTGGGTACAACTGTACAAGTGAAGAAGGCTCTAGTACCCTGTTGAGGTGTGTGTGTGTGTGTGTGTGAACAATATCCCACTGAAAAATGTCAAGTGGAAGCCCTGCCATGAGATGCAACACATGTGGCGGCAGGATGTCCTGCACATATCACTGAGCTGTTAGTGTCCCTCTCATCACTACTATGGGTGACCAACTGTCGTATGAGATAGCTGCCCGGATCATCACACCAGCAGTTTGGGCAGTGTGTCACTCCACAGTAAAGGCAGGATTTAATGCTCCCCACAAGACCTCCATACACGACCCCAATCATCGTGGAATCCTAAACAGAACAACACAATAGGGTTCCAGTCAGAAAAAGACCAGGTTTCTTGTTCACAACATCACTGCAAACGAAGGCAATAATGGTTGGCTGTCAATGGTAGGACACATAATGGGGGCTGCACACCAAATTTACTTCTGCTGTATGTAATGCAGTTTCCACCTGTGTCTGTATGGTGGACAATAATACTGTTGGAGATGGTCGCTTACTTTGTGTGTGTGCCCTCATGTAACTACTAGTCCCAACACTCCCTAACAGCTAGGTCAGAACACACTAGATTGTGGGCAGTTTGTCAAATTGCCCTTCTTGCTTCTCTCAGTCGAATGGTACGAGCTCTCTCAAAGTCTCTCAACTGCACAAATCTAGCAGTCAACAATCTATATCCAAGAGGAACACTATCCAAAATTTGCTTCTGAGAAGCTTTTTATAGGACAGTGGGGGAAGCACTATCCCTTCTTGTGGCAAGACCCAGTGTCTAATCAGAACACAACCTGTAATCATCTGCATATCTACCTGAGACACATTTGTATGCTGAGTTTTGCATCAATCCAACATTTTGATTTGGGTGCATATTTGTTTCTCAATGAGTGTATAAAACCACAAACATACTCCAGATCTTGATCATTTAGGTTTATATTAGTTCTACAATTGGGGAAAGTTAAAGCATTAAAATCCACAGTCCCTCCTTGTACAGCAAGGCCCACCACCAATCCTCACCCTGGTAGATCTACAGACCTTTTAATGTTATAGATGCAAATAGTCAGCTTATTGCATTTTAGGTTCTTCGATAAACGGTGGACCAGAACTTGGACGCACCATAAAACTTTAATAAAAGCATGAAAAAGGGTCTGTAGACCCCCAGTGGTTGGTACTGGTGCAGGGTTTTACTCAACATGGAGAAATTCTGGATTTTAATGCTAAATAGCACTTTTCCCAATTGACTAAATTGTAGAATTGCTTTGAGCCTAAATTATTAAAATTTGGAGTATGTTTGTGTTTTTATATTTTGTATGTTTTATTCATTTGCAGCTTCAGATGCTATTTACTGGCTTTATCATGTCACTATTGCAATCAATTATGCATTTGTTGAAGGGGAGTGCACATATATTTAATTGGTTTGTAGTGGATAATAAGCTCATTCTGATTAAAGTGTAGAGATGAGCAAATCTATTTTACCTAATTGAATTAGTTCAAAATCAACCTCCTAGGATACCAATGGGCTGGACCCACAGCTCAAGAGACTACCCTTTCCCCTTGAACAACAGGTGAACCTAGGCGGTGTAATCACAGTCAATATGTGAGCTGCTCAGGTAGAGCAGCGGATCCTCTGCTCTTGTGCCAATACTTGAAGCAACGGGGCATGTGCTAGGCTGACATGTCAAGATATCTGGCTGACCCTGTCAATCAAGGGGGAAGGGGGTCTCTTGAGCAGTGGGGCCAACCCATTGGCACTCCAGGGCTAATTTTGAACAAATTCAAATAGGTAAAATATATTTACTCATCTCTATTAAAAGGGGGTTTTCTGGGACCACAGAAAACACCTGTGGGAGAAAGTTTGTTATATTCTTATTGTTCTGAAATTGCATGGATATGACTCCTGGGAAACCAGTCACTTGGCAGTTTTCCAGCTTGGACTATGTCCAGGACATCGCTTCTGCTGTGGATGGGGCCAAGTCTGAATACTTTCTATCAGGGCCAGGATGAGAGGAGTGGTAGACAGAGTAGCAGCTGTCTGGGACACCAATGAAGAGAGAGTTGGACACAAAGGCGGACTGGAAATTTAAAGTGGCCTTAATTTGTAGGCTGGCTCATTGACAGAAGGTGGAACCAATATATTGTTCTACACTTTGATATTTTGCTCTGCAGCAATACCAAATACTATAGCACAGCACAATATACTGGCCCTCCAGTACCAAATAGCCCAGTCCAGTACAAAATACTGTTCCAGTATAACCAAATACCATAGTGTAATACTGCTCCAGCAGAACGTCTTGTTGAATTATAGTATTTGGTTCTGCTGAGGTAGTATTTTGTTCTGCACTGTGGTGTTTAGTTCTGCTGGGGTACTGTATTATTCTACACTTTGGTAATTGGTTCTGCTGCAGAACCAATTACCACAGTGAAGGACAGAATACTGCCTCAGCAGAACCAAATATCACGATGCAGCACAATATACTTCTGCCCCAGCAACACAAAATACCTCCCTAGAGGTATTAATCCAGTGATGTTTCATCTAGAGAGACATTCTCTTTTCTTTTCTTCTCTGTTCAGCCCAGACCACCATGACAATTTCTTTCAGCCTCATCTTGTTTCTTTGGAGTTTGCCACACAGCACCTTCTCAACACAAACTCCTTACCTTGGTGCACCAACTGTGTCATTCTGCTACCACCCTTAATTCTGTCCCCACTATGTTCCCCAATGACCCTAAATGCTGTACTGCTGAAAAATTAATGCCCCAGCAGTATTAATGCCCCCTAAAATGCCTCCCTCTATAATAATGCTTCTATGTTGCTACAGCAGTAATAATGTCCTCTATAGTGCCCCCTATAATATTCTCCTGGAGTTTACACAGATGACGTTGATTGAGGAGTTTGTGCATACACTAGGGAAAGAAATAGCTCTGGCTCCATCTACAGTAGAAGTGATGACCCTTATTAGCTTAGGCCAGAAACCTGGTAAAGAACTTGATGTCAGTGAAAAATGGATTTTCTGAAAAGGATTATCATGTTAGCAGGTTCACATGCAAGTCATCCATGCAACTTCGGAACAGTAATTATATTGCAAACTTTCCCCACAGGTATGTTCTGTATAGTTAAGGTGGTCCCAGAAAACCCCTTTATGATTTTAGTGTCAGATATTCATAAGTGTTGGGGGAACTTACATCTGTGGGTTCCTTGTGAAAGTCGCATATAGTAAATGAGCCGTAATCCAGGTCTAATCTCACTTTTAGCTCTTAAACATAGACCACTGTGAAAGGTGGTGAGGATCACAAAATGTTGCAAAAATGTTGTAGTTGCGATGGAAATATCACAGTTGTCATGACTTGTGACTTTTTTAAGTCACAAAACTGACATATCTAATTTCATAAATGACCCCCTAAGTTTTATAGATTTCTAGAAGTACTGGTCCACCTTTTGTTCATGGAAAGTTCTCAACATATGCAGTGAGCCCGATGTAGAGGATGGTAGTGGTTGTGGCTGTAATGTAGTGTGCTCGTAGTGTCACGGTCGCCTACCTCAGGTCGTTGCTCTCTGGAATCCTTTCCAGTGAAAAAGTTGATGCTGAAAGGAACCAGGCAAAAGTTGTTGAACAAATTTCATCTTCTTTTAATGAGTGCAAAAATGGATAGCAGAACATTCATCAGCAGTACATACAAGGTACAATTTCTCACTTCCCATATTATGTGGTATGGTGGCTGGCAATGTGGAAAGATGACACGCAGAAATTTGCTACCTGATGTTGTCTCTCTCTATGTATTCCTTTACCTACAGCTTTACTCTTGTACCCGTAGCTGTATGTGTCACTGTATGATGTAGACTTCCAGCTATGCCTGTCCTGAACTCTTGGGATGGTGTCTGAACATGTTACCCACCACTTTGCAGCTGAGTCTTGATAGCTTGGTTGCTTGATCATAGCTTGCAAATCTTATGTGTTCTAGGACCCTGCAGGCTCTCTGTAGTAGTGGTCCTCACAGATGAGCTGCCTCTATGGTCCACATGACAAGGAGGAGCAGGAGATTCTCCCTCACTCTTTATCCTTAGACTGACTTTCCCTAGCTCAGCCCCATTCTTGCCAGGAAGTCGGAAGAGCTCACTCCTACCAAGAGGAGAGGAATTGAATGGTGAATTCCATTCCTGTTATCAAAGATTACCAACCATACCCGATCTGCTGGTGAACAAGATGCATTACATTACATATACATTGTGTATAAAACGGTAAACAATTTTTTGTACCTCCAGGTCTGGGGTACTACACATACCTCTACATACCTGCTGTCTAGGCACATGCCCATTTGATGACACCGTCTGCTGTCACAGAAATAGCAAAGAATGGCTGGATATGTATACTATAAACTTTTATTATTTTAATGTTTTAGCACAGAAAAAACTTTTACAATTTAGTCATTAAATTATTCTCTTCTAACAACTTTTCATATTATATTAGGACATATAATGAAGAGGGATCTTCTGCTCAGCATACTCTTCTGTAAGTCAGAGTAAAGAATTGATAGACATTAATTGTTCCCACTATGGCAGATCTAGCCTGTACATGTATTACATGGTTCACCATTCTGCCATCTAATACAATGTACACTGACCCTTAGGAGCAGGTCACCATAAGGGATCAAAACTAGGAAGCTCTAAAAGGTGCTGAGGTGGGTTACCACTAGAGATGAGAGAATCTATTTGCCGCTTCGTAGATTCGTATCGAATCTTGGGATTTTTCAGCTGCGAAGCGAATCCGAATATTAGGTGATTCGCTTTGCTTTTGTATGCATTTGCTACGTAGTGTGTCCTATAAATTATATGCTGTTCTACGTATAATTTAGTTACTCTATACGGTGTTGCGTACAAATTCAATTCAGCGATGCAGACTTTTGCCTGGTAGTTACTCTATACGCTGTTGTGTACGAATTCAATTCAGCGATGCAGACTCCTCCCTGGTAGTTCCGCCCCTTTCTCCAGCGCGGGAGGATGACGAGGCAACTCAGGAAATTAAGTTGCACATTCGTGCGCCTCATCCCTTTTTCCCCCATTTTCAGGTTATTGGGAAGCCCCTTGAAAGAGGGTTTTTTAAGGAACCTTTGCTGCTTTTTTTTTTACCCATTTGGATTACAATTTTGCCTATGTGGATTACAAATTGCGACTGAGTTTGGGACTCTGCTCCAGTTCTATGACAAGCGTCAGAAGAAAAGAGACTTAAACGTGTCCGTGAGCATACTAGGTAGGTGATATTTAAAATTTTTATATTATACCTATAATAATATATTTGCACTTTACCATATATATGTCTCGAATATTTGCTCTGCCTCTGAGGAGAGCACGCCGTGGCCTCTCCTCGTACGTGCCTGCGTATTACGTAATCTCTTAGACAATAATACGCTGAGATTCGTAAGCTATTTGTACGCTCATGCGTATGTCTTCTAAGAAGTTGCGTACATTTTGTAAATGAACGTTCGTTATTAGTGAGCGAATGTTCGCTAATAGCACATAATAACGTATATTTTGTACACAAATACAACGAATCTATTCATCGAATATACAAATTTTAGGAAAAGTTCGGTGAATGTTCGGCGAATAATTTTTCGAATGATTCGCTCATCTCTAGTTACCACTTTGGGCACTGATTGTCTAAATGGTTGTTTGCAGCCTTCCCTTGTGTCAAGCCAGGACCAGGATGTGAAGAACAATGAGGACCAGAGCAGCGTCAGAATTGCAGTGGTTGGGTTGTGGTGGGGAGAACACTGCCTTTTTAAATTTTTACCCATTGTTGCCCTTTTTAAAATAAAATTTCTCTCCTGGAAATCCCCTTTAAGAATGAAAAAATGCTTTCACATAAATAGTGTTTAAAGAAGAAAGGGTGGAGATAGTAAAATTGCCCAGAGGCAAACGAATACATTTTAAAGGACACTCTAGTGTGGCATTTTGCTCAATTAACATACAAACCAAAGCCAATACAAGCAAGATCAATTAGTGGTAAGTAAACTAAATATTTAATGATGGTTGAGCTGTGTCACTTTTAATATTTGATGTGCATTAAGAAATCCAGTTTAAAAGATTAACATATAATTCAGATGTTTGCTCACTGTGGATGTGACGTTTCTTGTACTTGAAGCAAATTATAGATTTTATATAATATGTCTAAGGTTTGTCCCTAGGGACAGATTATTCAAAAATTTACAATAGTGTAAATATTTTGGCACTGATTTGAGGGGCTTCTACGATGGATTGTAGGTAATTTCTTGTCAGTGATATCAGTCCATGTTTAATTGTAAAACATGTTTAAAATACCATAAAATCTGTTATGGGTTATTGTTTTATATAAAATCTGCATTTAACAACGGTACATAATAAATTTAGGCCACCTAGGGCAATATGTGCCCTGAAGAAAAAAGAATACCTCCATAATATTGAATGCAGGGCCAGATTAATGCTTCCAGAAGTACGGAGCGCTTCATTCATTGGTGGCCCTTCAACTAATGCAAAGCCCTCCGCCACCATATATTGGACAATGCTTAGTAAGACTTCCTCACTGCTTTGGAGTAAAGCATGCAGACTTTTTTAGTGCAGCTTACTTGCCAACATTAACAAGTTGGCTTGCGTGCTGCCAACGTTTTTCAGTTGCGGACACCACCCTTCTCCTGAGACTCAATCTCTTTTTATGTATGCCCATCCACCCCTTTCATTATGCGTCTTCCATGTGCTGTGCGGGGGGCATTTACCGACTCTGCTGGGAGTTCAGGAGATCTTCCCTTTGTCTGAAAGCCTACTGAATGTTCCAGGAGAGTTTGCAAGTTTGTACTATAGATATAATAATTTCTATATTCATCTACTCATTAGTGTTGAGCGAATAAACCTTCGGATCCAAGATCAGAAGTCGATTCGCTCAACACTCAAACTTAATTTTAATGCTGTACAGAAACCCATCTCCATAAAGCATTTAAATTTAGGGGCTTCGGCGAGTTGAAATTAGTGAATAACTTCGCCATTCGATTTCTAAACCTTGTGGTGATGTGTACAGTATAAGTGCTGAAAGGCGTGGATATCCCACCCAGATACCCCAGCTGGGTGAGATAACTGAAATTCAGAAAGCTGCAGTGGTTTCAGTAAAGTGTAGCTTGCTGAGACAGTTTTGTCTAGATGTTATTCTGGGCTGGATTTCATTTGGACTGGGGGAAAGGTTTGGAAGTGGGATCTTCCAGTCCACACCCTTCCAGTACAGGTATTGCGGTTAGCTGAGGAGATTGCAGGTGAGACCTGCTGGTTAATCACGGAGGGATAAAATGATGCTCTGTGTATGAGAGTGGGGGAGAGAAAGGCTGAGAAAGCCTGAGAGACTTGGAGACAGAGGCCTGAAGAGGCTCTGTGTGGTCTCAGCTAGGAGGGCTGAAGGCCACAAGGCTTTTTAAGCCTGAAGTTTGGGGGGCCCAGTGATGCCTACGGAAAGAGGGTCGCACAGTCAGAGTCAGGATGACTACTGGACTGTCTCCCCCCAAAAGTACTGGTGAGGTCACAGCCTGGAGGCTGCTGGACCGTATGGCAGCCTCCAGGAGAGCACATGGACATGGACAGCACATTCAGATCTAATACTGGGTGTGAACGACGCTCTATAGGTGAGATAGAGACTACACCTGTATTAGGTAGAGCCCAGATGGGCAGGTGTTTATTTGAATGTTTTCGTGTGTGTTGGTTCTAAAGAGCAAAAATAAAGCACCATCTGGATGTAAAAACTCCTGTGTGTCAGAAGATTTGTGATTGTGACCCCCTGAGAGAGAGCGATCCCTTACAATCTGAAAACCATTTTAGAACAGGTATCCAAAGTCGGGCACCGGCTGGTATCTCTGTACCGAAGCCGACTTCAGATGCAAGGTTCAAAATGGCTTACAAGTTAAAAAATCTGATCCCAAAGTTATTCACCGAAGTCATGCGAGACTTCGGTGATAACAAATTTCCCCCGCCGGAGCCCATACTTTTGAATGCTTTACGTAGACGAATCTCTACTACAGCATTCAAACAAAGTTTTGTGCGAATCAACTTCAAATCTATAATCAGCTTGATTTGTTCAACACTACTACTCATAAACACTCCATACATGTATAACTTAAGTATAGACAAATATGTGCATCATATGCATGGACAGCACATTCAGTACACACTGAGAGAAGGAGAAAGATGTACAGTGCCCACTGAACTATTCTTACATCCTCAAAATATAGGTTTTACTGTTAGGTAGGGTTCACAAGAGCGTTAACACATTCCGTTCTGCTCTTTTACAGAAGTAGAACAACAAAAGTAACAGAAGTGCTGGATTCAGCACAAAACTAAATCTGACGAAGCTGAACAGACTACATTGACTATAATAGACTACATTGACTATAATAGTGTTTTCAGGATGCAGCGTATTTGCCAGACAAAAAAGTCCTGCATGTAGAACTTTTTTTGTCCAGTATTTTGACAGAATCTGTGAATAGATAGTATAAGATTAAAGTATAGCATCAGATTCAAGTTTAACACACAAATACAGTGCCAGAACCAAGATCACTACATAAACACTGGAACTAAGCACAGTACATACATACAGCACCAGAACCACACTCATAACACAAATACAGCATCAGGACTAGGTGCAGCATATAAATACAGTTCCAGAACCAAGCTTCTTACATAAATGCAATGCCAGAATATGGCAATGCCTGAATACAGTGCATACACACTTTCATGATTCTCACCTCTCCCCGGCTCCACAGTGCAGCGATGCGGCAATACAGAGGGCCTGGCCTCTTCTGGCGGGTTTGGTCATGTGGAATATCGCAGGCGGAATGATGACGTCATTGCACCACCTATGTCACGGGAAAAGCACTGGATTGGCAGGGAACTAATGATTCCCTTGTCTCACCAGCACTGCCAGGTGCTCAATTGTAGCTGTGTCCCATATATTCTTATGGATCCAATTGTGCCTCTGAGTAAAAAAAAAAAGTGTAAATTAAGATGTACAATTCAATTTAAGCTTGAATAAAATAATAAATAATCTTCTCTATTGCAGACAATTTATTTCATCACTTGACTTCCTCAGGCCATAATACAATTAGAACAAACATCAGAATTTTATATACATAATGGAACATGAAGGTGAAATTACATCACAGGTTGGGGTCATAGGTCAAACATCACTGAAACAAAAATTAAAGCACCTTAGGTTGGACATGAACCCAAATTGCCAGCATTTGTAGATAACTGTGCTAACCCCTGGACCACTATGTTAGAATATGCAATAAAGCATTGAAAACTTGGAGTCAGGATGCTTGTTGAAACTACGCATATCAACAGAATGGACCATTCCCCCCCCCCTTTTTGGGCAGAAATTGGCTAGTCCTGCTACCCACCAAGGGAGGGGTTACCAGAAATTAGAGTTAGTTGAGAGTGGAATTGAGATTTGGAGTGAGAAAGTGAAGCAGGTGTGGTGAGGGAGAGTTTCCCCTCACTCCTGCAGGAACTTTGGGAAAGTAGCTTAGAGAGCAGCCTACTCCTGATATATAAAAGGACTTGGTATATCTGAGAGGGAAAACATTGCCAAATGGGTCACAGGATACCTCACTCTCATAAGAAACAGTAAATGAAGCTGATAGGAACCAGACTGAAGCTAGATATTAGCTCAGCAGCAGAGAGGGAAAGCAAAGTATTCAAGTTTCCAAGCCAATTTATACTTAGCCTGCTGCAGCCAAGATGACACAAGTTTAAGTTTGTTTGGATGACACAAGTTTATTGCAAGGTTGTTCAGGTAAAACCATTAAACTTCACCAAGTCTGAACTCTCCTTATTCTACCAACTACAACTCCTTTATTTCTACGGAGCCTAACCCCGAGAGTGACAGTATCCAGGTAGGAGCACCGTGACACAAATTATTAGGGCCACAACATACCACTCGGCATTCCTAACCACTGGGACTTGATCACCCCTGGGGGGCAGTTCGTCAGGCAACTCAGTCTCACTCAAGTGACTGGGTCTGAGCTGCAATACCATGTACTGCAACTATACAATGCACGGCGTTATGATTAGTAAGCTGTGAGGAAGCCGCGGTGCTCACTGGAGCACCACAATCTTTTAAAACAGCTGATTGGTGCACAAAGACGGACCCACATCATATCAAAATATCAAAATCCTGGAAAATCCTTTTAATGGAAAGGAAAGCATGCCATATCATAGCAAGCTTTAGCCAAGACCACTCATAGCAGTGGAAACGCGTAATTGATTATTTACACCAGGAATTATGGTTTAACAATTTTCCAATAAAGCGTATTTTTTACATACGCCATCAAGATTTTCCTTCTCCTGAAACCTCTTACGCCTTTTGCATTTCCACACGTATGAAAACAAGGAAGAGAGATAACAATACAGGTGAAATGGCTCTCAATCACAATTTGAAGCTTAAGTCAAGCATCTCAAGATCCCGAACACCATCCTCTTGGCTTTACTGCTTTGCCTAGGCACTTTAGGTAAATGCACATGTAGTTTGTCTTTAATGCCCGGGACGTTGTTAAAGTAGCATATTTATTTCACTCAGTTACTCATATAATTACTAGCTTGAGCCTAATTGCCTAGAAAATGAATGATTTGCTTATGCAGCATGAACAAATAGTGCATTAGGGGTTAAGCAAAAAAAAAAAAAAAAAAACCGCTTCCACTTAAAGGGATCATAATAAATAGTTTCATCTTAGAATTTAGCTGTTCTCTCTAATGCAGACATGGATGTTACAGTGGTTCTCCTTGTGATAGGGTTACGGGGTAATGAAATGTATTTTTCTGTTGATTATTTTGCTCTCTTCTGCGCTGAGTGATAAGTAGCTAACCAACGAAGCTTGTAATTACAGTCTTACAGAAATGGCTCTGATCTGTATATAAATCTCACCATCCAATTACAAGATGTAATAATTTTGCACTCAAGCTGGTAATGAGGTCTAATACGCAAGCATTTGATAATCCTCTCTGGATGCTGCCTTGATCAGATGTTGGCTTTGTAATTATACTGGCAGAAAATCATTATTTCATGTTCAGAAAAGAAAAAAAAAATTAGGTTGGTGGGAAGTTAATTTTCTCCGTGGTCTCTGAAGCGTATACACCAATTTAATGATTTTAATCGTGATTGTTAGCTCTTTTGCAATCGATTTGTAATGATGGCGTATAGGGAGCTTCATCAGCACGTGTGCAAATAATTGTGTATGATGGATGGTTGGATGTTGTCATGTGATTAAGGAAATGATTAGCATAATTTTCAGGTAATTAGAATGTACAGATTTTTTTAAAATATATTTTACAACCCTTGGGGCACAAGATGCCACAAGGGTTGTAAAATATTTGCTGAACAATTTGCTGAACTTTGATTGGACTTTGTTGTAGACTACAAAAGAGTGCCAAAATCACTAGATACGTTTCTGGTTGCCTGATTCAATAACCTTTTGGAACCACTGTCCATTCCAATTTCTTCGTTTGAGGATTCCCAATTTAAATTGTGGCAAATTTGACTAATTTGTTGGATGCATTTAAATATTGATTTAATGCCCTTGATAAATTTTGAAAAAAAGGGATTGATAGTTATGACTAGTATATTACTCAGTAGTGCGACTGATCTGGTCAATTAATCTATATGCTAACTGGCAGCTATTTCCCTGGTGATGTAGTCATGAAGAATTTATAAAAGCTTGAACTTCTGTCTTTCAACTTCACTATTTCATATTTTGAAACATGGAGGAAAATGAAACACATTGGTTGTAGGAACTTTGTTTCTTCCACTGCGTTTCTTAAAGAGGCATTCCCATCTCAGACATTGATGGCATATTGCTAGGAGATAGATGAGGATGTCACCTTTGGGACCCGCTTCTATCTCCAAATGAGCCCCCAAAGTGAAGGTGAGCACAATACACCAGCACAACCACCGTTCGTTCCCTACAATAGAAGTTCTCAAAGTAGATGAGCACTGGCTTGGCTATTTCTGGCAGTCCGGTGAATGGAGAGGTGTCCTTGATAGCGATATGCTATCAATGTCTGAGATGGGCATAACCATTTAACTAAACTGCCAAATCTACCATCACAACTAGAGATGAGTGAAGTTTTGAAACATTTCCACTAGCCGGCTGTGAGGAGAGTCCAGGTGGCCCCCTGGGGATCTGCCCACTGGGAAATTTCCCTGTAAGGTCTATGGCCAATCTGCCCCTGTCCTCATCCACGTCACGACATTACCATGTGATCACGCTGGGAGCGCGCGGTGACATCCTCACGTTCTGCGAATGTCCTTCAGCAGATCTTTTTCAATCAAGAGAGGAATGGACTGCCTCTGCGCCAGCAAGTGAATGAAGAATGTTTTATTGTTTTTTCTGTTCTTTCTAAGACAACTCCAGATGCCAATTTAGAAAAATGATTCATTACCACAAAACATGAGGAAATTTGGCTTCATTTAAAATATAATCTTTTCTAAAATTTGGACCGAATTCCACTTTGAATGTTTAGTTTCGTTCATCACTAATCACAACAATACCCCTATGCATCTAAAATGAAAGTGTAAGCAACTTTGTATTGTCTTAATTAAAAAATTATATATATACTACTCTCTGCACTGCCCTCTAACCTTTACAGGTGAACTTAATGTGACCTTCTCTAAACTTTTGAATGCACATGTCCAACTGTCTTTTCTCTAAATGGGATATTAACGGCAAAATTCACAACAGATGCTTGATCCGTGAATCGCCCAATACATTTCCTGGTTCAATTAGAATAGGTATTTAAACAGTCCTCCTCATCCCGCTTTTCACATTTTGACATCATAAGATCAACATGACACCTAACAATTGATCAACAGTACTTCGCCATTGCAAGGCTTCAAGCAGGATGTTCTCAGACGAAAGTGGCTACTGAGCTTGGAGAGTCACAGAGTGTCATCAGCAGGTTGCAACAGCTCATCGAGGTCGCTGGAGACTGGGGTACCTGAAATGGAGTGGCCTGCACTTTCTCCAGACCTAAATCCCATTGAAAACATATGGAATCAGCTGTAGAGGCTCGTAACTCTGTACCCCAGAACCTCAATGATCTGAGGGCTGACTTTCAAGAAGAGTGGGATGCCATGCCTCAGCAGACAATAAGTCGACTTGTGAACAGCATGAGATGTCATTGTCAGGCTGTTTTCCATAAATTTAACCCAAAAGCCAAATATCCCTAACTTTTTGTGAGTAGTGTATATATAAATTTGTTTTGTTTATGCAGCTCCTAAGCAGACCTTGTGTCTGTATAGTAGCAGACAACAAATAAACTCTGTGTAGTGTTATCCTGTAGATATACAGTATTTCCTTTCATATGTCTCCAAATATCTCATATCTACATTGGATAAGTTAGTCAGAACAGATAGAAGGGAGCATGGCATTTGAATTAGGTCCCATTCACACAACTGTAAGCCATCTGTGCCTGTATTGCGGACCGCTAACGGCAGATCCACAGAATACGAGCCTCGGTCGCGTGAATTCCGTATCATGGATTGACTTGGACGGAAATATGGCTCAGAGCTCTGCACCGCTAAAGATAGGACATATCCTATCTTTTGACGTATATTGCGGATTGCAGATCAATTCAAGTCAATGGGTCCGCTCTGCAATAGGAGATTCACACGACTGGTGCCCGTGCATTGCAGTCCACAGCATGGGCACAGGTAGCTTACGTTCGTGTGAATGAGCTTTTAAAGGGCGTAGAGTCTGTTTTTTTTTCCGGATATTATGGAAACACATAGGTCTGTATAGAAGTTATACTATCTGTAGAACATTATTTAATCAAGGCATATTTCATTGTCCCTTCATTTTACACTTTAGATACATTCGGAGACAACACATAACTTCAAATTCGATTTCATTTTAGCAGATAAATTTGTTGGATTGGGAATTCTAATACGAAGAATTGTAATGTAAATGAGGCTGACCCTGAAAGATGTAAAATTAGCATTTGACTGGCGCGATATGAGTCCTTTTATGATGTCTTCAATAACAGCAAAAACCAAAATCAAGACATAATTGGTAACCACCTTCACACAGCAAGACACTATGAGCAGAAAAATACATCCTGATGTGTTACAGAAGCATCTTTATTTAATAAGCTGGAAATGTACCAAGCGCCAGGTCAATCAATGCTTGCTTTGTGTTCAGGGTACATTCATGTGTAGCGATGGAGAGGAGGTAGAAAATCGCTCTCCCATTACTTTGGAAGAAGAGAAACTTGAGATTTGTAAAACATAAAAAACTATATAAATGTGGTATCACCATAACTGTATTGACCCACAGCATAAAGTTATTTATATACCACATGGAGAACCGTTTTTTTGCCCACCTCCCAAAAAATGGTATAAAAAACTACAGCCTGTCCCACAAAAAGCAAGCCCTCACACAGCCCAGTCAACAAAAAAAAGAAGTTATGACCCTTAAAAACAATTTAGGCAAATTCCATGTTAGAAAATCCATATGTTGCTCCTTCCTTTCTGAACACTGCCATGTCCCCAAACAGCAGTTTACAATCACAAATGGGGTGTTTGGGGTTTCTGAATTTATAACAAGTTGTGGAGTGCATTTTCCCCTGATACCCCTTGTGAAAATGGAAAATGTAGGGTTAAAGCAACATTTTATTGGAAAAAATGTAATATTTCATTTTCACAGTGTTTCTATATTCTATGAAATGCTTGTTGGATTAATATATAATTGTTGAAATGCTTGTTGGGTCAATGAATGCCTTGAGGGGTGTAGCTTCCAAAATGGGGTCACTTTTTGGTGGTTTCCTTTCTAGGGGTACCTCAGGGTCTCTTCAAACATGACATGACATGCAAAAACCATCCCAGAAAAATCTGCCCTCCAAAGACCATATGGTGCTCCTTCCTTTCTGGGCCCTGCAGCATGCTCATGTGACAGTTTCTGATCACATATGGGGTGCTGCCATATTCAGGAGAAAATGGATAACAAATAGTGGGGTGCATTTTCTCCTTTTACCCCGTATAAAAATAAAAAAATTGGGGCCTAAAGTGACATTTTCTTGTAAACTGCCCTCCAAAAGCCACATGGTGCTCCTTTCCTTCTGAGCCCTGCAGTGTGGTCATACAGGAGTTTATGAACACATATGGGATGTTTCTGTAAACTGCAGAATCAAAGTAATAAATATGGAGGTGTCACCAACTTGCCTGTCCGAGCTCCAGCGACGCAATCTGGGGCTCAGGCACTGCAGCGCAATGTCAGACACGCTGCCAGACCACGCCTCCCTATTGACGTGTCGCCTAGGCCATGTCCCCTCTCGGCATCCCGCTTTAGCCACGCCCCCTGGTGATGCACCACTTTAGCCATACCCCCTGGTGATGTCACACTCGAGCCACGCCCCCATGATGTAAGCGCACATTGCTTGCTGGGGGTGATTAGTTCTCTATTTAAAGCACCTGCTGGCAATACTCCTTGCCAGTTATAGGTTTTCCCTTGTTGCTGCTAGTGTGTATATTTGATTGTTGCTATTGGATTTGACCTCGGCTTGACTTGTACCTCTCTCTCTGCTTTGTTATTTTGTACTCTGTTTTCCCGTCCGGTATTGACCCTTGGCTTGGCTACTTGAGACCTCCTTCAGCTTTGTGATTTGGTATTGTATTGACCTTCTGGCTTTGACTGTTTTCTGCACGACTCTTCTTTGTGCGTTTGTTTGTTCTGGTTCCAGTGTGTGAACATGTCCCTGCGTTTTTTACCACAGCCACCGGGTTTGGCTCCCTGTACTTACCAGTATAGGGACGGTCAGCTGGTTGTGGACTTGCCACCTGGGGCTTGTTCTGCAAGTAGGCAGGGTCAGCGGGCTGGGTTCAAGTTAGGGCTCACCGTGAGAGTGTGTTTCCCTGTCTACAGTCATGACAGGAGGTTTGTTTGTTTGCAAAACCTTGCTGTTTTACATGAAAATTTGTTTGAAATAGAAAATTTGCCAAAAAAGTGACATTTTGAAATGTCTCCTCTATTTTTCACTGTATCCAAAATGCTTTTGAAAAATTTGGAGGTGTAGTTTCTAAAATGAGGTCATTTATGGGTGGTCTCTATTATGTCATCCCCACAAAGTAACTTCAAAACTGACTTTGTCCTTTAACTATTGAGTTTTGCAAATTTTCTTTAAAAAATGTAAAATTTGCTTCTAAACTTCTAAGCCTTCTAACGTTCCAAAAAAATAAAATTATATTTACAAAATGATGCCAACATAAAGTAAGGGGAATCTTAAGTAATAACTATCTTATGAGGAATCATTGTCTTAAAAGCAGAGCAGATTTTTTAGAAAATTGCGAATTTTTCAAAAAATTTTTGGTAAGGTAAATTGGGGATTTCTAATAAATAAAGATAAAACTTGTAGTTTTATTGCGGCAGCCTCTCGGCATGTTTGCCATGCTGTGGCCGGAACTCTGGCCCTCACCTATTATAGTGAATGGTGCACTAGCGGCAGCCTGCCGGAGAACCATGCCGCTGGTGTGAAACTAGCCTTACATTAAGTATGATGTGTCATGAGAAAACAGTAGAATTGGTTGAATAAGTAAAAGCATTCCAAAGTTATTGCCACATAAAATGACACGTTTCCAAAATTTGGTCTGGTCCTTAAAGTGAGAAATGGTTCAGTTTTGAAAGGGTTAATATAATATTATGTCACTAGGATATGTTATACATCAGAAGTGTCAAACTCATTTTCACCGAGGACCACATCAGCATTATGGTTGCCTTCAAAGGACCATCAGAACTGTATTGATAAAACCTGCCCTATACAACTCAGCCTTAAGGCTTCATTCACACGACCATATGTGTTTTGCGATCTGCAAATTGCAGATCCGCAAACAAAACGGATGACGTTCCGTATGGCATCCGTGTTTCCGTTTTTTTTTTGCCGATCCATTGTAACAATGCCTATCCTTGTCAGCAAAACGGACAAGAATAGGACATGTTCTATCTTTTTTTCCTGTTAATATGAACTTGAGCTGGATATATTTAACACTGATACAGACTTGACTAGGGACTTCACACGTTCATTAGCATACTCTCTCTCTACAATGCTTCTGATATGGTCATAGGACTATTAAAAACTTATAATATCCTTGTGGCATGCGTAAAATACTTTCTTGCATAGATTTGACTTGAGTCTCAAAGTAGACTGAAACTGGAGATACCGTTTGGTGAGAGGTATGGTTTGCTTACCTGATCTGATGCCCATATTTTTTGGATGAATTTTGAACAAATAAAACATCATCTCCCGTGAATTTTCTGACATCATATGTGGACTGATGTCCTTCTGCGAGCACCTTTGAATTAAAAGAGTATGGTGCCACTCTACAAGTAAAACCCACATAAAGGCATTTGGCTAGAGCAAGACATGAAAAAGACCTCTGAGCTCTTCTGATATGTTTTAATAAAGACTTGTCAAATACAAATTCTGAAGCATCCTTTCCGTGTACTCTGTTTTGTGCTATTAGTTTGTCATTCATCCTGGAAATGTATGAATTAACGACTGGGTGTTCCTCTTATCAGTAGGATGTCCAATCATTCTGACAGTGTCAAACTATTACAAACTATTAAGAGATACACCTCTTTGAAAAGGGTAAAGGTAGTACACAGTGGTCATTTTTTAAAAATACCTTTAAATCAAGAGTTATTTAATGGGGGATAGGAGTATTTACTAAAATGAAAGGTCCAGGGGACTGACAGATCCTCTTTAAAGGGTTTGCGCATGTTTGGGAGGAGAGGGTTGGCAACCACCTCTTATTGGTAGAACTGTGAAGGGAAGCATTCTTACTTGCTTTCTGGAACTGGCTCCCTGCTCCTTCTGTTCACTGCCTCGGCTTATCTATTTGGCTTGTTGGATGTAAACTTTCGCTTTGATACCATTGCACCCAGTGCATGGATTTCTCTATCATAGGAAGAGTTGTCAGAGCACTAAGCCCTGTCAATAAATTAAGGAAGGCAGTTGTTTCCTATGCTATTTCTTTTCCATAGGTTAAGATGCTTTGAGGACCAGGCAAATTATAGTCTTGAAGAACAAAGGAATGTTTCCCATTTCGCCTCTTTGTATTTTTGTGGTTATCACCTTTTTACCCTTTTTTTGAAAATTACTCTTGTCTCATTTAAGGTGTTCAAGTACAGTGCTCATGCACAATAGCAAGAATGCGAGACAACATGAGACTATTACCTGTTGTCTATAACATACTCATTACTGGTACAAACCTATGTGAACAAAATTTGTGCTTCTACCAAGAAATGCTGCACTCAGAAAAGGACACAAATACTTATGTACAAAAATACATATAGTAGAAGCATGATCAACTTAGCAAGACGCAGGTTTATTCCAGAGGGTAGAGATCTCAATTGCATATATTCTATAATTCAATCTATGTAATTAATTCCCAGGTTTATAAGGGTAGAAGATTTGTTGCAAAAATTTCTTGAACCAAAAGTTCCATTTATCTGAATAGGGTTGTTTAGGCAGCAAGCATATAGATTTAGGCAAGCCCCATTTAGAAGAATGGGAATGTTGTAAAAATTTCTGCAAAAATTATGGAAATTTCTATTTGGATAAATAATATGAACGAACATTCACTATTCTGTCCAAAATCAAATGTAAGGCCAAATATTATATGAATTTCTGCAATATGTTGTGTTCATAAATATAAATCTATGCAATTGTCTTAACCTTCAGTAGTTTTTTGAGCTAACGTCGGTGACTCGCTTCTTCCAAATACAATGTGGCCCTGCAGATGTAAGATATATTATTCCTAAGCCCCATGAATCTCTATTAAGTCTGTTAAACTAACTTATTCAGACACAGCTGTTGAATGCATTAGCTTTCCATGATACTAAAGCAAAATTAATGCTTCTTCTCTGCACTGAAGTGTTATTAGCTATTCATCAAACATATTACTTTTGTGCATTTTTCATTATAAGAATCAACATTAGGAACTTTAATAAAGCCAGAGTGTTAGAGCATCTCTTTCCTCCTTGCTCAGATAGAATATGTGAAGACATTATGGCTTTGATGTTTCCTGGCCAATACAATATAAATCTAAGTAACGATGAGAGAGACTCTTTTAACAATTGAGGGAGCTGGTCATTCTGAATGAATCTCGTGGTGTTTGAAAAGGTCTAATTATTGTCAATAGTTCTAGCTTTTTCAATTCATCATAAGCTTAATTTAATAACTACAAAATAGAAATCCTATTGTAGCAATAATTAGCCAAAAAACAATTATCATCATTTGCACATAATGTACACAGATATCAAGCTGACTTTTTGATTCCAATGAACGTAATGTAATGCATTTTTTTTGTCCAAGGTGGTAGGAGGAGTGAATACTTGCTGCCTAGTTCTTCTGTAATTATAGCTGGTCCTTAAAGTGTAACTGCCGTTCTATTTTTATTGGGGCAGGGCAGTGAGGTGGATCATTTTTGTCATATACTTTAATTAATAAAATCATACATTTATATTAGAAAAATGGCTCTAAAGTGGCCCATTTTGAGCCTTAGCAACACTCCTCTGTCTTCTGTTTACATAACACAGTCAATGTTAGCAAGTCTCCACTGTTATGTAAACAGAAGACAGAGGAGTGTTGCTAAGGCTCAAAATGGGCCACTTTAGAGATATTTTTCTAATAGAAATGTATGATTTCAGTAATGAAACTATATTACAAAAATGGTTAACATCAGTGCCCCTACACATTACAAAAATAATAAAAAATATGATAGTTACACTTTAAAAGGGTTATCCCATGATTAATATAACAAAAATAAATTCAGACATCATATAGTACATGACAATCTCTTTCTAACAAAGCTAGAACCAGCCCTGAACCTGAGATCCCTCCAATTGCTCTGCTAGATTTATTGAGGTTGGCAGCTCAAAGGGAAGTGTCCTTTCTCAGGAGATGTGTCTTTTCTGTTGCAGCTCTCTCCCTATTAAATCTCGGGGGGTGGAGGGGTGGGCAGGGTTCGTTTCTAAGGAGGTATGTCCTTTGTTCCGTAGCTCTCTCTCTCTGTAACTCTCACAGCTCCTAACAGAATATATGAGTTTTGACAGCAAACCAAACTTGGTTTGATATTATTGTAATCAGTCAGCTATAAAAAAGGTTCAGACATTCTTTTGTTTGTCAAGTGCATATCTTTTTTTAGGTTCAGATTTTGCAAAGTTTTGGGCCCTGTTATGAATGTCCCTTTTTCAAGCAGTTATGAGGCACCATGAGCTTGCAGCCACTAGAGTCTATTTGATATGACCAGCAGCCATGCATGTACCCATAGCCACAAATGTCGCTGTCTCTTAAATATTACTAATGCCATCTTGGCGTTAAACCACTTGAAATGAGTAACCTAAACTCCTAGGAGACCCCAGAATGTCATCCAAAACTTTTCAGGGCCATTGGAGCACTTTCGATTCAGGTAGAATTTATTGCGCCCCAAATCGAATCTCCATATTGAATCAGCCAAATTGAATTCAAGTTAAATTTGAAGAAATTCATTCATCACTATATCTAATCCAAAATGCTAAAAACTTAAGCCAAAGATTCTAACCCGTCTTTTTCCAAAAGCAAAAGATGGACTTGAAATGTTGTACAATCTGTAGAATTACTCAGGATTTTCGCCTTTGAAGTGAAACAATAGAAGGGACAGTTCAAAGCGAAAACCCTTTTATACCTTTTCTTCTGATACTACCTTATCAAAATTGGGCTCAGTCGCCCTAGGGTAAAGAATACCAGCAGTTTAAAGATTAAATGTTTTGTTATTGGTTGTACGGGCTGGACTTGAACAGATAAATTTATAAGTACAACGGACCGGCAAAGGGCAAACGAGCAAAATCCATGACAGTACTCTCTTCTATAGTGATGAATACATCTGCTAAATTGCTATAAGGCACAAGGCACAATAGACTCCTATTTGTCAGACACACAGCCTAACCCTGAGGTTATCATGGTGGGTCCAGCAGATACAGAGAAGCCTCTTAACACCATTACCTCGTAATCATATCTGCTACAGGCTGAAATCTCAGCTGGGAACATGCTTACTTTAAGATGTGCCAGCATCTGAGCGTGTGATATTTTTTTCTAGTTAAGCACTCAGAATAAAAAATGTAAATTCTGTAGAAATGAAAAGATACGTGATAGAATGATCCTGTAAGCTTGTTATATTAAACATGCGCACTGAATGGAAATATCTCACATTTACGTAGGCTGAGAAATGAATTCATTATAGGCTTACATTTATATAGGAATAGAGCTGCTTAAGACGTCTTATAAATCTAATGTTGAAATGAGTGAACTTTTTAAAATTTGTTTTGGAATGTAGTAGTGAGAATGAAGGGAACTGGTCCCTTGTACCTCATAGTGAATGCCATAAAAAGAAAATCCACAAAACTGTGATGAAATTGCATTTTATTTCCAGTTCTACCACATTTAGATTTTTTTCCAGCTTCCCACTACATATTATGCAATTAGAAAATACAATTTGTCCCGAGAAAAACAAGCCCTCATACAGCTATGTGAACAGAAAAATAAAAAAAAGTTATGGAAAATCATCATTTGCTTTTTAATATTAGAAACATTCCAAAAAGTGTGCCTTATTGGGGGCAGATAGTGTTTAAAACACCTGGTTTAATGGGAAAAAACAATGTCTTGTTCTTAACAAGAGTTCCAAAATTGATGCCTCAACTCCTTAAAACCTTGGCGCCTGCTCCTGAGCAGAGTGAGCGCCATAGCCGCGGGTGGTCTGCTGATTCCTCCAATAGACACCGGCAGCTTATGTCCGCAACCGGCAGTAATGCTGATCGTGGACATTTAACCCCTCGGATGCCGTGGTCAATCCTGCTTACGGTGTTGCTCCGGCTCCCCCGTGTGGCGATCGGAGGAGTCGGAGCATGTATGCAGTAGCCCCCACCTTTGTGAATGGAAGGAGGCTGCTGCATAGTATTTCCTATGGAGCCCTTGCCTATAATAGGGCTCCATAGGAAACTAGTAAAATCATCATAGACTTCAATTCAAGTGCATTGGAGTCTATCATAACAACATACAGATGATTGCTTGTTATAGTTCCCTATGGGAACTATAAAAAAGTGTCAAATAATTAAAAAAAATAAAAAAATTTCAAATCACCCCCCTTTCCCCAAAATAAAAATGAAAATAAAAAAAATAAAACTAGAACTAAAAAAATTAAAAAATACACATCATGGGTATCGACATGTGAGAAAACACCCATACTATAAAAATATAAAAATGTCTTTCCCATACGGAAAACAGCGAAAAAGAAAAAAGTGTCAAAATGGCCGATTCGCCGTTTTTGGTTGCTTTATTTTCTAAAAAAAATTAAATGAAAAGTGATCAAAAAGTCATACACACCCCAGAATGGTATCAATGAAAAGTTCAGATAGCCCACAAAAATGAGTCTCCATACAGCTCAGTACACTTAAATAACAAAAAGTTATAGGGGTCAATCTGTTTAGAAAGGATCGTCAAAACCGGATAGGTGGAGGGGTCTGCCTTTATGTAAAGTCCTGTCTAAAGCCCACACTCCGGGAAGATATAAGTGAGGGACATGAAGATGTGGAGTCACTGTGGGTAGAAATAAATGGAACCAAAAACAATAATAAAATACTAATAGGAGTTTATTATAAACCACCTAATATACCAGATTTAACAGAAAATCCGCTTCTTAATGAAATAGACGAGACGGCAAATCATAATGAGGTCAGTATAATGGGGGACTACCTAGATATAGGCTGGGAAACCGAAACCTGTATATCTCATAAAGAGTGTTTGTTCAGGGAGGAACAAAAATACCAAACTTCAAAAAAGCTAAATTTAGCCAACTAAGATAGGCCATAGGCCTAACTAACTGGGACAAAGTCCTCAAAAATAAAAATACAGCCACAAAATGGGATATTTTAAAAGCATCCTAATATCTAAATGTGAGAGGTACATACCTTATGGGAATAAAAGGTTAAGGAACAAGAAAAAAACTATGTGGATAAACAGAACTGTAAAGAAAATAATAAATGACAAAAAGAAAGCATTTAAATAACTAAAACAGAAGGGTGGCAAGGAAGCATTGAAAAACTATAAGGAAAAAAAAAGAATATGTAAAAGACAAATAAAAGCAGGCAAGCTAGAGACTGAGAGATTAATTGCCAAAGAGAGTAAAACTAACCCTAAAATGTTCTTCAATTATATAAATACTAAAAAGTATGAATCTGAAGGTGTCGGCCCCTTACAGAGTAATGAGGGGGGAGTTGCAGAAAGCGATGAGGAGTAAGCAAAGCTACAAAATATTTTTTCTCCACTGTATTCACTAATGAAAATAAACTGTCAGATGAAATGCAGAATGACCCAGGAAGAAGTACAGCGACGTCTTAAAAAGATTAAAATAGACAAATCGCCAGCACCGGATGGCATACACCCCCGTATCCTAAGAGAATTAAGTAATGTCATAGCCAGACCCTTATTTCTGATATTTAATGACTCTATATTGACAGGGGGTGTTCCTCAGGATTGGCGCATAGAAAATGTTGTGCCAATATTAAAAAAGGGTCCAAAAACAGAGCCCGGAAACTATAGGCCAGTAAGTTTAACATCTGTCGTGGGTAAACTGTTTGAAGGTTTTCTAAGAGATGCTATCTTGGAGTACCTCGATGAAAATAAGCAAATAACGCCATATCAGCATGGCTTCATGAGGGATCGGTCATGTCAAACTAATTTAATCAGTTTCTATGAGGAGGTAAGTTTTAGACTTGACCGTGGCGAATCAATGGATGTCGTATATCTGGACTTCTCCAAAGCATTTGACCGCATAAAACGTTGGTATATAAAAATTAGAATGCTTGGCCTTGGAGAAAATGTCTGTATGTGGGTCAGTGATAGAAAACAGAGGGTGGTTATTAACGGTACACACTCAGATTGGGTCACTGTCACTAGTGGGGTACCACAGGGGTCAGTATTGGGCCCTATTCTCTTCAATATATTTATTAATGATCTTGTAGAAGGCTTGCACAGTAAAATATAATTTTTTGCAGATGACACTAAACTGTGTAAAGTAATTAACACAGAAGAGGACAGTACAGACGGATCTGGATAGACTGGAGGCTTGGGCAGAGAAGTGGCAGATGAGGTTTAACACTGACAAATGTAAGGTTATGCATATGGGAAGGAATAATGCAAGTCACCAGTACATACTGAATGGTAAAGCACTGGGTAACACTGACATGGAAAAGGACCTAGGAATTTTTGTAAACAACAAATTAAGCTGTAGAAACCAGTGTCAGACAGCTGCTGCCAAGGCCAATAAGATAATGGGTTGCATCAAAAGAGGCATAGATGCCCATGATGAGAACATAGTCCTGCCACTTTACAAATCACTAGTCAGACCACACATGGAGAACTGTGTACATTTCTGGGCTCCTGTGAACAAGGCAAACATAGCAGAGCTGGAGAGGGTTCAGAGGAGGGCAACTAAAGTCATAACTGGAATGGGTGGACTACAGTACCCAGAAAGATTATAAAAATTAGGGTTGTTCACTTTAGAAAAAAGACGACTGAGGGGAGATCTAATAACTATGTATAAATATATCAGGGGTCAGTACAGAGATCTCTCCCATGATCTTTTTATCCCAAGGACTGTGACCAAGACAAGGGGACATCCTCTGCATCTTGAGGAAAGAAGGTTTGTTCACAAACATAGAAGAGGATTCTTTATGGTAAGAGCAGTGAAACTATGGAACTCTCTGCCTGAGGAGGTGGTGATGGTGGTGATTATTTCCCCTAAAGTGGGGAAAATTGCCTTCTACCTCACAGAGGTTTTTTTTGCCTTCCTCTGGATCAACTTGCAGGATAACAGGCCGAATTGGATGGACAGATGTCTTTTTTCGGCCTTATAAACTATGTTACTATGTTACCATGTAAAATGTAAAATATGGTGACGGAAATTTTTTTTTTACAACTTCTAATTATTTTATCACTATCAAAATGCAAGAAAAACTATACATGTAAGATATCGCTGGATTAGTAGTGACCTGTAGAATAAATGTAACTGGTCAGTTTTATTGCAGATCGTAAATAAAAAACCCGTAAAACTGTGGCAGAATTGCTTTTTTTTTTGCAATTTCACACGATTTGGAATTTTTTCCCCGCTTCCCACTACATCATATGCAAAATTAAATGGTGGTGTTGGAAAGTACAACTTGTCCTGCAAAAAACAAACCCTCATACAGCTATGTGAACAGAAAAATAAAAAAGTTATGGCTCTGTGAACGCAAAAACAAAAAAAACCTCTGGGGGTGAAAGGGTTAATGACCAGCCTGTTTTGGGCCTTACTGACCACGTGTTTATTTTTTTCATTTTTTCATTGTCACTTTCCAAGAGCTATAACTTTTTTATTTTTCCATCTATATAACCGTATGGGAGCTTATTTTTTGTAGGACAAGTTGTAGTTTTTAATGGTGCCATTTTATGGTACACATAACATACTGATTAACTTTTATTAACTCTTTCTGGGAGGGGGAAGGGAAAAAACAGCAATACTGCCACTGAGGTTTTATGTTATTAATTTTGTGGTGGTCACTTTTCGGCATAAATATCATGATAACTTTATTCTCTGGGTCAGTATGATTACGGCCAAAATATAATAATGATACTAAATACATGTAGTTTTTTTTAAAAAATTTAACTACTTTTGCACAATAAAACCCCTTTTGTTTTAAAAGAAAATTGCCACATACCAAGACTCATACCTTTTTTTTTTCCTATGGAGATGTGTGAGGGAATGATTTTTGTGGGATGATATTTAGTTTTCATTAATATCAAAGAGAATAGAATAAGTAATCTTTTGATTGCTTCTAGAATGTGACAAATTTAATTTGCGTGGTGCCAATGGGATACAGAGAGAGTACGCTCCTTCTATAACTGCTCCATTATAGGAGCAGGAGAATGGAAAGAACAGATTCGGTACAGAACTGAGCTGAACGTAGCCCATGGGCCCCATAGACTTTAATGGGGTCCATTAGGTTTCCGCTCAGAGGAAGATTTTTGATTTTTATACCTAGGCTTGACAAGAGGGCATCTACTACAGTCCATATAAAGGAAAGAAAGTTCTCACCATCATCATAGACGGGAATCTTTTACTGTTGTTTTGCCAGTAGTCTATGCCCACCAACAGACACAGCTCCTAAAGCGCTCAACTGGTTGCCTTCTCTGCTCTTCCAGCCGTCAATGCTCAATGGCATCCCTCTACTCCTTTCCAAAGGGCAGAGTCACCAGGGTAGAGCTGTTCTGTCTTCCCCATACAGACTGAGGCCAGCTTCCGTCCATTTCTTCCTCTTGCTGCCAGTAGGTCATGTGTACATGCTATCTCCGGCTCTTAAATGGTCAGCACATGCACCCTAATCTTTCCCAGGTCTAAATATGACCACCCTTTGGTATTTAAAGCTCCTTCCCCTGTGGGAGGGTGCCTAAGCAATATGTCCTCATTGTCTAGTTTCCTGCAATGGTGTCACGAGTGGGCTTGCGTCTGGTATCAGACGTTCTGCGCGGCTTTCAAAAGTGACATAATTTGACATGTTTTCCCCTTGGTTTGGTTGCTGTTTACCACACCCCTTCCCCTCAGCTGTTGCGGTTGTGGTAATTATCTTTCTCCTATTTACCCCTTCCTCTCCCTGTATTCCTTGCAGTTTATACTTTCTGCCTACTTTGTAGTGTGTGGTGTGGATCTCGGCTGAGATCCGGTTGCTGCGATATCTGCTTAATGATAAGTGACATTTTCCCTTTTGTGGTTTTCCTTCTGGAGTCTCCTGTTCGTCCTTACTCTTGGAGGAACGGGTTTACTCTTTCCTGTGTCACTAGCTGCAGGGTTCTTTAGGGTGAAATTATTATTAGGTTCCTGCGTATGAACTCTCCTACCACTAAGGCTTGTTCACACTGGAAGTCAGTCAGAGCCTAGTTTCAGGGTTCCCTGCAGGAGGTGACTGTTTCCCTGGTTTTGGCCTTTTCCCTTCCCTCGTACGCTCGGTGTGGCTATTCCCTCCACACCAGAGTGTCACATTATAAACCGCCCAAAACAAAAATTTATGTCATTTTTGTGCTGACATGGATGCTATTGCTGCACTTGCTGAACGGCTGCAGGGACTCAGTTTGGAGGTGGCTGACATCTGCAACCAGATGCTGGTGGTTCTGGGGGTGCTGAGTGTCAGGCCTGTTTGGAGCCTAAGGTTCCCCTCCCGGATAGTTTTTCTGGGGGACGTGATAGTTTTGTTCTATTTAGGGAGGCGTGCAAATTGTATTTCAGACTGCGTCCACATTCTTCTGGTAATGAGGAGCAGAAGGTTGGTGTGGTCATCTCGCTGCTTAAAGGGGATGCGCAGTCATGGGCCTTTTCTCTGCCGACCGGATCGCAGTCTCTCCAGTCAGTAGATGAATTTTTCAAGGCTTTAGGGATTATCTATGATGACCCGGATCGTATCTCCCTGGCTGAGACCCAGATATGTGACCTTTGTCAGGGTGAGCAGCCGGTTGAGATTTATTGCTCTGAGTTTCGGAGGTGGGCGACCAATATTGAATGAAACGCTCCGGCTTTACGTAGCCAATTCTGTCAAGGTTTATCTGAAAGGCTGAAGGACGATTTGGCCTTTCAGGAAACCCCTGTGTCTTAGGAAGCCGCTATGTCTCTTGCTGTGCGCATGGATAGGCGCCTGAGAGAGCGATCTAGGGGCCCCTGCTCTCAGGACGTACTATCACATAGTGTACTGTATTCCTATGACACTTTGGGTGAATATTCCTCTAGGTTGATGTCAGGGGACGAACCTATGCAATTAGGGGGAGCAACTCCTGTTTCCACTCGTAAACATTTTGGTAATAAAAAGGGTGTGTGTTTTTTCTGTCGTCATAAAGGACACTTTATCAATGTATCTCCATGCTTTCAATCTATAAAAGAGAGAAAAGAAAAGGGGGCGTTGAATTCTCATCTCACTCTGGGTGGGGTGGTTAGTGAGACTGAAAATGTGCATTTCCATTTTCTCCTGACTGTCGAGGGGGCGCTAGAGTCAAAGGTTGTGAAAATTAAGGCTTTTATTGACAGCAGGGCAGGGGTGAACTTGATTGATGCTCAGTTTGTCCATATGCATGGATTGTCCCCGAGTTCTTTGGATAAGAGGATTTCTGTGTTTGCCATTGATTCTGCACCTCTATCTTAGAAGTGTTTGTCTCAGATGGTGCATGATATCAAATTAAGAGTGGGTGAATTTCATCAGGAGCTTATTTCATGTTTTGTGTTGGAAGGTCTTCCTGCTCCTGTGGTTCTGGGTTTACTGTGGTTAAGCAAACATAATCCGTCCATTGACTGGCATACTAGACAAATTGTGGATTGGGGCGATTATTGTGTTGACAATTGCCTTAATACATCTTTTTCTGCTTTATCCACTAAGACTCTTCCATCTTTTATATCGGATTTCTCTGATGTATTTTCTGAAGGTGGATGTCAGGATTTACCCCCTCACCGGGAATACGATTGTTGATCAATATTATCCCTGGAGCAAAATTGCCCAAATCTAGGCTGTATAACTTTTCTGGACCTGAGAGAACGGCCATGAAGGAATATATTGCTGAGAGTTTGGCTAAAGGACATATTAGACCTTCCAAATCTTCTGTGGCAGCAGGGTTTTTCTTTGTTAAGAAAAAGGACGGAACCCTTAGGCCATGTCTGGATTTCCGTGAACTCAATAGGATTACTGTCCGTGATCCGTACCCCCTTCCTTTGATTCCTGCCTTGTTTAACCAGATTGTGGATGCCAAGGTGTTCTCCAAGTTGGACTTAAGGGGGGCATATAATCTGGTCAGGATCAAGGAAGGGGATGAATGGAAGACGGCCTTTAACACTCCTGAGGGCCACTTTGAGAATCTGGTCATGCCTTTCGGGTTGACCAATGCTCCTGCTTTCTTCCAGCATTTTGTTAATGACATTTTTCATCATCTTGTGGGGAGGTTTGTAGTCGTATATTTGGATGACATACTAATCTATTCTCCAGATATTGTGACACATCAGGTTCACGTGGGACAGGTGTTGCAAATCTTAAAAGATAACAAGTTGCATGCAAAATGAGAGAAATGTGTTTTTGCTGTACATGAGGTGCAATTCTTAGGATACCTTCTTTCATCTTCAGGTTTTCGTATGGATCCTGAGAAAGTCTGTGCTGTTCTGAACTGGGACCGGCCTGAAAATCTGAAGGCTCTTATGCGATTTTTGGGGTTCACCAACTATTACTGAAAATTTATTAAGAACTATTCGACAATAGTTAAACCCTTAACTGACATGACTAAGAAAGGGACGGATGTCTCAGTGTGGTCTGATGCAGCGTTGCAAGCCTTCTCCGATGTGAAGGAGTGCTTTTCTTCTGCCCCTATATTGGTGCAGCCAGATGTGTCACAACCTTTTATTGTGGAGGTTGACACATCCGAGGTGGGGGTAGGAGCAGTTTTATCACAGGGCCTATCACCTGGTAAATGGCGCCCATGTGCTTTTTTTTCCGAAAAACTCTCTGCGGCGGAGAGAAATTATGATGTGGGTAACGGAGAGTTACTGGCCATTAAGTTGGCTTTTGAGGAATGACATCATTGGTTGGAAGGGGCGATTCACCCAATCACGGTATTCACTGATCACAAAAATATGGCTTACCTGGAGTCGGCTAAACTACTTAATCCGAGGCAGGCCAGATGGTCTTTGTTCTTCACCAGATTCAATTTCATTGTCACATATCGTCCTGTGGTTAAGAATGTGAAGGCGGATGCCTTGTCACGTAGTTTTCCCGGAGGTGGTGATTTTGAAGATCCAAGCTCTATACTGTCTGAAGGAGTGGTGATATCCACTCTTTACCCTGATCTTGAGGCTAAAGTGTTTGAGGCCCAGGGAGATGCGCCGGAGTCTTGCCCTCCTGGGAAGTTGTTTGCTCCTTCTGATTTGCGTCATAAGGTGTTTGAGGAGCATCATTCTTCGGTGCTTGCGGGACACCCTGGGAGTAAATCCACTGTCAACCTCATCTCTCGTAGATTTTGGTGGCCAGGGCTGTGTAAGTGTGTTGAGGACTATGTATCAGCCTGTAGTGTCTGTGCACGCGTTAAGGTAACACATACTCGACCTTCTGGACCCCTACTTCCATTACCCATCCTGTCCAGACCATGGACTCACCTATCCATGGACTTCATCACTGATCTGCCTGAGTCGTCTGGTAAGACAGTTATTCTGGTGGTTGTAGATCGTTTTAGTAAAATGGCACACTTTATTGCATTACCCGGACTCCCCAATGCTAAAACTCTTGCACAAATGTTTGTTGACAACATTGTGAAACTTCATGGTATTCCCACTGACGTGGTCTCTGATCGTGGGACTCAGTTTGAGTCCAGATTCTAATTCAAAATAACTTGATAAATATGGGTAACAAGTACAAACGTGTGGCTGACAGGAGACGTATGAATGGTCCGGACCTAAGTGTGCATGATTTTGTGCCTCTGGAGCCATCTCCCTTGCCAATCGCGCCTGTCTTGGTGGATGGTAATTTGGAATTCCAGATTGTCAAGATCATTGATTCTCGAGTTCTCCGTGGCACTCTTCAATATCTTGTTCATTGGAAGGGTTATGGACCTGAGGAGAGGTCATGGGTACCGGCATCTGACGTGAATGCCAGTCATTTGGTGAAAGCCTTTCACAGGTGTTATACTGATAAAGTTGGTCCTGGGTGCCCGGAAGTCATCCGTAAAAGGGGGGATAATGTCACAAGTGGGCTTGCGTCTGGTATCAGACGTTCTGCGCTGCTTTCAAAAGTGACATAATTTGACATGCTTTCACCTTGGTTTGGTTGCTGTTTACCACACCCCTTCCCCTCAGCTGTTGCAGCTGTGGTAATTATCTTTCTCCTATTTACCCCTTCCTCTCCCAGTATTCCTTGCAGTTTATACTTTCTGCCTACTTTGTAGTGTGTGGTGTGGATCTCGGCTGAGATCCGGTTGCTGCGATATCTGCTTTAAGATAAGTGACATTTTCCCTTTTGTGGTTTTCCTTCTGGAGTCTCCTGTTCGTCCTTACTCTTGGAGGAACGGGTTGACTCTTTCCTGTGTCACTAGCTGCAGGGTTCTTTAGGGTGAATTTATTATTAGGTTCCTGCGTATGAACTCTCCTACCACTAAGGCTTGTTCATACTGGTAGTCAGTCAGGGCCTAGTTTCAGGGTTCCCTGCAGGAGGTGACCGTTTCCCTGGTTTTGGTCTTTTCCCTACCCTCATATGCTCGGTTTGGCTATTCCCTCTACACCAGAGCGTGACAAATGGTGCTTTGCTTGTCTTGCTTTGCTCTCCTGCTTACCAACTTCTGACTCTGGATTTGACCCTTAAGTGCCATACCTGACTTCTAACTGATCTCAGTACTAATGCTGTGCTGCCGGTCCTGATACTGTAAATTGCATGAAATCTGCCTGCCGTGATCTCAGCATTTCCCTGACTATGATTTTGCCTGATCTCCTGGTGTTTTGCACCAGTGTCTCTCAATCCTTGTGGGTCAGCAATCCACTGATCAGAGACTACTTCAGGAGGTAGAGGCCTGGTGGTTTCCCTGCAGCAGAGTCCAGATCCCTCTAAGGATGGATGAAGGGATCAAAGGGTGGAGACTTAGGGTGGCCCTCAGCATCCCAAAGTAAAATCCGTATAGCAGACACAGCGGATCAACATCTGCTTTGAAACAACTACAATATAAGAGAAGCTATGAAACTCTCATGACTAGATGTTGTTATGGTTGATACATGAAAAAGGTCAAGCTGGGCCTGGACTGCTGATCCAGTAATTTATTTCAATATTTAAGGTTAGGAAGGAATTTTTACTCATATTGGTCAATGATATCGACATCATAAGGGATTTTGCCTTCTTCTTGATCCACACCATAGGGTTTTAGGTTGGACTTTATGAAACACAGTTTTTTTTAACCTAATCAAGTACGGAACTATGTAAAATGTGACTGTAAGTGAGATAACTGGGATTCATATGGACCTAGTAGTATAGAGACCCCATAGCTTAAACTATGAAAAAAAGTTTGTACAAAGCTAAGATCACAGATTGCTCAGTGATTAACTGGACATGATAAGCCTTAGTCATGAAAATCTCCACTGTAGAGGCAAGTTACTGCCACAATTCGGTATCTAATCAATGTGGGAGCTGGTAGCTAATGAAGCTGAATTGAGTATTTCCAGCCCTTGGCAGTGCCTGCAGGCAGCTTGGAAACCTTCTCTATGGAAGAACAGAAGGCTGAATGTCAATGTACAAGGGTGGAAGACACAAAGAATGATAGCCTGGACACATAGTGAGGTTCCATTCATGCCCTCCTTCCCCATTAACAATAATCACATGCCAAGAGATTCAAAACTAGCTGCAGTCCTATATTATTCCAATTTATTTGTGAGAAGCTGACATATTCCATAGGTATGAGTGAAGCACCATATTTAAATTTAGATGTTATATCTAGATTAATGTAAATGTAGTTTGCTGTTAACAGACCCTATGGAAATAACTGGAAGCCACAAATCGAATATGCTCATTAATGGTAATTGACAAATAAATGATTAATGTAGTCAACGTTTTATCACATACCAGAAAACAATGACATTTCTTTCAACAATCTTTCTTAATATGATGACCACATCCCTTAAAAGTATGTGTCACTTCTCTGCTTTTTGATAAAAACTTAGCATTTCACCATTTCCAAAAGTATTAAGCATAAATTTAAAATTTCAGCATAATATATATACATAACGTTTTGAGTTATTGTGCATACTGGATATTGTTTTTTCTGTTTGCACATACTGGTGTGCACTGAGAAGAAGCTGACCTGCATAACTGCTGCATGTATAAAGATTAGCTTTTTTGCTGCCAGGGTTTTGGATCTTTTTTACCTCTAGTAGTCATAATAATTTTCACACTTTTGACATGTAAAAATAAAACCTAAATTATAACATTAAAAAAACATACTAAACACCCATAGCCATCTATTTTCTGAAAGTAAAAACTTAGCATATTCTTAAAATGCCACTCAGCATTTTATCAACACATGCAATATAGTATCAAAGTGTCAAAATATCCAAAAAATCTTATTTTTAGAAGGAAATTAAGCAAACAGAATGTAAACAAAAACAAACAAGAAAAAATTAAAAGTGAGCAAAGCCCCTAATTCCTATTTATTTCTTACAGTTGCAGGTGCAATGATCCATCTTTGTGTAAATTTATGACAAACAGGAATTTGAAAAAGGGGCATGAGTTCTAAGTGTGGGTTCACATTAGATTTTGTCTTATGTTTAATGTATATGAAAAATGTATAACCTTAAATGGATGTATCAGATGGATGCCATACAGTTTCATCCGTCGCCATAGCGTTCCATTGTAAAAAAAAAAATCACAGAAAACAAACAATAATACACTAAGAATATAGATGCACGCATTATATATGAACTAAGCCCTCATTATGATATATAATCTGAGACTCTTAGCCAATATATTTTGATCAAAACTTTGGCGAATAATTGACGAATTTTTGACAAGATTCATTCTTAATACGAATTTATTCGATCGAATTTGAATTAAAAAATAATCGTTGTTTTGCGAACATTCCTACACAAATTGCGACCATACAGTCAGTGTTTTAAAAGCACGCAATACGTAAGCATTAGTTTACAAAGTGCTTATGAATCCCTAGCGTAATATTGAACGTTGCTGAACCTGTAAAAACATTATTGCTAAAATACAGCAAAGACAATTATGCAAACATTTTAGTGCAATTTCACATTTGCAAGCATAAAAGGCGCAGATATACGTTTGAGTCTCTCCTCGTGGCTGCTTGGCATGATAAAACACTGGAACACAGTCCAAAATTCAATTGTAATCCAAGTGAGGTAATTTTGTAATCCAAACATGTAATCCACATGGATAATATAAAATAGCAGCAAATAGAGAGCCCTCTTTGCAAAAGGGGCTCCCAAATAACCTAAGAGGGGGGGGGGGGAAAGGAAAATAGGTGCGCTTAGGCGCAAATGGGAATTTTCTGCAGAATGGGGGGGGGGGGGGGTCCTGACAAGCCATGTCCATCTGGGTCAGAGTCAAACAGGGGGGCAATACAAACAAACTAAACAAAACAAGTGCCAACTAGCTCTCACCCGTCAGGTACAGTCCATGGTGTGGCTCCCATAGGTCCTCCTGAAGTGTCCTTTAAATCAGACAGTAGTAGGGTTCCTCTGATGAGGGACCTGAAGTCCTCCTTGCTTGAACTACTGCTGAATGACATTTGAGGACGCTCCTGCCTCCTGTAGGCCAAACTCGCTGCTGTGGTGATACTCCACTGCCCTCTTCTTCCAAAAGTCAGACTTGACCGGGTCCGGGTGGTGGTCACGCTGGAGAGCGCTGCAGCCACTTGCGCCTTTACTTTTCCGGATTGTCCTGCTGAGAAAGCAGGGGTAAGGACTTCTGGCTGCAGCGGTTCCGGCAAAGTTGCACCCAGGGAAAAAGCGCCAGATCCCCTGGCTGCTTCTGGCTTCATCTTCCAGGGTAGTTGGTACTGGTGGATCACCATGGACTGAAGCGTAAATTATTAAGTCGTCAGCTTGAAAGGACTGTGATGGTGGTGACACTGGCAGTCCAGGGATCAGAGGCTCTGGCTGTGGCTTCTCCCTGAAACGGAGGGTGCCATCTGGTGACTCCTGAAGGCAGCGCACCCGTACTTCGTCTGGTGGTTCCTCCGGCCAAACTTCAGATTGTGAAGCAGGTACCAAGGGCTTTGATAATAACGTTACCCTGGTAGCAAAGGGGCCTTTCAGGGATGCCATGGGGGTATATTCCACCTGATCCCCCACGTACAGGCTGTGACGGGGCTGGGGCAGGTACGGCCGTTTCACTGACCTGCGGCCCACAAAGTACTCCTTTCCATTCTTGTCATACGCCCGGAAGCCAGAGCCTAGCTCCACTGAAAACCACAGAACGGTTCCCTTTTGTCGCTCCAGTGTAGAGTCTCCCAGCCTTTGATAGTCCAGTACCTGGATGACCCAGTCCTCCACTGCATTCTTGTAGTCCCATAGGGTCTGGGCGTGGGCTGTCACCAATGCTGGCACAATCGGGTTCTGATGAATGGAAGGTGTTGTTCTCCTCCTGGGCGGCGAAGTGGATGCTCCAGACACCTCCGCCGCAGCAGCCGCAGCAGCCACAGCAGCCACACCAGCCGGCAAGGCGAATAGGGAGTGAGGAGCCGGTGAGACTCTCTTGCACAATTGTTCCGCTCTGATCTCTGGAGCGGGCGGTGGTTTGGGGTACTCGTCCCCAAAGACCATCTCTCCTCACTTGGGTCACAGTTCTTTCGTCATGCTGTTTGCTGTGGTCTGACTCTGGATCTTGTTCAGTGCTGAATTGAACTGGAGTGGAGGGTGGAGTAATAGTTCCCGGTGGGCCAGGCTGGTTTTTCCCGCTTCTGAGGGGGACGAATCTTCACTTTCCTGCTCTTGAGGGGGTCGTGTCGTCATTTTCCAGCTTTGGGGGGGCCGGGAGAGGGGACAAGAAGAATGCGGACCTTGCATACGTAGTGTACGTAGCATAAGCGTTCAAAATTTTAAGAACATTTACAAATAATACGAATCTGACAAAATCCGGATTTGTTTTAGAGTAGGAAAAATGGAGGACTCCATACGAATCTATGAAGCGTCAAATAGATTCGCTCATCTCTAATCAAAACACATCTGTGCCCACCTACCCAGCGCCAAGGTGGTTTCAGTCAGACAGCACACTATATGTGCAGGGTCTGCTCTCCTGAACATAGATGCCCAATGGCATATGTAGTTTTAGCGTAGGACCTGTCTGACTAAGACCACTTTGGCGCTGGGTAGGTGGGCACAGATGTGTTTTGATCAAAATATATTGGCTGAGAGTCTCAGATTTTTATCAGAATGAGGGCTTAGTTCATATATAATGCTTGCATCTATTTTGTTAGGGTATTATTGTTTGTTTTCTGTGATTTTCTTTATAAAGGTAGGTTTATTTATCATATCGTGCAGGATGTTTTTATTACTGTTTTTTATCTTATTTCTGTGACTTCCAATTTTTTTTAAATTGACTCTGCGGGGTGGAAAAGTGTAGTGTACTGCACTTTTGCATCAGTTTTTTTCTCCAGCGTATACATTAAATGGGCAAAAACATAATCTAAACCCACACTTACATTTGCACCTCTGATAAAAGTGGTGGGGAGGGCAAGGGCTATGATGATGATTGTGTGTTGGACTACCTGGGAGCCAGGTATTTTTTTTTTGTTTAAAATTGTCTTAATTTCTAAGGCTATATTCAAACGACATGGGAAAAAAACATCAGTTAAAAACGAGCAAATGTTTTTTTCACTAATGCCTTTCTGAGAAACGGACTTGCCATTGCCACTGCCTTCCTGCCTACCATCATGTTCTATACTGTATGGTTTCTGCTGCTTCCGCCACCATAGCTGCTACTCCCTGCTGATTATCCCCCACTGCCAATTCCATTACTCCTACTGCCACTCCCATTACCACTACACAGCCATCACTACTAGTACTACCCCTAAACAGCCAGAAAAAAATATAAGACGAAAGAGAGAGAGAGGCCAACACATATGTCACAAACTTACCTGTCTGGGCTCCAGCGGCGAGATATCCAGCTTTGGCACAACTGGGCTGGGAGAGACTCTCTGCTAAGCCACGCCCCCTGGTGACACAACAGGATGCAATGCTCTTTCTCCACATAGCTGGCGTGTGCTGGAAGAGACTAGCAGTGGGCTCATTGCTCAGCTGATCTATTCCTGTGTACTAGTGTTCTGACTAATTGAGTGCTGAGTAATGATCTATCAGGTTCTGATCCCATCTGGTTCTAATCTCGGCTTCGCTATTTGACTACTCTCTGTATCTGAATTTGGTACTTTGTTGTCCTCCTGGTTCTGACGCATTTCAGTATGTCTGTATCTCTGTGTCTTGTTTTTGTCCCTTGGTGCTTGTCACGCACCTTAGCAGAGTAGTGAACGTCAACCAGTTGCTACTTAGAGCTTGCCCTGCAAGAAGGCAGGGAAAGTGGGTGGGGTTCTAGTTTGGGCTCACTGTCCTTGTCCATCCCTACCTATTGACATAACAAAATATTACTTTTCTGAGTGAGACATGCAACCCAGATCTCCTCCCGAAAGAGTCCTGAGTGTCTCAACAGAAAATTTCCACTAGCCATTTCCATTAGCTGAGCAGCCTTGGGGGTTCTCTAGGGTGTGCTTTTTCTCATTAGGGAGACCACCTATTAGGCATGAGGAGTACTGTACTTAGTGTTGAGCGAATCAATGTATCCAAAGTGGACTTCGATCCGAATTTGATCCACCCCAAAGCCAAATTTCCTTGTGCTTCATGGTAATGAATCAATGATGGTAAAAATAAAAAAAATCATACTCACCTCATCTATTTGAGCGCGAAGTGGCTGCCGCTGTCATCTTGATTAAAGATCCCACACGAAATCTCATGCGTGGTGATGTATGACGTCACCATACTGGCCATTGTGATTATGACATCACGCTCCATGTGGGTTTTTTTCAATCAAGATGGCCGCGGTTGCCTTTTCGCGCTCGAATGGATAAGGTGGGTATTTTTTTAACTAATTAACCCCTGAAAGCCCTCATTTTTCATTTCAGATGCTGCGATCAGCGATGAAAGCGGCATCTGAGGGGTTCAATGATGGGGGCGGCACAAACATCATTCCCCATCATTGCACCTGCTACTTACAAGGAAACCTGCTTCGTGACAAAGTAATTTGTCACAAGGCGAATTTCTTTGTGAAATTCGGCAAAGCAGCCGAATCGAATTTTTGTAAACTTTGCTCATCTCTAATTGTAGTACAGACAATGGTGCTCTGCGTTTCAGAGAAACATATATGAAAATTACCATATCTTACATCTGCTGCCATTAGATAGGCTTAGTGTTCTTTTAAAAGCATTTTATTATATATTATAATATATTATAATTATTTTTCGCCCCATAAGACACATTTTTTCGCCCCTAAGGACGCACTTCTTTACCGCCAAAAGTGGGGGAAAATGCCCCTGCCTCTTGCCTCTTACGGGGCGAATGCTAATGAGAGCTTCCATTATGGAAGCGCTCATTAGCACTGGAGGACCAGGAAGCGGTGAAGGCTCTGTACTTACCGCTTCCTGGTCCTCGGCTGTCGGTTGTACTGTGCGGTGCTGTGCACAGCGTGAGGGCGCTCTGTGACCTCACGCTGTCACAGCACAGCCGACAGCAGGAAGAAGAGGATCACGCTGGAGGAAAAGAGCGGCGGCGTCCGGAGCAGGATAGGTAAGTGGCTTTTTTATTTTATTAAACATGAGGTACTGGGGGCTGACCAGAGGCAAGGGGGCTGCTGGGGGGCTGATCTGAGGCAAAGGGGGCTGCTGGGGGCTCACCTGAGGCAAGGGTTCTGCTGTTGACTGACCTGAGGCAAAGGGTGTTGCTGGGGGGGGGATGATCTGAGGCAAAGGGGGCTGACCTGAGGCAAGGGGGTTGATCAGAGGCAAAGGGGGCTCCTGGGGGATAATATGAGGGGCAGTAGGGGCTACTGGGGGCGGATACGAGGCAATGGGTACTGCTGGGGACTAATATGAGACAATGGGGGCTAATATGAGAGGCAATGAGGACTGATAGGCAATAGGGACTTATGAGAGGCATATGGGGGCTGATGAGAGGCATGGGGCTCTTATCTGAGGTCTGATTGGGGGACATTCACATTGGGGGTCTGATCTGAGGTCTGGTTGGGGTCTTATTAACATTGGGAGTCTGATTGGGACTGTCAGCTAAGGTCTGATTAACATTGGGGGTCTGACTGGTGATCTGACCTGAGGTCTAATGAAAAATATAATTTTCTTATTGTTCTCCTCTAAAATCTAGGTGCGTCTTATGGGCCGGTGCGTCTTATAGGGCGAAAAATAATCATAAGTAATCATTTTGGCACAAGACATGAAATGCTTATTGTTAACAAATAGCATTATAATTATATTGTTTGCATCTATGGCATTACTGATAGTGTCCAATTATAAAGCTGTAGAAACATACAAAACATGTTATGTTTTTACATTATAATTTTATAATCGTACTAATTACAGGAAAGGGGTGTTTTTTAATAAGCTAAATAGGCAGGACTCTGGGGGGGGACCTCTATGGGTGTAGTAATAGTGTCTATATTTGCCATCCAGCTTTCCAAGACACCTAAATTAAGCCTGTCTTGTTATGCTGAGGTGCTGCAAAGGGGATGTATTTTACTGTATTATACTTTACAAAACCAGGAAGTTCTTTTTAATTCAGGAATCTAGGAAAGCTGCGTGGCAACCTGTATGGGTGATCTAACATTGTCTGTATTCCTTGCCACCCAACTTTCCCAGAGACTGGTATGACTAAAATAAGCTGAAAATAAAAAATGTCTCAAAGACTCACTTGCAAGATATGCTCATATTTCAATGTCCAGACACCCTGAGGAATGGGCAACAAAGACGAATCTGACCAGATGAGGTGAGCTAGGGTCAGGGTCATACAAATAAAAGTTAATGACTGAACTTTTTCACTGAAACTGCACATGGGCATATGCATTGCTGAAATTTCTGCATATGTTGTAGGAAATTTTTGGTGTGATAGCCCAGGAGTACAGACTGAATTTCGATGGGATCCTTCCGGCTCCTGTACCTTCACGTCGATGGTGTCCTGGGCCATGGTGCTCTTCTGCTGCACTAAAATCCAGGTTCTGCATCAGGACCAGACAGCATCAGGACGTTGTTTAAAGCTACACTTGCTAAGCCGCCCTGTAGCAGTAGACAGGGCCACTATGACTGCACTTCTACTTCTGTGTGACAGACAGCATCGCCCTTACCCTCTTCTTCCCTGCTGCTGTTGGATCTTCAAGCATTTATCTGAAAGTAACCCTAATGTGAAAAAAATCAACATAAATCATTAATTTTCTTTGTGAACTGCTGCCTCTCCTTTCTGACACCCTAGGCACATGCCCTCACGTGCCTTGTTGTAAATACAGCCCTGCTAATCATTATCAATATTACTGTATTTAAGACCTGTAAATACTGTACTCATTAATCTAATTATAAAGTTAACCAATGTGGTAATACTATAAATAACTACTATAATATCAATGAAATTAGGAAACTATATAACAATAAGATATATATATATATATCAGAAGTGACTTTGAGGGATCTTCTTAGGCACAGTACACTGCATTGATGCCATGACCATGTAGAACTGATTATAGGGCTTGGTTCATACCAATATATGACGATTCTTTAAAGTAATATCTAATTTCAATAATTTTTGATGCTTTGGTCTCCTGCAGAAATGTTCTCAGGAATTTTAGACCTTCTGGCAATTACCAAATTCTAACAAAATTCAATCTACATTTTCTATGTTAGAGCATCATCTAGTGGAAAACAATGGTAAAGTGCCTGAATATGTATATTTATTTATGAGCCCCTAAAGGTGAAATCCTAAAAATTGTAAGGGGATGGAGTGGCCTCTTTAATAGTGTTGAGCGAACAATACACTATTCGGCCAAACATAGCGGTGCTCGAGACCACGCGGTATTCGGCCGAATACCGCCTGTGCTCGAGCGCCATGCTTGAGTCACCTCCCCGCACGCTAATTAGCCAATTAGCGTGCGGAAAGGTACTGGCATTCACTGTAATGCCAGTAGCCATGTTAGCTACTGGCATTACACTGATTGGATGGCCTATAAAGCACCCGGTGACATGTGACCAGCGCATACCGAGCCAGGGACAGCGGCTACAAGCAGGGACAGACTGTGTGGGGAGAGAAGCACGCTAGACAGGGATAGAAATCGCTCAACAAAGATCCAAAAGCCCTTTTAAAGGCTATTATATCTGGCATAAAGCAATATTTTATTATTTTTAAAGACTTTAAAGGTGGTGAAAATAGCGCTAGGTGGCCTGCCATTAACGCCACATGCGCTGCTGCAGCAAGGAGGGACATACACTGTAGGGAGAGAAGCATGCTAGGCAGGGATATAAATTGCTCCAAAAAGACCCAAAAGCCCTTTTAAGGGCTATTATATCTGGCACAATGATGGTCAGCAGCGTGTCAACCTTAAATTTGGGACAGTTTGATGAGCAGCAGCATGTCACCCATAAATTTTTTGGACGTTCTGCTCGGCAGCAGCGTTTCAACCTTAAATTTGGGACAGTTTGATGGGCAGCAGCGTGTCACCCTTAAATGTGGGACAGTTTGATGGGCAGCAGCATGTCACCCTTAAATTTGGGACAGTTTGATGAGCAGCGGTGTGTCACCCGTAAATTTTTTGGACGTTCTGCTCGTCAGCAGTGTGTCAACCTTAAATTTGGGACAGTTTGATCGGCATCAGCGTGTCACCCTTAATTTTTTAGACGGTCAGCTCAGCAGCAGCACGTCACCACTATTGTTTTTGCGTGTCAGCAGAAGGCCATCAATCATAATTTTTTAAAGGTGTGTCTGATGCACTCCTTTATGTGTAATAAAGGGGGTATTGGAGTGCATATTCCTTGTAATTTTTGGCAGCCCTTTCCCTTAGTGCATAGGCTTTATGAGTGTCGGAGTCCCACAATTATACCACAATGTGAATGAGGCCCTCCTTTATATGATATACCGGTTGTATGGGAGTGCCTCATCCGTGTAATTTTTGGCAGCACTTGCGCTTAATGTACAAGTAAATCTATGTTTCCTAACAATATTTCCTGTAAAATCTATGTTATCTTGGGTTTTGGGGGAGTATTTTTGTCATTCCGTAAAAGTGGCGTAATAGTCGGCCATCATCGTTAATAGCAGCGACTTCGGTGTCCAAGATGCATCCAGACATCCTCCCATGCTGTTCCCTAACCAGTTCTGTGGTGTTTCCACCATTTTCTGACGTTTCCCTATGGACCAGACACCCTCCCCTCTGCAGAGCAGGGGGTGCCCGGTCTTCTCCCATTGACTTCCATTATACTCGGGATCTCGGCTGAGGACTCGAGCACCACCTAGTGTTCAGCCAGAGCACCCGAGCACCCGAACATCGGGGTGCTCGATCATCACTACTCTTTAAGGCTTCTTTTAATTGGAATTTTTTTGCAAAATTGTTGTGCCCCTGTCTTATTCCCCTTTCTTTTATGTGTGCTGCATCTATGTACAGATGCATCTGAGGTAAACTTGATGGTTAATGTGTTAAGTAAAAAAATGGCACAAAAAAGTTAACTTACTCTTTCAATGTATTTCAATGGCTATTGTCAAAAGATGGCACAAGATAACACTGTGATATCAGAGTTATCAGAGTTATCAGGGTCAATTTTAGCTTGGCTACATCTGTTGCTGTTTATTCCTGTTTGTATGTTACGTATATTACAATGTTGCTAGAACAGCGCAACACAACCAGTTTTAGCTGATGGGAAGTATTACTTTTTTAAAGGGGTTTCCTGGGATTTTTTATATTGATAGCTTATCCTCAGGGGTCCGACTACCAGCATCCCCACTGATTATCTGTTTAAGCAAGCCACTGCACTTACCAGAGCTCTTGTGAGAGCTGCGGCCTCCTTATTGCTCACCAAGCAGAGCACCATCCATTGGATAGCAGCTGTGCTTAGTATCGCAGCTCCGGCCCATTTACTTGAATGGGACTGAGCTGCACTCAGGCCATAAGACTGATCAACGTGACATCACATAGCCCATGAAGAGGCCTAAATGCTCAGCCTCTTCAAACAGCTGATCAGTGGACTCCCGATAATCTCATATTGATGAGCTATCCTCAGAAAAGCCATCAATATGAAAATCCTGGAAAGCTCATTTGAGCCCCACTCACTGCTCTGGGACGGCCACTACCTTGGAAAACTGATAGAGAGAGGAACACTGATAGTGGATGTTGTGATGCTACCTTTTTCTTGTTGAGATGAAGTAGTGCAAATTGGTACAAGAAGAATGTATATAAGAAACCAATGAATTGAGACTGAGGTCTTGAATTACTCTTTCTCTAGTAACGAGTCATCTTGGAGTATACAGTCACAGAAGAATCCAGTGTTTTCTTGTGTCAGACCTGTTGAGCTATGACCCATCAGAAGAAAATGATTTATTCTACATATAGTTTACATATTAGTTACTCATTAGTAACTACATCACAGTGCCATCCTTTCCAACACAAGGGGCACATGTGCTATAGATTGAGAACATTTGTCTCCTACTGTTGGTCCTATGACTCCTATCCCATCTGCCATTGGGTGGTGAGAACCTACGTAGAACTTCCCTCTCCATAAAATCTGCTTTGTTAACAAAAAAAGGAATAGGATATTGGCTCATGGGGCCTGGAAAGATTATTCTGACTATTCTGTCCAAGGTGGTAAAACCCAGTAAAACAATGACCGACTCAGTCTAACCTCTGAAATGGAAATGCCACGTTTTATCGAGACTCTACTCTTAACACACTAGACTGACCAACCTACAACACATTTCCAGGGATGCTACAGAGTAGCAAAAGTGTTAAACAGAAGAACTTTAAATTTGCATTGTCTTCCAGGGTAGACCCTGAAAATTACATTGATCATATAATAGAGGAAGAGAAAATGGAAGCTCCCTGCAGCTCACACGTATGTTCTGACTAATTTTCCCAATTCCAGAGAGGCTTCTGCTTCTTTTGCAAGTCCCACTTCCCACTGACAGCCTACGGCAAACAGCGTTCTGGCTTGTACTTAATTGCTTCTTAAAGTTAACAGTGCATTACATTATGTGATTTCATTGTGACTCAAGACTGGGAAAGGGACAGGCAATGAAAATGGGAGTCCCTGTGAGCAAAGCTCTCTCCTAAAGTAAAGCCTGAAGTGGCCTCTCTTTGAAGAGGAACAGATGTGGATTTACATATTTTGTAGCCTCTTTCCTCAAATGAGATTAGTTGGTGTTTTTTAAGCCTTAGTAGTAGGTACATGTTTAATGAATACCTACAGAAAGTCAGTCAGAGCTGCTAATCCTTAGGAAAATGAAATATATGAAGTAGCAAATACAAAGGAAATCCCCGCTGTTCGTTGTATACTGTATGTCTTGTGTATGTTGGACTCATTTTTAATATATGGGCACCACTCTATCACAATGCCATGAGCATACCTCCTGGATGGACAACTGCTTTCATGTACCTGCAGAGAAGTTGCTGTCTGGTATCAACCATGACTAAGGGTCCTCTTACAGTCAATTGCCCGTAACAAGCCCCTAGCAAAGCCTTGAGTGGAATAGTAATGCCCAGTTGTCAATCGATTGACCATATAGCTAGTTGATAGGCATCTGAAGGTTTGGAGTGAAAACCCGCATGAATGATCATTCATAATTTATGAAGGTTTGTGCGGCCATTCATTTTCATTATTGTCGGCAGCACTTGTCCTGTTTACATAAGGAAATGCTGCTTACAAGCATTTTTACTGCTGCACAAAAGAGGTGATCAGCTGAGGAAAAAGCATCTGCTCTTTTGTTGACCGATTGAAGGGTCTTTTACATTATTGGGAACAAAGTTTCCTATGAATGATCTCTTCGACAATAATCGGCCCTTGTAAAAGTCACTTAAAGGATATTCCCAGCTCCATCATACATGGCTGGGATCAGAATACCCATCATATTCAGTGACCAAAGTTATGGAAAGTGTCATGAGGGCTATGCTATGCTGCTATAGAATTGAATGAGAGCTACTTAACCACTTCCCATCCGGGCCATTTACCCCCTTCCTGACCAGGCCTAATTTTGCAAATCTGACATGTGTCACTTCATGTGGTAATAACTTTGGAACGCTTTTACTTATCTCAGCGATTCTGAGATTGTTTTCTTGTGACACATTGTACTTTGTGTTAATGGTAAATTTGAGTCAATATATTTTACCTTTATTTATAAAAAATCAAAAATTTACTGAAAATTTTGAAAAAAAAAATCACAATTTTTTTAATATTAATTTCTCTGCTTTTAAGTTGCTAGGGATGTCTAATAAAATTGTTATTAATGAACATTCACCATATGTCCACTTTATGTTGGCATAATTTTGGAAATGTAATTTTATTTTTTGAGGACGTTAGAAGGCTTCAAATTTTAGATGTAATTTTTAAGATTTTCATGAAAATTTCCAATAGTTAATTTTAAAGGACCTTTGCAGTTCTAAAGTGACTTTGAGGGGCTTAAATAATAGAAACCTCCCATAAATTAACATATTTTAGAAACTGCAGCCCCCAATGTAATCCAAACTGATTTTTACATAGTTTGTTAGCCCTTTAGATTTCCCAGAAGAATTAAAACAGAAGGAAGGTGAAATTTAAAAATAAATATATATTTTTTGCAGATTTTCAATTTTTAATTCATTTTTCCTATAAGATAGCAAGGGTAAACTGCAAATCAAACCTGAATATTTATTTTCCTGATTCTGAAGTTTGTAAAAACACCCCATATGTGGTTGTAAACTGCTCTGTGACCAGCAGTAATGAGAGCGAGATAGTACAAGCATTTGTGATGGCTTTGACAGCTTGTCAGAGTGATCAAAAGCCTGGAGGCCAGGAAAAAAGGTCTCAGGTTAAAGCTCCATGTTCTTGGCTGTCAGGAGGCAGCTGAGACATGGAGCTTCTATGTACAGGTGCTGCACACAGGGGGAAAAGCTCAAGGACGTTTTAAAACGTCCATTCAGAGATAGAGATCCACTACCAGGACGTTTATAGTCAATGGGCAGACTGGAAGGGGTTAAAGGAGTTATCCCATGAAGAATGTAAAAAATGAAAATCATATAGTACAATTTCTTTCTAACAAAGGTAGAACCAGCCGTGTACCTCAAATGGATCCAGAGATCGCCAGATTCCTTGCTCTGCTAAATGTATATGGAGTTGAAAGCGCAAAGTGAGTCTTTTTTCTGCTGCAGCTAAGAGGGTGTGTCCAGGCTCTGCCTATCACAGCTCAGGAGGGAGACGAAGGATTAAACTGAGCATGTGCAACCTTCTCAGTGAGCAGGACAGAGAAATAAGAAAAAGAACAAACAGCAAGTGGCGCTATACATATACATTTTATTGATTAACTCAGTGGCTATGCTAAATTTTTAATTACATGCGATTGCAAAAGTATTCAGATGCAGGTGTTGGTGTGAAAACTGTAGAATATTTTTCATGAGACAACCCCTTTACATAATGTAGCACACTCGGGAGCTAAAGGAACAATAGGAAATCAGTTGTTTCTGTAAGTACTGCTACTCTGGCCATGACATTGGATAGGTATTGTGATCTCAGCCATGAATTGCACAGATAGGATACTACTGAAGTTCTGTATCTGGTTCAGCAACTGTTAATTACAAAAAATCACAAGTAGACCCTCAAAATAGTATGATGCCGGTTTGATAAATGGGCTGATCACCTAACGAAAGGTCCTGTCAATTCTTCTGTCTGTGCTGCCAGTGTCAGGTTTATTGTTGAGTAAATCAAAGCATTCAAAGAGGAATTCAGTCCGAAGTTTAGTAAAACTTTCAAAAAATGATCCATGTAGGAGTGTAAAATTCTAGCTGTTGTCAGAGATTGCTACACAGTATAACAATGTCTATGCTAAAGTACAGAATGGGTGAGGCAAAAGAGAATCCAGAAAGCTGTATTTCAGCAAAGCATAGTTTGCAAGGACAGGTTGTTTAAGAATTCATGGACTAGATTCTTATGGGGTGGCATGTAGGTTGGTAGTGGGTTATGCCACTTCCTCCCTTCCAGTACAGAACTTTCCCCTAGCCTAAGGCAGACCCAGGCATGGCTACTAGGATTGTTACTGGCCTCTTTACAGACTTCAGAGACTCAGTGTCAGTGCCTGAAAGCTTCGAGTTATCTGCTATGTAAACCTTGATCTACAAAGTTACAGGGAATGTAGATGAGAGAGAAATTTTCTGTATAGTTAGCTCCCAGTTGGGCAGGTGTTTCTTTAATATATTGTGTTATACTGTGTGTGCTGTGGCTTCACCCAAGTGACGGTTAACTTGGATGCCCTGTATTGAGCTGGATGCTATATGCCTGTTGTATTTATGAGGAAAAATAAACATTATTTGGACTTTTAACCCCTGAAGTCTGAAAGTCTGTTATTGCCAACCCCAACACAAGTACACAAATCTGCTACAAAACTTTTAAGAAATGCCTACTAAAATTTATTTCTACCAAATGGGCAATAGCTGGTATTAGAGATATTTTTCCACAGAAGGAAATGCCTTGTCTTTGATTTTTTTTGTTTAACCTCTACCCAGCCAAGCCACTTTTATCCAAAGGCTTCCTATACAGATCACAGATAAAAGTAAGCTAATTTGCTGTTAGTGATGTGTGTGAGGTGTAAAGGATCATGGGTTCCCTGGTATCCTGGAAACTCATAGTAACAAATAAATAAAGATAGTAAATTGCAAAAAAATTCTTTAAAACATATGAATGAACAATGAAAAAAATACATATTTTTCCTCTGCCCCTAATATGTGCACACCTCTCTAAACTCATATGTACTAGATCGGTGTCAGTTACTATAGGATTTTAAGAGACTAAAGAAATACAGAAATACAATCTGTAGGATCCCAGCACCCATCATACATGTTTGGCACTGCAAGATGTGACTTAAGTACCCGAGCCGAACATATACGGCACTCCGATCGGGCGGGTGCAGGAGCTGCTCCTGTTTGATCAGCAGCAGGGGTGTTCTTGATCAGCAGTAGGGGTGTTCCTGTATTGTAATGCATTACAGAAGGGATCAGACCCCAAAAAGTTGCTGCTCCTCCCCGTGCGCAGAAGAAAGCATCTGGTGTCGGGGGGCAGCCAATGGCAGACAGTGACGAGTGTCATCCGCAATACTAGGGAGGCTCATCCCTATTGCCGTCTGCCATTGGCTGCCCCCCTTCCACCCCGACACCGGATGTTTTCATCCGTGCACGGGGAGAAGCAGCGTTGGTGGTGTGGGGATCGGAAGCGCGGGGAGCAAGGTATGTAGAATCAATGTGAGGGGCCCAGCATATGGGGGAGCATTTGTTAGTGTCAGATAACCCCTTTAAAAATAAAAAATAGATATATTAAGTATCCCTGTGCCGTAATGACCTGCTCTACAAAAATATCACATGATCTACCCCCTCAAGTGAACACCATAATAATCACTGTGCCAAAACAGCAATTTTTTAGTCACCTTGACCCAAAAAGTGTAATATTGAAAGATTAAAAAATTATATGTACTCAAAAATAATACCAATAAAAATGTCTACTCTTTCTACAAAAAACGAGCCCTTAGATCGGCAGAAAAATAAAAAAAATATTGCTTTCAGAAAATGCTTTTGTTATGTAAAACTGAAATAAATGAAAAACGTAGACATATTAGGTATTGCTGCATCTGTAATGACCTGTTCAATAAAATATTACATGATCTACCCCGTCAGGTGAATGCTGTAAAAAAATAAAATAAAAACTGCCATTTTTGGTCACCTTGAAGAATTAAAAAAATCATACGTACCCAAAAATAGTACAAAAAAAGTCTACTCTTCTTGCAAAAAATGAGCCCCTAAATAAGACAATTGGCAGAAAAATAAAAAAATATGGCTTTCAGAAAATGGAGACACAAAAACATATTTTTTTTTATCAAAATGCTGAAACAAAAAAAAATAAAACAGACAAATTTGGTATTGTCGAGTCCACAACGACCTGCTGTTTAAAAACAACACACAAACTATCCTGTCAGGTGAACACTGTAAAAAATAAAAACTGCGCCAGAACAGCCATTTTTGCTTACCTTGCCTCACAAAAAACATACTATTAAGAGATAAAAAATCATACAGTATGTACCCCAAAATAGTACCAATAAAACTGTCTCCTTATCCTGTAGTTTCTAAAATGGCATGCCTTTTTAGGAGTTTCTACTATGAGTGTGCATCAGAGGGTCTTCAAATGCCCTCCGAGAACCAAATGGCGCTGTTTCCCTTCTTTACCCTGCCGTGTGCCCATACAGCAGTTTATAACCACATATGGGATGTTTTGATAAACTGCAGAATCAAAGTAATGAATATTGAGGTTGGTTTGGCTGTTAACCCTTATGCCCCTTTCACACGAGCGGGAGACTCGCATGTCTCCCGCAACGCATCTACAGGGCTGGACTCTGGCACTGACTAATGCTATGCGATCCCTGTCCGTGCCGAGTCCAGCCCTGTAGATGCGTTGCGGGAACATGCGAGTCTCCCGCTCGTGTGAAAGGGGCATTACTGTGTTACAGGAAAATTAATAAAAATGGAAAATCTGCAAAAAAAAGGCAAGTTTTTTCGCAGATAGGTAATCGGTTATAAAATCTTGGAAAACCAATAATGCTAAATTGACAATAATAATTTAGGGGGGAAAAAGGGAAAGAGAAGCCTGACGTGGTAACATTCAACCGTATTGACAGCAGAATATGAATGTGTGTAGGAAAAGACTCAAAATCAAATAGGATTTTCTGTTTACAGCAGACAGGTAGTTGTCAGATTTCATACAGCTCTGTTGCTTTGAATCTTGGCTATTCTGCTGCGTTTCTCTTTCAAGTGAGGATATGACCAAGTGCTTTGCATCAAACATGACTCTGTCAGAAGCTTTTACTGTTTGGTTGCTGCATTCTCTGGAAGAAAAGGAATAGGTCAGTGTGTGTGATCTGTGTAAAGCAGGACCCGCAAAGCTCTGTCTCTATGAATTTATCATGTAGTCGACTTGAGGAATCACAACTTGTGTCCGGATGAATTATCCTTTGTTTGGGCAGCAGGTCTCAGGAGTTCTGTTCTGTGGATCTGTAGAAGGATCCTACTGGACAGCTGTAATATATTATTATTAAAAATTCAATGTGCATCCTTTTGTGTTGTCGAATGGCACTCTTGAACCATTAACCCTTCAACTCTAATACAGCAATAAGGCCAGTCACTGAATATTTTTCAACCAAAATGAGACAATTTGTAAGTGATATCCTGGTTTTACCTGTAGTATAGTTTTACAGCAGTGGCGTGGAACTACTGTGTCAGCCAAATGATTTGACTTTGGGCTAACCCTAAGGGGGTTATCCTTGCCATTCCCTGGTATTTATCCTTTAACCCCTACACAGAGATCTGGACTTTGCTGCCTGGAAACCTCAGGCTGACACCTTTCTGTGTGATTGACAGCTAACCCACAGGGTTCAGATACACTGGTGCAGAGAACCAAGGGATCAGGCAAAACTGTAGATGACAGGCTGAGGTTAGGGCAGGAAGTGAAATGTCAATATGGAAGTCAGGAGCAGGTCAGGTCAAAATTCAGTAAACAGGCAGAAATCAGTACATAGGTAGGCAAATCAATATAGCACACTTTTGCACTGAACTTAGACAACCTAATGCTCAGGAACCCTTTCATTTGGGAAGGTGCCTGTAGTACCCCAGTGTTGCCAGCCATTGGCTGGTCAAGATTTGGTTGTGTGCTGGAACTATACGAGCCAGAGAGACCATGTGCATGCACCCTAAGAGTAGAGGGGAATACCTTTGCCACCAAGAATAGGCCATTGCCTGCCAGAGAGGATGAGATGGATGACCCTGGTGGTTGGGCCCACTGAAAGAAAGCTGCAGAAGACTGAGCCACTTGAGAAGATGCAGGAGAGTGAGTGGAGCGATACCTGTGCCCGCTCAGGATAGCGGAGCTGAGGTGGGCATGGGTGAGTGATATAACAAAAAGTTCTGTAGCTGGAAGTGGCCTGGCAGTGTATTTGAGCCACTATAGTAAAGACTGAAGCCTGGAGGCGGTAATACAGAGAAGCAATGACATACCACCTGCCACAAGTGAAATTACATTCTGGTTGGTGGTACAAGAGTAATAAGGACAACTGGAGTGAGTCACTGTGGGCAGCCTGCTATGTCCCTGTCCAAGAAAGGACTCATTTAGAGATGAGCTAATTGATTCAAAATTAATTGGATAAGTTATATATTTCACAAAAGTTTGGACTACTCACACAAAAATGGACTACTCACAAAAAAATGGCACCCAGCGTCAGGAAGGTAAAAAATGGAAGATCACGTGATGCTGGGAGGGATGGGGGAGGGTTTGCCATATTGGCTCAGAGGCTGACAGTCTGATCAGCCAATCAGGGGGCAATATTCAGTCAGACAACATTCTGTACTCGGCTACAGAAAATGATAGGATGTGTTGAAGTTATGTTTGCCCAAAAAAGCAAAAACAAAAAAACGAACAATTGTAGACACAAATGAGTTACTAGGGGCACTATAGGGACATTATAGTGGCATTATAAGGAGAGAATATGGACATATTGGGTAGATTTGAGAGTTTTATCCGGAAAAGCTTAACATAGAGCATAAGTGAGGAACTGGTCACTGTCTCACTTGTTTCATACAGCTTGCTGGTAAGTTCTGAATTACTGAACCCTGCAGAAAACTCATATTTTTTCTGTATGAACAACCAGCCAGCTTTTCTTTTTTAAAAAGTTTTTATAGTTAATAGACTTATTGCCAACCCACCTCAATAGCATCCATTCTGCTGTAAACGCTGAACAATTGCCCCCTTTTTCTTCTAAAACCATACATGTATTGTGCTCCAATAACAGTATCTATATACCAGTTAACCGTTAACACATTGCATTGTACCAAGATTACGTGCATTATTACTGAACATGTTGTGCTGCAATAACAGCATTTATATACCAGTTAACCATTAATGCATTGCATTGTGTTAAGGTAACTAGAGATGAGCGAATCATTCAAAAAATTATTCGCCGAACATTCGCCGAACTTTTCCTAAAATTCATATATTCGACGAATAGATTTGTTGTATTTGCGTACAAAATATATGTTATTATGTGCTATTAGCGAACATTCGCTCACTAATAACGAACGTTCATTTACAAAATGTACGCAACTTCTTAGAAGACGTACGCATGAGCGTACAAATAGCTTACGAATCTCAGCGTACTATTGTCTAAGCGATTACGTAATACGCAGGCACGTATGAGGAGAGGCCGCGGCGTGCACTCCTCAGAGGCAGAGCGAATATTCGAGACATATATATGGTAAAGTGCAAATACATTATTATAGGTATAATATAAAAATTTTAAATATCACCTACCTAGTATGCTCACGGACACGTTTAAATCTCTTTTCTTCTGACGCTTGTCATAGAACTGGAGCAGAGTCCCAAACTCAGTCGCAATTTGTAATCCACATAGGTAAAATTGTAATCCAAATGAGTAAAAAAAAAGCAGCAAAGGTTCCTTAAAAAACCCTCTTTCAAGGGGCTCCCCAAATAACCTGAAAAGGGGGAAAAGGGGATGAGGCGCACGAATGCGCAACTTAATTTCCTGAGTTGCCTCGTCATCCTCCCACGCTGGAGAAAGGGGCGGAACTACCAGGGAGGAGTCTGCATCACTGAATTAAATTCGTACGCAACAGCATATAGAGTAACTACCAGGGAAAAGTCTGCATCGCTCGAATTGAATTTGTACGCGACAGCGTATAGAGTAACTAAATTATATGTAGAATAGCGTATAATTTATAGGACACACTACGTAGTGAATGCATACAAAAGCGAAGCGAATCACCTAATATTCGGATTCGCTTCGCAGCTGAAAAATCCCAAGATTCGATACAAATCTACGAAGCGGCGAATATATTCGCTCATCTCTAAAGATAACCAGATTATTACTGAACACATTGTGCTGCAATAACAGCATTTACATACCAGTTAGCGTATCATTTCATTCCATGCATTGTATTACTATTGTAAATTGTCAACACTAGTGTACAGTGTGTTTGTAGAAGGGAAAGGGCATTTAATTGCACTTCTCTTTAAATTATAGAAACAAACACTTGCAATTTTGCTATTACCGTTTAATAATCTGTGTGTACCCAACACATGATTTTTCATTTATAAGCCTCATAAAATGTCTGGTAAACAGACTAGTTGAAACCAAAAGAGCCATGTCTTGTCATCCAAGAGTCAGAATGTACTAGGTAGTAGTGCAAACAGCAATATCAATACCGGCCATCCAGCCAGTAGTAGTAAAAGGCCATATTTCTCCCTGGCTTCTCCCTGGCCATATTTCTCCCTGGCTTTCACCATATTATTATTGAGGACAAAGAGGGTGACGGTGGATGCATCACTCCTTGTTTCAGTCATAGCAGGATGATGTCTAAGCCTGACACTGGAGCTGGGGTCATAGCATCCCTCCTGCTCCTTCTTGCAGCCCCAGAAAAGTCTTGCATCACCTCTGTCTTACCTGCCCGTACTAGTGGGGCACCTTCTTTTTCCCTGAGAAGAGACAACAAAATCTCATGTGTTATGGATAGGGATAAGCAAACTTTTGTTTCAAGTACGGCATACGAGGTTTGGGTTATCTAATAATTCTGTTATGGATTCCTCTACCACGGAAGGTTCTCGGCAAGGCAGGTGGCGTTGTCACGCCCAAAATGACAAAGTTGTCAGTGTACAAAACTTCACTTTTGTCAAAATTAATAAGGCATGTATCCGTGATGGTTTTTACACACCTCCAGCTGAGACTAATGAACAGATCTGCCATTACTGATGGTGGCTATTGATTGCTTCTGCCACCACCACAGCTGCTACTTCCCGCTGCTTATTCCTCTACTGCCACTACCATTACCCCTACTGCCACTACCAGCACTACCAATCCTCCCACATCTGCCACTACTTTTACCACTACCCCAACACAGCCACGCATACATCTACTTTCTACCTCGTCTGTTCCATGCTGTGCTGCTACCAGTGGCACCACTATTGAGGTCACGTGCCACTATTACCCTGCCCTTTCCACATCTGCACTGTACTGCTGCTGCTCACAATTAAAAGTGAGAATTTTTTCAGGCTTGTTCAACTTTAGAACAGGCTAAATTTGCTTCTGACAAGTAACACTTGTGTGAGTATAAATATGGGCATATAAACAAGGGTGGGGATCTGGCCCTGTTAAAGCATACTTTTTGGACACTTTGTCCCAAGAAGCCACTGTTTCTTTAGTTTTTAGATAATACTATGTGTGTTGAAACACCATCTGCCCCAATAAGGGACATTTTTTTGAAGGTTTCTAATATTAAAAAGCATAGGACATGTGACAGCACAGTGTATTTTAAAGCTGTTTGTTAATACCATCAGAATTTACCCATAGCTATATATGTCCCTGTGACTCTGAAATTATTTTCTATTGTTGTCATTGCATTCAATAGCTTAAAGGGAGGGGGAGCAAAAATGAATTTAAAAAAAAGAGAGAATGTTGATATAAAAAAAATCTGAATCCTAGGAGATATCAGAGTGTCATGTATCAATTTTCAGTCCAATTGAAGCAGTTTTTGTTCGTATTGAATTGATTTGGCCACAAATCGAATTTTGTGAAAAATTCTATGAATCGAACACAAACCAAATTACAACAGTTTCGCTCATTTCTAGACTAATCCTATGGAAGAAATGGAAATCTTGTGGACCCACAGTGGTTCCCTTAAGACTTTGCTAGTACTGATAGCTGTTCATGCAAGAAACTATTCTAATATTTATAGTATATAGATTGTAACTTGTGTCGCCAATTCCCATTGTGATTGCTGCATGGTAAAGAAAGAGTTAACTGATACTTGTCCGAGGCTGTTTGCCGCCTGTCTATCTGAACCTTACAAATGTATAAAAGGATAACGTAATACAGCATACTTGTACTTCAGATGGATTCACGCATACAGTTTTGTTTGCTGTTTAATGCTGTTTTTAAACAGAAGTCACACATTAAGGCCAAACTGGGTCTGCAGTACCCCAGACCTGGGGATATTTGCAAACGCTATGCTTTGTTATGTGTTTTTTTGCTATGTATCTATGTACACCAACAATAAAGAGGTTTGGTTGGCAGGGACAGGCTTAACCACCTTGTTCCTCCCTTCTTAGTAGGAGTGGGTGAGTCCTGCTTCCTGCCAGGAGGGGGAGTTATAGCTAGGACAGTGAGGAGGAAGAAAACATGTCCAAATGCTCCTACTCCAAGGGTCATAGGGACCAGTATTTGATCCAACTTTTCCGTGAGACCACTAATTCAGGGAAACTTCAAGAATACCAAAACTACAGCTACCTGAAATATACAGTATTGATAGCAGAGTATCTAGCAAGCCACAGCTTTACAGACCCTGCTGCAGGTGATGGACTATGGTTGAGACACTTATCACCTAGATTACATACAGGCCAGACCAAATCAAAGCCTGCATCACACAATGGACACATATATCCACACGTGCAAGTTTACAGCTGTTAGCCAGAAGTTCAAGGGAGAGTCATCAGCAAGACAGCACATCAGAGTAGCAATGGCCTGAGGGGGTACACAGTGACAAAACAACTATCACTTTCATCCTCTGCTCTTGCTCATCAGGAGCTTGCTGCAGGTCCAAATGTAGCCAGGAGGCTGGCAAGTGTACAATCACAAGGAAACCACAAAATGGCAAACAGGAAGGAAGTCAAACAGTACAGCTGAGATAGGATTCCAGTAAGGTTATTAAAGAGTAGCAATCCAATATGGAACACCAAATGATATGACACAATAACTGGCACAGACATCAGGGCAAGCTAGCGTTAAATAGAGTGCTGTATAGTGTCCTCATATTTAATTTACTTGCTAACCTCTCCTCCTGATTTGCTGGCCAGCCAGATGGGAGAGAGAGCCCACTACTGAAAATATCCTGCTTCCTGATATAGATACACAGCATTTTCCTGCAGCCACCACTAGGAAAGGAAGGGATCAGTGCATGATAATGTTTACCTCTTACAATAAGATCAGTGGTAACTGTACAAATTCATTATAGATGAGCGAATCATGCAAAATTTTATCCGCCGAACTTTTCCTAAGATTCGTATATTCGACGAATAGATTCGTTGAATTTGCGTACAAAATATACGTAATTATATGGCTTTTAGCGAACATTCGCGCACTAATAACGAACGTTCAGGTAAAAAGGTATGCAACCTCTTTGAACACGTATGCATAAGCGTACAAAGTGCGTACGAAAATTACGGGCTTTGCTGGAGAGGAATGGTAGAGCAGGAGGAACGCTCTGAGTCTGACCCCTGGCTACATATGGATACTGTATCAGCAGATGACAGCGGATCATCCGGCTGAGACTGAGATGAGCATGCCATCCATTCCACTACCTCATCCACTTTCTCCTCCACTACAATTTTGCTCCTTAGTGGGTTAGCCTGGTGGAACAATGGCCAAGTATTGTGAAACTGAATACTACTAGTAGATGCTCCGGCTGCAGGTCCTTTGGCACTTCTGCCCTGTGCCACCTTATCCTTTTTTTAGAGCTCAAGGTCTGGCTGGAACTGGACCCCTTGATTATCCATTCCAGACATTTTTCAATTCACTCTGTGGCCCTGCAGCTGGTCTTTGTCCCTGTATCTCACTGTCTCTCCCTATCTCTCCCTGTCTCTCTCTCCCTGCCTGATTAATTACTAGCCCTGAACTGGCCCTGCACTTGTCCTGCAGCATCATTGATATGTGTAATATGGATTCCCAGAGCAATTACACCCCAATTTTCACAAAACAGGTCTCAGAGTCTCAGAACTTCACACACAGTGCTTCTGCTCGTCTCAGCAGTCGCAGCAGAAGTGATGCATCACTGTCTTACCGAGCCTGAGCCAATCAGAGCAAGCCCTGCCCACTAGGTCAGGTGACTGCTTTCTTCCCGGGCTTTTGCACACGATAAACGAACTAACAGTAAGATTTCGTTAATGAATTTAATTCGTATGCAACAGTAACTTATACGTAGCAATAGCGTATAATTTATAGGACAAACTACGTAGCGAATGCGTACAAAGCCAAAGCGAATCACCTAACATTCGGATTCGCTTTGCAGCTAAAAATTTCCAAGATTCGATACGAATCAACGAATCGGCGAATAGATTCGCTCATCTCTAAAATTCATATGTACTTAGCTCTCACTATGGTGCCTGTAGTTTTATTATGTACTATGTGAAGGGAAACCGGAGACATAGAGCTGTATGAGGGAAATTTCCAGTTGTTTGGTAGAAATATGATTTTCAGACTAAGAGCTATATTTGTCAAATACCTGTTCCAATCTTTACAAAATGGGTGTCATGTTGCAACTTTTTTTTTATTAATAAATTCTTCCGCTTAATAAAAATATTTTTAAATACACCAGGAATTTCACTTGGGGTAGACACATATGCCCTTGCCTCTTGGGAGCACAGTACACAAATGGACAAAAAGGACCATGTGAAGCCATAACCGTACAGAGTCTTATTCACTTGGCTGGAGTGTCCTTAGAAAGAGGGAAATAGTGAGTGAGGCCATCAAGAAACATATGACCGTTATAAGGAAGTTAAAGTGCTCCATGGTGCAGACAGGGGAAACTGTGGGTACAACAACTGTCACCTGGGTGTCAGAAAAGTCTTAGTTTTATAGAATAATGGCTGAAACATTATTGAGAAAAACTGAGCCACTCACTTAAATATGTGACTTGTGAGGCTGCAGAATCTGAAGTCAAGCAGAAAAAGTTCTATGGTCTAATGAGCAAGGCTGTATTTAGAGTTTATGATGCCCTAAGCACTTTTAGTGCTCACACCCCCGATACTTGAGGTACAGTCTTGAAAACACTTACTATAGTTTTACCACAACTGCCGTGGTTTTATGATGTGGTTATTGGCCATGCCAACATCTCATGTAAATGTACCCTTACAAGGCATGTGCTATGTGGCAGGCAGAGAAATCCTCTCTACTAATTGGCAATGTACAAATGGGCCATATCATAGCTTCAGCTTTTTCCTTATCTGACTGCTCTGGTGTGTCCTTATCCCTTACTTTTTGTTAATTGCAGCACCAAGTCACGGGATTTAACCCTTAAACAGCCTTCTGGAGGAGATTACTGTTACATTAGCTGAAGGTCAGCAGTGTGAGGGTTAAGGCTGAGTTCACACTTCAGTCATTTGGTCAGTAGTGTTGAGTATTGAGCAGGGAGAATGTGACTCGCTGCAAAGCCAAATTTCCTCGTGCTTTGTGGTGGAGAATCGATTTTCCTTGAATGGCGATAAAAAAAAAAAAATCATACTTCAGCTGTTTCTGCAGCATGTTCATGGATTTCTGTAAACCCCATTGAAATATGTAGGACAGCCACATAAAATTAGGTAATATGAAACTATGTAGTGTGAGCGAATTAAAGTGAAAAAAATTGACTTTGATCAGAATTTCAGTAAAAATTCGATTTGCTACGAATCGGAATTTCCTCGCACTTCGTATTAACAAATCATTATTTCCCTAAAATGGTGGCTACATGTGTTACAAAGTGAAAGTAAGAAGCACAGGAACGTGAAATGAATATGGCATTGATCTTTTCATGTTCCAGCCAGCGAATGAGCAAAAAGCCATCCCATGTCATGTCACACCCCTTTAAAAGCCTCATCCTGCCTGGTCTCTCCCATTTTACTGTGAGCTGAGCATAGGGACACATGTGCCAAGTGCTAGGGACAATAGTAAACAAAGCTTGTAATTGTAGAATATTAAATAGGGACAGTGCAGGGACAGTACAGGGACAGTTTAGGGATAGTTTATATACACTATAGGGAGAGCATATGGAAAGCATAGGGAGACTGCAGGGACAGTGCAGGGACAGTGCAGGGTCAGTATAATTTCCCATTTGCCACTACATTCTATGCAATATTAAATGGTGACATTGGAAAGTACAACTTGTCCTGCAAAAAATAAGGCACTAATTGTAAATTCAAAATCAAAAAGACCTCCGGGGTAGAAGGGGTAACTGCAGGCCAGAATAGATCTTATTTAATGCGCTTCTTGCCAAATTAATTCATCAAGAAGAGAATATCTGGGAAAAAATTTGGCGAACAAATCAAATTTTTGAAAACTTCACTCATCTCTAATACTGACCATAGAACTTAAACAGTCAACTATTCAGGTCTTTTAGCAAAAAGGTGTTGAAATCATTTTACATGTTGGGTTCATTACAGCACATTCTGAAATATTTCCATTGTGAGTACAAAGAATAATCTCCACTTTCTTCTCGTCAGTCTCCTCCTGAAATGTCAGTACGTGCCTTATTCACTAGAGATATACTAAATATCTTCATAGCTCTTGTGTGCAACGGGCTGCAAAAATGTATTCAGAAAACACTTGGCATCCTTTATTTATTTGCATTGAAATATTTATCTGTGAATCAAGACATTTATAATACATAGTCATTCTCATGTGACTCTCAGGGAGAACTCCGTAGTGTTATGCCGTATAATTAACAATGCATTTCATGGCAGTATAATTGTTTGGTGTTTCTGTCTAATAATACAATCATTTTGCAAAATCTGAAATAATTCCGCACAAAAATGCTTTTAATTGAACCTGGATTATTTTGTGAGCCCGAAAATTAAAAGTCAACCAACTCTGAAAGGTCTGAGACTTTTTGTAGCTTTTTGATAATAGTTAGAAATTATTTATGTAACATGGAACAACAATGTTTCACGTGATCCCAGATGCTGTGAATTAAAATAGGCCTTTGAAATGAAAACATCCTCATGTAGTGATTTACCCCAGGAGGGAGTTCACACCATAATTAGATTTTGAACTTTGTTTCAGTGTGTTTTTTTTTGTTTTGTTTTGTCTTGCCAAGTTTTTATGTATGTATTAACTCTTCAGGACCTACTATGACCTGGTGTAAAGTTCAGCTATAATATATGGGGTAGCATGATTAATCAGTTGGGCTGAGGAGACCCCAGCTGCTCACATAAGCCCCATCCACTTTTTTAAAATTTCAAAAAGTTGCATATTTTAGGCAATAAAACTTATCACAATATATTCTCCCAAAATGTTTTGATTTTGTCATGGTGGTTTTGGTCTTGACTCTTGTTACATTTAATATAAATTAAGGTACCCTACTTTTATAGACCTTTGAGACTTTATTAACACTACTATCAACATAAGGTCATCTAGAGAAACAGCAGGTTTTTTAAAATTATTTTTTTTATTTGTTTAGGTTTTAGAGCAATCAAATGAAAGTTATATTTTAACATAAGGGTCAGAAACAGGGTTTTGTTTAGCCTCTTGGTTATTAGTTTTTCTATGTAAGTACCCTGGACCACTGAGAGGTCTATTTTCCTGTGTGGAGCACACTGTCCAGAGATCACAGAGAGGACTATAGGGTACACTATACTGTGCAACAGTCAGATATATCAAGTATAAGACTGTCTTATAACTGCCCCCTGTGCATTCATCCCAGAACCCACCCAGTGTCACCCACTGCCACCAAGCCACCCACTGCTCCCTGCCACAATGACTAGACGTCCCTGTTCAATTCTTATTGCATTGAGATTTGCACAATCTACCACTCTGATTCCTATGTGACAGATTTGGCGCTTAAAGAAAAGTAAGGATTCAGTCTTCTGAGAGATGAATTTAAAATGGTCAAAATTTGCTATTTCTGCACAGAAGGCATTATAGAGGAGACTGGTAGTGGTTTCCTGCAGAAATAGCAACCCCTGCATGTTATATAAGCCTACGTATTATATATATGAATAACTACAATTTCCTTACTCCTCCTCGGCTAAAAATACTACTCAAAATGGTAAGAGGAGTATTTTTGCTCTGCCGGAAAAAATGTAGTGCGACCTCTGGTCTCTGTAATAATCCATTTGTAAATTGCTAATATTGAGTTTATTTGTGGCACTGAACAAATTACCTGTTGCAAAAATTGCACTTTACTCCTATATAAGCCATATTGGTCGGAGTGTGGCTGTGGATTACATCTGTCCTCTTGCCAGTGATACCTGAAGAATAGTCTCATAGCCAGTGTGATCACCTTGACATAATAATACTTCCAGATGAATGCTGTATGCATATTTAAAATCTCATACCTCATCTACTCCCTTTCCGACACCTCCCAGGTCTCCAGCCAGGCTCTGCTTTCTGGTCCCTCTCAACTCACAGGAAATTATCACTCAGCCAATCACTGTCCAGAGCAGGCAGTTCTGCTTTTATTGCAGGGGACTGTTGCCCCTTGTCCTAGGCCCCCCTGGCTCCTGGCTCCCACCTAACTTATTTGAGGGGTATGCTCTGGTAGCACGGCAAAAAAGAAAAAGGTCCCTAAACCTCTGGAAAGCTCATAAACTCTTGTTACTGATGAAGGACCTTCCATTACATGACCAGATCAATGCAGGTCCTTAAAAGAGCTGTCCAAGTATTTAATACTGATGATGACCTGTCCTCCAGATATATCTTCAATAACAGATCAGTGGAGGTCTGATTCCCGCATCTCTACCATTCAGCTGTTCGAAAAGACTGTGGCGATCTGGTGGGCACTGTGGCCACTTCCTAGGCCATTGACATCACATTCACTGTTCACATGGCCTAGGCGTAGCTCACATGGGGCTGAACTGCAATACCAAGTGCAGGCGCTATCCAATGGAGGGTAAGCTGCAAGGTGGCCGAAGCACTCATTGAAGAGACCTACACTCTTCAAACATTTGATGGGTGAGAGTGCCAAGAGTTGGACTCTGGATACTGAGGGCTTATTTGGAGGATAGGTCATCAGTATTAAATGCTAGAGGATGGAGTTTCAAAGCTCCACAGAGGGGAACAGTGTAGCCTAAGCTGCTATGTTGGTGTCCGGGGTCTGTTTCATGTTACCACCTAGTTTAGTACATATTATTATTTTAATGGTTATCACTTTTTTAGCTAGTTGCTGCACTACTTTTTCCAGTATCAATCCCTCGAATGTAAGTCCTGTTTCTCACAAACATATTTGTAAAAGTGGCATCACCATATTAAGCCTCATGCATATAAGCTTATTGGATGCAATTTGTTGGTTTTTCACCAGTGATGCAAAGTTACAGTAATGAAAGTCATTAGAATATCCATACTCTAATGATATAGCGCAGAAAAAAAAGGTGCAAGTAGGTGAACAGTAGATTTGCATATAGTAACCAACATTTTTTAGTGTTTAAACACAAATGATAGCAGAGAATTCTACTGGGGGGCCTTATAAATAAAGAGGGCACTGCTGGGGGACATAATAAAGGGGGCAATTCTGTGGGTAGTACAGCAGGGCAAGTATTATAAATAAAGAGGGCACTGCTGGGGGACGTAATACAAGAGGCAATACTAGGGGTACTACAGAGGGGCAAGCATTATAAATAAAGAGGGCACTGATGGGACATAATACAGGGGGCTATACTGGGGGTAGTACAAAGGGACAAGCATTATAAATAAAGAGGGCACTGCTGGGGGACTAATACAGGGGGCAATACTGGGGTAGTACAAAGGGGCGAGCATTATAAGTAAAGAGGACACTGCTGGGGGCATAATACAAGGTGAAATACTAGGGTACTACAGAGGGGCAATCATTATAAATAAAGAGGGCACTGCTGGGGGACATAATAAAGGGGGCCATTCTGGGGGTAGTACAGCGGAGCAAGTATTATAAATAAAGAGGGCACTGCTGGGGGACATAATAAAGGGGGCCATTCTGGGGGTAGTACAGCGTGGCAAGTATTATAAATAAAGAGGGCACTGCTGGGGGACTAATACAGGGGGCAATACTGGGGTAGTACAAAGGGGCGAGCATCATAAGTAAAGAGGACACTGCTGGGGGACAAATACAGGGGGCAATACTAGAGTTGTACAAAGGGGTGAGCATTATAAGTAAAGAGGACACTGCTGGGGACATAATACAAGGAGCAATACTAGGGGTACTACAGAGGGGCAAGCATTATAAATAAAGAGGGCACTGCTGGGGACATAATACAAGGGGCAATACTAGGGGTACTACTGAGGGTCAAACATTATAAATAAAGAGGGCACTAATGGGGACATAATACAGGGGGCTATACTGGGGGTAGTACAAAGGGGCGAACACTATAAGTAAAGAGGACACTGCTGGGGGACATTATAATAAAATAGGGGCCACGACTTTGAACATTAAACCTACTGTACTGAGGGCACTATAAGGGATAATTATAAAAACTGGGGGCATTAAATACTAATGACACTATTGGAGGCCTTATAAATATGGGGGGGGGGCATTAAACATATGAAGGGCAATACAGGGGGGCACTATAACTTCGTTCTAACTATGGGTTACTGTGAGGCATTATTTGTCACAATACAGAGGGTGTTTCTACTAAAGAGGGCACTCTTGGAGAGCATTATCACTATTGGGGGCACTGTAGGGGGCACTTCTAGTAGTGAGGGCACTCTGAGATAGAATTATTACTATTGGTGGGACTGCATGGCATTATTTTTACGTAAGTATAGTATTTGGAGGCATGGGGGAGCACAGTGGGCACAGTGTTTGGGGTAGCAGTAGGATAATACTGTTGGGGAACCAGGAGGGGGAGAATGATAGAAAAGTGAGGAATCTAACATGTCTATGTGGTAAACTCTAAGAATTGCGGCTGGAATACTTCTGGACAGCTCAGCTATTTCGGGCAGTCCCATACCGGTAAATGGAGCGATGGCCACGCTTGCGAGATGCGCTCTACTTTCACCACTATGGGGCTTTCGGCCAATCACATTCATTTGGCTATTTTTGGAACTTCCAAATTGATGAATGGAGACTATGCAGCAAATGCGTGGTGTTCTCTCTTTCGCTATAGGGGCCCCATTCTTGAGATGGGGCTTGCTTCTATCTAACATTGATGACGTAGCCTAGCAATATGCCATCAATGTGATAGATGAGCCAACCCATTAAAATAAAGAAAAAAAAAGAAGTAAGCTTTGTTTTGTGCTGATGCTTGTCTTTACCCAATCTTACCACTGGAGTTTCAATTCAATGCAATTATTATAATAGGCGGGGAAGACAATGGTGTTTTACATAGTACAGCGTACTTGTTATAGTGATATATTTAGGCACACAACATAATGTATGTTCATCTGGAATTTTGCTTCATGAACTCATATATGTAAATATCTTGCGACTACAAATAATATCCATCCTCACCTTTCCAGCAGGAGCTGCTCTTCAAAGTTTAATTTAAATGTATTAGTTGAAAGGTCAAAACACTTCATCAAACATCAAATATTTGCCTGACCTTATTATCAAATTGATAAAAGGAAAGAGAGTGAATAGCAATGCAGAAAGTGACGGAAGGATAGAAGTCTCAACCCATCCTGAAACACAGGGTGCATAACAATTCACGTCATACAGTATATGGCTGCAGTAAATTCCTGAAACGATTCCGCCAGCTAAACATGTTTCAAGTGTTGTTTTAATGGCCGATAAATCATTTTCTTTTTTAAATTGTTTGGTGGGAGATTTTCTAAAATTATTTTTTAAAGAGCCAGAATGGATTAAAAATACTAAAATTAGAATTACTCCTTACCTTGTTGATTTCCCTGTGACCTACCTTAGCCAAAAAAATGGGCAAGAGACAGCAGTTGGGACCAAAAGCAGCACAATTAGGGAGAACGTAGAAGCTTACTTTGTACTGTATACATTGAACACAATAATAAAATAGTAGCTCCCCCTAGTGGTGTTTTTTCATATAATATTATACATCTATGTACATAAGGTCATATATGTTTTGCAGTTTGCGTATTCACAAGATATAGATGCAGTTGGTGTTGCATCCACATTTTTTGCTGACTCATTGACTTCAATGAGTCCATGTTCTGCATTTTGGGGACAATTATAGGAAATGTTCTATCTTATTTGCAGAATGGACATACAGATGCCGAAAGCAGACCAATCATCCATGTGCTTTCTGCATCCGTATGTCAGTTCCTCAAAAAGATATGTTCTCAAAATGCAGACTACAAGCCCATTACAGACAAAGGGTCCATAGACTGCATCTAGATCTTGCGGATCCGAGATTTGCGGACCAAAAACAAATATGGTTTTGTGCATGATGCCTAATCAACATGATAGCTCAATTGTATTCTCACTAATACATATATCAACCCAGCTAGGAACATTTTATTTGTAAACAAGTAGCCAATGACATACCTCTAATAGAGGTGGACCATGCATCTTCTACAGGGCTTGGGGGGAGGGGGCCCGCATGGAACTTTATGTTCTCTTCCCTGTTTGAAAAGAAAGCATTTTCCCACAGCCACCTCTAGGGGGAGCTCAATGCAAAGGGGTTATTACAACTTCTGTGGTAGTTATATTAATTCCTATTCACTGAGCTCCCCCTGGTGGTGGCTGCAAGCAGCCAGCTAGCTTAGTAATACACGAGAAGCAGGAGATTTATCAGTGTATTTTTCCAAGTCAATACATTGAAAAATATGGTGTTCAGAATATAAGGTAAAAGGAAGATTATTATAAATGTTGAACATATTTGTATGGAATGTTTTTTGCCAGAGCCCCATAGAAAAGTGTTTGCTTTGGCGAGAAGCATGTGGATTTCTGCAAGACACATTCATGAAAGTCAGATCTAGTCACCCTAAAACCTTGTCAGAAAACAGTCATTTTCAGCTAAACATGTTTTAAGCTTCCTGACGTGAGAAAAGGAATGTATTGTATATGGCTTAGGCCGGGTTCACTTCACCGTTTAGCTTTCCGTTCTTCCGATCCTTGAGAAGAACAGAAAAATAAACAAAAAAAAACAGAACCTGTATTTTCAGCATCTGTTATGCACAATTAGGCACATTTTGCATTTGTTTTAGCCATTCTCGCCTACAGTGGGGAAAAAAAGTATTTAGTCAGCCACCAAGTGTGCAAGTTCTCCCACTTAAAAAGATGAGAGAAGCCTGTAATTGACATCATAGGCAGACCTCAACTATGAGAGACAAAATGAGAAAACAAATCCAGAAAATCACATTGTCTGATTTTTAAAGAATTTATTTGCAAAGTATGGTGAAAAATAAGTATTTGGTCAATAACAAAAGTTTATCTTAATACTTTGTTATATATCCTTTGTTGGTAATGACAGAGGTCAAACGTTTTCTGTAAGTCTTCACAAGGTTGGCACACACTGTTGCTGGTATGTTGGCCCATTCCTCCATGCAGATCTCCTCTAGAGCAGTGATGTTCTGGGGCTGTCACTGGTCAACACGGACTTTCAACTCCCTCCAAAGGATTTCTATGGGGTTGAGATCTGGAGACTGGCTAGGCCACTCCAGGACCTTGAAATGCTTCTTACGAAGAAGTGGCTTCGTTGCCCTGGCGGTATGCTTGGGATCATTGTCATGCTGAAAGACCCAGCCACGTTTCATCTTCAATGCCCTTGCTGATGGAAGGAGATTTGCATTCAAAATCTCACGATACATGGCCCCATTCATTCTTTCATGTACACGGATGAGTCATCCTGGTCCCTTTGCAGAGAAACAGCCCCAAAGCATGATGTTGCCACCCCCATGCTTCACAGTAGGTATGGTGTTCTTTGGATGTAACTCAGCATTCATTCTCCTCCAAACACGACGAGTTGTGTTTCTACCAAACAGTTCTACTTTGGTTTCATATGACCATATGACATTCTCCCAATACTCTTATGGAACATCCAAATGCTCTCTAGAAAACTTCAGACAGGCCTGGATATGTACTGGCAGGGGGACACGTCTGGCACTGCAGGATCTGAGTCCCTAGTGGCATAGTATGTTACTGACGGTAGCTTTTGTTACGTTGGTTCCAGCTTTCTGCAGGTCATTCACTAGGTCCCCCGTGTGCTTCTGGGATTTTTGCTCACAGTTCTTGAGGAAGCTGTCTTACATTTAGAATCGGCGGTGAATTTGCAGATGTTATGGAGAGGCCTGCGCCTCTGCATAACTTCGGTGGATCCTCTGTCAGCGATGGGATTTATTAAGACCGGCGTCTAAAATGCTTGGAAGGGGGCTTACATTTTTACCGCCACTGGATATGCCGAAGTTATGTAGAGGCTGGCACCTCTACCTAACTTCGGCAGATCTACCGCCAGCGCATGGGTTATTAAATATAAAACACCAGTCTTAATAAATTACCACCAAAATGTCTGCCAACCTGAAAATGGAGGCATTTTAGTGGGGATGTAGCTGGTTTGGAATACCTAATGATAAAAGGCTAATTTCCTTCAAACCTCTCACACTAGACCGCACTAATGTGTAGATATTTTACAAGATTGTGGAAATCTAAAGGATACAAAATGTAGATCACATGATTACAAGTTATAGCATTCTATTTTTTGACCAAGGGCAAAGCACTGGCAGTAGATTTACCTTCCCTTTCATATAAAATTCAATCTATGGTACATATTTCTTTTCATAAAAATCATTCCAAGGGAATTAAGAGAGATTTACTAGGATCAGCAGGTGACAGCCATCATTTCTCAATATCCAGTTCATTTAGAGACGCTAGAACAGCTTAGTGCAACCTAAATTCAGAATCATGAGTCAAAGGGCTGCTATTACGACCAGAACCTGGAAGATCAACCCAATTGCTTTGTTTAAGGGGATCAAAGGGATTGTTCCCATCCATCATAAGAACCTATCACATATTCACAGGATAGATGCTAAGTACCTGATCGGTGGGTATCTGTCCACTGTGACCCCCACTGATCACAAGGTTCTGGAGACTCCTGAGTGAATAAATCAATGCATGCACATGTACGATGCTGCTCCAGTCGTCCCTTTGAGAATGTCAAAGAGGAGCCAAGTACAGAGTCAAGCCATCTCTGGCAAAGAATAGAGAAACACTGCACATATGTACCCATTAGATTCCTTCTGGTGACTTCGGGACCCTGCTATCATGATCGGTGGAAGTCCCAACATTTGTATCCCCACCGATCAGAGGCTGTTCTTGATCAATATGGTATGGCCTTTCATGCAGTATGGTGTTGTTATACGGTTATACCCAATAATACTTATAATACTACTAAAACTACTTCTAATAATACTTCTAGTGTTAGGCAAGGCTCCTTTATGTATTCTGCAGGTGATGGTGTTTTGTGCACAATCTGTACTGGCCTTGCTGTGAAGAGATCTGTTATGATCTGCCATCATCATTTGGTACATGCATTCCTTGTTTAAAGATTGATTGAGCTAGAGATCAAGTTCCTTTAAAATAAAGTTTTTATTTCATGGCCCTGTGGCTGCTCCTTCATTCTGTGAGCATGCTCAGTGTTTTCTTTTTTTTTTTTGCTCTGTTTTTCAAATGCATCGCCGTTCATTTCAACTCCTTCAGGACATAGTCACTTTTCAAATTTTGCAAATTTAAAATTTTACACTTAATATGGTAATAACTTTGGATTTCTTTTACTTATCCAAGCGATTTTGAGATTGTTTTCTCCTGACACCTCGTACTTGATGTTAGGGGTAAAATTTGAGTCGATAAGTTTTAGAAAAATCGCAAATTTATGGAAATTAAAATTTCTCTGCTTTTAAGACGGATAGTAATACCTCATAAAATAGCTATTATTTAACATTCACCATATGTCTACTTTATATTGGCATCATTTTGCAAATGTATTAATTTCATTATATTCATTTTATTTTTTGGAAACTACTCCCCCCCAATTAAATTTTCAAAGGGTGTAGTGAGTGATTTGACCCAACAGGCGTTTCATAGAATTTAGAAACATTTGGCCGTGAACATGAAATATGACCTTTTTAAAAAAAAATGTTGCTTTAGGCCCAGATTTTCTATTTTTTTAAGGAGTGACAGGATAAAAAACACCCACAATTTGTTGCCCATTTCTTCCTGAACACAGAACACTGCTGTTTGGGCACACTACAGGGTTCAGAAGGGAAAGAGCACCGTGTGTATGTGAGGCCTAGATCGGTGATTTATACAGTACTGGTCGACAACTGCAGAGGCTCCGAGATGAAATAAAAAAGGAAACCCTCAATAATGACCCAATTTTAGAAACCCCACCCCTAACAATATTTACCAAGGGGTCTAGTGAACATTTTGACCCCACAGGTGTTTTGCAAAAAATAATTTACAGCAGATGGCGCAAAGTGAAAATTGCAATTTTTACACCAATGTGCCATTTCAGTGCTCAATATGTTTTGTCCAACGCGTGCCAGTATGAAATGCATGGCCTCTTATTATTATGCCATGCTTCCTGGTTTTATAAACACCCTAAATGTCACCCTAATCTTCTAGACATACAACAGGGCTCAGGAGTATAAGCACACCATTTTCATTTGAGGCCCAATGTGGTGATTTACACATCTTATGCTACCAACTGTAGTGGCTTGAAATAACAAAGGGAACATCAGAGAAATGACTCCATTTTGAAAACTACACCCCTCAAGGTATTTATTGAGGGGTAGAGTGAATATTTTGATGCCACAGATATTTGGCAAAAATGAATGTGCAGCAGATGGTGAAAAATGAAAATTACAATTATCCATAAATGGCATTTCTGTGCCTAGCGTGTGCCATCTATGACTCACACCACACCCTTTAATTGTTAGGTGGGTTTTACTGGGTATTGAAATGCCATGAATGTGGACTTGAACTGTTGTTTGTGTACACTGCAGGGTTCAGAATGGAAAGACCACCTTTTGGCTTTTGTACTGTGTTTGAACAGCACTGTGGACACTGGGAGGCTTTTGGGTCTTTCTAGCTAAAAATTAGAAGCTGTTAATTTTCCACAGCTACCAAAAAGTTTAAAGAAGAGCATGTTTTGGGAAAAAAAACAAACTTGTTCCATCCCTTCCAGAGAGCAGCAACATGTGGTGACACCTCGATAGTGTACGGGGGACCTAGTATAGCATTGGGGCCACCTCAAAACCGCCACTGCAAAAGCTTCCAAAAATGTCCCTTATCGGGGTAGATGATGTTTAAACATACACAGTGTTATAAGCAAAAACTGGCTTGTTGGGACCAAGAATCCAAATCTATGCCTTAACAAAGTGAAGATCCTTTCCTCTGTTTATACACACATATGGTAATGTCAGAAGAAACAGCGGCTTTCTTTGTACAAGTTTCAAAAAATTATGTGTTAACAGGGGTAGAATGTCTGATCGTATTTATACACACGCAAGTGCTAATTGTCAGAAGAAAGAGTGGCTTGTTCTAAAGTTCAACATTTCTGGAACAATTCCCCCTTTTACTTTTCGGAGCTGCAGCAGTACAGTATGGATGTTGAAATGGTAAGGTATGTAGAAGTAATAGTGACAGCAACACTAACAAACATGGAACAGACAAGGCAGAAGATGTGTGTACGGATGTGTTGGAGTAGTAGTAGTGTTAGCTATGTAGGGGTAGTGATAGTGGCAGTAGAGATAATAGTAATGACAGTAGGGGGAGTTACAACTGCGGCAATGGGGTGGTGGCAGCAGCAGCCATATTATCATAATGGTATGCAGGCAGACAGTAGTATGATGGGGCTGGCAATAAGTAGCCACAATCAGCAATGAGATCTGTTCATTGGCCTCAGCCAAATCCAACCCACATTTATTTTGAAAAAAGTGATGTTGTATACACTGGCAGAGGACAACTTTGTCAGTTTGGGTGTGATGATGCCACCTGCTATGCTGAAACCATCTATGAAGCAACACTGGAGACAGGATAAGACAGTACAGAGATAGCAAACTGGGACAGTCCCGGCTTCTATTCCAGTCTGCCTGCCAGAAGTCCATGGGGTCAGAGAACAAGGTATGCACAGGGAAAAGGCAGGACTGTATCTGCTTGTTTGGTGGTATGTCTTAATTTACTGTTTTGCTTCAGTCTGGCACAGCAAATAGAAAAACTGCTTCATCATGTTGATGAGTGTGATCTGGCAGCTACAGCTTCTGTTGCTTGTGGAAGTAGATATGGTGGGAGGTGGGTGACTCTGTGGGGGGTGGAGAGGGATCTCCAGGCCAGACATGGGATACAGGCATCTGCTCGCCAAAAGCTGTGGCTGTGGCTTCATACAGTTTATCCTGTTAATAAATCAATATGGCCTCCTTTTTGTCAACATTAAATCATTTCCCCATTTTGCTTTGATAGAATGGGTGTGAATGCACAGCTATCCAATAATCATCAGATTGCTTGATGCTAATGATACACCTGTCAGCGTGCAAGCAAGCAAGCATACAGCTTGCCATGCTCTCTAGCGTCCCCAAGGACCATGTTCTTTCTGCCTTCCACTGCGATGATTGGTCATGTGCAGTGTCATCGCCCTCATCACCAGCCACTTGCTCTTCCACCCCCGACTCTTCCTCTAGTCTCAGCTCCTCCTCCATGGGACGTTGTCTGTATGAGTCCCCAACAGCTACGGAGTGCAGCAAGCGCTAGCAAGATTTGGAAACTGTTCATCTTCCCACATCCCTTGGGGCATCAGCGTGAATGTGTGGCAATATTACTGTGGTGACTACATTTGTGTTTGAATGCCACATCATAGTTCAATCCTACAGGTATTGTACCCAGCAATGCTTATGTCTTCCGGCACTGTGGAGAAAAACTGTGGAGATACTTGCAGTTGAGTTAGAGCAGCCAAGCTTGGCTAGGTCTGCCACTTTTGAGCCTGTGTGCACAGTATTAGTGGCATTGCCAGTTCCCAAGCTGACCATAACTGAAGTAGATCTGGCCCTGGCATGTTTTTTGGAGGTTCTTGCTGTAAGTGGCCCCTGGAAGAATGCTGTGACCCCTTGTTCCAAGGCACAGTGTCAGACTAAGAGTGGACCTTGACTTCATCCTGCTATAACTAAGAGGAGGGTTGAGCCATCCAGTCCACAATCACATCCACTTTGTCCTCAATAATAATGTGGTGTCTGTCAGAACCAAGGGAGAACTATGTCCTACTACAACTACTACTTGTCAGGGCTGGGATACACAGATAAGGGGTAAGTGATCCCTAAGCTTAATCCCAACCCCTTTCCCTGCCTATTGCCCGCTCAGGCTAACCCCTGAGCCGACAACCTGAAGACTGGAAATACACTAACAAAAGTGCGGGGGATGGGAAGACAAACAAGACAGACAAACAAGAACCAAATGGGTAGTCAGGTAGCCGCGTCAAAACCAGGAGAGTACGTCAGGAACAAAATCAGCAAGCAGAGAGAAGTAGTCAAAAACACGCCAAGGGTCAAAGAACATAAAGAGTCTAAACTGCAAAGCAAGAATGTCAAACCAGGTAGTAGCAAGGAAACTCCAAACACTGGCAGCTAGGTAAAAGTTAGAGGGCCTTAAATACCTAGCAGACCCCACCCAACCAGCTGACTGGGAGGAGAAGCAAGGAACAAAAACTTAACTAATGAGATACCAATGAACAGAAAATAAACAGACACTATATTGCTCGCGTTTTCCGGCAACCAGTAACAGGCCGCGAGCGAGAGTGCACACCAGCCACTTCCCTGGCACTTATGACCATTGCGCGCGTCCCCTGCCTGGGACGCGCATCCACAGCCAGAGACCGCCGGCTGGAGGAGGAGCCTGCTGAAATAGCGGATGAAGCCTGACCCCGGGCAACCACCTCGCCACCAGAGTCAGGGGCAGGACCAGCAGAACGGGTGCAATGACTGCCTGGAGGGGCCTCCGGACCCTTAGAACTCAGAGATGGTTTAGAAGGATGACTCTGGTGAAACAATCTCACTAAGCGGGGTGCATGCACATCCCTAGCAGGGACCCAAGATCTATCTTCTGGACCGAATCCCTTCCAGTGGATGAGGTACTGAAGGGAATTCCTCACCAACCTAGAGTCCAGAACCCTCTCCACCTCATACTCAAGATCTCCATCCACAACAGACGGAGAGGGAGGGTCAGGGAGGGGTACAACAGGGTCAACATAGCGCTTTAGCAGATTTTTATGAAAAGTATTGTGGACCCGCCATTCAGGGGGCAACGCAACCTTGAAAGATACCGGATTAAACACATGAGTTATGACAAAAGGACCGATGAACCTAGGAGCAAATTTCAGAGACGGGACTTTCAATTTGAGGTTTTTAGTAGACAAGACTTTATCTCCCACAACAAAAGTTTCAGAGACAGTATGTTTATTCCTGGAATGGTGGACCATTTGGCTTTGTGATTTTTTCAAGTTCTGCTGAACTCGTGACCACACTGTGCACAGTTGGTTAGTTATGGATTCTGCCCGAGGAGTATCAGAAACAGAACACGATGAGAAAGAAAACCTGGGGTGAAAACCATAATTACAGTAAAAGGGTGATGTGAGTGTGGATGAACTAGTGTGATTGTTGATAGCAAATTCAGCTAGCGGGAGATATGAGGCCCACTGATGCTGACAGTCAGAGATAAAGAGACGAAGGTACTGGATCAGCTCCTGATTCATCCTCTCCGTCTGCCCATTGGTTTCAGGGTGAAAGGCAGAAGAAAAGGACAATTTAACTTCTAATTTCGAACAGAAAGCTCGCCAAAACTTAGCCACAAATTGTACCCCCCTGTCGGATACCACCTCATCAGGAATACCATGGAGATGAACCACATGCCGGATAAACAGATCAGCCAATTCTTCCGCTGATGGCAGTTTTCTCAACGGAATGAAATGACCCATTTTAGAGAACCGATCCACCACCACCCAAATGACAGTGCACCCCTGGGATGGTGGCAAATCGGTAACAAAGTCCATGGAAATGTTAAACCAGGGTTTGTCTGGCACTGGGAGTGGGAGAAGAGGTCCCTCAGGAAGTCTCCTGGGGATCTTTCCCCGCGCACAGACTTGACAAGCCTGAACAAAAGCATAAACGTCAGTATGCATACGTGGCCACCAATAATTTCTTTTCAGTAACTCTAAGGTTCCCCGAACACCTGGGTGACCTGCTAGCACTGAACAATGTGTCTCCTCTAACACTCTCAAACGGCAAGACATGGGAACAAACAATTTGCCTTCCGGAAGGTCTTTAGGAGCAGAATTTTGTTCAGCAAGAATTTGAGAAGAAAGGTGAGAGGAGACAGCTGCCAGTACAATACCTGGAGGTAAAATGTTACCAGACTCAGACTCCGAACCCTCAGGAATACCGAAACTCCAGGATAAAGCATCAGCTTTAACATTTTTCGTACCCGGTCGGTAGGTAACAACAAAATTAAAACGTGAGAAAAACAAGGCCCATCTGGCCTGACGAGCATTGAGACGTTTTGCACTATCAAGATACACTAGGTTTTTATGGTCTGTGATCACTGTCACTGGGTGAAGAGCTCCCTCCAAAAAATGGCACCACACTTCAAAAGCCCATTTGATGGCAAGGAGCTCGCGATTCCCAATATCATAATTTCTTTCACATGAAGAGAATTTTTTGGAGAAAAATGCACAAGGCCTGAGGTTTGTGAGAGCAGAAGACCCTTGAGATAATACTGCCCCCACACCGACCTCAGAAGCATCTACCTCTACAATGAAGGGTTGAGAGAGATCAGGCTGAATCAACACAGGGGCTGTAGAAAAGGCTTTCTTGAGCTCCTGAAATGCAGAGTATGCTGCAGGAGACCAGTTGCTAGGATCAGCCCCCTTGCGGGTAAGATCCGTGAGTGGTTTGGCGATTACGGAAAAGTTTTTTATAAAGTTTCTGTAGTAATTGGCAAAACCTAGAAACCGTTGAAGGGATTTTAAGTCAGTGGGGCGGACCCACTCTGCTATCGCCTGAACCTTACACGGATCCATCTGTACATCGGAAGGAGTGACCACATAACCCAGAAATGAAACCTTTTGCACACAAAAAATACATTTTTCCAACTTAGCGAACAAAGAGTTTTTTCGCAACCGGGACAACACAAGGCAAAGATGTTCATGATGGGTGGGCAGATCTGGAGAAAAAATCAGAATGTCATCCAGATAGACCACCATAAAGACCCCAATAACATCATGAAAAATGGTATTCATAAAACCTTGGAAGACTGCCGGGGCATTACTCAGACCGAAAGGCATAACAAGATATTCAAAGTGCCCCAGTGGTGTGTTAAAAGCAGTCTTCCACTCATCTCCTTCCCGAATCTGAATCAGATTATACGCTCCCCTTAGATCTAATTTGGAGAACCAATTGGCCCCAGAAACCTGATTCAGAAGGTCCGGAATAAGAGGAAGAGGTCCAGAGTTCTTGACCGTGATTTTATTTAATTCGCGGTAATCAATACATGGCCTTAACCCACCATCTTTTTTCTCCACAAAAAAGAACCCAGCCCCCGTTGGGGACTCAGAAGGTCTAATATGCCCAATAGCCAAGCTTTCATCAATATACTGCTTAAGCGACTCTCTTTCAGGTACAGACAGATTATAAATACGACCCTTAGGCAGCTTGACTTTGGGCAAGAGATCTATCTTACAGTCAAAATCCCTATGAGGAGGAAGGACTTGAGACAGGGGTTTGGAGAATACATCTGCGAAATCAGAGATAAACTCCGGGATCCCAGCATCACATGCAGTCGTGGTACAGAGTGAGACCTGAGACATATGGGCCTTACACTGAGGACCCCAGCGAACAAGATCCAGTGTACCCCAGTCAATAACTGGATTATGTTCCTGGAGCCAGGGCATCCCCAGGATAACGTTCACCGACAAACTTTTCATAACCAGAAAAGAACAATATTCTATGTGTAGTGCACCCACCACCAATTTTATCTCGGGGGTGCGGAATTTGACCAAACCAGCACGCAATGGGGTCATATCCACACTTGATACTAGGATAGGAGGGGACAACGGAATCATGGAAGACAAAACCCGGGACACGAGATCCAAGTCGATGAAATTAGCGGCTGCACCCGAGTCCAGAAAAGCCAGACCTGTACATGAGGCTGACTGGACCTCAATAGTGCAGGGCAAAAACATTTTAGAAATTTTAGGGAGTACCTGAGCTCCTAGGCAGTCCTCCCGACAACTGCCTAGGAGAGGAAGTTTTTCCTGCTGTGACTTCTTGGGACAGGCATCTAGCTGATGTTCGGGACTCCCACAGTAGAAACATATTCGATTCTTCCGGCGATGTTCCCTCCTCTGCTCTGGGGTGATACTGCCGAGCTCCATTGGTTCAGGCCCAGGTAGAGATGAGACCGGACTGAGGGTCGGCCGAGGGGCGGGAGACACCCGAGGTGGTCGTCTGGACCTTAGGTGTCGATCTGCCCGGATGGCGAGGGTCATAGCTTCGTCAAGAGTCTTAGGTTCTGCATGAGCTAATATCAAGTCTTTTACCTGGTCTGAGAGGCCGGTCATGAATAGGTCTTTCAAGGCCTGATCGTTCCACCCCGAGTCCGTCACGTACTTTCTGAACGTAGCACAATATTCTTCCGCCACTTGTCTACCCTGACAGAGGGATAACAAGTGGGACACCGCTAACGCAGGTCGGTCTGGTTCATCATAAATCTGACCCAGTGCAGAAAAAAAACTGTCCAGAGAAGAACGCAGAGGTGAATCAGGAGGTAAGGAAAGCGCCCAATTTTGCGGGTCACCCCGCAGGAGAGACATAACCAACCCCACCTTTTGCGCTTCTGTCCCAGAGGACCAAGGTCGTAAGGAAAAATAAAGTTTACACCCTTCCCGAAATGAAAAAAATTTCTTACGATCGCCCGGAAAAAGGTCAGGAAGGGGAACCTTAGGTTCAGGTGCAGGTGACTGAACGGCCGGGGGTGGCACCGGGGCCGTAGCATGCATGTCTTCCTGAACCTGAAGGCGGATAGCCAGATCTTGAACCAACTTGGTCAAGGCCTGGACCTGTGCGACCACAGCTGACATAGGCTCCATAGGTGGAGTGAACGTAGCGGGACGTATGCAGGTTGCAGGCCTCTTTTGGGCCAGTGTTTCAGTCAGGGCTGGGATACACAGATAAGGGGTAAGTGATCCCTAAGCTTAATCCCAACCCCTTTCCCTGCCTATTGCCCGCTCAGGCTAACCCCTGAGCCGACAACCTGAAGACTGGAAATACACTAACAAAAGTGCGGGGGATGGGAAGACAAACAAGACAGACAAACAAGAACCAAATGGGTAGTCAGGTAGCCGCGTCAAAACCAGGAGAGTACGTCAGGAACAAAATCAGCAAGCAGAGAGAAGTAGTCAAAAACACGCCAAGGGTCAAAGAACATAAAGAGTCTAAACTGCAGAGCAAGAATGTCAAACCAGGTAGTAGCAAGGAAACTCCAAACACTGGCAGCTAGGTAAAAGTTAGAGGGCCTTAAATACCTAGCAGACCCCACCCAACCAGCTGACTGGGAGGAGAAGCAAGGAACAAAAACTTAACTCATGAGATACCAATGAACAGAAAATAAACAGACACTATATTGCTCGCGTTTTCTGGCAACCAGTAACAGGCCGCGAGCGAGAGTGCGCACCAGCCACGTCCCTGGCACTTATGACCATTGCACGCGTCCCCTGCCTGGGACGCGCATCCACAGCCAGAGACCGCCGGTTGGAGGAGGAGACTGCCGAAATAGCGGACGAAGCCTGACCGCGGGCAAACAACTCGCCACCAGAGTCAGGGGCAGGACCAGCAGAACGGGTGCAATGACTGCCGGTCCTGACACTACTACTACAACTACTACTACTACTATTACTGGCCATATGGCTGGTGCTGCTACTGCTGTTTGCACTATTACCCACAATTTGAATTTCGGATGACAATGCCTGGGTCTTTCATGTTCCACTCTTTCATTTACAAGACATTTAATGTGGCCTATAAGTGAAAATGCACAGGTTTGGTACACAGATTATTTAACGGTAGTAGCAGAAGTGTTTTTTTTTTGTGATTTAAATACAGAGGCACAATAAAATCCCTTTCCCCTCCTACAAAGAGACTGCCCACTGGTATTGACAACTTACAATGATAATAATGCAGTTTTTGCAGAAACATGGTTTGCAGTAACTACACGGTATCTGGAATTACTACAACATGTTTTCTTAAACGGCTACACTGCAGTTTTTGCTGTAAAATACGTTTAGTAACATGGGTAAACTAACTGCATTATTGCTGTAAAGGCCTTTGCAACTTTGCTGTAACTGAACAGTATCTTGCAGTAATACAAGGCGTACACCAATATGGTATACAAATGACATTATTGCAATAAAATGCCTTTGCTGTAACTCAATGGTATCTTGCAGTAAGACAATGAGTCTACTAACACGGGTACATTGAAGTACTGAAATGTGCTGAAAATGTCCAATTACAAAAGCTAAATTCTGGTCTTTAGTTAAAAAGGGGGTAATTGCTTAGCATTTGAAGCAGAATGTATGCTTTTGGGGTGCTAGCAATAAGCTTGTAAACTTTAAAGTTGTCTGGCTTTCCATATATAGAAAAAAATTTTTGTACAATATGTTCGAAGCAAATCAACAAAACTTCAGATTTGTTTGGCAGGTGAATTTTGGTATAATTCACTACAAATCCAATTTGTAGTGAATTTGCTCATCTCTTTTCCTCAGGATAGCATAAGCATAAGTTTAGATGAATGAATTACAAGTTATACTGACTCTTACAAAGCTATGCATGAATCTGCTCTGCTGCCCCTGCTCTATAATAGGAAGATTGTACTACACTTTTATAATGAGATGTTCCCTTTAGCTCTACTTAGAGAAATCCATTAACTCAATTTTAATTTTATAATAACAATATTATTAATTATTAATTTAAAATTATTGAATAATCATATAATATAACAATAATTAGATTGCAGGAAGTTGACCGTGACTAAGAAAACAAAGATATTCCAACCTATTTTTTCCATTTTTTTAATTATCTTTAGGGTATGGCTACATAATCAGGTTTCCTGATGCAGTTTTGGAATCTAAAATCAAGAGTGAATTCAAAAAACAGGAGAAGTCATATCTGTCCTTTATACGTTCTCTCTTTTTATGATTCACTCATACTTTTGGCTTCCAAAACTGCATCAGGTAACCTGACAGTGTGGTTGCACCCTTATTCTGAAGATCTTTGTGCCCGTTCACAGGTATACAGAATGTCATCCGACCAAACTGCAAAGAAAGTGAGTACGATAGAATCGAAGGAACACATAATAAAAAAATACCATATATCTGAAAACAGAATCAAAAACACTGCTTGTTTTTAAGAACAAGGGCCAAGTTTGTCTTTATACTCTCGTCTTTGAGAGCAGCGGGGGGAAGAGCGCAGCAAAGGTTTTGTCTAGAAGAGGAGAAAAATAAAATTGTAATATAAAAAAAAAGACGGAGAAGAATCAATAGAGGATGCTGTTTGGAGAGAGGAAACGAAAGGACAACTAACTAGAGAAGATTGTAGCAGTTCTGCGAGAAGTCACAATGCACACCTTACAACAGAGCAGCACTGCAAATTATTAAATAATAAATCACACATTCTGAACAGGCTGGGGTGGACAGAATAGTTTGACTGGAAAGCACAGAGGCGGATGAATTATTTACATCGGAAGCAAAGATAAAGCAAGGCAAGGAGAAATGAGAACATTTTTTTTTTTCCAAAACAGGTTCTCTGGTGCTGAAATATGTCTTTTGATTACAGGGATATATATTGAGGGGATTTGTGAGGGTAAAGTCATGTTAGCTGAGAGGGTAGATGTGATCATTGAGCCAGCTTTGAATGGACCCTTTCAATGCCAACAGAGCTATGAAATCAGTGCAATGATTTTATTATGCCTTTATTCTGCTTGTGCTTTATGTCTCCAAGCTGTACGGAGCTGTTATAGGGTACTCATAGGCTTCGATAGGTTCGTGTTGTACCTCTGCATGCAACCAATTTCAAATGGAATGCGAAAATTCAGCCATTGGATGCCATGTATTATGGATCTATTCTACTCTTGCAGAGAATAAGGTGTCAAGATGATGCTACAGTACTTACAATGGATTTGGCTCCTTAGAAATGAGCTGTAGGCAGTAGTCTGATGACTTTTCTGCTACGGAGCCTGGGGTAATTGAGACCTGGGCTGAACTCCTTCTTTGGTTTCCAACATGAAAATACTGCATTTTCATGCAGCCGTCACTAGGGGGAGCTCAATCCTAATATATGATTACATCTTCCTTTACAGTTAATTCACTGTATAAATTCCTTATCACTGAGCTCCTCCTAGTGGTGGCTGCAGGCAGTTAGTTTTGTTTTATCTGAAGGGAAGGAGTGAGTTTTAGCTGTATATGAGGAGTTGTCTGGTGTGAATACATTGAGAAATATTCAGAATGAGTGCCATATTTTTGAAGCACCGGCTGCCCTTTTTCAGACAATAAAGCTGGATAAAATGGAGGAGGCCAGGGAATGACTTTTTAAATTAATTAATTAAAATATTAATTCATAAAAAAACTTAGCAAAAATTGATTTTTTTATGGGTTATGGGTGTCTGTGGTTGTGTTACTGCTGCTTTCTTAAAGGGGTATTCCCATCTCACAAATGTAGTTTGTATAGTTAGATATAGCCATACCAATATTATTACTAATAGAATGTATTTATATAAAATGTACCGTTTAGAAGATTCGCCTATTTGTATTTCCATTGTCCCACACACATCAGTCAGACCGTTGCCCCTAGTTATGGCCACCGTGGCCATGTAGTAGTGGTGGCCGGCTTGCTCCTGTTCAAATCCGCTCTGAGGTAACTGCTGTATTGTGAACGCACATTGCATGAGCATGCGCAGGCACATCTTAGGGTACTTTCACATCTGCGTTTTGGACGCTACGTATCCAAAACACAATGGTCAGGATCCGTCCAAAATGCAGATAAATGGATCCTGCTCCATAGAGATAAATTGATCTTGGAACAGGATCCGTTTCTCTGCGTTTTGGAAGCGCAGACAAAAATGCTACAACCCTAAGATGTGTCTCCGCATGCTCATGCAATGTGCGTTCACAACACAGCAGTTACCTCAGAGTGGGTTTGAACAGGAGCAAGCCGGCCACCACTACTACATGGTCACGGTGGCCGTAACTAGGGGCAACGGCCTGACTGATGTGTGTGGGACAGTGGATATACAAATAGGCAAATCTTCTAAATGGTACATTTTATATAAATACATTCTATTAGTAATAATATTTGTATGTCTATATCTAACTATACAAACTACATTTGTGAGATGGGAATACCCCTTTAACTTGGCTGCAGACTGCAATGAAGACATCAACATAGAACATGGAGAGGTATGTTAACTTTTAAATGGAAAAATGCAGCTATGTTAAAATAGTCTTTTTCTTACATTTCTCCATTATTTGATGAGGATAAAATGCACTAGAGTGTCAGTGTACAGGGCAAAGGGTCAATAAGGCAAACAGGCTAAGGTCATGTCAGGCAGCAGAGTGTCAGAATTAGTAAACAGGCAGAAGTCGGTACATGGGCAGACAGCAGAACAGCACACCTTCACTAGGAACTAGCAAACTAGGTCACCTAATCTCTGTCACCCTCCTCTAGGGGAAGGCGTCTTAAAGTGTACCTGAGTAAAAAAAAAGTTTGCATAATGGCTTTGCTTCTTTGTACAATCATAATGTGTAAGGACAGTCATGTTTAGATGTCCCTAATGATGCATTCGACTCAGAACCCGGGGGGTGTATCCCTCCTATGGAAGTCTGCCAGCACTGTACTGCTGTGATGTCCTTTCCCTTACTTCCCACCAGGGGCGGATTAGCCATAGACTTTACAAGGAAATTTCCTGGTGGGCCACTGCCCAGGCCCTCCTCTATGCTGCTGGCAGGGTACCTAATGAGCTCTCAGCGGTAATTAACGCTGTGAGAATCAGGTACTCAGGTACCCATCCAGTCATCACATATGCCCTCCTGAATTCAACCACATCTCACCTCCTAAGCGTCCTGCTCCATATCTTGATCAGAAAAGAGGAGAATGGAAAATGGCATCTATATATATTGTGCTGAACTATGGTATATGGTTCTGCTGGGATGGTATTATGCACTATGCCTACTTGTGTTTGTCCAGCCTCCTGTCAATTTGGATCCACCTACAACATTTGGCCACTTTTATTTATTTTTTTCCAGGGCCACTTTAAGCTCCTATTCTGCCCCTGCTTCATACTATGTTTGTGTTCAGCCCTGTGATCTTCAGAAGCTGTGTAGAAGCAGTTCTTTTTATCAAGCTCAGGATTTTAGCTAGTTTTGACACACCACCACTTTCTATCAGCCTTCTTCTGTGTCTCTTTTACCAGGCAGTGTACTCCAAGTTAGGGGGAAGTGAGACCCCTAGTGGCCATGACTTTGTAGCTTTTTTTTTTTTTAAGGTGGAGGCATATTATTTAAATGAAGTGATTTGGAAATTTGCTAGTTACACCATTCTCTATTAAATGAAATAAAATTGTGTGAAAGTACCATGACTCTTTAAATACTATTGTCTGTACAAGACCAGTTCATGCTCCAACTGGCCCTTTAAGAGCTTGGAATACATGTATCCTAGAAGCAAAGTTGAGAAGCTTAGGAATAGTGGACTTCGATCCAAATTTCAGGGAAAATTTGATTCGCTACGAAGCCGAATTTCCTCTTGCTTTGTGGTAGCAAATCAATTTCCTCTGAAATGGAGGTAAAAAATAAAAATAATCATACTTACCTCATCCATTTGAGCGTAAAGAGCCAGTCACTGCCTTTATTTATTGAAGATCCCACGTGAAAGCCCGTGTACGGTGACGTATGAAATTACCATGCCAGCCGACGTGGTGACATCATCATGGTCCGCGTGAGATTTTGCACTGGATCTTCAATCAAGATGTTGGTGGCTGGCTTTCTGCAATCAAGTGGATGAGGTAAGTATGATTTTATTTATTTATTTTACACTTTAACATTAATGTCAGATGCCGCGATCAGCTATAAACATGGTATCTAAAGGGTACAGTGACGGGCAGGTGGGGGGGGCATTACCTGTCATTACACCCACTACTTACAAAAAAATGTGCTTCGTAAAGAAGTAATTCGTCACAAAGCAAATATTTTTGTAAAATTTGGCGAAGCAGCCAAATCGAATTTTCCAATATTTTGCTAATCTCTACCTAGCACCTAAGCGCAGGCTACGGCCTGCAGCAGGCTTTATTTGGTAGCCAAGTGTCAACTGATTTTCTTCGACCTGAGCCTGCTACATGTAGGCTTAAAAAAACATTTCTCGCTACACCTTGTATAAAATGTAACTGTAAACAAGGAAAATAACAAGCTGAAAGCCTACATTGTTTTGACATGATACTAAAAAAGTAAAAATTCTGGAAACTACTGAAAAGATTCTCAGTGAGCAATCAGTATCACGGCTGCTGGTATGTCCTCACTTCATAGCTTGATTGTTAGGATTTTTATACATTTTTTGTTCAAATCCTTTGTAGGTATTCACAGAAATGTATTATTAATTACCATATGTTTATTGATCCTTCTTTTATGTCACCCTCTTTTGTTCTCTCTTTGTAGAGGCAAAAGATCTTCCTGCATCATCATTTGCAAGTTATCTGGAATGTCAAAGGTGTTCTTTTGAAGTCTGTTAGAAACTATGTACTGTCGTGATTCTACATTTGGCATATTTACAGTAAGAGAGGAAGACATAATGTACAGGGATGGTTTCTTTACATATGGAATCAGCTTCTTAAAATTATAGCTGAATGTAGCAATACTTACAGTATATATATAAGTCAAAACGATCATGCAAAAAAAATCATTAAATCACATTATGCAAAATCAGGGGCGTACATAGAAATCTTTGGGCCCCATAGCAAGAATCTGAATTGGGCCCCCTAACTCTGCCCAGTACCCACCCCTGGCCCATCCCACCTCCTGCCCTGGCTCCTCCCCTGCCACACCCCCATGTGCTGCAAAGGGAACGCTGTAAGAACAAAACCCGTAATTCGGTGGAGGAATTGCATTTTTTTCCAATTTGGAGTGTTGACTGGAGTCCTATGTAAAACCACAGATAACACTAGTGCTGATACTGTAGTAGTGTTAACTGCAGTCCTATGTAAAACCACAGATAACACTAGTGCTGATAATGTAGTAGTGCTACCTGCAGTCCTATGTAAAACCACAGATAACACTAGTGCTGATAATGTGGTAGTGTTACCTGCAGTCCTATGTAAAACTACAGATAACACTAGTGTAGATCATGTGGTAGTGTTACCTGCAGTCCTATCTGAAACCACAGATAACACTAGCGCTGATAATGTGGTAGTGTTACCTGCATCCTTAGTGTGTCTCCCTGTTCCCCTCCCACGGGACTCCATGCTGACTGCGCTGTCTTCTCTTCCATCTTCTTCTTCTTGCCCCCACAGAATGTCCTGATGCAGCTGCGTCAAGACATAGGAACACTGTGGGCATGGTGACAGTGACACACACAGGGACAGGGACAGACACACACAGGGACAGACACACAAACACACAGGGACAGGGACACACAGGGACAGGGACACACAGGGACAGCGACACACACAGGGACAACGACACACAGGGACAGGGACAGGGACACAGGGACAGCAAACAACACACAAGGACACACACACAGGGATAGGGACACACAGGGACAGCGACACACAGGGACAGGGGCACACACAGGGACAGGGACACACACACACAGGGACAGCAAAAAACACACAGGGACAGAGACACACACAGGGACAGTGAACAACATACAGGGACAGCGACACACACAGGGACAGCTACACAGGGACAGCTACACAGGGACAGCGACAGAAATGTACACACAGGAACAGCAAAAAACACACAGGGACAGGGATAGTGACACACAGGGACAGCGACACACACAGGGACACACAGGGACAGCGAAAAACGCACAGGGATACAGGGACAGCGACACACACAGGGACAGCGACACACAGGGACAGCGACACCCAGGGACAGCGACACACAGGGACAGCGAAAAACACACAGGGACAGCGAACAACACACAGGAACAGCGACCAACACACAGGGACAGGGACACACACAGGGACACACACAGGGACAGCGACACAAAGGGACACACAGGGACAGCAAAAAACACACAGGGACCGGGATAACGACACACAGGGACAGCAAAAAACACAGAGGGACAAGGACAGCGACACACACACAGGGACACACACAGGGACAGGGGCACACACAGGGACAGCGACACACAGGGATAGAGACACACAGGGACAGAGACACACAGGGACAGCGACACACAGGGACAGCGACACACAGGGACAGCGAACAAAACACAGGGACAGCGAACAACACACAGGGAAAGGGACACACACAGGGACAGCGACACAAAGGGACACACAGGGACAGCGAAAAACACACAGGGACGGGGATAGAAACACACAGGGACAGGGGCACACACAGGGACAGCGACACACAGGGATAGAGACACACAGGGACAGGGACACACAGGGACAGCGACACACAGGGACAGCAAACGAAACACAGGGACAGCGAATAACACACAGGGACAGTGAACAACACACAGGGACACACACAGGGACTGCGACATAAAGGGACACACAGGGACAGCGAAAAACACACAGGGATGGGGATAGCAACACACAGGGACAGCGAAAAACACACAGGGACAAGGACAGTGACACACACAGGGACACACACAGGGACAGCGACACACACAGGGACACACACACGGACAGGGACACACAGGGACAGTGACACACATGGACAGCGACACACACAGGGACAGATACACACACAGGGACGGATACACACACAGGGACAAACAGGGACAGGGACACACAGTGACAGGGACAGGCACACACAGGGACAGGAACACACACACACAGGGATAGGGGGACAAACAAGGACAGGGACAAACACAGGGACACAGAGGGACAGACAGACAAGGAGAGGGACACAAACAAGGAAAGAAACACACATCTAGGCCTCACTAAACTCCAGCATGGTTACTCTCTGTACACACAGCAGCACAGTTCTCTGCTCCTCTAACTCCTCCCCTGCTGGTCAAATGGAAAGATGATGTCAGGAAGGTCCTTTAGCCAATGAAGAATCACTATAAATCCCTGGACTGCGGGGTGAGCGGACCTACAGAGTTTGTGTGTTTGTGTGTGTGGGGGTTCTGAGCATAAAGGAATACAAGTGGGCGGGCCGCAGGCCACCTCAATGCCCCATATTATCTAATTAATTATTAATAAACTGGCTGAGTATGTGTAGGGGGCGGGGCCTTCAATGCCCTCCGGGCCCCCCTATGCCACGGGCCCCGTAGCAGCTACGTGGTCTGCCTATATTGGCAGTACGCCACTGTGCAAAATGTGTGATGTCAAAAGGACTGTACAGAACTAGAGAAACATGGTGGCTTTCTACCAAAAAAACAATACCCCACCTGTCCATAAGTTTTGACTGATTGCTACTCCATGAAAGTTAATTTAACTGTAATACTACCCATGACCTTTGGACAGGGACAGAACTGGTTTTGGAAGAAAAAAGATTAGATTTTTGTCCTGTTCAACACTTTTAAAATTTATTACAGCTTTTCATATTATAATATGCTATGATTTGACCAAGTAAAAGAAAGAAAGCAATTTAGAAATATTTTTGATTAAAAGTATCCTACTGTTTTGTGTATTCAGACCCTTGTGCAGATCTACACAGTTGAGTCACATTTTTATGACCATTTACTACTTTCAATGTCGACAGCCCATGCAAGGAAATCACATGTGCTGAGCTGGCTTGGTGGGTAAGTAAGGAATGCAGTAGGCTGTCTGCATACATATCCCTCGTTGCTGTCATGGGAAAACGGGGCGATCTATCAGAGTTGAAAAAAGGGAGGATTATTGGCTTTCGGGCCAATGGGGGCAGTATTTCTGAAACTGCGCAGTGTGAACTGTTCACGTGCTGCTGTAGTGAAAGTGTATCATGAGTGCAAATGGGCCCATTGGGAATAAGCGACGTGGAAACTGCAGAGCACCAACTGCTATTGATGTGAGAAATGAACGTCATCTATGAAGGTACGTGAAACACACTACAGTGGAATAACTCACTGCCAAAATGTATCAGGGGGCTATCAGATGTGTGTCTAACACAACAGTTCAGTGAACCCTACTGTGTATATGGCTGCAATACACTATGCCTCTGCTAGTGAATTTGCATCAGCAAAAAAGGCTACAATTTTTGTTGTAGTATTAGAAATTGACCTCCACTGATTGGCAAAGGGTTGCCTTCTTTGATAAGTAGTGTTTTCCACTTTATCAAACGGATGGACGTTGGCGTGTCAGACGAGAAACATCAGAGAACAAACACCCTGTAAACACTTCTGGGAGAAAACAAGCTGTTGGTGGCAGCGTTATGGTTTGGGGAATTTTTTCTTGGCATTCTCAGGGCCCACTCATCCGCGCGAAGGCACTCTCCACCAATTTGGATATGAATGCATCCTTGCAGATCACGTACAGCCATACATGCTGATTGTCTTCCCTTGGTAGGTATGGCTATCCGTATCCACGTGGCCGTTCTGCAAATTAGAGAACATGTCCTATTTTTGACCATTTTGTGGACAAGAATAGGAATTTACATAACAGGGACAGAGGAAAGTGCAAGATGCACATGGCCAATATCCTTACTTTGTGGATCCCTGGTTTGTGGACTGCAAAATGGCAAAGGCTACGTGCTTGAGGCCTCAGAAAGATGCAGTTGACCTAAATCAGGTACAGTGGAGGATGATCAACATAATTAAGGGAATGGGTAAATTGCAGTATGTAGAGCGGTTAAAAAACCTGGGGTTATTAAGTTTAGAAAAAGATGGTTTAGGGGTAACATAATTACAATGTGCAAATATATGAATGGACTTTGCCTTCTGAAGACTGGGGAGGGTGGGGGATGCTCTGAGAGATCCGATGGATATTGGGGGTCTGTTTGGAGGCCTGATTTGGGGGTTTGATGAAGATTGGGAGTCTGATCTGAGTTCTGATGAAGACTGATCTGGGGATCTGATAAGGATCAGGGGCCTAAGTGTGTCTTATCATCAGCTGCCAAAAATATGGTATCACTTTAATCTGGATCTGTTTTTTTTTAAATTAAATTGATAAACTAGTTTAAACTAAAATAATTTTCTAACACTGTTGCCCAATCAATTCAGATTATTTTAATTGAAAAAAACACACACAAAGATGCCAAAAGTAAAAACATAAAGTAGAACTGCAAATTGATATAGCCTCCCTAGAGCTCAGCTGCTTTCTCAGTATAACAAAAGTTCTCCAACCTACTATGGACAAGTATACTTTTCCTACTAATTAGATTAACAATTAGTAGCACTATGGTCCGTAAAGTAGTTACTGCAGAATCAGCTGCACAGTCAGCTGGAAATAGGCAGCAGGCCCTGCTACTACTAGTGATGAGCGAACATGTTCGGCCGAATACACTATTCGGTCGAACATGGTGGCGCTCGTGACCACGCGGTGCTCGAGCGCCATACTCGAGTCCCCTCCCCGCACGCTAATTAGCCAATTAGCGTGTGGGAAGGTACTGGCATTCACTGTAATGTCAGTAGCCATGTTAGCTACTGGCAGTACAGTGATTGGCTGGCCGGGAACGCATCATTGGGTGCTATAAAGCACCCGGTGACATGTGACCGGCTCATACCGAGCCAGGGAGAGCTGCTGCAAGCAGGGACAGATAGAGTAGGGACAGAAGAACGCTAGGCAGGGATAGAATTTGCTCAGAAAAGACCCAAAAGCCCTTTTAAGGGATATTATATCTTGCTGGCAAACATTTTTTTAAATTTTGGGGGTGTTAAAAATAGCGCTAGGTAGCCTGCCATTAATGCCACCTGTGCAGCTGCTGCATGCTGTATGATACTCTCTGTATACTATATACCTGACATCCTTTGCTATTATTTCTTCTCTTAAGCCCGCAGTACCTCTTTTGCGTCTCGCTGTATAACATTTGCGCAAGGAGGGACTTATAGTGTAGGGATAGGATTTGGCTAGGTAGGGCTAGTATTTCTGTTCAAAAGACACAAAAGTCCATTGTTATATCTGGCTGCATTTTTTTTTCTTTTGGGGCAAAAATAACTCAAGTGTGCCTGACACTACCAGCACGTGCACAGCGTGTGTATTAGAACCTTTCAAAAGTCTATATACCTGACATCCGTTGGTATTTTGTCTACCGTTAATTTAGGCCGTAGTTCCTCATTAGCGTCTGCTATATTACATTTGCGCAAGGAGGGACTTATACTGTAGGGATAAGATTTGGCTAGGTAGGGCTAGTAGTTCTGTTCAAAAGACACAAAAGTCCATTGTTAAATCTGGCTGCATTTTTTTTTCTTTTGGGGCAAAAAGAACGCAAGTGTGCCTGACACTACCAGCACGTGAACAGCGTGTGTATTAGAACCTTTCAAAAGTCTATATACCTGACATCCGTTGGTATTTTTTCTACCGTTAATTTAGGCCACAGTTCCTCATTTGTGTCTACAGTATAACTTGCGCAAGGAGAGACTTATAGTGTAGGGATAGGATTTGGCTAGGTAGGGCTAGTAGTTCTGTTCAAAAGACACAAAAGTCAATTGTTAAATCTGGCTGCATTTTTTTTCTTTTGGGGAAAAAGAACGCAAGTGTGCATGACACTACCAGCACGTGCACAGCGTGTGTATTAGAACCTTTCAAAAGTCTATATACCTGACATCCCTTGCTATTTTTTCTGCCGTTAATTAAGGCCACAGTACCTCTTTTGTGTCTGCTGTATAACATTTGCGCAAGTAGGCACATATAGTGTAGGAATATGATTTGGCTAAGCAGGGCTAGTTGTTCTGTTCAAAAGACACAAAAGTCCATTGTTATATCTGGCTGCAATATATTATTTTTGTGGTGGGTTAAAAATTGTGCAAGGTTACCTGACCTTAACACCACCTTTTCAGCGTCTGCTGTCTAACATTTGTGTATCCCAAATAACAGAAATCCGGTGTATTTTTTTCTGCAGCTATTGAAGGCGACATTACTAATGTCGCTGTGATTAGCGGCAGAAAGAAACGCAATAAATGTCAGGTATATAGGAGAAACATACATTGTCCTGCACATGTAATGTCACCGTGATTAGCGTCAGAAAGAAACGCAATAAATGTCAGGTATATAGGAGAAACATACATTGTCCTGCACATGTAATGTCACGGTGATTAGTGGCAGAAAGAAACGCAATAAATGTCAGGTATATAGGAGAAACATACATTGTCCTGCACACACTGTGCAGCTGGTTTTAAGATTAGGCAAACTTGTGCAAATTTTGACCATCAAGAATAACAATATTGCAGCCAGATATAACAAAAGTTCTTAAAAGGACTTTGGGGTCTTTTCAACAGAACAACTAGCCCTGCCTAGCCAAATCCTATCCCTACACTATCTGTACCTGATTGCGCAAACGTTATACATTATATGAATAACGGCAGAAATAAATACACTGGATGTCAGGTATTTAGGATACAGAAAGGTTATACTGCACATGCAGCACAGGTATGTGACATTACCTGTGCTACGTCTGCTGCTCATTCGGTGAAATCTTTCTGCTCATACACTAAAAAAAATCTGCGCAACTGTACTTTTGACAAACTTGCATATATACCATTTAGTATGCGCAAGGCAAGCAGTAAGGGACAGTGAAGTAGGCGTGCTGCTGATGGTGCACGGTGAGCATGGTGAAACAGTGTCTGCTGGCAGAGCACATGAAACAAAGTCATCCAAAACTCCTAGCTTCATGTCTCAGTTTGGAGGGCGGCACAAGACAGGTTCTTGTTAGGTCAACATGTCAGGAGGAGGACCAGAGTGAGGTTAATTTTTTAGGTTAAAAAATTAGGAGTGAGGGCCTGCTGGTGAACCTCTTAAATATTTAAAGGCGAGGGCAGCCTAATAAGCCGTTTGATATGATGGAGGAAGAGGAGGAAGAGGACGAGAAGAGGAAGGGGTTCATGGAAATACAGTGTATTCAATACACCTTAAAAGCCACATTTAATTTTCCTTTATGTTCAGCCGCTTTCCTCTAGTGGGGTAGCGAAGTCAGGGGCTATCCAGGCCTTGTTCATTTTGATTAGCGTCAACATTTTCAGTTGACAGGCGGATGCGCTTAGCAGTTATTATGCCCCCAGCGGCACTAAATAACCGCTCCGACAAAATGCTCGCGGCAGGGCAGGCCAGCACCTCCAAAGCGTAGAGAGCCAGTTCGTGCCACATGTCCAGCTTAGACACCCAATAATTATAAGGCACAGAGGGATCACTGAGGATGTTGACATTGTCAGCTAGGTACTCCTTTACCATTTTCCCAAACTTTTCCCTCCTAGTTGTGACACTAGGCCGCTTATCAGAACCTTTTCCACATGCAGAGCTGTTCGTCTTTATTGTGAGCAGGTAGAGTTCCAGCGCGTGCTCCGATCGCACAGCAGTCAGTGAGCTGGCAAGTGTAAGCGCTGCTGCAGCGTTGCCAGACCGGTGGAAGCTGTAGGTGACTTTCGGAAATGGGCACCTTCACCAGCAGCTCAGGCAAATTGGTGTAGGTTTTGAGAAACCACTAAGTTAAAGCAGTTGTTTGGCCTGAGGGAAACTGCTGTTCGTCCTTCCTGTTGGAGGAACAGGTAGACTCATTCCTGTCATTAGTTCCAGGGTCCTATAGGGTCAGTTTGGTTTAGGTTCCTGTGTATGAACTCATCTACATTTGAGGCCTGTTCATACTGGTAGTCCATCAGGATTAGAGTCATGGTTTCCTGTCCATCTACCTTCCTTAGTTTCCAGGCCTAATCTTCTTTCCCTCCTATGCTCTGTGTGGTTTCCTCCACACCTGAGCGTGACAGTATGTGTGTGAGCTTGCCGAGCTCCAAAGCCGCCACCAAGTTGCGGCCGTTATCAGACACAACCACGCCTGGTTGCAGGTTGAGTGGCGAGAGCCACAGCTCAGCCCAGTACCTTATACCCTGCCACAGCACTGTGGCGGTGTGTTATTTGTCACCTAAGCAAATAAGTTTCAGCACAGCCTGTTGCCGCTTCCCCACCGCTGTGCTAAACTGCTTCCAGCTACTGACTGAAGTCTGACAGGTGCTGCAAGATGAGAATTCCTAGATGGAAGTGGTGGAGGAGAAGGAGGGGTTGAAGCCGCTAATGTAGGTGGTGGCGAAAATGCTGATGGAAGTAGAGATGGCAATCCTTTGTGTCGGTAGCACCTGTGCCATCCCAGGGTACGACTCGCTCCCAGCCTCCACAACGTTCACCCAGTGTGCTGTTTGGGAAATGTAGCGTCCCTGGCCAGAAGCACTTGTCCATGTGTCAGTCGTTAAGTGGTCCTTCCCAGTAACTGTATTGGTCAGGGCACGGGTTATGTTACCGGACACATGCTGGTGTAAGGCGGTGAGGGCACACCGACAAAAATAGTGGCAGCTTACTGAGTAACGAGGGACAGCCGCCGCCATCAGACTGCGAAAAGCCTCAGTGTCCACAAGCCTAAACAGCAACATTTCCAATGCCAGCAATTTGCAAAGGTGTGCATTTAGTGCTATGGCCTGTGGGTGGGTGGCTGGGTATTTGCGTTTTCGTTCAAAGGCCTGGGGTATGGACATCTGTACGCTGCGCTGGGACACAGAAGTGGATGTACTGATGGTGCTTGTGAGGGTCCAGGTGCAGGGCGGGAGGCATCTGGGCCTGCGTCTTGGCTAGCACGTAACACAGGGAAAAGGAGGCAGTGGTGTGACCCGCAGACACCGATTGTGGATCCAGGCGTTTGGCCCACCTATTAGGGTACTTTGCTGCCATTAAGATCATGCTGGTGGTGGTCAGGTTGCTAGCGTTCATGCCCCTGCTCATTTTGGTACGGCACAGGTTGCAAATGACAATTCTTTTATCATCCACACTTGTTGGAGTGGTCTGCCTTCTCCCTTTTGCCACCCCACCGCCTCTTACAGCCTGTTGCGGTGCTGCGCATCCCTACCTTTCTCTACTGCCGTCCTCGCTCAGCTTGCCTCCTTCCCATGTTCGGCCAGTGATTTCATCGTCCACTACTTCCTCTTCCTCTTCGGGAAGGAATTTTTTGCCTTAAAGTGAGGAATATTGACTTCTACCTCACAGGGGTTTTTTGCCTTCCCCTGGATCAACTTGCAGGATAACAGGCCGAACTGGATGGACAGATGTCTTTGTTCGGCCTTATAAACTATGTTACTATGTTACTATGTTACTTCTTCACTCTGGTCCTCATCCTGACAAGTTGACGTTCAGTGCTGCTGACACTCAAAAACATTTGGGGTGAGGGTCTGCTGCTGATCTGACCATCTAAAACAGGGGCGAGTGCCTGCTGCTGAGCTGACCGTGTAAAACATTCGGGGCAAGTGCCTGCTGCTGATCTGACAGTGTAAAACATTAGGGGTGAGGGCGTGCTGCTACTTGCTCTTTACGTACAAGTAAATATATGTTTACTAACAATATTTCCTCTAAAATCGATGTTGTCTTGGGTTTTGGGGGGGTATTTTTGTCATTCTGTAAAAGTGGCGTAATACTCGGACATCATCGCTAACAGCAGCGACTTTAGACAAGATGCATCCAGACACCCTCCCCATGCTGTTCCCTAACCATTTCAGTGGTGTTTCCACCATTTTCTCACGTTTCCCTATCAACCAGACAGAGGGAAACAGAGCAGGGGGTTCCTGGTCTTCTCCCATAGACTTCCATTATACTCGGGTGCTCGGCCGAGCACTCGAGCACCACCTAGTGTTCGGCCAGAGCACCCGAGCATCGGGATGCTCGATCATCACTAATTACTACCCTTTATATGTGCCATGCAGAGAAATTTAAAATGAAGGTAACACCCTTCGCCTCTTTAGAAATGCAAATGTACTGTATAGTACCCCTGAATTGGGTACTTCTCAAATTATTTTTTGTTACATAATGTTATTTAATGTTAATGCCTTTTCATCCTTAGGCTCTTTTCACACCAGCGTTTTCTCTGGATCTGCATCCGTTATGAACGGATCCGGTTGTATTATGTCTTTTATTAGCCATGACGGATCCGTCATGAACACCATTGAAAGTCAATAGGGGACGGATTCATTTTCTATTGTGTCAGAGAAAAGGGATCTGTCCCCATTGACTTACATTGTGTGTCAGGGCGGATCTTGCAGCGTTATTCTGTCCGCGATAGGGATGCAACCAAAGGGTATGGAATGCATTCCGATGCACTCAGATTCGTTCAGTTCAGTTTTGTCCCCATGGACAATGAATGGGGACAAAACAGAAGTGTTTTAACCCCGCTATTGAGATCCTATGACAGATCTCAATAGTGTAAAGGGAAGGCACAAGTGTGAAAGTAGCCTTAGACATAGACCAGTTTATCCCAAAAAAGCACCCATAATTAGGGATACACTGGTCCACCGCAGTCTAGCAAAAGAGGATCTTTTATCTAATAAAGGAACATTCACATGGTGCAGTATTTGTGCAAGGTGTAGAAATAAGTATAAGGATGAAAAACAAAGGAGAAAAGAAGAGCTGATTACTACTACAGTTGGAAAGAAGGACTTTAAAATTAAAGGAGATATATCCTCTGAATTTATGGAGATTATTTAAGTACTGGAATGTCCATGTTGACTCCAGTACGTAGGGAGAACGTTAAGGAAATTGAAAGTAAGGATTCGGAAACATCAGAAAGGGACTTGACAAACATAGTGTGTCAGCCCATTATAAGAAATGTCATGGAAAAAAATCCAATAGGTTTAAAGGTCATGGGGTTAGAGCTTGTTAGGAATAAATGGAGAGGTAGGGATCCTCCTTTGGAAAATGAAAGGTGGAATCTGATTGGTTGCTATGGGCAACTATGCCAGTTCTACATTTCACCAGTTTGACAAATCACCCCAATTATTTCCAGATAGCCTTAACAAGATGATTGAGAGCATCAAATGTTAGTGTCTTTTTATATACATATATCATTTAGCTTGATCTTCCTCATGTGTTTTGTACATATATTTTTTTGTATATTTTATTTTTATAGTGATGTCAAAGTGCAGAAATAATAAACACAGTGATGTCACAGTACAGGCATAATAAACACAGTGATGTCACAGTACAGGATAATAAACACAGTGATGTCACAGTACAGGCATAATAAACACAGTGATGTCACAATGTAGGATAATAAACACAGTGATGTCACAGTACAGGGATAATAAATACAGTGATGTCACAGTACAGTATAATATACACAGTGATGTCACAGTACAGGGATAATAAATACAGTGATGTCACAGTACAGGATAATAAATACAGTGATGTTATCGTACAGGAATAATAAACATAGTGATGTCGCAGTACAGGATAATAAACACAGTTATGTCACAGTACTTCAGACTTTGATTTTTAAACTTGAAAACCAGTATAAAACTTGGATCCGAGGTCGGTTTCAGTACCAGGGTACCAGCCGGTACCAAAGCCGACTTCAGATACAAGTTTTAAATGTTTTTTAAATTTAAAAATCGATGGCCGAGTTATTTAACGAAGTCCAGCGAGACTTCTGTGATAACAAATTTTACCTCGCCGGAGCCCATGTATTTTGATGCTGTACGGAGACAGATCTCCGTTCAGTATTCAAACAATTTTTTTTAAACAAATCGACTTCAGATGTTGGATCCGAAGCCCGCTTCGCTCAACACTAATAGCGATGTCACCATACAGGTGGTTCCAGGAAGGCAGTACTTACACTGTAAAAGCTGGGATGTCAATACCTTAGAATGTGCAGTACTGGCAGGGAACTTATTTTCAGTCTCAAAAATTTCTGCAACAAAATCTGTTTCTCTGCACACTGACACCTCCAGACAAGCACTGGTCAAAAACGCAACTCAATGTTGTGTACTTGAATGGAGCTATGATGTTATTCTGTGCAACGTTCCTGACCCCAGCACCAAACCCCCAAGTTGTTTTCTTGTATTTTATACAGTCTTGCTTACTTCCTTCCATCACTCACTTTGAATGTTATACAATGAAGTAATTAAATGATTGCGCTCCTGCACAGCTTGTACAAGTTTTTCAGAAGCTTTTAAAAGTATTTCCAACTGAACTGGCAACTAAACAGTTAAGGAAGGAAGAAAAAAGACATAACAAAGCTCATCAAACATTAGGAGGTGCAGTACTTTTGTTTGACTAAGGTGTACATGGCGTGTAATCAAAGGCTTGCACATGACAATATGGTACCAACAGTTTTCTTAAATGTCGTCTTTGGTGGAAAACCAAAAATTCTGAATTTGAACAAAACAGGCTACATGAAAGTGCAGGTTCTACAAACACCGGGTTCCTTATTAAAAACTCTTTGATCCGTTCCTCCTTTGATATCATAGGCCTGATAACGTATTCACTTTCAGGGGGTAAATATAGGTAGTTCAGAGAGAGTGTTTTTTGACACATGGACGGCACTTCTGTGTTGTAGGTTTTATTAATTGGAAGTGAAAAAAGAAAGGATGGCAGGGAGATGGATTTTATTTCTGCAGCTTGTCTTTAATGAAGCATATTCGGAATTAAGAAGGATCTCATTCTTTCACTCTCATTTCTATCCTTTCCTTAAACGTCCAGCGGCATCAAACATGGATATAAAAAGTCTGCTTTCCTGCTTTCTTTCCCGTAAGATGCTGCTAACATTATATCAATTTGAGTACTATTATAGTTTTAAATACAGCAGTGAGTATATTGTTTTTATAGAAATTTTTGTAGAATTTTTTATTACCTTTCTCTTCGTGTGACCTAAAACAACTTCTGGTATTTCATGTTTATCTGCTTATAAGATCTGTGTACATTCAACACGATAGGATATGCTGTCACCTGATGTAAAGGTGGCTCCATTTCTACTAGACTAGCAGGCATTTGTTTTTTCTTGAAATTGCTTCTGCTTAGCTGCAGTTGTCATAATGCATTGTCTGCCTTGACTTGTCAATATCTATATTTAAACAAAATAAAAAAAACCTGCAGTTTTCACACAGACCACTAAGCCTAATAATAGGTGCCACTTCTTAGTCTGTACTAATCACTTTACTGCAGTTATCTGCTTACCTGTCATTGTAATCCTGCCTGTAATGATATCACCTTTGTATATTAATAAGACAGAATCCACCATTCACAATAGGCGATATCACGGCTTATGTACTCCCTCCTGACCTCTGCACAGGTCATAGAGCATGCCAAGAAAGCTCTCCCATAGAAGCCAATGAGGTCCCCTCCAGACCATTGTGTCAAGCAGTTTTCTTAATGCTTTCCCCCATAGTCATGTTCAGGAAATAGAACAAAGAAATCTGTAATCAGGAAATAAAAATAAATTAGAAAAAAAAGGGATATGTGGTTTTAACTGGCAGAAATGAAATTTCAGTGACACATTTCATTTAAAGGGGTTTTCCAGGAGTAGAATATCAATATCATTTTCCAAGGATAGATCACCTATATCTCATTGGTAGGGGTCTAATTCCTGGCACTGCCACCGTTCAGCTGTTTGAAGACACTACGGTGATCAGGTATGGTCTCCTCACAGCATATCAACCACAGCACTGTACAGTGGCTATGCTTGGTATTGCAGCCCAGGCTATTCATTTAAAGGGGTTATCCCATGACTAATGTAGCAAATAAAAATCAGACATCATCTAGTATGTACATGACAACCTCTTTCGAAGAAAGCTAGAACCAGCCCTGTACCTCACATGGATGCAGAGATCTCCACATTCATTGCTCTGCTAGATTTAAATCAAGCTGAAAGCTTAAGGGGAGTGTCTTTTCTGCTGCAGCTAAGGGGGTGTGTCCATGCTCTCCCTATCACAGCTCAGGAGGTAGTTGAAGGATGAAACTGAGCATGTGCGGCCTTCTCAGTGCGCAGGACGAAGAAATAAGAAAAAAACTGCAGGCTATACAGATACATTTTAGTGAATAACTAAGTGGCTATGCAAACTTTTTAATTACATGCAAATACAAAAGAATTCAGATCCAGGTGCTGGTTTGAAAATTGTAGAATATTTTCATGGGACAACCCCTTTAAATGGACCATACGACCAGTGAATATGATGTCCCTGGTCTAGGAAAATGCCGCAGTGCTCACCAGAGTATCAAAACCTTTTCAAACAGCTACCAATAATATATTGATGATCTTTTCTGGGGATAGGTCATCCAAAGTCTACTCCTGAAATTTTTTTTTACTATTATAGGAAATATTTGCACACCCCTTAAATGATCAATTCTGGAGCATCTATTTTCACAACTGGGCCTTGTGCTGTTCTTTTGTTATTCCTTCTAGAAGTATGAATAAATTAAAAACTGTGTGTTACCCATCCTATGCGGTGTGTCCTTACATATTCTGGCAAGGTCCACTTATTGCTGACAGTAAGGACACACTCTGTTGAAATACTACAACAATCCTTTCATTATCTTAGAATAGACCTTAGTTCCTACCCGACCTGCACCATAAATACATTGGGTTGGGAGCCAGTACTTAAAGAGTAACTAAACGTTTTATCAAGTTTTTTTTTTTAAATGTCCCAAATGCCCTAAAAATAATTTTTCTAATATAGTTTATTTATTGATTTTGAATCTAATATATAAAGCTGAGTGTATGTGTGTATGTCCGCTAAAGGAATCCGCACTGTCGCAGCTACAATCATGAAATTTAGCACACAGGTACATCAGGTGCCCTGGAAGGTTTTAGAATGGGTCTCAGCTCTCCAGGACGTACTGTTTCTGAGATATTCCCAAAAAATGCATTAGCCAATAGAAGCCTGGTCACATGACCCTTATCAGCCAATAGAAGCTCACAGGCAGTCACACACCAGGTTTCCATAACAACCTAGCCAGTTCACTGCTGTAGGTCTGCTTTAAAGGGGCAGAGCGCTGTGGATGACGCTGTTAAAGGGGTATTCCGGTTACCATAAATATAAATTATGTTTTAGACTAACTCATCATCAATCATTACCTCATATAATGTAAATTTCACATAGTTTTCTCCTAAATTACTATGGCATCGACCTGTAATTCAGGCCACCCTCAAAAGAAGGACTTAAAAGCCCTACTCCCAGGTCCCACTAAGTGACGCCCCCCCGACTCAGTAAGGCCACACCCCTTCCACACCGCATCTGACCGGGATTGAAAAAATGAAGGTAAAAATCAACTTCTGTCAGCTGCAGAGGAGGGAGGGTGACTTTCTCCCTGCAGCTCACGCTTAGACTGCACAGTGCTGCTGTCTGAGAGTGAGCTGTTCAAAAGTACATCCGTGTGTCCATCCAGGCCCTGCGCATGACATAGGACAGGGAGTCTGAAAGCCAGACTGTCCAGCCTCCTCCCAACGTGAAGCCATGCCACCAGTCCCCATGAAGCCACACCCCTAAACATGAAGCCACGCCCCCTGGTTCCATGAAGACACAGAGGAGAAGCTGTCTGAGCATGAGCTATTGAAAGGGTGGACATCCCTGTGTCTGTCCAGGCCCTGCGCTGGACGGTGGACAGGGAGTCTGAAAGCCAGACTGTCCAGCCTAAAACCAGACCTCTGGCCACCCTAGGGGCAGGCTGATGTCAGGGTGACCAGATGTCTGGCTTTAGGCTGGACAGTCCGGTTTTCTGGCTCCCTGTCCTCCGGGACGTAGGGATGTTCACCCTTTCAGTAGCTCACGCTCAGACAGCTTCTCCTCCATGTCTTCACAGAGCCAGGGGGCGTGCCTCATGTTTAGTGGTGTGGCTTCATGAAGACCGGAGGCATGGCTTCATGTTTAGGGGTGTGGCTTCATGGGGAGAGGGGCGCTGGTTCACGTTTGGGGGAATCTCCGGTGAGGTCCGGCTTTCTGGAGTGAAGACAGTGGCCACCCTAGCTGCTGTGGAGGTCACAGTTAAAGGGGAGGGCGCTGTGGATGTGTCTGTTAAGGGACGGGCTGCTGTGGACGTCACTGTTAAAGGAGCAGGCACTGTAGAGGTCACTTTCGATATCTTTTAACGACACAGACACAAACATTAAATGAAAGAGATGAAATATACCCGGGCGAAGCCGGGTCCTTCAGCTAGTTTTTACTAAAACTATTCCCCCCTAAAGTCCTGATTTCCTGCGCGCTTCAAATTCACTATTCTGCACACCGCTACTCAGGGGCCGCAGAGAACGGCGTACGGGCAGAAGCGCACATTGATGCTCTTGCCTGTGTCCCCCGAGGTTTACTAAATGCTGGCATAGCACATGGGTATCCTGTAACAACGTGCTATGCCAGCATTAGCTGAGTGTAGTGGGCTCCTGCCTGTGCCTGCTTCGCTAAGCTAAGAGTCCTGCATGTCAGCTTTTAGCTTAACAAAGCAGGCACAGGCAGAAGCCACTTCGCTCAGCTAATCCTGGCATACTACCTGATTACAGGGCATCCATGTGCTATGCCAGCATTTAGTAAACCTCGAGGGGCACAGGCAGGAGCACCAATGTGTTCTCCTGCCTGTACTTCATTCTCTGCTGCCCCATTCATAAAGTGTATAGTCCACACTCCGTACCCAGCTGAGAAGTCAGTGGTGTGGTGAATAGTGAATTTAAAGTGCACAGGAAATTAAGGTTTTAGGGGGCAATAGTTTAAGTAAAAATTCAAAATAAATAAATAAAGTACATTAGAAAAAATATTTTTAGGGCATTTGGGACATTTTAAAGAAAACTTGATTAAAAGTTTAGTTACTTTTTAATATTCATATATTGTGCCCACGCTTTACCCATCTCAGATAGGCAAACCACCCTGAAGCATTGGCCAGGATCTGCCAAAACTGTGATCTCGGCCACTTACCTCTTTAGACAACATGATCAGCAACAATCGCAGTATCACAAGACAAACAAAAGCCCCCATGACTGTTCTGTGCGGGCAATACCTACAAAAACATAAAAATGGCAAAATTTAATTTTTTGTGTGTTTCACTAAAACAAAATTATGTAAATTAAATGCTAATTTTTATATAACAAATTGATATAAAAACCTCTGTACATCTAAATCATTGAAAAATAATGCTTCTCAAATAAATATGACCACAGTTATCCGTGTCAGACAGTATCTTCTGAGAGGCTTCAGGTAGCAGCAAAAAAAGCAAAACAAACTGCACGTTATAAATGGAATAAAATAACAATTATAAAATAATTTAATATCAGGTGTAAATTATTATCCTCTGCCTTTTTTTAATAATGCTAGAGGCTGCTCTTTTGAGTGAGCCTCACCCCAGCTTCCCTATCTCACAGCAATAACTAGTATTGTTTTGCAGACTAAACAGATAATTGGCCTTCTGGAAGCATGAAAGGTATCTTGCAGAGAGGAGTGAAATGTCATTAATAACGGAGAATGATATACTCAGAAATTCTCACAGAAGTATGATTAATCAGCCATCCCCTGGCGTTAGATATAATCTTTAGATCTCTCCTCACCACTTCACTTCCTCTGTGGGTTTTTTTCTACTTACTACAGCTGCTTTTTTACTTCATTAATCATATAAAAATATACAGCAGTTTACTGCGACCTAACTCTTCATATACCTTCTGCACTTCCTACTGGATCACTGATATAACCTGAAAACCAAGATTGACCAACAAGAAATCTGAATCGAATCTCCAAGGCTTTAATGTGGCCCCCAAAAAATTTTATTTTATATTTTCATCTAATAGAAATGAAACAATGTAACTTAATGTATCCAGGTGGAAGGGTCCAACATCTATTGTCTGCCACTTACAATGCTGTTCTAACACCTCTCCTAATTTAGTCATACCTAATACCATAGCGTCAGTCATGCCAATGCATCAACATTTTACCTCCATGACTGAAGCATTGAGTCACCAGTATGTAATGTCAGATATTTCTCATACAAACTATTCTAATTGAGAAAAGCAATCAGATGACTAGCAAAACATTTTCAAGAAGAAAAATACAATAAGTTCTGTTGCTCTGACTTATTACTACCTAAAAGGTCACTAACTTTTCAAAAACTTTTGATATGTCATAGAGACATACTAAAGTTTAGATTGTTGGGAGCCAGAGTGCTAAGACCCCCACTGATCTCTAGAATGAGGGGAGAGAAGCATGCACTTATTGTGCTCGCTTCAAAAAGCACCATCAGATCGACTGCGTGAGCACCGAGGAACTAAGCTGAGACACGAGATGTCTAACCCTGTAAATCAAAGCGGAGGTGGGAGTATACAGAGCACAGGGGCATAGTGTTAGTAGTGCTCCAAGGGCTCAGGCACGCCTCTTGGTGCTCCATATTGCTAATTTGCATAAATTTAAAAGATATCTCTGCAGCAGTTCACCCTAGAGACAAAAGAAATGTATAATTTTACTCAGCATGATCAACCCTACTAAACAATATATCTGGTTTAATAGTGTTGATCATGTTGACAGATGCTCTTTAAAGATTAACCATCATTTTCACATAGACCTGAATCGTTATAATGATATGTCAAAAGTTTTGATCTTTGGAGGTTCATAAAAGTTAGAAAATGTTCTCAGCTAAGCACTACTCTTTTCAGTCAGGCTCTCCAAGGGATAGGTGTATTGATTCATAGGGATAGGTCCATAGATTTTCTATGAATTCGTACACCACTCACTCCCATCTGCAAGGAAAGCCGAGAAGACCTATCAGAAGTTTGTGAAAGTGATAGACAATCTTAAAGGGGTTGGCCCATCTCACACATTGAGATATGCCACCAGTGTCAGATAAGTGTGGGTCGCAGACGCGGCGTGCTCTCAGTTAATTTCTATGAGAGTTCCAAAAACAGCTTGGATATTTTGGGAACTCACATAAAGGTGAATAGACAGTAACCATGGCCATCTATCCATTCATCTATTTTTATCTGGAAAAGGCTGAGCTTGTGCGGTGCACCTTTGCTCACTTTTGGTGCCTTGTTGTAGACATAGGTGCTGGTCCCAGACGTGGGACCTGGGCCTATCAGGACATTAATGACATATACTAGCGATATGCCACCAATGTGTGAAACAAGCCAACGCCAATTGAAATTAATATAATAAGTGATTAAAATTGAGGGATAATTAGTGGAAGGACTTAGAGTTGCTAATAAGGAAAAGCTGAAAACAAAAATGTAAAAACCATAGAAAGGTTGTGCTTATAGATGCCATCAACCATACATTCATTAAGGGGTTCTCTCAGTTCAGAACTGAACCCAGACATATCTCCATTTTCACCCAGGCAGTCCCTCTGATATGAGCATCGGAGCATGCTTAATCACGCAGGGCAAAGGCTTTTTTTTGAGAACCAGTGACATACTGGGCTGTCCATGAGGAAAGCTAGGGGAAAGCTTCAGCCTAGCAGTGAGCCCTGGCACTAATGGACGGGCTTAAGCACTGCCCTAGCCTGTAAAATGGCTTAGGGCAGCGCTAAAGTCCGCCCATCAGTGCCGGTGACATCACTGGGAACACTACTAGGCGGAAGTCTCCCGCCATCGCAGGGCAAGGTAGAGCATTGGAGCATGAAATGCCCCGATGTTCCACTCAGAGGGGATGGAGGGGTGAAAAATGGGTTATGTCCGGGTTCAACTCTGAACCTGACAACCCCTTTAACTAGTCTGATAAATTTTAATGAAGGAAATGTTAACATACAGTTAATAATAGAGATATGTCTAAAATATATTTGTATCCTGTTAATCTGCTGGGTTTAGAGGAAGTTTAAAATGCAAAAAAGGTATGTTTGTACCCGAACTATTTTGAGAATAAATAATGTATTCATTGCAGTTTTATTATCAACATAGGGTTATTGTTAGCTGATCACTTCAACTGCGGACAAAATAGTATTATGTGTAACCATTCAGATAAATGGCCATCCATCAGGGGTGGATTGGCCATAGACCTTTGAGGGAAATTTCCCAGAGGGCTGATGCCCAGGAGGCCGTCTGAACCCTCCTCACAGCAGCCAGTGGAAGTTTTTGGGGATGTATTTTGTGCTGCTGGTAGTATTTTGTGCTGGACTGTGGTATTTGGCTCTGTTAGGATAGTATAAGGTGCCACAATATGGTATTGCTGGCCCTGCCTACCATCAATTTGGACCCGACTACAAAACGGGGCCACTTTTAGCATTTTTTCCAGGGCCACTTTAAGTTCCCAGTCTGCCCCTGCCGTCCATGTGATATGGACAACCTTTTATTTCTTATGACAGGGCTAGTCCTGATGGAACAAACCTTTAATTTTCATATTTAAAAGATTGTGTCTACCTCCTCTAAATAAAAATTGTTTAGTGCTCCCAAATATACGTATGTTAACATAATGCCAAAGCAGTCATTACAACACTATGTATTTGGTTATAATCGACAAGCACATTATTTTCCGAAATGCAAAAATATTAAACCTTTCAAATCCAAGCATGGAGTAAAAATCTAGTGAAAAGAAAAAAAAAGATAGAAAAATTTGACCAGCAATACTAACTAGCGATATTCCCCGTTGTTCACCCAAACTTGTTATCTTCTTTTGTTTGTGTGGGAATGTCACTGGGGATTGGAACTTTCTGAACTTTGAAGTAACTTTTTCTCCATTCACAACACAATTCCCAAAGAAAAAGCATACTCCATTGATCCATGGTTATGCAGAGGAAAAAAAAATGAGCATGGCTCTAGTTACAGCAACCCAGAGCATCCCTGGACAAGATTGTGGGCATACTCTGTGTGCTAATTTATTTTCTACTCAATCCTGCCACAGATCAATAAAGTACAGGGAGGAATATATTTGCAGAACTCGAGGGGTTACAAAAGTTTTTTTATTTAAATAAATAAACAAACAGAGAAATCAAGGGGCAGCGCGTTCTTAAATTATAAATATGAACAATGTATTTCTTGTGTGGAATCAGTGAGAAAGAGTGTTAGCTCTGGTGGTAATCTTATCGTCAGCCAAATAATTCTGTATATGTACAATATATCTCAAAAATTCTTGAAAATATAATTGTGTGCAAAAGTGCACCAGTGTTTTCAATTGTAACATTGTAGCAATGTATCAGTTAGTGTGTGGTTGCTACTGTATCTGTGATCTCAGGTTTTATTTCTAATGTTATAATAAAATCTTGCACTTGAAGTGCTAAATAGAAGATAAAAATATAATACATCATAATGAGGTAAAGTAAATTGCAAACAATAGTGGTTTTGCAGACGTACTATATGCTATCGGATTTTCATATTTTTACATTACTCATCGGATAAGCCCTTTAAGTATTCTTTGGTGTACTTTGCGCCAAATTTATGAAGTGGTGCTCATTGTTTGATGAATTTGGCACATCTTTAAGCCTAAAATTTTTGTCTGCAAACACTACTACAGTTTTTTACACCACCCCTCTCCTGGAGTGAGTTTGTAATTTTTTCCCCAACTTTTCAAAATCTGGAGTGAAACTAATTAACGTAGCTAACCACGACCACTTTTAAAAGCTGGGGTGAGCAGACTAAGGCCCCATTCACACGTCCTGATTTTTGATCCGCATCCTATCCTCGTCCGTTCCGCAATTTCGGATGAAAAATGTGGATAGTATGCGGATCCATTCATTTCAATGGGTCCTGAAATATGCGGACAGCACTCCGTATGTTGTCCGCATCCGTTTTTCCGTTCCGTTATGCGGATCCGCATAAATAAATTCTCCTGTCCTAATTTTCTCCTGAATTGCGGTCCGTAGCACAATGAAAGTCTAAGGATCTGCAAAAAATGCGGAAGACATGCGGAAAGGCACCCGCATGTCATTCGTATTTGCGGATTCCGTTCCAGGAAGGGAGAAAAAAAAAAGATACAGATGTTATTCATCTTTCTGTTTTTTGCGGATCCGCAAAAAACGGATGACATATGGATACATCCTTTCTGTTTTTTATGGAAAAACGGAACGGATGTCCTGGAAAAACTGAGTTTTTTGCAGAACAATGGGTCCGCAAAAAACTGACCGTTTTCCAGGATGTGCACAAATAAGGACGTGTGAATGAAGCCTAAAAATGCAAAATTTTGGTGTAATGTGCCTAGAATGTCACAAAACATTATTTTTTTAGTACATGGCTTGATACATCCTGCCTAGACTAGACAGTCTAAAAGTTTGCCAAATTTATCAAAATGGCTCATTTAGACTCTCTTTAGACTCTCCTGTCTAACTATACATCAACTATTGTCTTGCTCACTTTACTCATCAAATACTTGGGTTGTGGTTAGAGATGAGCGAATCATCCAAAATTCGCTTCGCCGAATGTTCATCGAATTCTTTAAAAGATTCGTACTTAATACAAAGCTATTCGGTTGAAGCTGCGTCCAAATCATTCTTTATTCTGTCGTGTTCTGCGAACATTCCAGCAAATACTTACACCTGAGTGTACAAAGTGCTTACGAAGCTTTAGCGTATTATTGTCTAGGCCCGCACCAAGAACAAATATACAGTAAAAGTACGCAATTTAACTGAATGTGTACGCATTAGTGTACAAATTATCAGATGCGTAGCATTAGCGTACAATATATATGATGCGTACGTAACGTTAGCGTACAAAGATTTCAGAAGAATCTTCCAAAGCGAATCTGAAAATATTCAATATTATATTAATATTCAATATTCAGGATTTGACATTAATATTAAGGTCTATAATAAAAAAAACTAAATAAAATCAAATCATACTCACCTCATACCTCATACTTACCTGATCTGTTTGATTATGAAAAGCCTGCTGCTGCCATCCTGATTCAAAATCCAGCGCAAAATCTTGCGCAACGCGTCATGATGTCATCGCGACGCCCATCGTGGTAACGTCATAAGTCACTGCGGGCAAGATTTCATGCAGGATCTTCAATCAAGATGAAGTGAGTATGAATTATTTATTTTTTATTTCAGGTAAAGTCGATTTGTTACCTCAAAGCACGAGGAAATTGGTCTTCAGTCAACACTAGTTATGGTTCTGGAAACTCACATTATCGTGTCTTAATATTTCTGCTGAAGTTTCAAACAGTAAAAAGGGCAAAACTTTTTGCTCAGCTGAAAGAGTGCCACTATGGCACCTGCTGCAGCAGACAAGTTCCACCACTTTGTTTCTCGTTCCAGTTCCAAATATTAGATTTATTTATATATTCACACTTTTGGTAAAACAGAATGAAATAGCAATTGGTTTTACATATTTTTTCAAGCTACAGTTACTAAAATTCTGGAGAAGGGTTGCTGATTCCAGGAGTTACTCTGATTGCTAGATTTGGAGTCAGGAAGGATTTTTTTCCCCTGAGATCAGGAATTTTTTTCCTTCCTCTGGATCAACTTTGCAGGGTAATAGGCTGAAATGGATAGACGCATGTCTTTTACAGCCTTACGAGCTGTGACACTATGTTACGAAAACAAGTGGATTCCATCATTGCTATAATACTAGACTAGCTATACAAAGAATATATCACATGAGGATGAAATTGCACATCAATGCTAAAATGAGGAAACTCACTGAGGAGCGATATCCTGTTTCTTTATTATCAACAGTAGTCTTTAACCAGAACAAGAATATTCACAGAGGAACAATGTTTCTGTGAGAAGTCATCAAATATTAATTGAAATCAACACAACAAACAATACATACAGATCAATGAGGAGCTGAACCACTAGGAACTGCAAATAACAAAAAAGGGCTGAATTACACATATGCAGTTAAGGGGTATTCCCATCACAGCCATTCATGGATGAGGTTGGAAGACACAAGGTTATGGACACAGTTGAGCGGACTGTGCTACGCTGCTTCTAAAACTCCAGTAGAGTCGATAGGGAGCTACGGAAACATCACACTGTTTTTGGGGGCTCCCGAGTTTATACCTTCCCGTCCTGTGTACTGTAAATTTAATGACAACAGTGAGTCGTCCCACAAAAAAGAAGCCCTCAAACAGCTCTGTAGAAAGAAAAATAAAAAATTAGTCTTCAGAGGTGACCGTGGAAAAACATTTTCATCTTTTTGAAAAAAGTTATTATTGTTAAAAAGTTGCAAAATGTAAACAAAAAACTGTATGTATTTATAATCCCTGTAATCATACTGACCTAGAGAATAAAGTTATCATGTTATTTATGCTGCAAAGTGAACAACTCAAATTTTATAATATAAAAACATAGTGGCAGTATTTTCTCATTGTCCTCCCAGAAAGAGTTAATAAAATATAATTAGTAAGTTATATGTTCCCCAAAATGGCAACATTTAAAACGTTTCCTGCAAAAACTATGCAAAAAAAATGAAAAAAAAAGTTGCTTGGTCATTAAGGTCCAAAACAGGCTGGTCACTAAGGGGTTAAAAAAAAATCTAACTGTGCAGAGTGTTATTAAACAGGCTGTCTGTTACCTGCAGCTATCATCAATTTACCTATAGCCATGTATATGGCAACCCAATATGGCAAATCAGGATGCACAGTGATTAAGTACTGAATGATTAAGTACAGTGATTGAGTACTGAGACTGAGTACGATTCATAAGGATTTGGTCAGCACAGTACCTTTCCTACCTTTTATAGTTGAGAAAATGATATGACATGCATATTTTTTTGTATTTCTGTACATACTGTACTGTTCCTAAGGATCCAAATTTTGATAGAATCAATAAACTTTCCTCCAGAGGGTATTTGCACTAATACCATTCAGTAAGTAAGTGGAAAAATGCATAAAATATACTCTTCTAATCTGACACAGTTCTGATTTTGGTGGGAGAATTCTACAAAACTTAGCTTAAAAAGAGGAAGAGTTCGTGGTAACTTGTACATAAAACAAGTTTTTTGGTCATTTTAGGGCTCATTTCTTCTGTAGCATAGGGTAGGGTTAAAACCCTGGTAAGCATCCAGTCCTAGTTTTATGAACCATTAATATTAGATACGGTATCTGTGTAAAGGTCAGTGTGTGCAGCTCAGGATCAGAATGGAGATCAGGCAGAAATATGGTCAGGGAGTGAAGGGTCAAATCCAGAAAACAAGAAGTCAGTACACAGGCAAATGAATGTAGAACCAGCACATCCTTGCAGGACACTAGCAAGTTAGAACCTATTACTCTACTCTGGCACCTGTTCACAGGAGAAGATGCCTTAAGTACCCAAGGGTGGCCAGCCATTTCCTGGGGAAAGTGGATGTGGGCTGTCCCTTTAAAAGCACTCTATAGACAGAGAGAGGAAGTGTGACAGAGGTAATTCAGCCGTGCTCCGGAGGCCCGACCCACTAGGCAACAGAAGAGAGAAGGTGATGGGACCAGTCCACTGGAGAACCATGGAACGGATGCATAGAGCGTGATGTGATCGGGAGAAGGGCGGTAGCAGGCATAGGCTGCCCCTATAACAGGTTGACCCAAGAGTGATACAAAATACACTGAAGGAGCAATAAACACCAAGCTCTGCTCTCCAGGAATACAAAATCCGTCCTCATAATGGGAGACCCATTTTGAATATAGGGCCAGGTCTGCTCCATGGATTCACATATTCTCGCATATTTTTCAGAGAAACAAAAATAAAAAAAACATAATTTACTACACAAGAACCTGACTAATATTATTTCACCAATTAAAGAAAAAAAAATTAGAAACCCTTAAACTTTCCACTACTAACACGTAAACAATCTGAACAGTACTCTACAGAGAGTGCATTACTTTTTTCTTCTATATTTGATTCTGCTAGGTCTACATTTCTGTGGCTCCTTCCCCCAGTACACAGAGCAAATGCTAATATTTGATATGCATTTATGCAAAGGAACACAGGGTGGTTTGATTCTTAATTTAGAGTGAGGGTCCCAAGGGTTCCAGAGCTGGAAGATAAATTTATTTCTGAACCTTTTCCTTTCTTTGCAATGTGTATTCTTTTTCAGGGCAGTTCGAATCCGATGAGACACCTCAGGTTTGATGATGTAAAAATTGGCAATGTAGAATGGAGTCCTTATTACCGCTACCATTATTTTTTCATTGTACTGTAAGGGGATTTCTGGTAAACAAACACAGAGCTGAATGGAAATTAATCATGTCAAAGACAATTCGGCATAGGAGTAAACTTGCTTTCAACTTTATAAATCTGTTAGAAATCTACATGAACTTGGAATACTGTGAATGAATTGTAACAGATACCATAGAGAATTTCCCAAAACAACAAAACAATATTAGAATAGAACAACATGTTAATGGAGAACTAGGAGAATCAGATTGAAAACCTTGATTTATAAAAGTCAAAGACTTTTAAGACTTAAATAGTCTGTTTAAAACACACTGCACTGTTTGATTTTTTTAAAGTTAAAATATGATCCAAAAATGATTACTTTTTGGTGGCAGATGTCTACTTCTCTGTTTTCTAACATGTAAAATGATCCAAAGCAAATTGCAAACGTTTTGGATTTGCCACAATCCAAATTTTGATACCTAATACAGATCTGAACAAAACCACATTCCAAACTGATTAGTTTAGAACATCCACACTGCACACAGTTTTCTGGAATATTTTGTGTCCATCCCAGTGTTGGCACTATGGATATAAATACTTTCTACACATCACAGAGGATAAGCTCTAAACAAGATGTCTTTTAAATACTCTACATTATCTCTTTGTTATCCACTACCCTGGGTGTTGGCAACAAAAGTTTACCAACAGTCTATGGGGGTAATTTTTTATACTGAAAGTAGGCGAATTTCAGGCGCAAATGGCAGCACAATGGTTAGTAATGGTTCTATCTGTGACTTTGCCCCGCTCACGGCAGGTCTAAAATTGTGGGTGTGGCGTGGGCAGGGGAGAGGCTGGCAGGCCCCTATCAGTTACCATTTTCTACGCCTGTTTTAGGCAAAGAAAAAGGTCTAAATGTAAGACAGCATGGAAGATGTCTTACATCTAGAACTGGTGCTGGATGCCTCAAAGTTATGGAGAGGTCTGGCCTCTTCATAACTTTGGCGGATCCACCGCCAGCTATGGGGCTTTATTAAGACCCGCGTCTAAAACGCTGGTCTTAATAAATGTGCCTCTATATGCCTTAATATGATATATCATTGCTGTTATTCAGTAAATCATTTATCCATGTAGCCATTGTTTGTCTATTTATTCCCGTACCCCTGAATTTACAGTAATTTGAAAATCATTCTTACAACATATCCAATCACTTTATTCACCTTTCTCTTTGGATCCACACAAGAACTTTCTGCAAACCTGACTAGACTTGTCTTATTAGCCAGAGTACTTCAGCAAGATTATACATTCCTCTTATATGTAAAAGGGGTTTGTTGAATTGATAAATGTAATTATTTTTCAGTGGCAGTGCGTTTGTCACATCTTTTCGACCTTAATGCAATCATTTGTTTTAAGCCAGTCCAGGACAATGGACTAGAGAGACTATGGGAAAATTGTTCTGTCTCTTTTCTGCTCTCCAGACCCATTGCTCTTTTGTTGTTTTTTCACCCATTTTACAGTTGGGTACATTTTAACAAAAGGGCCGAAAGTGACTTTTGCTGCTGTAAAGATCGGTCTGCACGCTTGAAGCCACAATCAAGGCTTTGGTGAAAAGCCTGCCGAACCTCTCATAGTAACACAAACTGAATAGAGATTCCAAAAGGCTATTTGCAGGAAATGTATTTTGTGAGTGTCTTATCAGAAAGACCGGAGAATAATGGAGGACAATGGAAAATGCTATTAACGCTTTGACTTCTGGTTTTCTTTTCTCACTGCCCTTTTTCAGTAATATTAAGTATTAGTACATTCAGAGGAAATCATTTTGTTGTATTGGATACGTAACTATAAAAGCAAACATAATGCAAATACATATAGCATAAGAATGCTTGAGTAGATACTTATAGATATATATTATTTCACTTAGCAAAGCACAAAATTAAAGAATTAAGAAAAATATGCAAACATGTTATGAAATGTATCCAAGAACATGGTTCTAATAGGATTTTAATTTTTAGATTACTGTCCAACATATCCAGAAGCAAAATTTTGATGTAAATCTGACTAATCAAGGTACGTTTTCATTCCGCATAGTTGTTGAAATCACTGCCATGGAAAGTGTGAAATTGAAAGTTTTTAATACATAATGCACCATTTGATCCTTATAGTTGAACTGTGTTTACCATAGAAATCAATGGAGGCTGTGGTTGTTCAGTTTCATGACATTGATGACCTATCCTCAGGATAGGTTATCAATTTCAGATTCATAATGCAGCAAAATAAATGACTCCATTTTGTCCAGCCAATAAACATCACTTAGCAGGAAAGCGTCAAGATCCCCGCCAGAACCAATCACAGTAAATGGGGTTCAGCGGTGAACTCCAGTAAGCTGTCTCTTCCAGATCCACTAAACACAAATGTGAACCTAGCTTTATTCATCCAGTTTGAAATGTAGGGACTAGATGAGGATCTCCACAGGAGTGGGATAAGAAGTTTTTTTGGTTAATTTGTTACTATTGATTTACTATGAGACCTCAAGAGTAAGCAGAGGAAAGTATTTTATGGTTTCAGTGAGCTATGAAGATGCTTGGTACTAAGTAGGTCACTGCTGTGCAAAAGGGTTGGAGGTGGATGTGCATATAGGTCCCTACTGTACGTCATCTAGACAACTCCAGCAGTAATTGAACATGGAAGGGAACACAATGCAGGATTTTAAAGAGGTTGTCCAAGTTATATATAAAAAATTGACAACCCCTGTAAGTGGCCTAAACTAACAAATAATTGGATATTCACCTCTTTTATCTCCTGCTTCCCGGTGCTGAGCTCCGGTCTTCATCCCCGCCCTTTGTTTATCTGGCTGCAGTGGTAATGTACTGTGCACACACGTTACTGCTGTAGCCAATCACTGGCCAAACTATTGCAGATCTTCCCAGATGGCAATGTACAGATATAGGCAAGAATGGTGGTTGTAGTACTCCTTCCTTTCTATCTTCCTAAAGTCCCTCTCTGCAGATTCTAAGGCTGGCAACATTATTCTTGCAGTGGCAGCTATAATTCCCAGCAGGGTGGTACAGGATTGAGATATAGTAGGCCATACCGTGTCCAAATGTGAAGGGTGTTTTAGCAATGTTCCTCTCACTGCAGTAAAATCTTAAACAGCAAATACCTTAATACCTTAGTGACTGATTCCAATGCTAGGCCATGCAGACTCCAGACTTTCTCAGTTCTTTCCTTCCTCTTTCTGAAGTACTCTTGGATAACAATGACTTTCTTGTTGAGAGATGATGATTCTCTGGGGACCAGATCTAGTTTTCTGGGGATCGACCAAATGTAGCTGTTCTGACTTCCTTAGCTAACATACAACACACTGACTGACTGAGCTAGGGGCAGATCTAACTTCCCTAACTTCCTGTTGAGGCTGAGTCAAGACCATTAACCCCAATTAATCCATGCAGAGATATGTTGGAGTAATGTATGGCATTTACATATCAGATAACATTAAATAACATTACATGAGAACAATTTGTAAGTACCCTATTTACGAACATGCTACAAAAACTCCAAGTTATAAGAATATTGTACTTTTTAGGTGATATTTTTATGTTGTAATTTTTTTAATTGGAGACCATACTTATTGAAAGCAAGTAGGAAAATGAAGTTTTTGTTCATATACTGCACATAATGCATTACTTTATATGTGACTTTTCTAAATATATAGTAAAATATCAATGTGAAAGCATTCCTTTGTGGGCTATATTAGACTGTATTATGCAGCCTACATCTGAGGGATAGATGGACAAGTTCTTAGCAGTGACGCCTGTGGTAAGTGGTTTCAAGGCAGCCTTTATGTGGTAAGGCCTCAGGTACCAAGATAAGACGAATAAATTGCATGAGGGGTGACAGTCTGACCCTATCACTTTTCCTAATTGGAATCAAGCTAAGATATTATTAATATCATATTTTCATCTAAAAAAAAGAAAGTCAGGTTGCATTTAGAAGATGCAAATTACAGGTCGCAGGAAATTATTTCAAAATGAAATGCTAATAAGTCCTGCTATAAATCCTCAATTAACTAAAATTATCAAAAATGTTAAGACTTCACTTCAGATCAAATACATTTTAAATTGTGTTTTATTAGATGCATATTTTTTTTATTTTTGATGGTAACTTTATTCATTTAAATGGCTATTCGTACTCAAAAGAATGTTTTTGAAATATTTTATTTTTCATTCTGGCTAGTAGATACATTTCCTGTTTCCTTCAGCTCACTTAGCATCTTGTGAGAGCACCCCGATGAGAACAATTGGAGCCCTAACGCCTTCCCCCACCCCCAGCAAACTGTATCTTTGAACTGTTAAACACTTGTGAAGTAACTGGTGACCGCCATGTTGTTATGCTTTGCTATGTTATGCAGGGGCGTAGCCAGGGGCGGACTAGTAACTTATAGTGGCCCTGGAAAAAATACTAAAAGTGGCCCGTTTCGTAGTCGGGTCCAAATTAATGGAAGGCAGGGCCAGCAATACCATATTGTGGTATATTATACCACCTCAACAGAACCAAATACCACAGTCCATCACAAAATACTGCTAGCAGCACAAAATACATCCCCAAAACTTCCGCTGGCTGTGGGGAAGGCTTAGGCGGGCCTGTGGGGCATCGGCACACCTGGAAATTTCCCTGTAAGGTCTATGGCCAATCCGCCCCTGGGCGTAGCTAGAAGTAACTGGGCCCCACAGAAAATTTCTGTACGGGCCTCCACCCCCCCTTCCCCCGAGGGCCCCCCGTTCACCGCCCTCGCACTTCGCAACTAGTCACGATCTAGACCAGACCAGGCTGCCACGCCATCCTTTTCCTATATAAGATATATATAATAATCATACGTTTAATAATGTATGAAGCTGTGCGTTCCCGTGCAAACAAGGCCTGTGGGGGGAAAGGGTGCAGATAAGGGCCAGGGTGGCGCACACAGGGGACAAGGGGGCAGCAGAGACAAGGGCCAGAGAGGCACACACAAAGGCCGGGGGAGGGGGGGCACAGATAAGGGCCCAGGGGCGCAGACCAAGGGGGGTACACAGATAAAGGCCAAGGCCCAGGGGCGCAGACAGGGGCCAGGGAGGCACAGACAGTGGCCTGGGGGCCACAGGCCAGGGCCGGGGGGCACAGACAAAGCCCAAAGGGATGCAGATAAGGGGGGGGCTAGGGGGCACAGACAAGGGCCGGGGGGCGCAGACAAGGGCCAGGGTGGCGCACAAAGGGGCCAAAGGGGCAGAGACAAGGGGCAGGGAGGCGCAGACAACCCCCCGGTGGTTGGGGGGGTTAGGGGAAGATGGTTGCGGCAGGGGTGGCGTTAAATGGATGGATGATGTCTGATGATAGACAACAGCAGGCCGGACGTGGATGCCTGGCCTGAAAAACTGTATTAATTATTAAATAATTATAAAACTTCACTGACACACTGCCGGATGCCGGGTCCCTTGTCAGCCCAGGCCCCGAAGCAGCCGCTTCCCCTGCTTCCCCTGTAGTTACGCCACTGATGTTATGCTTTGTGCAATAGTATTTGCCATGTTGTACAGGGTGTCATGTTGTATGTGAAGCCTAACATGCATTTAAATAGTGTACTGCCTGAATGAGACAGTATAAAAGAAAACAAAAAATATTTAATTGAGAAAGATCATTAAAAAAAGGGCTACACCAGACAATTGGAAACTGTATCCTATAGAAACTATATACAAGCGATATAATGCATATTTCTCTCCTTCTGGTATATTGGATTTATGGGATACAGGGGTCATCACATGCACACCATGGATATTGGTGCATGTGAATAGGACTTGATATAGGGATAACTAACCGGACACTAATGACCCAATTCCAAAAAGAAATGGTATTAAAGCGTAGCAGTGTCAGTAGTGATCGCTTACATCACTCAGGCACTGTAAAAGGCTAAGAGTATCAGAGTGCCAAGGGAGTGAGCGTAAGTATTTCCATATGGGGCTAGTCATAAATCATCTCTTTACTCCCTCTAATATTTCACTTGACATTTGATACATTGTAAGTAATGCCCAATGTGGTGAAACAAAATATACTATTCTGAAATCTAGCTGCTTTGTTTATATTCACACCAAACCACCCTAGTGGTTACTATCAAGTGCACTGATCTGAGGTCTGATGTGGGGATCTGACATCAAGGTCTAATGGGGGTCTGATTTGAGGTCTGATACTGGGGTCTAATTTGAGGTTTGGTATGGGGATCTGACATGGAGTTCTAAAGGGGGTTTCATCTGAGGTCCTGATATGGGAGTCCAACATGAAGGTCTGATGGGGGTCTCATTTGCAATTTTATATGGGGGTCTGATCTGAGCATCTGATAGGGGGTATGAGGATCTGATCAGGGGTCTGTCCTAAGATGTGAAATCGGGGTCTGGTTAAAAGTCTGATATGGGGTTCTGATTTGAGGTCTCATATGGGGGTTTGATCTGATATGGGGGTCCAATCTGAAGATTTGATATGGAGCTATAATTTGGGTTCTGATATGGGGGCCTGATTTGAGGTCTGATTTGGGGGTCTGATTTGAGGTCTGATTTGGGAGTCTAATTTGAGGTCTAATATGGGGGTGTGATCTGGGGACCTAATGTAGTTGTCTGATCTGAAAAATAAGGGGGTATTAAGGGGGGGTTGTACTGGTGCACCTTATAAAGGGGTATTTTTTTATTGGCAGATTTTATAAGGGTTATTTTTCCACTGGCACACATTAAAAGGGCTTATTTTTGTACTGGCACATATATGGGGTATTTTTCTACTGCCACACATTATAAGGAAAAGTATTAGTACTGGGGGAGGGGGGCTATGGGGAGCATGATTACTAGTATGGGCACAATGGAGCATTATTACTATTGGGGGCACAGTTAACACTATGCACTCTGGGAGATAAATATTCTTATTGGTGGGAATTTTGGGATCATTATTACAGAGGGGGGTACCCTGGCACAGTATCAGCTTAGCACAATTATTTTGGTGGACATTGGGGGTCATTTATTAAACAGAAATTGTAATAATTAATTTTATTAAACAGAAAAAAATTCTGGCACAGATTGTAGCGCTGTAACAGCGGCTGCTGTCTGCTGATGTTCCCCTGCTTATGGTGTGGTCCTGGGCTCAGTCTTCAGCAGTGATCTGATGCTGAGGTTTCCAGTCACTGCTGCAGTCCTGGACTTTGTCCTTGTAGGCATAGTTTGTTCTGGAATCCACTCCATGGTTTCCTTCCAGCCCTGGCCACAACATGCTTTCTGCTTGTTCGTTGTAGCACTTCCTTAAGGGCTGGCGCATATCACTTAATGTGTTTTATGGGTTAGCTCATGTCACCTTGCTGACCAATTCTAGCCCTCCTGCACATATATAAGTGGCTCAGACCCAGGTGCCTGACCATCAAGGTTATCTCTGATTGTGTTCCTGTTCACTTGACCCGTGCTTGTGTTCCTGGACTCTGCTACCTGCTTGATCCCTGCCTGCTTTCCTTCACTCTACTGTTGCCTGACCTGTACCTGTGCCGCCTGCCCTGACCTATTGCTTGTTTGACTTCGCCTCTGCCTCATCCATTGGCCCTGCACTGATGCTCCTGGTTACAAATCGGCCTGCTGACTACGTCTGTATCGCTAGTACCTTGCTCTGGTACCTCCTGGTCTGTGAGGACCAGCTGCCTCGTGTGGCAATACTCCTCAAGAGGTAGTGACCTGGTGTTCCCCTCTGAAAAGTCTATCCCCACCATCAGGGGTACTGTGAAGAATGAGGGGTTCAATTAAACAACGCCCTTAGAGGACGTAGGGCACGTGGCACAGTGGGTTCACACCCGATGGTTTGTGACAAGCGCAAAGGTCCTTTGTGCCACAATCTGTGACTTCTGCCCGCTCACACAAGGTCTATAAGTGGGTGTGGCATGGGTGGGGAAGAGGACAGGCCGGCAGGTCCGTCTCATTTACCATTTTCTGTGCCTGTTTAAGTAGTAGACCATGGTCTAAACGTAAGACATTTAGGAAGCTGTCTTACATTTAGTCGTGGTGGGGATCTGCTGAAGTTATGTAGAGGCCGGCGCCTCTTCATAACTCCGGTGGATCCACTGCCATGTATAGGGCTGATTAAGATGTAATAAATGTGCCCCATTTTTACACTATTAGCGTCAGGGGCAGTATTTTCTGGGCACAGTTATTTTGTAGGGCACTATGTACCAATAATAATTGAATGCGGCACTACCTGTATTACTATCTGTACTAGTATTTTCAGGGTGACTGTTTCTGCTGTATAGTATTGGGGAGCATAGTGGGCACAGTATTGGGAGTGGCAGGATGGGGTGTTCAGAAGGTGGGACGGATGATAGAAAAGTAGGAAATTAAGATATCTGTTTGTCAAACTGCAGAGACAAGAGATGTATGTAGCTATGTCTGTAGATATCAAAGCCAGGTAGCTGCTGATCATAGGATGCATCAAAAGAGGCACAGGTGCACCTACTGAAAACATACAGATAACACATATGTAATACTGTAGCACTCGTGTTTAAGTAAACATAGCACAGCTGGAGCAGTTTGAGAGGCAGGAAACTAACATAATAAGTGGAATAGGTAGACTTCAGTTCCCATAATGATCATGATATGCAATTGCAGCAAGCCCCTGAGGAGCCGGAGGAGAGGATGGTAGTGGTAGTGGTAATGATGTTTCACAGTGGTTTCCTTCAGGCCGTTGCTCCCTAGGGCCGGTGCAATAAATGGAAGGCACACCCTTTTGTTCCTCAGGGCACCCCCTGTAGTTGGGGCTCCTGCCTGATGGTAGTTTGGGGTGGTTGTATGGGTGTCTGGCAGGAGGTGCAGTAGTACAGTGTCCAGCGTATGGTGTGGTAGGAGTCAGGAATCCAGGCCAGAGGTAGAAGAATAAAGGTCTCTTTTACTTGAGTGCAAAATAGGAGTTGTAGTACATTCAACAATAATCTGTACGCAGTGCAAATCTTTTTTTCCAGATAACAAGGTATGGAGGCTTGTACAATGGCAAATAATGGCACTCTTTTGTTACATTATCTTGCTAAAGTCTCACTTTCTAGAATATCTGTCTGGTAAATGTAATTTGGCAATCATAGCTGTATTATGGCCAGTACATGGTTAAGTGTGATGGGTGTCTTAACTGTAGTCCTTGATAAGCAGCAAAGTCTGTATAGCTGTAATCGCAAGTTACCTTGCTGACTCCTATGCTTTAGCCATGCAGATTCTGACTTCTTGTCGTTCTTTTCTCTCTGTCTTTGCTTCTGTAGCAGAAGCAGTAACTTTCTCAGAGATTGGCTAGTCTCTGGATCCTTAGGACATGGACTGTCTTCTCCCCATTCACTCACTAGACTACACTCCTCATCTAGACAGGAAGTCACACCAGCCCACTCCTGCCAAGAGAGGAAGGAAAATGGTGGTTAACTCTGTCCCTGCCAACTAAACAAGGTCCTGCTGGGTGTACATAACATTAAATGACAGTACATAGTATTACATTACAAACCATTTGCAGATATCCCTGTACTGGGGTATGGCTCAATCTGTAAAAGAGACATCTCAGAACTAATCAATGTGTATAAATATATTAAAAGTAGATGCAGAGATCTGTCCATTCTCTGAAATGTAACTATAACAAGAGGAAAGAAGATTTATACACTAACATATACAAGGATTCTTTACTGTAAGAGCGTTGAGACCATGGAACGTGCTGTCAGAGGAAGAGGGAATATAATATTATGAGTAATTCTATCTAGGTTACTATAGGGGGTTGTTGATCTAAGGATATTGCCAGATATGGAATCAGGGAGGATTTATTTTTTCTTAAAGGGGATTCTGTGATTGCTATGGTGTTTAACAGTTATGATCATGTAGTTATTTACCTCATGTACATATTCCTCATGTTTTGTGTTCTTTCAACTTGGACTTTTGTGACCTGTTTTCACCCTGTGAACAATTCTAGTTAGTTTGCATCCTGTAGGTAGCACTTCCAGTTTCTGTATCCAACTAAACCCATAATGCATGTCTCGTTTCTCTGCCACAGTTCCAGCACCACCCCTTACAATGTTTAGCTAGTTTATAGCACTTCCCACCCAGCTAGTTGCATAGACACTCTCCTATCACTGATCATGGACATAACATCACAGGAAATAAAAAATAATGGGGGCTACATAAGGGGCATTAATCTGTGTGGGACACTTAAGCGGCATCACTCGGGGGACACTTGAGAGGGAAAAAAAATGTGGGGATCACTTTATGGGGCATCATACTGCGTGGAGTCTACTTATGGGGACATGATACTGTATGGGGCCACTTAAGGGGACATCATACTGTGTGTGTGGGGCGGGGCACTTAGATGACAGCACTTTGTTCTGGAAGCATTTAAGGGGACCTTATTCTGTATGGGGGCACTTAAGGAATCATCCTACTGTGAGGGGGCACTCAGGGGAATCATACTGTGTGGAGAAGCACTAAGGAGGCATCACACTGTGTCAGGAGCACTAAAGGAGCATCTTACTAACAACAAGGGGGCAACAAGGGATCACCCTGCTGTAAGGGGGAACTTTGGGAACAACCTACTGTTAGAAGGCACTTAGGGGGCATCTTACGATGTGGGAACACTAAAGGGATATTATACTGTCTGAGAGGCACTAAGATGCATCATTATTGTTAGGTGGCACTGAGAAGGAATACTTACTGTGTGTGAAGGCACTAAGGGGGTGCAATTATTGTTGTGCTACACTACATTGGTGTTCTACCTCCTTAAGTTTTTTTCACCCTACAGCAGACCCACATATGTGGACTTTTACAAAAAGAGACTTGAGTACCTATGGTCCAACAGTCCAAAGTTTGAATACTCTAACTTTAAAGAATCGTTTCAAAGGTTGATTTTTAAACATTTCTTTACCTTTTCCTTCATTGTGATTTTTTGCTGCTATTTTTTTATTTTTTATTTTTGGATGTCACATTATTGATATGAATTTACATGGTCTTTATATCATTTTCTTACATATACATTTATTCGGTTAATTGTTTTTGCAAATTACACTTCGTTGTTTGGCAATTTTGGTCTAGCACATTAGTTATCCCTATGGAGAAAACATTATTACAAGGCCTTTGTGCCTTTGTTTTGTCTAGTCAGTTTGTACCAACACATATCATCCATTTTTTTAAAACATTTTTAATGGGTACATGTTCCTTTTTGTGGGTAATAAAAGGTTACTATTTTGATGTTGGATGTGAATACTGTGCTTTATGCATAGCTTTTTGTATTTTCATTGATTTGATATTTGATGCATGTATTGCACCCCACATATTATTGGCTTTTGGCCCTCTTCTTCCATAAAAAAACTGGGGCAAAACTAGACAATGGCATAAAATAGCAAAAGAAGTACCACTGACCTGTTGAATTCCCTTCACTCCAGCCCCACTGCTCTGGTGCTCTTTGCTAGGCTTCACATGCCTGTAGGCCATGTAGGCCAGCCATAGCCATCACTGTGACATCATCACTGCAGTCCTGTAAACGTAGACTGAGTAGTGGTGCTGGAGCAGTGGGTGATTCGACAGGAAGACTTCCCAATCCATGTGTTCCAAAATGCAAAATTTATACATATTTGAAAAATTATCTTTACATCTACATAATTACATATAAAGGCTTTATAAGAACAGTTTCCATTAAGCTATTTGTATGTTCCTATGTAAATGTTATGTTTTTTTTGAGATTTTTTAACTGATTGACTAGAGATGAGTGAATCTTTAAAAATTCGCTTCGGCGAATATTCGCCAAATTTTTAAAAAAGATTAGCCCTGTATAAGATTCGTTTTAAGTTGAGTCAAAAAATATTCGCGAACATCCCCGCGAATACGTATGCAAGAGTTTACAAAGGGCGTACGAAGCTTTAGTGTATTATTGTCTAGGCACTAATAACGAACATACAGTAAAAGTACGCTACTTAACTGAATACATACGCATTAGCGTACAAATTATCAGATGCGTAGCATTAGTGCACAAATTATATGATGCGTACGTATCGTCAGTGTAGGAAATAACGAAGATTCATATCGAATCTATGAAGTGGCGAATAGATTCGCTCATCTCTACTGATGACCTATCCTCATCAGTATTTGATCACTTACTGATGATTTATCCAGAGGATAGGTCATCCATAAAAATATCTTGGAAAACCCCTTTAATGTTTATTGATCAGTTTGGTCACAGAATAACCCTTCTTATGAAACAACTGTGTCATCTACAGGGTATTAACAAAAGTATCAATACAATAAAACGTTACTACAGATATTGCCGCTTTCAGGGTTACATTTCATTGCCTATTTCTGAACTGTAGAAGTAAATAGTTTGCTTTGCCTCCACATATGTACGTATACAGTACATTCAGATTTTTTTCTGATCCTCTTGACATTGAAGGGGTTACATCTCTAATGTAACCTTAGTGTTTGTCCTTGGTTACATTTTATTCCCAGATACCACTTTTCCCCTGTAGCTCCCTAAATTTGTTCTGACTGCTCCTGTTCGCTCATACATAACAAAAGCAGCAAGTCAAGCGGTAATGAGAACAGAAATGGGAAAGGAGTAAGTCCATGTGGACATTAAGTTCACAATCCTATTCAAGCGAGGGGGGCTTTGGACCCTGGCCATCTGTGCAGCAGGGAAAATGAAGGGGACAGTAATGGACAGAAAAGTTGAAAATGATGTGTATGGCTGACAGAGTCCGACAATGACAGAAATAGAATCTTAAAGGTTTAGGACGAAGGCTGGAAAATGGTAGCCTTAAGAAGTCCTTGTGAAATGTGGAACTTTAGTTAACTTTAAGTACAGCATATCAAGTGATTAAATTCTATAATACTATTTTCATTGGAAACATTGTACACTGCAAAAATTAACCGTGAATTAGTATAAGTATGAATTTCATAATGATTTCTCATATGGAAAAATTTGGACCATCTAAGGGCAAAGTGACTAAATGTGAACATCACGCCAAATGATTATTAGAATACTGTAAAGCTTCCCCTCAAATTTCAATATAGATTGTCTTCAGATGCTGTGATCAAATGTAACCATGAAATCTGGGCGGCCAAAAAACGGGAGCACTCGGCCATGTAACAACTCCCCTGAAAAAGGGTTGTGGGAGACGGATGTAGTGTGCAGCAGCCACTATCCTCCTGAGTGACAGAAGGCTAACAAACATTAGTTCCTATGGAGAGCCTGTCTGTGGCAGGGCTCCTTAGTATCACAGTGTAAGGCCTCTTTCACACGACAGTATTTTTTGCGGGCTCCGATCCGCATTTTTCACGTGAAAAATGCAGACCCATTAATTTCTATGGGTCCGCAAAAAAATACTGAGAACATACTGTGTGCTGTCCGCATCCGTTTGCCCGTTCCGTAGCCCCGCAAAAAAATAGAACATGTCCTATTCTTGTCCGCAAAACGGACAAGGATAGGCATTGTTACAATGGATCCGCCAAAAAAAACGGATGCCATACGGACGACATCCGTTTTTTTTGCGGATCCACAATTTGCGGACCGCAAACCACAACGTTCGTGTAAAAGAGGCCTAATTGTCATAGACACCAAAGCTAATGCATTGGATTCTATGAGAAAAAAAATCTAATGATTGCTTGTTCTAGTTCACTAGCGGGACTATTAAAAAGTGCAAAAAAAATTATTTAAAAAAAATATATTTAAAAAAACAATAAACGAAATATAAAAATTCAAATCACCCCCCTTTCCCCAAAATTGAAATACAAAATGCATAAACAATTTAAAAAATAGACTTAATGGGCAACGCCATGTGTAAAAATTCCCGTAATATTAAAATATAAAAATATTTATACCATACATCAAACGGCAAAACGAAAAAAAGTCAAACTGACCAATTTGCTGTTTTTGGTCACTTTGCCCCCGACAAAAAAATTGAATAACGATATAATCATAGCTCCGTACTGATTAAAATAAAAAAGTAATGCGGATAAGAATATGGTGATGGAAAGAAAAAATTAAATTTTTCCAAAGTTTTAAATTTTTTTCAGTATTAAGACAAGAAAAACTATACAAATGTGGTATTGTTGTGATTGTACTGACACGTAGAATGAAAGTAACAGGTCAGTTTTACCACATAGGAAATGTAAAAACAAAGCCCATAAAACTGTGGTAGAATTGTGTTTTTTATAATTCCACTTCATTTGGAATTTTTTCCTGCTTCCTACTGCATAGTATTCAACTGTAAATAGTAAATAGAAAGTACAACTTGTCCCACAAAAACAAGCCCTTATATGAATTGAAAATTGTCCAGTCATTAAGGGGTTAAAAAAGAAAATGTAAATTGTGCAAGGTCTATGGCAATATATATCCTGCTGGTGATGCTGGCAAATATGTTTACTTATAAACATATTAACTGAAGAAAATTTGCAACAGGTTTTGGGGAAAAAGTACTGTCTTTTTAAAAATTGATGTGCAGTGCAGCGTCTGTAATCCTGTCTTTCTATCAAGTAATTCAATCTACCTAACTACTGTATTTTTCGCCCTGTAAGACGCATCGGCCCTTAAGACGCACCTAGGTTTTAGAGGAGGACAATAAGAAAAAATATTTTTCATTAGATCTGAGGTCAGACCAGCAATCAGACCCCCAATGTTAATCAGACCTCAGATCGCAGCCCCAATCAGACCCCCAATGTTAATAAGACCATCAATCAGACCCCAAATGTTAATAGGTCCTCAAAAAGACTTTAGCTCACACCCCAAAGTGAATGACCCCCAATCAGACCTCAGATATGAGGCCTAATATAAATCGGACCACATTCAGACCTCAGATCAGACCCCCAGTCTCAAATCAGCCCCCCATGCCTCATTTGATCAGTCACCAGCCTCATATCAGCCCCATGCCTCTTTTGATCAGCCCCCAGTCTCATATTAGCCCCCATGCCTCTTTTGATCAGCCCCCTGCCTCTTTTGATTAGCCCACATGCCTCTTTTGATCAGCCCCCATTGCCTCAGATGTGTCCCATGCCTCAGGTGACTTAAAATAAAAAAAAAATCACTTACCTCTCCTGCTCCAGGTGCCGCCACTCCATACCGCCAGCGCTCTTCTTCCTTCTCCTCTGTCGACTTTGCTGCGAACCGGCATGCACAGCGTGAGGTCACAGAGCGCCCTCACGCTGTGCACAGCCACTGCACAGGCAACAGAGGAGGACCAGGAAGCAGTCAGTACAGAGCCTTCACGGGGAGGGCTGTATTCACCACTTCCTGGTCCTCCGGTACTAATGGGCACTTCCATAATAGAAAAGTTCATTCGTATTCACCCTATAAGATGCAGGGAGAAAAAGACTGCGTCTTATGGGGCAAAAAATATGGTATATCTTCCCTAACTGTCCCTGTAAGACTCTAAACTCACTGTCCTGTGTGTCTAATCACTGTCAGTGACAGGCATGTCATATCACATTAGTGGCCTAACTCAAAATGGCGCCTCTGCTGGGACCTTACATAATGCCTAATAGATAAGTCAATATCATATCTCCTGATTGGCTGTGAGGGTAACTGTAAGGCATTATGGGCAATCCTGCTGGCCTGGGCCCATAGGAGTGACATTCACAGTGCCCGTATAACAATGACATCCACAAAACCCCGATAACAGTGACATTCACAGTGCCCATAAAACAGTGGCATCCACAGTACCCGTATAACAGTTACATCCACAGTACCCCCATAACAAGGTTTGCCATCTTTCCCAACAAAATATACTGGCCAAGTTAAGCCACACCCCAAAGTGACTGTGGTTGTGTGGGTGTGGCTTAACATGGGGTGTTAAGTCGCTATGTCATAATGTGGTTCCCAGTATTAATAATGCCCCCATTAGTGGTCCCCAGTAATTAATGCCCCCATTAGTGCCCCAGTAGTAGTAATGCCTCCATTACTGCCCCCATAATTAATAATGCTCCCATTAGTGCCCCCTAGTAATATTAATGCCCCAATTAGTGTCCCCCAAAATTAATAATGTCCCCATTAGTGCCTCCCAGACTTAATTATGCCCCATTAGAGCCCCCAGTAATAGTAATGCCCTTATTAGTGCCCCCCAGAATTACTAATGCCCCCATTAATGCCCCCAACATTAATAATGCCCCCATTACAGCCTCCTAGTAATATTAATGCCTCCATTAGTGCCCGCAGTAATATGAATTCCCCCATTTTTGTCCCCAGTAATAGATAAGATAGATAGATAGATAGATAGATAGATAGATAGATAGATAGATAGATAGTTATCATTATCAATATTATGCTGAATGATATAACCCGTACCAATATAATCGTCTCTTTAAAACAAGAACATACAAAAGATGCGAAAGATAGAAAGAAATATATTGGTTAGTAATTCTTACTGACTGCTTATGATAACACACAAGAACATTGATTTAAATTTTCCGTAGATTTGTTCAATTTCCTTTTCTAATATACTTTTGACAATATACTGTACGAGTGCTAATTTACAATTCTCACTACACAACCCTTATGTAAAGTCTGGTTGAGCACCTACAACTTTAAAGATATTAATGAGTAGACGACCAGGATAACATTAGCCGTCCCAATCCTTCATGTAAATCATGCAGACCTTCAGGGAGCACGCACGACTCCGTCCCACAAGTCAGATGTATAATACTGATACATTTTCACTATTACAAATTAATCTCGGAGGATTTATTACATTTTAGAACTAGAGAAGGAAGATCAGAGGCTTTGAGGAAGATCTACAACTCCAACTAACTTAATGGTTGAATATGGCTTGGTCTATGTATAGGGTTAAAAATGTTACATGGGTTGGAATTTAATGTTGGCGAATGTTAAGAAAAGTGATTTTTTTCTACTATTAAAATACTATTAACCCCTTAAAGGCATGACCTACATTTTTTTTAAATTTCCATCTACGAAGCTGTATGACAGTCTGTTTTTTGCAGGGTGAACTGTATTTTTTGTCGGTATCATTTTGGGGTATGTAATATATGACTTTTGGATCACTTTTAGTTACTTTTTTGGGGGACAAGGTAATCAAAAAATTGTGAATCCTGAATTTTTTTTCCCATTATGGTGTTCACCACACCGGAAAAATACTTTAATATTTTAATTGTTTGTTAATTTTGTGATGAAATGATACTAATTATCTTTATTTTTCTATTGTTTAATTTTATGTTGAATATTAGATTGGGGTGATTTAAGTTTTTAACACTTTAAAAAAAAAAAAAGTTTTACATTGTTATTTGTAGTCCCCTTAGGGAACTTGAACAGGTGATCTTCTGGTTGCTTGTCCCATAGAATGCTATTGTAGTCTATGGGATTCTGAGAGAATGCCTTTTCATGCAGTTAGTCATGACAAACCTGGGAACATTTAGAAGGTGGTAGGCTGTTATGGTGACCAATCGGAACAATTTCGCTGCAGGGGCTCCGATTAGAGGACACAGGGAGCCAAATTAGAAGCATTATTAACAGCGGCATCTGTGGGGTTAAATATAGGAAATATGGACAACGCCTTTAAGGATACAGCTTTTTATTTGTTCTGTTTTTTTCATCCCACATTTTGAAATCCAAAACTTTATTATTTTGCCATCAAAGTAGCCATAGGAGAGCTTTTACTTTGCAGGACAACCTGTATTTTTTGTTTTTTGTACTGGCTCTATTTTGGGGTGAATATAGTACAAATATAATGTACTCTCTAAAGTATAGAAACGTTTATTAACTTGTTTTTTTTCAGGGCTGGAGTTTGATGAGCTTACATAATAGAAACCACCCATAAATTACTCCTCCATTTTAGAAACTACACACTTCAAACTATTCAAAACTGATTTTAGACATGTTGTGAACCCTTTAAAGGAGTTTTCTGCGATTTTTATATTGACACACTTTTTGATTGCTTCTTCTTCAAGACTACAATTCACGTGGTGTTGAATGTCTCGGAAGTCATTCACTTGAATGGGACCAGCGCTTGCAGAGAGTGCACAGTGTAATATGGAAGAGGTAGCAATGCTCATACGAACGTTGTATCCTCTTCAAACAGCTGATTGGCGCTGGTGCCGTGTGTCGGACCCCCACGGATCTGATATCCTGAGGATAGGTCCGCAATATGTAATGGCTGATTACCCCTCTAAGATACAAAAACAGTTAGCTATGCAAAATAACATCTCTATACAATTGAAATAGTTTCCTTTATGAGTGAATTGCAACCTTCAACAACCAAAATTCTATTTTTACATATACCCTGCTATTATTATTTCAACCGGAGATCGCATCTGGTAAGAGAATAATTATATTCCCAGCCAGTTCAGCGCAGAAGTTGTGTTCCCTATCCCTCATCTTACCTCTCTCCCTCCTACTTTCTGCCTTGAAAGATTCGTCCTCTTAATTTTGTTTAGAAATGTGAAGAGCAAGTTCAGTGATGATTATAGATTTTATCTGAGAGTCTGATTTTCATTTCCCTCTGTTCTTATATCAAACATGAAATGGGAACGATAGAGAGAGAGCGCGTTAGCTATGCAGGTAATGAGATTTTATATTAAAAAGAATAAATTAAACTTATACTGTATGAGGCAATTGAGGAAATGAATCGTGTGTGTTTTTAAAAAGGAAGACTTTTATATATTAAAAAATCCCCTGATAGCTGGGGTGATCCCCCACCAAAAAAAAAGAGAAAAAAAAAACAATTTTAAAAAAGATAGCAATTCTTTACTTGTTCTGAAATAAGAGAAGTAAAGATAAGGAGGTCCATAAGTTCACTTTAGGATTTAAGGAAACATAGGTCAGTGTGAGCTACCATAACCCGGTCTTGATTAGTCCTGTGCTGCCAGAGGAGGCATGTAAGTTATGACAATGAGCAAGTCTCATCTCCTCATCTCTAATGATCTGCCTCTTTCGGCAGTTCATACGCCAGAATAAAATCTACATCAGCTCAGAGCTGCCATAGACTTCAGGAATTATTTGTTCTAGTTTCTGTTTTAAAAAATTATGCATTAACCAGGGTTGATGTCCCCGCCTCTGCAACGCCCTGACTCACTCCCCTTTTACATAGACTTGGCAAGGGCAGATTGCAACTAGAGAAGTCGCAAATGCATTAAAAAGTCACAAATCTGCTAAATGCTCCAAAAGGAGGTATAAGGGGAATGATAAATTCTCCCCATGTTGTTTTTTGTGAGCCATTGGTTTTGTTAGAAATAGGTGAATTCCTGTAAATTCGATTCCAGTCCCATTCAACTGAATGGACCATCCAATTAAAATTGATTCGACTCGAATCGAAATTGCCTTGAAACGCTGTGGACAACATTTTGTTTGTCTCAGTGATATAAAACAGAGGGTGGTTATTAAAGGGTTATTTTCATCTTAGACAATGGGGGCATATCGCTAGGATATGCTCCCATTGTCTGATAGGTGCAGGCCCCACCTCTGGGACCTGCACTTATATCGAGAACGGAGCGGGAAAATGAACGGAGGGTGCACTGCGAGTGCGCAGCTGCCCTCCATTCATTTCTATGGGGCTGCCGAAAATAGCCAAGCACTGACTCGGCTATTTCCGTCGGCTCCATAGAAATGAATGGGAGTGGTGGCCGCACATGCGCCGTGCGCTCCCATTCATCTCTATGGGAGAAGCAGGGAGCTGAGCCTGGTGGTGGCCGGACCCTGGGATACCCGAGGTCCTCCAGGCACAGCGCTCCCTGCTCCGTTCTCGATGTAGGTTTGGGACTCGCACAACAGACAATGGGGGGCATATCCTAGCGATATACCCCCTTTGTGGAAATATCCCTTTAATGGTACACACAGATTGGGTCACTATTCTCTTCAATATATTTATTAATGATTTTGTAGAAGGTTTACACAGTTAAATATCAATTTTTGCAGATGAAACTAAACTGTGTAAAGTAATTAACACAGAGGAGGACAGTATACTGCTACAGATGGATCTGAATAGATTGGAGGTTTGGGCAGAGAAGTGGCAGATTAGGTTTAACACTGATAAATGTAAGGTTATGCACATGGGAAAGAATAATGCAAGTCACCAGTACATACTAAATGGTAAAACACTGTGTAACACTGACATGGAAAATGACTTAGGAATTTCAGTAAACAGCAAACTAAGCTGTAGAAACCAGTGTTAGACAACTGCTGCCAAGGCCAATAAGATAATGGGTTGCATCAAAAGGGGCATAGATGCCCGTAATGAAAACATAGTCTTGCCACTTTGCAAATCACTAGTCAGGCCACATATGGAGTACTGTGTACAGTTCTGGGCTCCTGTGAACAAGCAACTGAAGTAATAACTGCAATGGGTGGACTACAGTGCCCAGGAAGATTATCAAAATATGTAACTGTGTATAAATATATCAGGGGTCAGTACAGAGATCTCTCCCATCATCTATTTATGCCCAGGACTGTGACTGTGATGAGGGGACATCCTCTGCGTCTAGAGGAAAGAAGGTTTGTACACAAACATAGAAGAGGATTCTTTACAGTAAGAGCAGTGGAACTCTGCCTGAGGAGGTTGTGATGGTAAATTCACTAAAGGAGTTCAAGAGGGGCCTGGATATATTTCTGGAGTGTAATAATATTACAGGTTATAGTTACTAGAGAGGGGTCGTTGATCCAGGGAGTTATTCTGATTGCCTGATTGGTGTCGGGAAACAATTTTATCCCCCTAAAAATGAGGGAAATTGGCTTCTACCTCACAGGGTTTTTTTTGCCTTCCCCTGGATCAACTTGCTGAATAACAGTTTGAACTGGATGGACAGATGTCTTTTTTCAGCTTTACAAACTATGGGGCACATTTATTAAGACCGCCGTTTTAGACGCCGGTCTTAATAACCCCGTATACCTGGAGGTGGATTGGCCGGAGTTATGAAGAGACGATGTTATTTTAGGCCATTTACAGGGTTTGCCTGAGTTTTTATATAACTCAGATAACCCAGTTAATTATATCTCAATGATTAAAAAATTAAAACAAAATATTCAAAATATCTCAATTTATTCAGTATCGAATATGAGCAACATGAACAGAAATACAGAAATACACACTTAAAGCCTTGGCATGTTAGCAATGAGGCTATTAACCGCTTTAGGACCCAGCAATTTTCCGTTTTAGTTTTTTAATCCCACCCTTCCTGGAGCCATAATTTTTTTTTTTTTCTATTCAACTAGCTGCATGAGAGCTTATTTTTTGCAAGACAGGTGGTAGTTTCTAATGGCACCATTTAGTATTGCATACAATGTAGTGGGAAGCTTGAAAAAATTCCAATTGGGATGGAATTGGAAAAATAAAGCACAGGCAGGGCTTGATTGGAACTTCGCCATGGCAGGCCACAACTTGATTTTTAAGGTTTCGTGTAGCTAAAAACTTTACTTTCAATCTGGCCTTTACGCTGCTTCCACATGCCATACACTGAAGCTAGGTGCTTGAAAATTTGATCACTTGCAGATCTTGGCATCACCTTCTGCGTCCTCGATTTGGATAAACTTGCAGCTTGTCCTTCTTGGTATTGTAATTTCAGTGATAAGTGAAGTAGTGCAGATTATTATTAGAAATAAGCAAATCACTAAAAATTTGATTCGGGTTCAGCTTGGCTGAATCGTTTGTCCATTTCGATTAACCAAAAGTGCTCCAATTGGCCTGAAAATTTGTGTATGACACTTTTTTTCGCTCTTGTTTCTCTCTTTTTTTAATTTGTTGTTTAATTTATTTCTCTCTCCAAGTATTCAGATCTACCTAATGTGGGTCAAATCCAAGTTTGCAATCAATTTTTTTTTGCAATTTGCTCTCATTACTAATTACTATCTATAGCTATAATAGATAGTAAATATGTAATTTTTTTCCAGGAATGTTAACTTTTTTCCAATGGATCATTTTGATCCACAGATTCCTTATACTAAATACTGTATTTTTCGCCCTATACCACCTGCCCATAAGACACACAGTTTTAGAGGAGGAAAATAAGAAAAAAAATTCATTAGACCTCAGAACAGACCACCAATCAGACTCCCAATGTTAATCAGACCTCAGCTCAGACCTCCAATGTTAATAAGATCTGCAATCAGACCTCAGCTCAGACCACCAATGTTAATAAGACCTGCAATCAGACCTCAGCTTAGACTCCCAATGTTAATAAGACCCCCAATCAGACCTCAGATCAGACCCCAGATCAGACCCTCAATGTTAATAAGACCCCATTCAGACCTGAACTCAGACCCCCAATATTCATAAGATCCCCAATCAAACCTCAGATCAGACCCCCAATGTAAATGACCCACAATCAGACCTCAAATCAGACTCCAAATGTGAATGACCCCCAATCAGACCTCATATCAGACCCCCAATGTGAATGAGCCCCAGTCAGACATCAGATCAAACCCTATGTTTATCAAAGTTCAGAGCACACACACGAAAAAAAAAAAAATCAACTCACCTCTCCTGCTCCAGATGTTGCCACTCCTGAGATCTAGCTCTCTTCCTGGTCTTCCTGCCTGGCTATGCTGTGACACAAAGTCGCACAATGTGAGGTCACCTAGCGCACCAATGTTCTCACGCTGTGCGCAGGTCACAGCACAGCGTGTGGCCAAGGAAGACCAGAAAGTGGTGAGTACAGGACCCTAGGAGCAGTGCATTCACCGCTCCCCATTCCTCCTGTACTAATGAGCACTTCCATTGATATTCGGGGGGGAGTGTGCTTTATAGGGTGAAATATACGGTATGTTTTTTTGTGGCATACAATTTTCAAAAATTTTTATATTTTTTTATTAAAAATTGGGTTTGCTCAATCTTTTCTTTTTAATTTGGTAATGTTTTAGCATGTTACTTTTTTAAAATTTATTTTTTAAGTAAATTATTTCAAAAACAGTCACCATAGTCCGTAACATAATTAGCAAATAAAAAACATAATTATGAAAAAATAAAACATAATTATCAACTTTTGCTGTGTTCCTTTTTGCACATTGCTATAGGATAGTATTTATAGATGTGCGCAATGTTGTAGTGAGATGATCATAAAAACCTAAAACAGACCCCAAGAATCTTCAATACATTTTAAAGGCCAAAAGATTAAATTCTTGTCAGGCTACCTCTTCTTCAGTTCCTTAATCACCTTTAGACACATTTCAAAAGACATCAAAACCAGTGCTCTGCGTTAGTTTTGTTTGTGAACATAGAGATACTCAGCAACCCCTATCAATTATTCCTAGGTTGTGGACTATAGAGCTTTTGATTCCAGATTTGTCTGATGATATTCAGGAAGTTCAAGAGCAGTCTTCATCATACACTCGTCCTAAATTATTATTGATGCTGTCTACTGTAAGACAAACCTGGCTCAAAAAAGAGATATTCCAAGGTGCAGTATATTTGTCTATTCTTGATTTTATGTGCAACAGACTCAAAGAAAGCACTGTGTAATTATCATATATTTTATTAATATTATTGTGCATATTATTTATACATACGTTTACATTAATTATTGTTATTTTCAACTTATCATTTACCTCCAGTTATACATTTTCTTCAATTATCTTAAAGGAGTTATTCAAGGAAATGACAATGATGACCTATCCTGGCACCTGCACCCCTCAACTGCCTTATTGAGCCGCTGTGCTCACCGGAGCTCTGGTAAGCACTACAGACACTTGGTAGCTTTCCAAGCACAGCGCCATACATTGTATAGTAGCAGTGCTTGGTATCGCAGATACCCCAGGGGTGGACTGGCCATAGACCCTACAGGGAAATTTCCCGGTGGGCCGATACCCAGAGGGCCACTTATGCCCTTCTTTTGGCCAAAAGCCAGGTACATAAAGATCTGATGCTCACATGCACTGTGGTATCAGGGGTTACTTTTATTTTATTTTTTTTCCAGGGCCATTTTAAAGGGGTTATCCCACGAATAATGTAAAAAATGAAAATCAGACATCCTATAGTACATGACAATCTCCTTCCAACACAGCTAGAACCAGCCCTGTACCTCACATGGATCCAGAGATCTCCACATTCATTGCTCTCCTAGATTTATATCAAGCTGACAGCTCAGGGGAGTGCCTTTTCTGCTGCAGCTAAGGAGGCGTGTCTCAGCTCTCCCTATCACAGCTCAGGAGGCGTGTCTCAGCTCTGCCTATCACAGCTCAGGAGGCAGTTAAAAGTTGAAACTGAGCATGTGCGGCCTGCTCAGTGAATAGGTCAAAGAAATAAGAAATTAAGTGGTCCTATAGAGATACATTTTATTGAATAACTCAGTAGCTATTCAAAATTTTTAATGACATGCAATTACAAAAGTATTCAGATCCAGGTGCTGGTTTGAAAACTGTAGAATATTTTTTGTGGGACAACCCCTTTAAGTTCTCAGATCGCCCCAGATCAGACCCATCGATTTGAATGGGACTGAGCTACAACTAGGTCACATGGCCGATGTAGGGTGACAGCACATGGTTTAGAAAGAGAGCAGCCAGCCTTCTCTACTCGCTGATTGGCCTGGGGGCGGGGGGGTTACAAATCATTTTTTCAGTTGCTCTTTATTAAACATGCTCTACAGTTTCTGTTCCACGGCTTTCATTTTGATTGCATCTGCAGGCTATCTCGCTTTCTGTTTTGCAGAGAATATATCATGCAACTGCTCTGAGGGCCCCATGTGTAGCCCTTATCTCTGAACTCTTGACAACTCACAAACCTTCAGTTAAGCCATATTCTTATTAGTTTGGTAAGTATTTAGTTAGGTGTTTAAAGGAAATGTGTCACCAAAATTTTATCTGCCAGTTAAAACCAGAAAGTGACACGTCTTTTTATCTAATCTGTTTTTATTTTCTGATTATAGATTTTTGTATTTTATTTCCTGAACATTATTATGAGGGCGGCCATCTTGCCTGAACTGTTCTTAACAGCATTTACACAGCATTAGAAAAATTGTTTTTTAGCAGCCCCATGGTCCATAGACACAATGGTCAGGAGGGAACATCATTGACTTCTATGGGAGAGTTTTCTAGCCATGCTCTGTGACCTGTGCAGAGGAAAGGCTAGGAAAGACTAGATAAGCTCTGACAATCACCTATTGTGAATGGTGGACCCTGTTTTATCTATACATAGAGATGATATCATTACAGGCAGGATTAGAATGACAGATAAGCAGGTAACTGCAGTAAAGTGATCTGTATACACCAAGAATTGGTGCCAATTAATAGGCTTAGTGGCCAGTGCAAAAACTGCAGGCATTTGTTTTTTGTTTAAATATAGATATTGACACGAAAAATTAAAAATAACGTCATCAAAAATTCTTTATAAATATGTTAAACATAAAAACGTGATTTAAACAATAAATCACTTTCTGATGCCCTTAAGAGCAGTCAGGATTTCAGAGATAAGAGATACACATGAAACCCAGAGTTGTTCCTATTGAGAATAGACTTAGACCCCTTAGAGACACCTCTTAGGACTATACTGTGTCATATACTAACAGCTTCTCTACAATCAATAGCTTATCATTGGAAATCTAAAGTAATTCCTACGATTGATCAAATTATTAGAAAGGTCAATATAAATGCTAGATATGAAAAAATGATTGCACTTAGCACAAAAAATAGATAAATATCAAAAACTATGGGCGCCCTGGTGGTCATCCCCATATGCCACTCTATTAGATCCTTAATACTTGCACTTTGGATACTTATGGTTCTTCAATCTAAAGAGAGTTACCCTGGACATTTATATTCTCATGTTCTTATTCATTTGTATTTATTTACTCCTTACTACTACCCCTACCTTTATTTTACCTATTTTAAATACCTTACTCCCTCCAGTTTCTACTTACTTCCTAGACCTTTACATAGTTCACCAACTAATAATCAACACTGCGCATTGATAATTGTATAATAGAGACTCATGCAAGATGTACTGGTCTTATGATTATATATCAAACTACGATGGAAATCCATGTAAACATGACATTGAATGTGAACTATGGTATATGTTTTAACACCTGCACATGTAGCAGGCTTTGTAGTTCTTCCTATTTGTATTATCTTAAAAGTTAATAAAAGAAATATTGAAACAGAAACCATCAGATCAGCTGCATGATGGATTCTATGTAAAACAGAAAGCAAGATAGCCTGTACATACTGTACAATGAAATTGGAAGCCGTGGAAAAGAAACTGTTGAAAAGCTTGATAAAGACCCCATTTGAAAAAAATATTTTTAGCCAGAAATAAGTAAAATGCAATGATTAAAAAGATTCCCCAAAAGTGTCCATAGCTTTTAAAGGGGTTGTCTCATTTCAGCAAATGACATTTACTGTATTATGTGAAGATGTGACGTTACATTAGTAAGTGCCTTGTATTAACTTTCTCTACATGGTAAATACCACTTGCTGAGGTGAAACAACCCTTTTAAGGGTTGCATTTTTACATATTTTGAATTCATGGATTAGCTTCTATTGATTACATAAGTAAAACTTCACTGTTATCTTGACAATATGTGGTCAAATCAAAGGCACCATGGCAAACAGTTGATCATTGGTCATCAGGCTGCTCAAACCTTCAGTGACCAGATACTATTCCTAGAGGAAGCTGTGTGTGTGTCGATACAGCACATATTTAGATGTATCTTTTACCCTAAAACAAATACCCAAATACTGTCATACAATGCCACATAATATTTCCATATTATTTCCATTCAATGCCGCTATTGAGTACCCAATAATAGTACCATACAATGTCTGAATAATAGAATGATACCATATGGGGCCTTCAGAACATTGCCATACAGGAGCTAAAAAAAATTGTGAACTAATGCTGAAAAAAAGCTTATATTTAGTGTCCAAATAATGTGAAAATACATAATGTCCAAAAAATGTGGACTTACTAAAAGTCGGTTTTACTTGAGTCTGTGTTGGTGTACTTAGCATCACATTTATCAAACAGTGCACGTAATTTGTTAAATTTGGTGCATATTTAAACCTAACACTTTTGTCTAGAAATTCTACTGCAGTTTTCTACACCACCGCCTGCTGGAGAGGCTTTGGGACTTTTTTTTTTAAAGAGTCCTAGTTGTAAATCTGTATTGCAACTAGCTAACCATGCCCACTTTTCATTTGACTTTTCTAAAATGGAGTAAAGTCGCAAAAAATTTGCACAAGCATCTTCAAAAAGTTTCAAAAGGACTATTTTTTTACTTTTTGAAGACATAATTCTGGAGTATGGGACTTGATAAATTGTCTCTACAATGTCTGAATACTGAAGATGTTCTCAGTATTGTTTCTGGTAGTCCAAGACAATAGGAGGCAGTAAAGTTTTACATGCTCTTGGATTGCTCATGGCCATCCAGTCCATGGGGATCCTCAAGGAAATGGCAGGCCAAGGCAACTGAGCAGTTTGTACCCCTAAAGTTGTAACAAAGTACCCCATGCAATGACACATTCCAAAGGATAGGTGCAGCGAGCCCCTGAGGAGCCAGTGCAGAGGGTGGAAGTGGTATTGGCCCTGATGAAATGTTATGTCACACTGTACTCCCTCAAGCCATTGCTCTTCAGTGCAGTGGAAATATAGTTTGAAGAATCAGTCCAGAAGGGGATGTATAACAGTCTCTTTTTACTTAGTACAAAATATAACTCAAGTGCTTTCTTGAAGCTGAATTTTATTGGTCTCTTTGGAGAACCATATTGCTCCCAGGAGGAGGAGCTCTGGAGTGTGCTTCCTCTCCTCTCTAGAGCTATATAGGAAGCAGGACCAGCCCCCTCCTACCAAGAGGGGAGAAACAGGGTGGTTAGACTTGTCCCGGCCAACCTTTACCATCCATACCTCCTCACAATTGCAGATATCCCCAGGTCTGGGGTACTGCATAGGATAACTGTGTCATGATTGACCATGGCATCTAAGCACCTAAACAGCTGGTTATCTTAGATCCCAACCCTTGCCACTTCAGTTACAACCAAACTTTTCAGGTAATCGTGCAGGTACCCGATCATTGGGTTGTAAACATAAGCTAATGTGCAGGAATGAGTTAATACATAAGACACTAGTTCCAACAAGAAAACCTCAGTCCTTAAAATTTGTATAATACTCAGAAATTTGAAAAGTGCAGGGAAAACTATGGTAATCTGTTGCACCTCATGGTGCCATTTATTTAACATTGCAGTCAATTTTGTTCCCTTCACACACAAGGTCCGTTGTATCCATTAATTTATTTTTCATTTTACACTTGTAAATGTTTATTCCATCAGGAAGCGGAGCTGAAGTATTTTTTATATCAGGGATGACAGAAATAACTGTGTGGAAAGAAAGAGAAGATAAATGAATCACAAAATACTGCGGTTCCTAACCAGTGGGTGAGAAATGTCTTCCACCCTGGACGCCTATTTAGAGAATGGACACAGGAATGTTTGTCGATATTTCAGCAGCTTTCATATCTGGCGATTTGTATAATAATTCTACAGTGTTGCCATTTATTTGCACGGATATTGTGAGGCAAAACTGCAAATGTGGGCAGTTTTGATAGTTTTTGATCAATTATTTTTATACTTTATTACTTTTGCAGAGCCAGTCAATTTATATAATTTTATTTATTACTATTTATGGGTCTACTCTGGACTGAGCACTTGTAATAACTGGCTCCATTATCAACCATGAGCCATTTTTTTAAAATGTGGGCATATGATTTAACCTGAATGGTTTATATACCCTGTACCCATGTACTATGTCAGGATTAGATGAGCGGAGCGGCTCCTGCTTCTGCCTGCTGTCAGCTCTTAGCTTATCGGAGCAGGCAGAAGCAGGAGCCCACTCCGCTCAGCTAATCCTGGCATAGTTCATGGTCACAGGGTACCCATGTGCTATGCCAGAAGTTAGTAAACCTCCGGGGAGCATGGGCAGGAGCATCAATATGCACACCTTGTCCATACTTCCTGCCTCTGTGGCCCCATTCATAAATTTCACAGTCCGTACTCCGTACACCACAGAGCTGTCAGCGGAGTACAGAGAACTGAGATTTAAGTGCACAGTGAATAGTGCGCTTTAGCTGGAAAAAACACTAAGAAAAAATACAAAATTAATAAATAAAGTATATTGGAAAATGTTTTATTAGGGCATAAGGGACATATTATTAACATTGGTTACAAAGGTTTAGTTACTCTTTAAAAAAATAAAACTTTCAAATTTTCATATTTACATCTACAGAGTGCAGGACAATCTGTAGTTTAATTGATAACATTTTGGATTGTGTATTGTTTTTGATCACTTTTCATTCATTTTTTTGGGAGGCAAAGAAAAGATGTTGAATCAGCCATTTATATATATTTTTTAACCATTACTGCATTTACTATAAGTAATAAATACGTTCATATTTTAATAATTCTGGCATTTTGGGACACAATGCCATAATCTTTATTTTTTATTTTTAATATAGGGATGTATTTATTTATTTATCTTTAAACTTTTTAAAACTTTTTTTTTACACTTTTTTAAGCCCCCCTAGGGGACTTGAACTTGTGATCATCTGATTGTTTTTCCCATAGACTTTGGAATCATGCAAGAAACAATTATTTATTTAAACAAATCATGTGTCATATTTTTCTATGATATCTTTTGCACAATACAATTATGTGTTATACCGTAATCATGTATTAAATATACAATTTTGTTATTTATTTTTCTGCACATCGGCCTGAGGTAGGGCTACATATAGCCCGAAACATCACCAAATGTACTGTTGTGCACCATTATGTCCGGCTGAATAAAATTCATGTTTATTCTCACCTTATACTTTGGAGTGCTGTCTAATTTTATACCTTTGGAGCCCTACCATGACAAATGACAAGGGGGTTAAAACATGATATGCTGTCTTCGTGCATCCACCACTATAGGACGATTTGGGGCCTACTACATACTATCAATATAAAGGTGTATGCAGTAAGTGTCCTCTAGTGGTGACTGGAAGAATCTAGTGTGTTATGTTTTAAATCTATGTCTGTAATGAGGCTGACTGAACACAGCAAAAATAGACTGTATAGAAGTATTCACTACAATTACCATCTGGAACTGCAGCAAGTAAACTAATAAAAACTGCTACCAGTCTTCCTTAACCTCTCTGGTTGGTAGGAAGATAATGTACTCCTAGGTATTTCACCAAAGCGCACAGCAAGTAACTTGACTGCTAGAGACCCAAGTTACATCTGCAGAGTAAGGTAGCAAAAACTAATGCAAGCTCACTAGTTGAAGGCTTACCAGAATAATCAGGGAAGTGCAAAGAGTAGTCAGCAAGTAGGCTCTAAACCAGCAGAGACAGATACAGACAATTCAGTAGACAAGAGGTTAATACAGAGGTACACCAAAGGTCAGTACACCAGGAGAATCCAAAGAAGTAGAATCAGCAGACAAAGGTCTAATCCAGAAACAAGCCACAGTTCACCAGGAGTTCTAATGTGTAGGAGCTGAGAGTAACAAAAAGCACAGGAACCAGTACACATAGGAAATCACAAGTACACGGAGGGTCCCACCAGATCCGTGCTGCCGCATGTGCACGTGTGGGGCTGGAACAGCGCTCTGGCCCCACACGTGTCAGACACTGTGAGGAGGAGGAGGGGGATTACTTACCTGTCCCAGCAGCTCCCGACCTGTCCCAGCTCCGGACCTGACCAGCGATGAGGAGGAGGACCGCGCACAAGGGTAAGTTTCCCCACAGCACCCCCTGCTGGAGGGAGGGGAAAGTGCAAGGTGACGGATCCATCATGAACTCCATTGAAAGTCAATGGAGGATGGATCAGTTTACCATTGTGTCACACCAAACGGATCCGTCCCCATCGACTTGCATTGGGGGTCATTCCGGATCCATCTTGGTGCGGATGCCCAGACCGGAGAGCAAACCGCAGCATGTTGCGGTTTGCTCTCCGGTCTGTAGACTGAAGAGAACTGAACGGAATGCATTTAGGAGCATTCCGTTCTCTTCAGTTCAGTTTTGTCCCCATTGACAATGAATGGGGACAAAACTGAAGCCTTTTTTTCCTGTATTGAGCCCCTATGACGGAGCTCAATAACAGAAAATGAAACCGCCAGAGTGAAAGTAGCCTAATAAGCGATTGTCTAGTTTAAATCCCCTGCCCAGCTTTCTGACTGCATGCCAAGCCAGAGTCCTTATCAGCATCCCCTTTCTCTATGATAGGCCAATCATCCAGGGCTTGGCTCATTGACAAGGAAACCCTCCAGGAATGGACATACAACAGGAAAATGCACCACTCCTGATCTCCCCCAGCACGGCCACATGGACAGGAGCTACTGCTGCTGGGCAGAGAGAAAGCCACCACAGGATTGCAGGTAGGTAAGCTCCTGACCTAGACTTTAACTATGGAAATCCCCCAAACAGGCAATAACAGACTCCTGTTCTAAATTTCTCTGAATCCATCCCAGTATCCATCCCTGAACACTGATCCTAACACCAGACACCACTGACCATTTCTGCCTCCTAAGATTTTCCTAGTGGAAACCTTAATCTGCAATACTCATCCTAATAAGAACAACAGGAGAACACTAGAAAACAGCAGACCTGAGCATCACCGAGCAGAGTTCCCTCTGACTGAAAAATATATCTTTATTCACATCACAATATGGTACAACTTCTGTACCATATTGTGATGTGAATAAAGATACATTCTTCAATTTCAATATCGTGAGTGCTGACTTCCTGACTTTTCCTGACTTCAAAGTAGGATACCCTCCCTAGATGCGAGCACCACTTGCAAACACCAGATTGCCGACTAAGCTTTTCTAGCTTCGAGCTCAGGCCATGTTTCTTTTCTCAGGGGCTATGTCATTTCTACTGCAGCTCTCTCCCTATCATAGCTCAGGGGGTGGGTCCTTTCTGCTGAAGCTCTCTTCCTATCTAAGCTCAGGGAGTGTGTATTTTCCTCTTTGTAACTGTCACAGCTTCTAAGAGTAAATATGAGCTGGTATTAGTTGAAGAAAGGAACTGAGCATGTGCGTCCACCTCAGCAAGTGGACAGAGAAATAAAGAAAAGAACAATCAGCAGGTGGCACAATACTAAATTATAAATTACACTTAATGACAAAAGTATTCAGATCCAGGTGCTGGTTTGAAAAATGTTCACTCTTTTTTGTGGGACAACCTCTTAAAATCACTGCAGGCAACCGTCTGCTGTACAGCCCTGACCCTCAATGGAAATTAATATCTGTCCAATTAAATTTGTAATAAAATAGATTCACTTAGCGCTAAACTAGTGGCTGTATTTTTCTGCTGAAAATCCTGGGGCTGTGGAAGAATTGCAAGCTGTCAACCTACATTAACTGTTCTTATATTGACAGTGCAATTCATTTGTGTTTATTCTGGATGTATACTAAACACGCTAAAACAAAGATCACATTGTTAGGATCTGGCACTAGTCTCTGTCCATACAATTCTGCAAAACTCCTGTCTAAAGATATGCCAAGAGCTGTTTGTCTTCCTACACATTGGTACAAGCAGCTTTGCTGCTTACCATCTGTCTGATGAGAAGAGCTTGCCTTGTTCTCGCGTGTTAAAAGACTGAACAGCAGTACCAGCTGTGACTTTACAGGGGGGACCATACAGCAATGCGCTCCATATTACAGAGATAATCTTCTGGTATATGGATGCCATCTACATCCTGATAACGGGCTTTTTTGATAATGACATTTGGGTAGTTTACCAGACGCAGAGATATAGAAGGCTAGAAATCATGATCTGACTGCGAAGGGAGAAGCAGATGGTGCATATTTTAACACGTGTCTACCTTTTATAACAACGTGCAAATATTGTATAGGTAAAAAAGGTCAGTGTTAAAGTTAATAATGAAAGACAAAAATATCAATCAGATATGGGGGCATTCACGCTGGCAGTTTTTTTTTCTTTGTTAGTCAAAATAGGGTCCAAAAGGGAACAAAATCTCTTTTGGATCCACCCTTGTGTTTGATTTAAATATTGCATTAAAGAAACACTTTTGCAAAAATGTTGACATTCGAATTATACAGGTTATGAGATGGTTAGAGGTGAGCGAATTGAGCTTCGGGTCCAAGATTCAAAGTCGATTTGTTCAAAAACTTCCTTTTGATGCTGTATGGACTTGTCTCCGTACAGAATTAAAATGTATGTGCTTCGGCGAGTTAAGTCTGAAGTGCAGCACCAATGAGGCCAGATGAGGCGATTGCCTCAGGCAGCAGGTAGGGGCAAGAGGGGGGCAACGGAAGGGCCACTGGCAAAGAGCGCTTTCATTGTGGCAAAGCGGTTAGGTTAAGAAACTGGCATTGGGGGGGGGGGGCGCCATTTCAGTTTTCACCTCAGGCAGCAGAAAGGCTAGGTGCACCCCTGGTTGCACGTAATTACAAAAGTATTCAGATCCAGTTACTGGTTTGAAAAATGTTGATTTTTTTTCATGGGAAAACAACTCTACTCCTGGTAGAAGTATTTTGTTCTCAAAATAAAAATTTATAAATTTAAATGTAAATTAAAAGTTAAAAAGGTCACAAATAAATACAACATAACGTGGCAAACCCTCATCTCTTTTGTTAACTTTACAATTTTCAAGAGGAATTCTTCTCTAGACACGAGTCTAAGCATCACTGGTTTTCAAGCTAGGACTAGAGATGAGCAAACTTTTCAGGATTCATTTGTTTCAGGTTCACCAATTTAAAAAAAAAAATTGGTTCAGACACTAATCGATTCTACCCAAACACATCCCTTCAGCGTGAGAGATGTTCTTCGTAACTGCTTTCCTCTCTGGCTAAGAAATACAGGAAAAAAAAATCTTGAATAGAGGATACCCCGCTAATAACTCAGGTTACCCTAATAGGGTCTATTAAACTGGACAAACCTTTAAGGATTAAGAGAGAGACTGGTATTCATGATGAATCCCAAACCGGTAGAATTGATTTGCTCATCCTGTCTATAATTAGTAAAACTGAGATACTAGGGTTATGTAACATAGCAGGGCTGTTAATTCTTTCACTCTAGTCCCTTAAATCAAAGTTTCAAGAGTTCTCTGTTCACTGTTAATCCTTAAACGTTTGTCAATTGATGGACGTGACCTATGGTGGGTGGCTTTGGGACATGTCCTGGGGGACCTTCAGTGTTTCTACTAAGAGAGAAGTTGGTCAGTCTGTCAGTCAGTAGTGCACTGAGAGTTATGCATGCAATGTGCGTTCACAATACAGCAATTACCTCAGAGCGGGTGTGAAAAGGAGCAAGCCGACCACCACTACTACATGGCCGCGGTGGCCATAATCCGGGACAACGGCCTGACTGATGTGTGTGGGACAATCCCTATACAAATAGGCAAATCTTCTAAACGGTACATTTTATATAAATACATTCTATTAGTAATAATACTGGTATGGATATATCTAACTATACAAACTACATTTGTGAGATGGGAATACCCCTTTAAGTTGGAAGAGAGTGCTAAAGATTAGGGTGTATCCATAGGAATTCTCCAATGGCACTGGCTAAGTGAGGGAACCGATTGTATCTCAGGAGTAGAGCTGGACTGTGTACAGAATCCCATTGTGTTGTCTTCTGACACCACCAGCAGTCCCAGCTGGGACTGTGCATCATTCAAGCAAAATTGTGCCGCAGAAGTTAAAAGGCTAAGTAAAGTATACATAGTCCATATACCATCGCTGTGTCTGTGTCAAATCTACATGGTCGCAATCTCTTTGATTATTTAACACTCTTACCACTTTACGTTAGGATTGCTAAAGGATGACGTTGACACTATTGTATTGGTGTCACCACCTAAGTTGAATTGTTGGACTGTCATGTGACATGCAAAATTACTTTAATGGTATGTTATTGGTTATTGTAAAGTATTATGGCTCCAAGCACTTTAAGGGGTTGGTCCATCTTATGACACTGATGGCATATCACTAGGTCCTCTGGAACCTGCTCCTATTACCAGAACGGTGTCCTTGAAGTGAAGGAGTGCACGCTGCCTTTGCACAGCATGTCGTCCTTTCACTGCTATAGGAGCTCCAATTATAGCTGAGCGAGTGCACTCAGTGTTTTTAGAAATCCTATAGCGGTGGATGGAGTCCATTCACTGCTACAGGATGCCGGAAATCTTCGGAACTCCCACAGTGGTGAATGGAGGGTGCTTGCACTTGCGTGGTGCACTCTCCTCCACTGTTCTGGAAATAGAAACGGGTCTCAAAGGTGGCACCTACGACGATCTTAGTGATATGCCATTAATGTCTGTGATGGGAATACCCCTTTAAGTATGCCAGTTAGATTGCAGTGATGTTTATGTGCTATGTTTTTATGTATTGTGCTATGTGGATCTAACACTGCTGAAAATACATGAGTTAGGGTATCACAAATAGGTAGTGCAATTGAAAGGTAATACACTATGTTTACAAAAGTCATGGGCATAACTGTCTAATGGTGGGAAATGTAGCTAGCCTGCAGTCATATACCTTGGGCAAGATGCGATAGACATTGCAGGTGAGCTGCATTGAAGGAAGTGAGAAACACACTGTGGATCCTATACTGTAATGTAAGTGGATTGCACTGTACATGTGTATGTTATGAACTGTACTGGGGTTATGCCGTCACCTAATGGCCACTTGTTATTTTTACTGTTGGACAATATGCTATTAGCTGGACAAGGACCTTTTTAGTCATGTAACTTAAAGGGGTTGTTCCACAAAAAATATTCTTCATTTTTCCAACCAGCCCCTGGATCTGAATACTTTTGTAAACTGCATGTAATTAAAAATGTATTATAGCCACTGAGCTATTCAATTAAATCTATCTGTATAGAGCCACCTGCTGTTTGTTCTTTTTCTAATTTCTCTGTTCTGCTAACTGGGATGGACGCACATGCTCAGTTCTATCCTTCAACTGCAGCACAAAAAACACACCCTCTGAGAAAAGTCATGGCCACTAAACTGACAGCTTGAAATAAATCTAGCAGAGCAATTGGAGCAATGAAATGTAAGGTATAGGGCTTGGTCTAGCTTTGTTACAAAAAGATTGTCATATTCTAGATTTTGTATGATTTTATTTACATTTTTCATGGGATAACCTCTTTAACAGGGATGAGCGAACTTTTGAAAAGTTCGGTTTGGTTCGATTCGGCGAACTTTTGTGAAATTCGGATTAGTACGAACCGAACCTAAAACGAACCTTGCTATAACAGCTGATTAATTGCAGCTACAATAGTGGGAGTCTGATAGGGTATAGTTTCGTTTAGTTGCAGTTGCTATTACAATGAAAAAAGTGGAAAAAATCAAAGTGCAAAAATAGTGAAACCTCAGCCAGGTCAACAACATTTGACAGCATTGAAGATGTCCGCTGGAGCAGCATTGCCGGCAGCATTGCCTTGGACCCAGTAGGGTGGAAAACAGAAATTTGACAGTGGAACCAGCAGCAGTAATAGTACTGTATTGGACCCAGTATGGTTGAGAACAGACAATTGACGGAGGAGGAGGAGGCAGCACTTGATTGCACCCAGGCCAGTATTGTTGAGAAGAGACAAGTTGAGGAGGCAGCTTCAGCAGCTCTTGATTGCACCCAGTATGTTTTGGACAGTATTCTTTTGGACCCAGAAGGACAGCCTGAGAGCGCCGGGCCTGACATCGGTGGTAAGACACCGGGGCAGGTTGGACTGCAGTCAAAGCGGCGGATGGTTGCAAGGTGGTGGAGGCAGAACTTGTGCTTCCCGCTGCTGGCCGCCTAAAGCACCGTGGAGGTGACAGTGGCAAGAATGGGCCAACTTCCTGATGGTCTTCTGGGAGGATGTTGACCCAATGGGCAGTAACAGACATGTACTTCCCTTGCCCATAATTAGAGGACCAGACATCAGGACTCAGGTGCACGGTCTTGGACACAGAGAGTCCCAATGAGTCGCCAACCTTTTTCTGAACATTACTGTGCAGTGATGGGACAGCTTTGCCAGAGATGTAGTGGCGGCTGGGGACTCGCCATCTGGGGTGCGCACACGCCATGAAATCCCTGAAAGGCTGGAGTCCACAAGGATACCCAATTGGATGTGACAGCGGAGAAAACCTTACAAGATGGTGACCTCACTTTGTCAGCTAAAGCTTCTAGCCAGGAGAGACATGAAACCAGAGGGATGACTGAAACAGCCAGAGCCTTTCCTAATATGGACTTTTTAACTTTTTTTAACTTTTTATTTTTTTTTTAACTTTTTTTATACCTTTTTTTAAACTTTTTTTTTTTTACTTTTTTTAAACTTTTTTTGTTGCGGGGTTGACGGCACCCAGCAGAGCAGCAACGTGTAGGGTGTACTCTCGGTCACGGGACAGGAGCTTACAGCCAACACCTCCTCTGGAGTCTCAGTAGGTTCCACCCGCTGACTTTAGTGGACTTCCTCCTCCTCCTCCTCATCACTAAAAAGTGGTAGAGACTCCAAGGGCAGATCAAGGTTTGCCAAGAGTTCCCTGGCAGAAGGTGCCCCAAAGGTGAGAGGTTCTGTTCGTTTGTTAACCTGATGTACCTTGATATTTGCAGCATAGTGTTGGCGAACGGCTGGAAGACTGACCCCTTTCCGGTTTGCTCCGGGGTCAGACAAGGCTGCCCTCTATCACCTCTCCTTTTTGTTTGTGTTATAGAACTCTTCGCGGAGTCTATCCGGCAGAATGGAGAGATCAGAGGGATCACCGCACCAGGACACTTCGAGGTCAAGTGCTCGCTGTACATGGACGACGTGACCGTCTTCTGCACTGACCGGCGTTCGGTCACTGCACTCGTCCAGACCTGCGAGGAGTTCGGACAAGCTTCAGGAGGCAAAGTTAACTGTGGGAAGTCGGAAGCCATGCTCTTCGGGGACTGGCAACTGGCTTCTTCTGCCCCCCTTCCCCTTTACCGTGAAACCAGACTTCATCAAGATCCTCGGAGTCTGGTTCCGGAAGGAAGGCGCAGCCCTCAAGTCTTGGGAAGAACGCTTGGCCAAGGTGAATCAACGGATTGGACTATGGAGCCTCAGTTTTTTTAAAACTTTTTTATAACTTTTTTTAAACTTTTTTTTTGACTTTTTTTTGGCTGTGGGGTGACGTCACACATCTTGGTTTTCACAGAAAACCAGGATACAAGGGATTATAGGAGTAATAATCCCTTGTATCCTGGTCTATTCTGTGAAAAAAGTACAGTTTTTCGTGGCCGTTGTAATTTTAACCAGATTCGTTACGAACTTTCTCAAAGTTCGTAACGAATCTGGTTCGTTACGGTTCGGTTTGTTCATCCCTACTCTTTAATCATTTCGTTTCTTTAAGAGGACCTGTCACCATAAAATACAGTGTAACCTGCAGGCAGCATGTTCTAAATCAGGAGGAGCTGAGCAGGTTAATAAGTAGTTTTGTAAGAAAATATTCAGTAAAACTTCAAATTTATAGATTTTGATCTCTGCTTTTTCTAATGGGGTTCATACTTACCTGCCCTCCGCTGCTGTATTCCAGCTGCATTACTTCATGGCCACCTCCACAAGTCCCCGGTCTCTGTGAATCAACATCCTGTTAATGAGCATCACATGACTGCTGCAGCGGTGACATGTCACCCATTCAGTATTTAAAGGGGTCACATAGGAAAAAGCATTGGCATGTTAGCACTCCCGCAGTCCTGGCCACCAGAAAGGCCGACACCATTTGCTTTAGTATGCAAGCATGGCCGCTGCTGTCAGATTCCATAACCCCTGGAAACAAGCAGTGTATAATGAGATGGAAAAATGAAAGTCAGCAAAGGATGCAAGATGGACAATCACAATACATTATTGTAACTTTCTCTACATGATAAATGCCAATTACTCAAATAAGACAAAACTGTAGTGTGAATTGGAAGAAGTTGTATATTACTGTATGTTGCTAGCTAGTAGTGGAGGTGACACTAGAAAAACAAAAGCGCCATCTCAGGGCTAAGATAGGACAAAGGCATAGCCGATCACTGCAGTAGAGTTGTGGTCATAGCTGAGGGGTAGAGAAACACTGCACCTGAGCTGCATCCCGAGCACAGCCAAAGCCTGTACAGTAGTCAGACCTGTGACCAAGACCAGCCAGCCTACCACCCGTAAGCAATGCAGTGTGTCATGAGGAACAGCACAAGCCTACTGAAAAGGGTGTACCACAAGATATTGCAACTGTCTGCCAGAGCTTGTTTAGATTACATCTACTTTGCTATGTGTTGAGGGGACCCCTACAATCTTTTAGTCCTCCTCCTAGGTGGGCCTCTTCTGAGTTTGGGCCCTGCTTCCCCTATACCCACGCCCAGCGATCTCCTCCACAGTATGGGGAGGAATGATCACTAATGCCATTGCTTGTCCCCACCCAGAATCATTGTTTGCTGGCAGCAGAGGCTGTTTAGATGACACAATCTGCTGCCAGCAAACAATGATTTAGGAGTCTGCAAGAAAGATTCAATTACACTTGTTCATCTGTGTAATCAGCGGCTTCTTTTACAGCAGCAGATTATCACTAATGGGCATTTGTACAAAAGCTTGTTAACGATAATCTGCCCAAACATCAGGCAGTGTAAAGCACCCTTTAATTGAGACCCTGAAGAGACCAAAACCAGAGTGTCTATGTCCAGGGAGCTGGGTGCAATGCAAGCCAGAGGGAAATGAGTTGTTACTTCTTAAAGGGACTGTATTTGTCACGCTCTGGTGTGGAGGGGAAAACCACACCAAGCGTAGGAGGGAAGGGGATGAGGCCAGGAAACAAGTGAAGGAAAAGGGTCTCCTCCTGCAGGAAACCCTGACACAAATCCTGACTGACTTCAAGTATGAACAGGCCTCAAAGGTAGGAGAGGTCATACACAGGAACTTAAAACCAAACAGACCCTATAGGACCCTGCAACTACTGACAGGACTGAGTCTACCCGTTCCTCCAAAAGGAAGGATGAACAAGAGTCTCCAAAAGGCCAAATAACACAACAGGGAAAAGCAGGGTAAACACAAAAGGGAAAGAGGACACTTATCTTAATAAGAAATGGAAGCAACCGGATCTCAGGAGAGAACCACACCAATCCACCACAATGTCCACTGAAACTATAAACCGCAAGTAACTGTGGTAGAAGCAGGAATAAATAGGGGAAGGACAATTATCACACCCGCAACAGCTGAGGGGAAGGGGTGTGGTAAACAGTAACAACACAAAAAGGAAAACATGTCAGATTATGTCACATGTGCAAGCCTAGACGACTTTCTGCAACCTGTTGCAGGAACGTCCGTAACAGTATTATAGTTACCCTTAGACTCTTAGACAGTATACCAAATTAACCTGTCGCCTCTATTGTGTCCTCATTGATATGCTGTTATGACCATTTGCTTGTTGCCCTGCTTAAGACTGTAACCACTAAGCAAGTTATTTCTGTAACTACCATGCTTGTTTTTTCAGGTCAGTAAAACTGTTGTTTTCCTGGTACAGCTGTGTTTCCCTGATTCCTCCTGTCGCCCTTGAGTTGGGACCCACAAACATCATTCACAGGTTTTAAATAATCTTGTGAGGACCGATCCTCTTACAACTGTGCACCAAGTGCCCCTGACTCTGGTAAATATGCTTGCAGGCTTGATTGGAATCCTCCCCACACCACTATGTGCCTGAGCAATAAGGTCCATTTGGTTCCTACTTTGCCAAGGTGAGTTTTCTGCTTGACGTCTATCAACTTATTTGACCTCTTCTAGTTGTTTGCTGTCCATTATGAACTCTGTCTGCCTTGACCTTCTGTCTGCACATTTTGTCTACTGTTCCTGTATTGCAATTTGGAGTCTCCTGCCCAACTATGTCAGCCTTTGCTAACAGAGCCTACTCCGGGGAAAAGCCCATCGTTCCTTCTGGTGATTAAGGGTGAGAAATGCACAATCCTTAGACTCTGCTCCTTGGCTTAGTACAAATGCATTATTGGCTCAGTGAGTCCACAATTCTCACTGGTAGTGTCGCAGCAATGTCCACATCATGTCCCTTCTGTCTGTCACCACCCACTTTGAAAAAAAATGTTCTGAGAGACTGTGAACCTCTTTTCATAGTATAGGGGTTAAAAAAACAAGACTTACCTGTCACCATGTCACCAATGTTTTGGTTTCAGCACCAAGTTCCCTTCTCCTCCACTTCATGGACCAGAAGTGTGACACGTCCCCTACAAGCACATCATTGCTGCTCTGACAGTCAATGGCCTCAGCAGAGGCAGCCATCACATGTCATGTCTGCATACCTCATCCCTGAGGCCACTGATTGGCCAGCAGCAGTGATATACGTGCAGAGAGCACGTCACACTTCTGGCCTAGCGAGGACCAGAAGTGGAGGAGAAAGGAGCTTGGTACTTACTATACAGGTGATCTTTTTATTTTTTTTTAACCCATGCACCCAGACTTGGCCTTGGAGAACCGCCTTAAATTGCCATGAGCGTCAAAGACACAAATCGTAGCGCCAGAATTTGTGACTTTTGCTGAAGGGGTTGTCTCACTTTAGCAAATGGCATTTATGATGTAGAGAAAGTTAATACAAGGCACTTACTAATGTATTGTTATCATCCATATTGCCTCCTTTGCTGGCTGGATTCATTTTTCCATCACATAATACACTGCTTGTTTTCATGGTTATGACCACCAGGCAAACCATTGACGGTGGTCGTGGTTGTACACTATAGGATAAAGCTCCAGCCTTTCTGATGGTCAGGACCATGGGAGCTCACATAGGCTTGTGCTTTTTCCTATATTGTGCAAGCACGACCACTGCTGATGGATTGCAGGGTGGTCGTAACTGTGGAAACGAGCAGTGTATAATGTGATAGAAAAACGAATCCATCCAGCAAAGGAGGCAATATGGACAATCACAATACATTAGTAAGTAGCTTGTATTAACTTTCTCTACGTAATAAATGCTAATTACTGAAGTGAGACAACCCCTTTAAGCCAAAAAAACTGGTGCACAATCTGTGATCAACTCTCTCTATGTTCTTCACTCTAATTAAAAGCTGAACAGCCAAACCTTCTACTGTACAGCTAGCTGCTGGAAATTAGAATATGCCCCAGATAAAATCAAGCCCCGCCGAATACACAAATGACGAAGGCGCTCTTTAGAAGCAAGTACAACAAAAGCGATGGTTACATTGTCTCCAGATACTGTAAAATGACAAATGCTGAATTTTAAGGATTATTGTTAAGGAAAATGCTTTATGAGCTGCGGTACGTTAAAATAAAAGCGAGGCGGGCGGATCTACCATTCTTATTAGGGATTTACTTTTCTGCTTCCTAGAAAGAAAGAGTGAAGACTGTTAATTAAATGACAAGCCGGGATATACGAATCGAGCTGCACCTTTAAACTGCCTCAAAATGGCAAGCTGCAGTGTGTAATAAAAGAGACCACAATTAGTAGCAGTGCTGGCGGACGCAGCCGCCTCCTTATATTTGTCTGGTCTTTAATAACGGAGCAGAAGAAAATGACATTTAGTGATGAGTCGCGAACAAGTTATTTACCTCCTCCTGTTTCCACCTCCCACAGAAGTCCCTTTTGCCGCTTATGTGGCTCACAAATATCTTATTCTCCTCCTCTCATTCTCTTCCTCGGCAGCTAATGATATACCAGAAGTTTTTCTTGAAATTTCTTTTTTTTCCAAAGCTAGTGCGAAAGGCTGGGTTCACATCACATTTTTTCCATCCTTTTAACGTATACAAAAACATATACATTAAACGGATGCCTCAGACTGATGCCATACAGTGGCATCCATTCACCATACAGTTCCACTGTAAAAAAAAAAAAAAAAAATTATAGTTTTTTTACTGGACTGTGCAGGATACAAGAACGTGGTGTGCTGCAATTTTGTATCCTTTTTTTGTAACGTATACGTCAAACGGAGGCATAAAAAGTGATGTGAGCCCACCCAAAGCCAACCACCTTGTGGTCAGGGAAAGGTTTAAACAGATATGATATCACTCCGTTGTGGTTCCCTTTAAAATAGTCGTCTCCAACTCTGTGGCTGTCCGACTTGTGCAGAACTGCAAGTCCCAGCATGCCCTCAAAAAGCCAGGGGTTTGAGGCCACTGATTTAAAACAATATTAATATCACTGTGTGACGTGTTCATTGAAGCAAACGGCACAGAAGGTTTAAAACTGTAAAATATTTTTTCACCTGTAGGTGTCACTATTTCCACTGTTCAAAGTGCAGAGAAGTTGTGTAAATGAGGCTCAGACCTCATACCAAAAAATGAGGAAAAATAATAAAAGTAATCAAAGCGAGTGATCTATTACAAAGATAGTCACAGCGAGGATATGTTTGCATCCAGACACTTGAAAACTGTTTTATAGATCTGCCTTCTGCTGAACAATAAGGCCTCGATCACACAGCTGAATTTGTCATCCGACCCCAATTATTTCTATGGGGCTACGCACACGTCCATATTTTTTATGGGTCTGTGTAGACATTCCGCAAATGATAGAACATGTCCTATTCTTCTCCGTATTGTGGATGAGAATAGTCCCGAAAAGCCTGACACAATGCGACCACATGTAGTGGTTGTGTTTTGATTGCGAGTTGCAAGTACCATGCAGTCAAACGAGGTACAGCGAGTTCTAATTAAACTAATTATTTCTGCACTGTTTAGGATGCTACATCGCCATTAACATAGACTAAACAGTGTGGTCATGATTAGTTTAATTAAGGCTACTTTCACACTAGTGTTTCTATTTTCCAGTATTGAGCTCTGTCATAGAGTCTCCCGAAAAAAAAAACACTTCCATTTTGTCCCCATTCATTGTCAATGGGGATAAAACGTAACTGAACAGAACGGAGTGCTCCAAAATGCATTCCGTTCCATTTAGGTGTGTTCTCATACCGGAGAGCAAACCGCAACATGTTGTAGTTTGCTTTCCGTCCTGGGATGCGGAGCAAAACGGACCCGTCCCCATTGACTGGCATTGTGGGTTTTACTCTGACACAATAGAAAACAGATCCGTCTCTCATTGACTTTCAATTGAGTTCATGACGGATCGGTCTTGGCAATGTTAAAGGTAATACAACCAGATCTGTTCAGAACAGATTTAGACGGTTGTATTATCAGTAACGGAAGCGTTTTTGCTGAACCCTGCCGGATCCATGAGCATAAGTAAAGATTATTATTTTTAATATTATTATTATTATTATAAGCCCTTATTCGTAGTCTATTGCTTGGGGTGTTGAATACTTTTGTAAAGCACTATATATCTTTGGAAATGGGGTAAAAAGAAATAAACTGAATAGCATTTAGATCATTTCAAAATCCAGAATGAAAAGAGAATCTTCAGAACTATTTCTATTAGTCCTTGAACTAGTTGCTACAAAAGGAATTAGTAAATCAAAATGACTCTGTATAATTTGTACATTGACCTTATTAACAAAATAGTAAACAGAAAATTCTTTAGCTCCCTCTAGTGGTGGTGGCAACCAGCCAGAATGTTATCATTTGACACTCTTCTTATGTATAGTCCATAGGGCCTTTCCTGGGATTTCCAGAGTGTCAAACAGCAATCAGGAAGTGCAGATTGCTAGGAACCAGCAAAGGTAACGAAAGGTAAAGGATAGGGATGAGAATGACTTCTTTTAATTTTTAATCCCCTTTGAGCCATATATATTAGTTGTTATACTACTGGACAACCCCTTTAGTTTAGCACTTGCATAGTACTGGCCTAGCAGCAGTCTGGGTGATGGGTGTCTTAACAATAGTCCCTCACCTTACAGCAGGGTCTTCAATTGCTGGTTGTAGCTGTTCACTCTGCTATCTGTCTTCTCAAGGGTAGACTTGAGGCATAATCAAGTTGATCCCACTGGAGAAACCCTTTAGGAGCAGGAGCTCTGAAGTGTGCTTCCTCTCTACTCTCTTTTTTCACAGGAACTCCCCCTCGTGGCAGGAAGCAGGACAATCCTACTGCTACCAGAAAGGAAGAAACAGGGTGGTTAGCCTTGTCCCTGTCAACCATTGCCATCCATACCTTGCGAGAAGTTACGGCCAAAAACATACAGCAGTACATAACACTAAACTATATACAAAATTGTAGTAACTTCAGGAGTCCAGTGAGCGGTCCTACTCAGTCACTGACATAGAGATACCTGTCAATCACTGGTTAGGACGGCCCACTAGACTCCTAGTATGGATTTAGATCAATAAATTACAGGTTTTACTGCATCCACAAAGCAATATATCAACCTGCTCAGCTCCTTCTGCTCGGTAATATGGTGCTGGCAGTTTGGGTTGACTTTTCAATGTTTTCAATTGACTATAAAATGTTACTACTTCATTCAACTTTTGAGATGTTGAAAGACTCATCAGAAAGAGAAGGGATTGCAGGGTTTTAGCAGACACTTTAATGAGGATTTACAGAATACATCACTACATTCCAGCCAGCAACAAATACATAATCCCCTGCCATCTCACTGCTTGCTGTGGCCTCGCTCTCCCTCTTTGGTTCTTTTTGGAGCAATTAGTTAAGGAACATTGAAACCAACTGGCACCATTTTCTATTGTCTTCCATAAAATCTTAGTAATGAAATTGATCTCCTTTTGGGATGATAAATTATACACTGCTGTAAAGTGAAGAATTACAGCGCCTAGACAATCATTATGAGATCAGACTTTATGTATCCTTACACAAAAATTACATTTTGTGGTCACATTTTCTGAGGCATAACATTAGACTTATTCGTGCGGCAGGCTACAGTCGAGGCAGATGTATAAAACAGAAAACCATCAGTAACCATTGAGTGTCCTGGGTATAATTCATTTTAAATGAACGGCTCAGGACGTTGCCAAGTCAAAAAGGGCAACAAATTATTATGATATTACTCAAGAAAGTAAGATGTTAAAGAACGGAATTCTACTTAACGTGGCATGAATTTCTCATGTGAAAAGTAAAATGTAATTTCTTAAACTTGAATTTTTTTTTTCAGTGTTGGATTAAGCAGACCACTGACCATGGGCTGTTACTAAAATTTGGGAATCTCTGCACCATATAGGCCCTGTTTGGATGTCCCCAGACTAGAATCCTCCTTTCCAAATACAAATCCAGAACTAGACTCACAACCAGACAGCCTAAGTAAGTCCAGACACCCAAACAAGACCCTCAAAATACAGTCCACTCTAAGTGAAATTAGACCTGCTAAATACTGGTCCAGTGCAGACCCCCTAGTTAAATTTAGACTCCAGACACCCTTAAATACTGGCAAAAGCAGACCCCCACTTAAATTCAGACCCCATAATAATAGACACCAGACCCCATACTCTTACCCAGTAGCACCTCATCTCCCTCTTTGTAGCTTGAAGACCTTCAAATGTCATGTAACAATCTGAAGGTCCTTTATCAGGTCCTGCAAAAGGCTGCACAAAATGACAAAAACTGTGGTAAAACCATGCTTTCATTCTTAGGGACAGGGATCATTGTACAAAACCACAATTTGTATAAAGTGTTTGGGTGGTTGTGGACACCCAGGAGCCTTATACCCCAGCAGCCGACCAAGCTACCCAGATTATAATTTGCAATTGGGTTGATGAGAGCTGGATAAAAGAGTCTGCTCTTCTCTTGAAGAAAGTTCCATCCCTGTCCATGTGTTGGATGTGGTATTCAGGGCTGCATCTACCATGAAGACAGATGAGTATTTCACCTCAGGTGAGGGCCAAATTGCCTTGGAAGGAGTGGCAGTTTATAGCGAGACACAAAAGCCTGTGTCTCCCATCCCCTCCATCCAGCCACATAGGCCACAGGCCACTAGACCTTATGCCTATGAGGCAGTAGAACAATGCTGGAGGTCGCAATGGCATAATCATGGCCTCTAGTGCCAGGTTTCAGGTGTAGCAATGAACTGTTCATTAACACCTGCGTCCTGGCAAAGGTGTTTGCGATCATGTAATCACACAGGAGTAGTTTTTCTATAGGACAAAGTCAGATAGCATGTTGCTTGCACTGTAGAACTGTGATTAGCCTGCAAGGTCTAATCATGCTACGATGGCCTGCAGTGCCTCTGGGCTTGTCTCCCATTGAGCACATATGGGACTTCAAAGTTAGGGATATTTGGTACGACCACCAATGATGGATTCCAGGGTGGTCTATAACCATGGAAACGAGCGGTGTATAATGTGATGGAAAAATGAATCAAGCCAGCAAAGGAAGCAATATGGACAATCACAATACATTAGTAAGTGCCTTGTATTAACTTTATCTACATGATAAATGCCATTTACTGAAGTGAGACAACCCCTTTTAAATAGATTTAAATTTAGACTTTACGGAATGGACCTGAGAAATCAGTACAAAACGTTAAATGGAATCTCTCACCAGTTTTCTGCTGCCCTCACTTTTAAATCCTAACATCTCCAGCACATGCCAATGAGACCCCGTATTCATGAGCTCACAGCTCTCCCCGCCCACCTGCCTCTGACAGGTATACCTGACAGGTATTTTCCATATTAATCAGCTGCAGGTGGGTGGGGAGAGCCAGGAGCTAATGAATATGTGGACTCATCATCATGTGCTGGAGCTGTTCAATACAAGATTTTAGCAAATTGGCTGGGTCAGTTAAATAAAGTGAGCCAGCATTTTGCTATGCGGATCTGTCACTAATTTATGTTGCCCTTAGTTAGGACACCATCAAAGTGGTAACAGGTTCCCGTTAAAGTGGAAAGGAAAAAACACCTTGTTTAAAAGATAAATAAAACTGAAAAGTTGTGAGTGCATATGTATTTAACCCCTTGCTGTAATACCCCTAAATAAGGTGTGGTGACCAACCAATTGACTTGTGAAGGCACATAACTAGCTAAATAACCTGTCATATGATGGGAGTATAAATACCCCTGGTTCTGAAAGGTCCCTGAGTCAGGAACATGACTAAGCAAGCAACCTGAAGACCAAAGTACTCTCCAAACAGGTCAGAGACAAAGTTGTGGAGAAGTTTAAATCAGGGTTGGGTTCTAAAAAATATATATCATAAACTTTGAACATCCCATGAAAATGACACAACTAAAAACCTGGCAAGAGGTCACTCTCCAAAACTCACAGACCGGGCAATCAGACATTCAACAAAGACATCAGTGATAATGGAGATGGAAATGTGTGTACATAGAACCATTATAAGTCATACACTTGGGCTTCATGGAATAGTGACCAGAAAAAAGTCATTGCTTAGAGAAAAGCATAAGAAAACACATTTGAAGCTCACCAGACAGGATGTGGCAGACTCCCCAAATACATGGAAGAAGGTTCTCTTGTCAGATGAGACTAAATTTAGCTTTTGGCCATTGTGGGAAATTCTATGTGTGGCAAAAAAAGACTTCCCATCACCTCAAGAGCACCATTCCCTCAGTGAATCATGGTGGAAGCATCGTGCTGTGGGGATGTTTATCATTGGTAGGGACTGGAAAACTGGTCAGGATTGAAGGAAAGACAGATGGCAGCAAATACAGGGCAATTCTTGAGGAAAACTTGTCTGCCAGAGAAACTGGGACAGAGGTTCATCTTGCAGCAGGACAATCACCCGAAACATATAAACATACTGCTAAAGCTACTCGAGTGGTTTAAATGGGTTGTGTCACAGAACATATTCTACATTTTTCAAACCAGCACCTGGAGTTATTCAATGAAATGTATTTGTATAGCGCCACCTGCCGCTTGTTCTTTTCCTCATTTTTTTGTCTGTCTCAGTCAGTTTAAATCTTCAACTGCGGTCATACATATGTTCTGTTAGAATCAGTGGCAGTTACAGGGAGAGAGATGCAGCAGAAAGGACATACCCCCCTGAGATACCAGACTGAAGAGAATCTAGCAGAGGAATTGGAGCAGTGAATGTGGAGCTTTCTGGATCAATGTGGGGTACAGGGCTGGTTCTAGCCTTGTTAGAAAGGTTTTAGGCCTTGTTCACACATCAGTTTTATGATCAGTTATTTCCATCAGTTATTGTGAGCCAAAACCAGGTGCTGGTCAAAAACACAAAACATGTACAGATCTTTCCATTATACGTCATCTGTGTAGGCTTCACTACTGGTTTTGGCTCACAATAACTGCGGTGAGGAGGCACAGAGCGAAATCCCACGGAAGCGATTTGTAGTGCTTCCTTCCAGTCCGTGCCTCCACTTCGTACCCCTCTGTATAGTGAGGACTGCAGACCCATTCAAGTCAATGGGTCCGCATCTGTGATACGGAGTGCACACAGTTGGTGCCCTTATATTGTGGACCCACTGTTTTCGGAGGCACACACGCTCGTGTGCATGAGCCTTAAAGGGGTTCTCCAAGACTATAAAATGCCCCCTCATATGCCGGGCCCCTCACATTGAATATACTTAACTAGCTCCTCGCACCGCTCCACTGCTGCTGCTGCTTCTCCCCATGTTCGGATGAAAACATCCGGTGTCGGGGAAAAGCAGCCAATGGCAGGCGGGGACGAGCCTCTCTAACATTGAGGGTTACGCAAGGGAGGCTCATCCCCATCACTGCCTACCATTGGCTGCTCATCTCCCCCCCCCAGGTACCGGATGTTTTCATGCAACGGCGGTGCGGGGACCAGGAGCGGCGCAGGGAGCAGGGAGCCAGGTAAGTATATTCAATGTGAGGGGCCTGGCATATGGGGAACATTTAATAGTCTTGGATAACCCCTTTAGGGGAAATGGCCTAGTCAATGCCCAGACTTCAATCCAACTGAGAATCTGTGGCATGACTTGAAGACTGCTGGACACCAACACAACCCACCTAACTTGAAGGAGCTGCAGCAGTTGCCTTGAAGAATGGGCAAAAATCCCAAAGGGTCATTTATTAAGACTGGCATTGTAGATGCCAGTCTTAATAACCCCTATATCTGGTGGTGGATCTGTTAAAGTTATGAAGAAGCCTGTCCATAACTTCGGCGCATCCAGCGCCAGTTTAAATGTAAGACAGCTTCCTGGCTGTCTTACATGTAGACCATTTTCTACACCTAAAACAGGCATAGAAATGATGAATGAGACTTGCACCTGTAATTGAGGCAACAGGAGGCCCCACAAAGTGTTGATTTTCATGTCATGGGGTGAATACTCATGTACAATAAATGTCTCTTTTTTTGTCTAATTTTTTTTTGTTACAGTAAAAACAAATAAAATATTGTACCTTCAAAATGGTAGGAATGTTTAAAACTAATGGTAAAAACCCACCAAAAATTCATTTTAATTCCATGTTGTAATGTAATGAAACAAGAAATACACCAATGCGCTGAATACTTTCACAAGGCCCTGAAATTAGTCGATTACAGGGATCTTACAGTGACTACAGCTCAATTGTTCCCTACTGTGCTGGAGACTAATGCTGCCCTCTGCTGGCAGTTACTGATATTGTAATGTTTTATTGATACCAGTATGTGTACTATGTTATTAAAAGGGATGTGTCATCAGAAATTAGCCTACTGTTTAAATCAAGTTAAAACATATGTTAAACATATATTTTTAAGACGTTGGTGATTGTTGTTATTTTTTTTTTTCCATATCACTATCTATATATATATATTTTTTTTTTTAATCCTAAAATCCTGCACTTTTGCACTGGCCACTAAGCCTAATAAAACGCCAAGACTTCCAGTTTGGTAGAAATAAATTTTCAGCAGTCATCATTATTATCACAACAGGATTACCATGGACTGTAACACTTTTATATCATTAACACAGAATCCAACATTCCCAGTAGGTGATGATAGTTTATCTACTCCCCTACCTGCACAATGACCTCTGCACAGGTCACAGAGCATACCTAGTCAAGTCAATCTATTATAGAAGTCAGGGCAGGAACAACAGAAGTAGACGGGCCATTAATATCATAGTACAGGGCAATATACCGCCCCAGCTGAACCAAATACCACAGCGCAGCACAAAATACTGCAACTTGCGCCACAGTATTCAACTATATATATGAGTCTTCTCCAAACTATTGTGTCTATGGCCCATGGTGGTGTAACACTTGGAGAAGCTGCACTCATCCATCGTGTAGAGCCTGCCAATGTACCTAGATGTTGTCTATCAGTAAAAGGGATGTGGAACCAAAGTTTAGAAGACAGCTGGGAAAGGTTTTTGAGCCTGTACAGGAAAAGTTCCTACATTGTAGTAAGGAAGAGTTGATTGAGTCCAGGATGGGGAAATAGCAGAAACAGAGGTGCCTACAGACCTACATGGGGAAAGCTAGCCACCAAGTGTGTCCAAGTTTTTGGCTGTTTAGCATTTTAATTTACTACACTGATAACCACCTAGATGAAACAACTATGTTTTGCTAATCAAAGGGGTTTCGCAGCTAGTACATATTGATGACCTATCCTCAGGATAGGTCATCAATATCTGATGTGTGGTTGCAGTGGCGTACATAGAGAAGTAAGGGCCCCATAGCAAGGATCAGACCAGGTCACCCACACAGGACAGAAGGGTTTCTGCCTAAACCCTTTTCAATGATCCTTGGGCCATTTTTTCCACTGCCTTATTTTCTAAAAGTTGTTCCTTTAGAGGGTAGAGTGCTGACCAAGTTTTCACCTCCAGTAGAAGTGGAGATAATCCCAACTAAGACTGGGCCCCCTTTTGCCCTGGGCTTGCCGCTATGGTAGTTATGGTAGTGTTTGAAGAGGAGGCAGCGTTCATGAGAGCACTACTTCCTCTTCAAGATTACACTGCCCATTGTCTCCCTTGCAGTGATGACGCACAGTGTAATGTTGAAGAGGAAGTAGAGCTCACATGAACACCGTCCAAACAGCTGATTGACGGGAGTGCCAGGAGTCGGACCCCCAGAATCAGATATTGATGACCTATCCTGAGGATAGGTCATCAATATATACTGGCTGCACAATGCCTTCAAGGTTATTTATGAATTTATTTATAAAGATATGCTTTTTATTTTTAGAAATTAGTAAATCAAATCTAAAATTCAGATATTCAACCGAAATTTTTTCAAAAAGTTTGATTCTTACTACCCAAATAAAGCTATGGAGAAACAGAGAGAAAGAAAGAGAAGAGAAATATTTATTTCGACTCGAGATGAATCAGAATCAGCCAATTTAGCGAAATCGGACACAAATGGAATTTTAAGAAATTTGCTCATCTCCATTTATTTTCATTTATTTTTGTTTTCCAATAGAATCTCAAAAAAGTTCAAACAATAGGTAACCAGATTTAAGGAGTTGTACAAGATTAGAAAAATATGGCAACTTGCTTTAGAAAATGCACCATTCGATGGGTTGTGTCTGATATCACAACTCTGCCCAATTAAAATAAATGGGGATGAGCTTCAATACCACCGACAACCTGCGGACAGGTGTGGCGCTGTTTTCAGAAGAAATTAGTCGAGTTTTTTTAACACTGTGCAAACCCTATCAGCAGAGCATCTGATAAGCTTTATTGGCTGATATTTAAATAGTGACATAGTTTATAAGGCCGAAAAAAGACTTCTGTCCATCCAGTTCGGCTTGTAATTCTGCAAGTTGATCCAGAGGAAGGCAAAAAACCCCTGTGAGATAGAAGCCAATTTTCCCCACTTTAGGGGAAAAAATTCCTTCCCGACTCCAATCAGGCAATCAGAATTACTCCCTGGATCACGACCCATCTCTAGTAACTATAACCTGTAATATTATTACCCTCCAGAAATACATCCAGGCCCCTCTTGAACTTTTTTAGTGAACGTACCATCACCACCTCCTCAGGCAGAGAGTTCCATAGTCTCACTGCTCTTACCGTAAAGAATCCTCTTCTATGTTTGTGTACAAACCTTCTTTCCATCTTTGTATCTCTCTCTCGACCGAAACAAGTCACATGAAATTCGGGTTTATTAGAATCCAACTTTTTAGGACATTCCGACCACATTCTAAATCGGTAGAATTGATTTGTTCATCTCTAATCTCAGCAGAATGTATACAAATTATCTTGATGATTAGTGTAAGTCACTTTGTGCCACTGAATCTTTAAATAAAGGGTCTCATCGGTATTGGCTACATTTCACAGCAAATCATCTCCCAGTCCTATCCTCTAAATTTTGAATTTTTACACCTTTTTTCAAATGTCAAAATGTCTAAAAATGGCAATAACCATTAAAAAAAAGATGTCACCTACACCTAGGTGATCTTACCAAACTCTGCACCTTAGCGTGACATGATTCGTCCCTTCCCCAAGGACATTTACTGTCAGTCTCTAAAATATGTAGCCCTCCTAAAATGTTCCATTGTTAGCAAACGGCCATAAATGCTTCAGCTTCATTTAAGCACTATATTAAATATTAAAGATAAAGCTGTCATCTGCAATCGTTTTCAAAGAAGCGAAATGGTTCGGGGGTTAAGTGATTGAAAAGACGGGCCAGCGGACCAGTATAATGAAATGAAAGATATTATTTCTTCACAGTGGCTGACAGGCTCGATAGAGGAATCTCTAAATTTTTTATCTGAAGATATTTATTTCAGTAAAATATTCATATTGGAATATGAATGTGAGCGGATACCAAACTCAATATTATTTCTGTATCAACAACACAAAAAATAAAAAACACTTGATCAAACCTTCTAAATATGTGAATGGTGAAAGGGCCGGCTAATGACACGCAACAGTGGTCAACTGATCAGTCTCTAGATTTGGACCAACAGCTGATTTGCCAGGGCAGGATTCGGGCAATTTAACATCTCCTGTATTATATTCAGATGAATGGATATCCATGTAATATATGGAAGCGTGAGGGGTTGTCCTCCAGATAGGTAATCTGTATCTGATTGGTGGGGTTCCAACTCCCGCCAACCCCACTTGTCAGCTATTAGAAGAAGTCATAGCACTTGGACAATCACTGCAGACTCTTCTTCAACCTTTGACACATGCCCGTTGTGCAGTTCAGTCCCATTTATGTGAATGGGATTAACATGCAATATCAAGTAAGGCCACTGTGCAACGAATGGCGCTGTGCTTGGTAAACAATGAAGATGCCATAGCAAGTCTTCTAACAGCTGATTGGCAGGTGTGCTGTGAGTGAGACCCCTACTGATGGTCAGACTGGCCCACCAGGGTACCAGAGGATCCTTCAGTAAGTCCAGAATCTGATACAAAAATGGGCCCCAGAGATCCAGGAGAAAAAGAAATTGCCTGCCTTTTGAGCCAATAAGTTTCCACTAGGGTCTCTCTCTTTGATTCAGAACCTATTAAACTTAATTGATGATATTGGGGATGAGCCTCTCAAATAATTTCCTCTGGTGGGCCCAAGCAACCCCAATCCAACACTACCCCCGCTGATCTTTAAGTCCTTGAAAACCCCTTTAATGGTTCTCTCCCTTGGCTCACTGAGGAAGATCTCAAATGAGAACCCATCACCCTACTCTACGATGTCACTATGACCTAATAGGTCCATCAAGACACCCTTCTTAAAGTTTGCAGGAGAATGTGGTAAACCAGTGAGCCATTATATCTATGCTTGAACTTACAAAACATAGAAAATGGGGTTTGTCAGGAGAAATAATATTTTGTTTTTAGAAAAGGGGCAGAATGGGTTAAAGAAAAACATTAAAGAAATATTATGCATCTCACCCATCCTCTACCACAGCTGTTCCAACAGCTCCCATTCAAGTGAATGGAAGCTGAGCTGCAGTATGGCGGTGCTGTGTACTGATCCTTCTTTTTCCGCTTCTTACACTAATAGTTTTTAGCACTGTGACAGCCTGAAACAGCTCAGATATATAAATGCAGCATACAGTATATAATAATCCTAGAAGCATGCTACCTCGGGGGTGAACACACAAAACACAGAGGTGAGACAATGCTTTATTTCCTCCGAAAACACGCATAGGACGTCAACCCATTACTTCCATAAGTTTCTAACATTAGTTCATAAATCGCTTCTATTAGGAATAATCTTCCCATCTGAGGCCGGACAAAGTAGGTGTGAGGTTTTTTATTGAATTAACGTGTCATTTGTAATAAGAGAGATTGCAGGTTTACATTCTACAGGGAGAAGGCAGAGTAGAGGGGCTTTCTGGGACTTACAGCCATGCAGTCCACCCCTCAGTCACTTACGGACTGGAACGATCACATAACATGTACACGGAGAATGACACATTCATTTCTTGCATTACTATTATTGTTTTCCTGTGAATTTTATATCGAGTTTGTAATTTTCACCTTGTATTGAGGAGCAGTGCAAAAGGGCAATTTTCCTTATCATGTTTTCATTCTTTATCTCCTAAACTTTCAAGAGCGATAACTTTTTTACTTTTCCACTCAGATGAGTATTTTTTAATGGCACTATTTAGTTTACCATGTCTCAAACTGCAAAAAAATGTAAAAATAATTTTGTAGGCTGAAATGAAAAAAAAAAATTGTTTTGTTTTTAGGTTTTGTTTTTACGAAGTTCAGTGTGCACCAGAAATAACATGACAAGCTTAGGGGCTGCCCACATCACATTTTTGGCCCACGTTTAAGGCTACTTTCACACTTGCGTTGTAAGGATCCGTTTGTGAGATCCATCACAGGCTCTCATAAACGGTCCAAAACTGATCAGTTTTGTCCTAATGCATTCTGAATGGAGAAGGATCCATTCAGAATGCATCATTTTGCTTCAGTTTGCTTCAATTCAGTCATCATTCCGTTTTGGAGGCGGACACTAAAACGCTGCTTGCTGTGTTTTGGTGTCTGCATGAAGAAACTGATCCAAACTGATCCGTCATGACTCACAATGTAAGTCAATGGGGGAAAGATCCGTTTTCTATTGTGTCTGAGAAAACGGATCTTTCCCCCAGTGACTTTCAATGGAGTTCATGGAGTTTTATCTATTTAAAAGATAATACAAACAGATCCGTTCAGAACGGATGCAGACAGTTGTATTATCATGACGGAAGCGTTTTTGCTGATCCATGATGGATCCAGCAAAAACACTGGTGTGAAAGTAGCCCAATGTGTACTTCGGGAAAAAATTATGCAAAAGCATAGTACACTAGTTCTAGCAAAAATAGTATATGTTAATGGATACATTATATTTTTCATAATGGAGCACTATGGTTTCGGGTGCCACCGTATGTGTATATGTTAAATGTAAGACAAAATGTGGTATGAACACAAACAGAGCCTTATTCTGCAAGTCAGTAGGATTACAACAGTACCAAAATGTTATCGTTTCTATTACAGGTTACGGCTTTTAAAAATAAAACTTAGAAAAAAAGTTTTTTCATCACCATATTCTGACACCAACATATTTTTCATATTTCCTTCTATAGAGCTGTGTAGTGCCTTTTTTCGTGGGGTGAGCTGTAGTTTTTACTGGTACCATACCATACCATACATACCAAGTATATACGAGGTCTTCACTTTTCATTCAATTTTTTAACAAAAAGTGGCATTTCAGCCATTTTTTTCTGTTACGCCGTTCATCATGCAGGATTTATACTTTTATATATTAATGATTGGGATATTTTTGGACACAGTGATACAATTTTTTAGGTAAAATAGACTTTTAAATTCCTTTGTTGTTTATATTTTTCTTAACTTTTTTAAATAATTTTTTTATTTTCCCAGGGGACTTCCACATGGGTTCGCTAATACCATAGTCTGCAACAGTATACTATTGCAATCTATGGGGATTCTCCATATTGCTTATTAAGTCCTGCCGCATGGGATGGGGGCAGAGCTTAACAGGGAGTTTACTAGGGCAGTCCTGGGAGCTTTCACAGGGCCCGAAACCACCACATACTGTTACTCATTTCAAACTCATTCCATGTCCACATATGTAAGAGGATGTCTTTCTCTCCTGAATTTCATCTAAAAGGTAAAGTTTTAACATTTAGTGGACATGAAGACATTTGGATGCATTTCAACTTCGAATGGATCAGTGCATTGAATTCTTTTGGCTTCATACCAGTATAAAAAATTATCTCAAGACATTTGGACTATGGATCATTAAGGGGGCTGTCCAAGACTTTGATCTTGATGACCTACCCTTAGGATAGGTCATTGATATCAGATCAGCGGGGGTCCGATTCCTGACACCCATGCTGATGAGCTGCTTGAAGAGATCATGGCACTCTGATGATCGGCGTGGGTTGCCATGTGTCGGACCCTTCCTGATCTAATATTGATGACATATGTAGAAAATAGTTAATCTTTTATCTTGATGATAAATGCAAATCACCCGTCTAACGAGCAATTATTATGATAATTTTCTATCAAGAACTTTGTTTCTGGCATCCCTTCTGTGTGAACTAAGGCCAAAGACCAGAATGTAAAATAGTTCAGTTATCACTGTGCATACTGTAGCATCCCCCTTCCCCAACATTCCTTACCATTTTCACTTTATCTCCAACTTCCTTCCATTTCTGTCTTCTAAATTCTGGTCATTGTTTAGCCATGGCACTAGGAAAGATCTGTCAAGTACTTATTAATCCTAGGCTAACACACTGCCATAGTCTGGTATCAATACGATTACCCAATGGTGTCCAATCAGTTAAGCTACAAAACTACAACTCCCAACATATCCTGACAAACAGGGACTATTAAGCCATGACTGGAGTTTCAGGATAACTTGAATGCTACAGGTTGGCATCCACTGCTCTAGATGAACTGTAAATACCCATCTTCTGAACTTTGAGGTTCCACCTTCTTTGTAGTATTGAGCATTGATGGTGGTCTTGGTCTATAAGAGTCTGCTTGGATCTCCTGCCATATATACTCTACTACTCACAGTATATGTAATATATCAAGCCAGACATTTTTCCTGAATGGCTGCTGCTGGCTAGTGTAGCATTACATGTTGCTCATTCAAATTAATGACCATCTGTATAATGTATTGACCTGTTGATTCTGCCAATCTGGCTCAAAATGATAGAGGCCCAAGAGAAGGACTCCCCCTTCTCTCCTGTTCATGTTACCTAATAGATATGTGATCTTTTTAATGCATCATGCCAATTATATTCATATTATGTAATGGGTTAATAAGGTATGATACACAGTTTAACCTATGTCTACAATATAACTATGAATTATGCCCCACTGCGTGTTTTCTCTGCTAAATATTGCCACACTGTTCCCATAAACACAGTCATCTTCCGGCTTTGGTCAAAAATAGAACAAGGAGGTAATGACATGTTTGGCTGAGAACCATTTTATTCTGGTCATAGAAAGAAAGTGATCATTAACAATGTTTCATGTCCCTGAGAAGAACTGAGAAAAACTTTGAGTTACCTGCTACTTACTACCACTGATCCCAAAGTAGACATTGAGGCTCCCAGCTGTCTCAGGTCTATTCTTGTTACGATGATATTTTAGCTTTCCTTTGTAGTATAAGATAACCAGGAGCCTGTGGTCTCTTTCCAAATTTCCAACGCCACGAAAAATATGTTTTGAAATAGCTGGAAATTCCAATCAAGAGCCACAAAAAAGTTAATAAACAAACCAATAAATGTAAAACAGCAGTATATAGTCCAAAAAGGTAACGTGCAATTATCTTTGTTTTTTTTTCCTTGATGATGATGATGATATTCAATCTTTATACATCGCTCAATGTCTAATAAAGACAAAGGAGGGAAGTTATCATTCTAGGTGTATTTGAGGTTAGCTTTTAGATTACAGTTGCTATGGGCACCTCCATCAAATGTATGAAGTTGGTAAGCAGTAATAATAAATTTGGCACAAGAGCAATGTGGTTGCACCTATTTCACTAAAATGATGTCTTGCGTTGAGTTGCGACTTTTTTTCTAATTTTTTAAAAAGTCTAATTTCAAAAATGTGTCTTGAACTTTGTTTGCTAAGTGGTGGTTTAGGTAACGGGTGTGTGACCCATGCAGCAGTGTCTGTAAAGCTGTATTTTGCTTATCACTCTGCTATCTTGTCGCACTGGAGCTTTCTGGAAGCAATATTCTTGAGTTTGTTGACTTCTCTGGAGTGGTGGTCTCACAGGGGAAGTGGATCTGGTTCCTGGGAGCAGGAGCTAGTGATGATCGAGCACCGCGGTGCTCGTACATTCGGGTGCTCTGGCCGAGCACTCAGGGGTGCTCGAGTGCTCGCCGAGCATCCGAGCATAATTGAAGTCTATGGGAGTAAATCAGGCACCCCCTGCTCGGAAAATTAAAAAAAAAAACAAACAGACAGACACACAGAGACACTACTTACCTTCCCTGGCAGCTCCCTCCTCCCGTCCAGCCAGAAGACGGCGCGCAGAGTGGTAAGTTGTACCACCTGCTGGACGGGAGGAATTAGTACAAAGAAGGAGGTAAGTGGTCTGTGTTTGTTTGTTTGTTTTTTTGTTTGTTTGTTTGTTTGTTTTCTATTTTTCAGGATTGTGAATGCTGAGGACTATGTCGGATTCTGTGGATTACATCGGGCCAGCTTTTTTATTTTTTAAACAAATTGGTCAAACAGGGGTCTCGGGGAGTATTTATTTCAATAAAATATTTTATAAGTGTGTGTGTGGTTTTTTTTACAACATTGCAGTTTTAGTAATCACGGCTATCTACAGACGGCCCTGATTACTAATACTGGGCTTAGTGCTTGCCGGTATGGCCAGCACTAACCCCAACATCTATTACCCCGGCACCCACCGCCACCAGTGGTGTTGGGAAGAGCCGGGTACCCGCAGGACCGGACCTTCTAAATTGAGGGTCCGGTTCTGGGGCGGCTGCAGGCTGGTACCATTAGGCTGGGAAGGGCCAATAACTGTGTCCCTTCCCACCCTGGTAGTGCCAGGCTGGAGAAGGAAAAAAGGGGGGACCCCACGCCATTTTTTAAAATTATTTAATTATTTTTTGAAAAAAAAAGCGTGAGGTCCCCCAGAAATCTACGGTAAAAATCAGGCACAGGGAGATGACAAAATCCTCCCCAAATCTGTAGGTGTTACTGGAAGGCACATTGCTCAAAATGTCACAAAATCTTTGTGCCAGTGTCCTCAAAAAGTTGCAAGGTCGCTACTTGTGACTTTTTGAAGAGCAAAATTCTGTCATGACAGACTTATATATTTCCCCCAAATGCTCTGTTGGGGCATGAGAATACATAGCTATATAGTTGCATATTCTATTGTGGTGATCCAGAGGAAGACACAAATCTGAACTTCAAATAAATCTCTAGATCAACTCTCTTTCTCGAGAAGTCTAGTGTATGCAACTTGTAATATTCTTTTCCATTCTTGATTTTTCTGGCCATAACAGGTGATCATCAGAGGTTTCTGAAGCTGTGCCTGCTACTTAGGCTGATCAATGGGCCAAGGTTTTTTTTTCAAAAAAGAGGTTCTTTCCCTATTGCCAAGACTACAAACACTCTGGCTCTTCATTTGGGTTGCACTGACCCAGTTTAGCATTGGAGTACTTCAGCCTGGAGATCCTCTTTAATTGTGAATTCTTGCTCTATGTGATTAGCTAAATAATTGACCTGGTTAATGTTCCTGTGTCATGTCATGGTTATTATCTTGGTTACCTGCACACCTTGATCCATAATTAATCCACCTGACAGTGAGGAAGCAGCAAAGTTAAAAAAGTAATGTGGCTCAGTTTAGATCATAGTTAAACCATGATTCAAAGCTATGGACACTTTTGCACTGAAAATTGTCTTTGCTCATTTGCTTCCTAAATGCAATAGATGCGTACGAATTCAGTTAATTAGAAAACTTTTACTGTTAGTTCGTTATTCGTGCGGCAAAAGCCCGGGAAGAAAGTGGTCACTTGACCTAGTGGGCAGGGCTTGCTCTTATTGGTCAGGCTCGGTAAGCCAGTGACACATCATTTGTGCTGTGATTGCTGAGATGAGCAGAAGCACTGTGTGTGAAGTTCTGAGACACTGAGACCTGTGTTGTTGAAATTGGGGTGTAATTGTTCTGGGAATCCATATTACACATATCTGGGATACTGCAGGGCAAGTGCAGGGCAAGTGCAGGGCCAGTGCAGGGCTAGTAATTAATCAGGCAGGGAGAGAGACAGGGAGAGAGACAAAGACCAGCTGCAGGGCCACAGTCAAGTGAAAAATGTCTGGAATGGATAAGCAAAAGGGGTCCAGTTCCAGCCAGACCTCAAGCTCTAAAAAAAAGGAGAAGGTGGCACAGGGCAGCAGTGCCAAAGGACCTGGAGCCGGAGCTTCTACTTGTAGAATTCGCAATACTTGGCCAGTGTTCCACCAGGCTAACTAACCAAGGCGCAAAATTGTAGTGGAGGAGAAAATGGATGAGGTAGTGGAGTGGATGGCACGCTCATCTCAGTCACAGCCGGATGATCTGCTGTCATCTGCTTATACATTACATGTATCACATGTATTACGCAATCGCTAGACAATAGTACGCTGAGGATTCATACGCAATTTGTACTCTCATGCTTATGTGTGTACCTTTTAAAACTGTGCGCGAATGTTTGCAAAACGCCACATAATAACGTATGATTTGTACACAGATTCGCAGAATAGATTCGTAAGATATACGAATCTTATGAAAAGTGAATTTTGAATGATTCGCTCATCTCTAGTTGACAGTGCTATGTAATTCCAGCACCATATTACAGACAGCAGTAGAAGGTTGTACATGGCAGATTCATGTGGAGAAGCTAGGGGATCCAAGAAGGGCAGCTTGCACAAGCTATAGACAGAGAGGTAAGCACAAGGAAGCTTGTAGGGGGAAATCAGCAGCATCCTGGACACACAGATCCAGCTTATGCATCCAAATGAGAAAAGTCTGAAAATAAAAGAGGGAATGATGATTAAGCCTGAAGCTTAATCGATCTTTTATTACTCAAGGTAACATTTTACAAATCATTGTGTTTGGTGCACCATTGCAGGCTTCCTCTCTTATTTGATTGTGCACCGTGGATGGAGTCAATGCATTCAGTGCACTTCGTTTCTCCTACCAGCTGCTACCAGATCTGAAATCTTAAGAGGAATCTGTCAGCATTGACCTCCCTATCCAACTGTTTGGATAGACACATAACCACTGTTCACCTGATTAAAAACACTGGTTTACTTTTCTTGATCCCAAACTCTGTTCCCAAGTTATGAAATGTTTTATTAATATGCAATAAGGGCAATAAGGGCATTACTATTGCTCTTGTTGCATCCAAGTGCCACTCCTTTCTGTAGCCAGCCACTCCCTCTCTGCCTTCCCACTGCCTGGCAATGTAAATAAAGCAGGCATGGAGGGGCTGGCCATAGAAAGGAGTGGAGCTTGGGTGTTTACAAGAGCAACAGTGATGCCCCCCTTGTACCAAAGGCCTAATTTGCATAATAAGAAAAAATATCATAACCCAGGAATAGAGCTTCAGATCAACAAAAGAAAAGCAGTGTCTAAATCAGGTGAACCACAGCTATGTGTCTATGTATACATAGAATTGAGGTGCACCAAATGCATCGACCCCGCCCACGGTGCACATAAAACTATTTTTTGCATAAGGGTGGGTTCACATCAGCGTTATGCTTTCCGTTTGTGTTTTCCGTTATAACATGGTTATAACGGAAAATAACGGAAACCATAAGACGGAAGTCAAAACGGAAGCCTTTAGAGGCTTCCGTTTTGATCCGTCATAATAGAAGCCTATGAGAATCATAACGGATCCGTCTGAGTTCCGTTATGCTGAACGGAAAACAAAGTCCTGTCGACAGGACTTTGTTTTCCGTTTTGCATAACGGGAACCAAATGGATCCGTTATGATTCTCATAGGCTTCTATTATGATGGATTAAAACGGAATGCCTCTAAAGGCATTCGCTGATGTGAACGAGCCCTAACATATGTATTTTTCAGCATTTAGAGGATCAAATTTTCACAAGAAAAGTATGGCTATATTTTGGGGCCCCAACCTTACATTGGCAGTATGCTTACTCTGAATCTAGTTTTTCAGGTTACAAGGTGGTCCCCCAGTGCCCACTGCCCCAAATTTATATAACTATCGTATGTCAAGCACATACACTGGGCCAGTTTTATAGTAAGTCAAATAACCAATCAGTGTATTTTTTGGAGAGATAACCCAAACAACCACAGGGGGCAGTATTTTTGGAGCAGAAACCCACACATGAACATGGAGGACATGCAAAATGTTTGCAGATGTTGTATTTAATTAGATTCAAAGTCAGGGATTTAATTTGTGATGAGCGAAATATTGAAAAATTCATTTCGGTTGCTTTACCAAATTTTACAAAAAAAATTAGCTTTGTGACAAATTACTTCATTATGAAGAGCATTTCTTTATAAGTAGTGGGTGCAATGCTCCCCATCATTGTACCGCTTAGATGTCACGTTCATCGCTGACCTGACGGCATCTAGCAGCAGTGTAAAATTTTAAAAATAATTTTAAAATCATACTTAGCTCCTTTGTTTAATCGTGAAGAGCCGGCCGCCAACATCTTGACTGAAGATCTAACGTGAAATCTTGCGCAGCCCACGGCTGTCGGTGTGGTGACGTCATATTCACTGCGCACAGAATTACGTGCGAGATCTTCAATCAAGATGGCTGCGGCGGTATCTTCGAGCTCAAACAAAGAAGGTAAGTATGATTTTTTAAAATGTTTTACCGCCATTCAGGGAAAATCGATTTGCTACCACGAAACATGAGGAAATTTGTGGAGAAACTTCCTGCAGTTTGTGAGGAAACTTCATGGAGGAAAGATTTTTTCCTGAAATTCGGATTGAAGTCCAATTTGTAGACTTCGATTCGCTCAACACTAGTCATAATATTGCCCATGTGCAGGGGCGTAACTACCATAGTGGCAGACCATGCGACTGCTATTGGGCCCAGGGCAAGAGGGAACCCAGTTGGGATCATCTCCTCTTCTACTCTTCTTCTTAGGCGGAAACCCTTCTGTCCTGTGTGGGGGGCCTGCTTTGATCCTTGCTATGGGGCCCTTACTTCTCTATGTACGCCACTGCCCATGTGCTATAATACACTACCAACTGTGCTGAGCATTTGATCAGTATTCTCTCTATTGCCTGTAGTTTATTACCGCAACCTTGTGGAATAAAATATCCCAATGTCCCCATAATTCAGTCGAAGAGGGTCCATCATCTTTTTTAAGGATTCTGCTCTCCCATTGCAGATAACGAATGATCTGTATATTGATCATCCTCTTCTCTACAAGGAACCTGTCTGGATCTGTTGACCTCTTATTTCTTTGGATTTAATGATTGCTCATGAGAAGGAAAAGTATGCATTACTGCTCCAACACAATCCCATTTGGCTGCAGCATCCTTTTAAGAGCAATTTAATTAAAGTGTTACTGTATTTCTCAAATTCTATTAAGCTCTGAGCAGAGTGCTAATTCCAGCTTCCAGCGCAGCTACAGGTAGATAATGGTACACAATGTAATTTTCTTAATTGGAGTTTACTGATCCAACATGCTTTTCATACTTAAATTCTCCGGATAATCTGTGGGTTTTGCATCTGTTACAGTTCATTTAATGAAAAGTGAAATCTACAGACAGGGCTGACTGTACGGGAGCTACGTGATTTTCTTCAGTGCCTCGGAGAGGTGAAGCTTCAGGTGTTAAAAGTCGACATTATCTCATACAAAATGTCCTTCCTTTAAATGTATGTTCTTACAACACAGAACTAATTGAGTAGCGCATGTGCATGAAAAGGCTTGTCCGACATAACTCAAACCTGAAGGGCAGGCGGGAGGTTGTATAAAGAATTTTTTAAAATTACTCAACTTATGAAACGCCTTCCGTTACAGATGTGGTTCCAGGCGGTCGCTGCCAGGCCAAAAGTCAAGATTTGACATTTTTGCACAAGTGACCCCTGAGACAAGTCATTGGCTGCAGTCCTCTCATGACCAAGAAAGAAAAGTCATCACTTCCAATCTAACAGTGACCACCCTGAATAGCGGAACTGTAAAGGAAGGAGTTTCAAAAGGTGAGTAACTTTTTATTTATTTTTTACATACCATCCTGTCTGCCATTTATGAGTCATGTCAGACAACATACAGTATCAACTGGAAGGTTTATTAAACTTCTTACACAATCTTCTATCTATCTATCTATCTATCTATCTATCTATCTATCTATCTATCTATCTATCTATCTATCTATCTATCTATCCCATATCTATCCATCCCATATCTATCTATCTATCTATCTATCTATCTATCTATCTATCTATCTATCTATCTATCTATCTATCATCTTCATCTCCAGTTGTGATAAGGTTGACCAACCGCCCAGAAATTTCTGTTCATAAAAATAGGTGACTTTTCACGGACTGTGTCCGTGAAAAAAAAAATAGATGTTCCCGGGATTTTTTTTAAGGCTGGTGGTAATTAGAATCATTTTACAGCTCACAGTAAATGTTGGTAATGAGTTATTAACAGTATATTGCGCTATGGACATGTATTACTTATAATCTTTCTGGTTGGCAACCCTGGTTGTGAGTAATGATGTGAATAAAGCAATTTGGGTAAATGCTGACCAGTGTAGATGTGAATAGAGCACTGCTGAATAATGTCTGTCTCTCTTCTGTCTGCTTGTTTCTCTCTGTATTTCCTCCCTCCTCCTTCCCCTCCCCATAAATATCTAAGGTATGGTGTCATCTGATCCTTCAGTGAGCAGGCAGCCCATCTTGGTCACAAAAGTTAGCTTAGAAAAGGGAAGTGTAGTTGATTACTCTAGAACAAGGCACTTTTCTCTGATAAAAACATATTACAAAATGTATTATATTCACCTATACCATTGATTTATACAAAGTTGTGTTAAAGTGCAGTGACCATTTAAGTCTTTGCTTCACTTAAATAGCACGGCTTCACCTCTTATTATCCTGTTAGCCTGGCCAATGAATAGAATGCATTGATGCAACCAAAGTCACTTTTCCTGTCTGCTGTGAGGATGTTTTTTCATATTTTTCATTTTTTTGAAAACCTATACTCAGGTTTGTAGCTAGACAGAGGAGGTGAGGTATATTCCCTGGGTGTTAGGTGCCAATGAAAGGAACCAACAAATCATTTTGTGTTGGCCAGGGTGGTTGGATACAAGACTAGGAAAGAAAATTGAATCTTTGCTCGAGGTGATGGGATTGGCTATCACTTTGTGTTGGCCAGGGTGGTTGGATACAAGACTAGGAAAGAAAATTGAATCTTTGCTCGAGGTGATGGGATTGGCTATCACTTTTTTGATTATTTTTATTAGTACATTGTAAAAATGTTTGCAAGATACGATACGGGCCGTGAAATACGATAGTCTGCATGGGGCCTAACACACAAATTTCCATTAGCACCAATGTCCATAAATGCTTTCAAGAACTTCTTTTATTCATCTACTATGTGAGACTTTGCATATGTCACAAGAACGTGGTGGCCTTTTAATGGTGATCTTATAAAGAAGATCTGGATGGTTAGAAATTAGGGTTTTGCATTATAACGTCAATGCTATTTCAGTCAAGCATTACATTCTGTGCCTCAGATAATCAAGAGCCTTCGTTTTCTAGAACAAGCAAAACTAAACTCCTTGACCCACTATGTATAACCTCTACAGTATCGTTACGGTTCTACAGAAGGGTGCCGCTGAAAACCTTCCTGTTCCGCTCTTAACTACAAAACGTTATTAGTCCTTTTTTCAACATGGCCAAATGTGCCTGGATATGCATTGATCCATCTCAAATCAATGCTTTTAAAGACGTTAGACACATTTCGCTTAAGAGCAGGAGCAGGCATTTTATGTTTGACACAGTATTGATTAAGGAGGGAGCGAAGCTCTCAGGCTGACTGCTCTTGTTGCTTTCTAAGCTGGACAGTGTCTGGTCACACTTTGTCCTTAGGAGTTTCTTTTCTTGATACTTGCTGCTTCCTCTCTGTCTTCTCAAATTCCCAAGTGAAGGGCTTTTCTCAGATTTGTGCAAGTAATCAATAAACAAGTTGAAGATGCATGCTGGAAGCTGTCACTCTGAGTTTACTCCGCATCACTATGGACTGGGTTCATACGTGACCATGAAAAGTCTTTTACTTATTGATTATTATTATTTCTCCTTTTAGTTCTTTATCAGCAGTTATGGAATTATAATATATGATATGCTTTCTAGAAGTTTGTGTAGCGGAAGCAAGGGGAAGCTACTGCTCTGGGGCCCGAGCTCAGAAGTGGCCCAGGAGCAGTACCCCCTTATAACACACTATAAGGGAATACTCCTGTACTGTGCTCCTAACATGAACTATGCCCTCTTATACCCTGCATTGTGCCCTATTGCCATACCCTTTACTGTGCCCTTTTATACCCTGTATTGTGCCCTCCTAAACCCTATACTGTGCCCCCTTAAATCCTGTTATCCAGCCACTGTATGGCGCCATTTTCCAGTCACATTATGAGTTATCCAGTCAATGTATGGTGATGTTATCCAGACATGGTATGGGGCTATAATGTTACAGTGTTTGTTATCCAGTCGGGGTATGAGCTATTATTCAGTATGGCAGTGTTATTTAGTCTCTGTATGGGGAAAGAGCTAATATATTTACAATATATAGATTGCAGTATATTTTGCTGTAGTGTGCAATGTATTTCCCAATAGAGTAAATGAGCCTAGGGGAACACAGTCCTCACCACCTGACCACTAGACCCAGGCTGTGTGCCCTTACAGTTCATGGCAGCCTCCTCTCTCTGCTCTGCTGTGTACCAGTGCTTATTCTGGCGAGCTCATGCACACGACAGTATGTATCGTGCGGTACGCAAAAAACGTATCCGCAAAAAATACGGATGAAGTCTATGCGCATTCCGCATTTCACGGAACGGAACAGCTGGCCCCTAATAGAACAATCCTATCTTTGCCCATAATGCAGACAATAATAGGACATGTTCTATTTTTTTGCAGAACAGACATATGGTCTTATGGAAACGGAATGCACACGCAGACCCATTGAACTGAAAGGTTCCACATACAGTCTGCAAAAAAATGTAATGGACATGAAAAGAAAATACGTTCGTATGCATGACCCTTAAAGCAAACACGTTTTTGCCATCTGTTTAACGTATTCAAAAAATGAATACATTAATAGATGCCTCAGACAGATACAATACAGTGGCATCCATCACCATGGAGTTCCATTTAAAAAAAAAAACATACTTTACTGTATACATTTTTTTAGTGGACTCTGCAGGATACAAAAGTGTGGTGTTCTTTTTTTATCAGTAATACACAACCCCAAAGGCATCTCCATCAATGGATGGTGTATGCTATGATTAGAAAAATCATAGCATACACCATCCAGCCCAGATTTTTTCCTCAAGATTCATTCACTCAACTGAGTGGGTCTGCAAGAAGACGCCGAGAACACAAACTTACTTAAAGATGCTCTGTCACCCAGATGAAACCTACCCTACCAGGCTATATGCTGATGACGTTGATAAAAGCCATACCTTTTATTCTGCTGTAAGATATCCCATTTTGCAGAAAAATAAACTTTTTAAAATATTCAAATGAGGCGTCGGAGCACTTGGAGGCGGGCTTATGCCATCCGAGCACTGCTCCACCTATGCCCCTTTTACTTCCTAATGCTGCCTCCTCCACTAAATCACGCCCCCATACCTCTTGAGTGACAGCGCTAGACCCACCAGTCTAGCGCTGAGATCCAGCGCCTGCGCACTCGCCTTCTTGCCGGTGCGTGCACACAGGATCTTTTCTTTCCTGTCCTGGCTTGTGAATATGTCTTCTTTCAGGGTTTTTTATGCAGTTTTTGAAGCCAAAAAGGAGTGGAGGCTAAAATGAGTGTTATATATTAAAGACAGATATGACTTCTCCTCTTTGTTTACTCAACTCCTAGTTTTGGCTTCATAAACTGCATTAAAAAGCCTGAACGTGTGGCAGCACCCTTCCTTTGTGTCCTTATAGCTATACTTCTGACTGGTTTCAATTACACTTTTTTAACACTGATTGACTCATCAAAGTGACTACACATTTACACAATGCTAAATTCAGTGATAACTTTTAGTTCAATTGATGATCCTTTTCATAGTGTGATATTGCATAGTGTGATATTTAGTGTTGGGCGAGCATGCTCAGCCGAACACTGTATTCGCTCAAGCATGGCTATGCTCGGCACATCCGCGTGTGCTCGAGCGCCATGCTCGAGTCCCCTCCCCGCACGTACCAGTACCACCCTGCACGTTAGCGTGCAGGGTGGTACTGGCATTCACTGTAATGCCATAGCCATGTTAGCACCCGGTGTGACCTGGCTCAGTCTTACTCAGGGAGAACTGCTGCAAAGAGGGACAGATGTAGGCATAGGAATTTGTTAGGCAGGGTTAATTTTTCTTTTCAAAAGACCCAAAAGTCCTTTTACGGACTACTGTTTTATCTGGCTGCAATATATATATATATTTTGGGGGGGGCAAAAATTGCGCAAAATTGCCTGACCTTAACACCACCTGCGCAGCGTCTGCTGTATAACGTTTGAACATCGTAAATACCTCACATCCAGTGTATTTTTTTCTGCTGCTAATCAAGGCGACATTACCTGCGCAGCGTCTGCTGTATAACGTTTGTTTATCCTAAATACCTGTAACATTCAGTGTATTATTTTCTGCCGCTAATCAAGGCGACATTACATGTGCTGCGTCTGCTGTATAACGTTTGCGCATCCTAAATACCTGTGACATCCAGTGTTTTTTTTCTGCCATTAGTGAAGTCGACATTCCCTGTGCAATGTCTGCTGTATAATGTTTATGTATCCTAACTATTTCTGACATTCAGTGTATTTTTTTCTGCCTCTAATCAAGGCGACATTCCCTGCACAGCGTCTGCTGTATAACGTTTAAACATCCTAAATAATTGTGACATCCAGTGTATTTTTTTCTGCCGTTAGTGACGGCGATATTGCCTGCGCTACATCTGCTGTATAACTTTTGAACATCCTAAATACCTGTGACATTCAGTGTAATTTTCTAACAATTTTTCCTCTAAAATCGATTTTATCTTCAGTTTTGGGCGTATTATTGTCATTCTGTAAAAGTGGCGTAATACTCCGACAACATCGTTCCCAGCAGCGACTTGGGAGTCCAAGATGCATCCAGACATCCTCCCCATACTGTTCCCAAACCATTTCAGTATCATTTTCTGACCTTTTCCTGTGAACCAGACACCCTCCCCTCTTCAGAGCAGGGGGTGCCTGGTTTAGTGCTCTGGTTCTCCCATTGACTTCCATTCTGCTCGGGTGCTCTGTAGAGCACTCGAGCATCACCAAGTGTTCTACCCGAGCACCAGAGCACCCGAGCACTTTGGTGCTCGATCAACACTAGTGATATTGTTTCCCAGCTCCGATTCTTTAATACAAAAATTGATACTATGTAAGTAGAGATATGAAGATAGAAAATTGCTGTATGGAGAAAAGTATTGGGACACAGCTCTTCATCACTGAATTAGGGTGTTTCATTCAGTCCCATTACCATAAGTGTATAAAATCCAGCCCCTAGCCATGCAGTCTGCCTTTACCAACATCTGTGAAAAAATAGCTCGTTTTAAAGAGGTCACTAAATTCCAGCGTGGCCCTGTAATAAGATGCCACCACTGCCACAAGTAAGTTCATGACATGTCTTTCTTTCAAAATATTCCAGTAGTATTATTGAAAAGTGGAAGTGTTGAGGAACCACAGCAACTCAACAACGCAGCTCAACCAAGCCCAGTGCCAAGCTTTGGATGGAGTGGTGTAAAGCATGCCTCCACTGGACTCTTGAGAAGTGAAAATGTGTTCTGTGGAGTGATAATTCACATTTTGAGAACATCACCTGACTGATTGTATTGTGAAGTTTGGTGGAGGAGGAATAATACTGGGGGGGGGGGGTTCAGGCATTGGCCCTTTAGTTCCAGTGAAGGAAAATCTTAATGCTTCAGCCTACCAAGATATTTTGGACAATTCTACGCTTCCAACTTTGTGGGAACAGGTGGGGGAAGGCCCTTTTCTGTTCCAGTGACCAGGGTACAAAGCAAGATCCATAAAGACATGGTTGGGTGAGTTGGGTGTGGAAGAGCTTGACTGGTTGCACAGTGCCCTGACCTCAACTCCACCCAGCACCTTTGGGATGAACTAGAACAAAGATTATGAGCCATGCCGTGTCATGTAACATCAGTGTCTGACCTCATAAATGCTCTTATGGATGAATGACCCAAAATTCCCACGACACACTCCCAAAGCTTGTAGAAGCCTTCACAAAAGAGTGAAAGCTGTTTTTGCTGCAAAGGAGGACCAACTCTCAAACAATGCCTATAGATTTTGAACGGGTTGGTCATAAAAGATCCTGTAAGTGTAAGGTGTAGATGTCCCAATACTTTTGTCCATGTAGTATATGCACAGTAGTGCTTACTCTATTATACTTTCTCTAGGGCTGATGTTATTTTACATGCACTATGGTTGATGTTATTGCCTATGTATCTCTGTTGATGCCATAACATATGCAATAAAACTGATGTCACTATACAGGAACTAAGTTTGTCTTATTCTACATCTTGCTCAAACGGAATAGTTATGCAGGATGAAAGCTAAGTTGCAATCTTGAATTTGGCAAATTATATTGTATCTATAGATCTCTAGATTTTTTCCTTCTCATTGCCATAACCTAAAGGATTGCAACATATCATGATTACCATTTAGCAACCAGGCTACACATGTAATGTCTTTCTTTCCATTAGGTACAGACATGAAAAATTCAAACAGACCCTAGAGAACAAGTTATCAGCCCATGTAGAAAATTATGTGGCTGCTCCTTCAGCTTCTCCAGGATTTACTGCTGCTTCTGCCTTATAAATACTGCTTTCACATAAACATGGCACTGATTTTTGAGTTTCAAAGGATCTTGTCAAAAGCCTAAGGGAAATGCCAAAATCTGTTACTCCTTCTGCAAGGCACGGAAAAGATACATTTCTCTTTCTCAATTAGTGGGACATTATTTTATTGATTTTAATGGGGTTAAGGTTGAGCTTGGTTTTTGGGAGAAAAAAAAGCAATGAGAACTTGGAATTAAAGCTTAGAAATATAGACATGAAATAAGAGAACTACATAGTAAGTCCAACATTTACTGAAACTTAACAAAGCACTGAAGATCTAAGTTATATGCACATGTTATAACAACCTCAACCAGAAATTATTTACCCCAATTCACCCTTCCAATGAAAACCATAGGGAATTTCTATTAGTTCCAACTTAACTTTAGACTCTCCTATGCCCTTTCCTATCCATAGGTAGCTCGGATGTTCTATATAACCATAGGTTTTTCTGATAAATGTGGTCTGGACAAATTTTCCTATGTGATGCTTCAACTTGGCATAACAAGAAATGTAGGTGCTAGAGTTCTTGCCTGCAGATACTGATTTATACAATCAAGATAGCTGAGAGATGATGGATTTTGTTCTTCTGAAGAGCAAGTTTAAGGTTTCACAAGAACAAGGGGGCACAATCTGAGGTTAGTTGGGGGAAAAATCAAGAACAATATTAGGAAATATTTTACTGGAAGAGTAGTAGAAGCTTGGAACAAACTTCCAGCAGAGGTGGTTGATAAATCCACAGTAACTGAATTTAAACATGCCTGGGATAAACATGTATCTATCCTAAAATAACAATAAAAGGATAATAAAAGGGCAGACTAGATGGAGCAGGTGGTCTTTTTCTGCCGTCAATCTTCTATGTTTCTATGTTTCTATGTAAGGTAAAGAGTTGTTTTGAGGGTGGTAGTCATGGTTTCATATATCTTCTGGACATACGAATATATAAATGTACTTAACTCCTACAACAATTTAGATCACTATCATGTTATAGTCCGAAAATTACAATATTTATTATCTTACGTAAATGGAGACAGTGTATGGTGGAGGCAGAGCCCACCTTAAGAAGAGTACCTTTCAGTAAGGGTTAAGACTAGATAGTGAAGTGAAATTATAGAAAAGTCAATTTAATTAGTGGCACAATGGCGGGGAAAGGCGGGGAAAGGCGATGGCCCCTCATCATTGAACCTGTCATATGCCACATTCATCACTGATCGCGGCATCTGAGATTAACATTGAGGGCTCTCAGGGGTAAATCCGACAAAAAATACTCACCTTATCCATTTGATCGCATAGAGGCCGAAATGGCCATCTTGATTGAAAACACTGCGCGAAATCTCGCTCCGTGACGTGATGACGTAGTTATGCCAGCTGGCGTGGTGACGTTATACGTCACAGCACGCAATATTTTGCATGGTATCTTCAATCAGATGGCTGCAGTAGCATTTTCGCGCTCAAGTTGGATGAGGTGAGTATGTATTTTTGTTTTTACCATAATTTCCGGGAAAGTTGATTTGTTACCACGAAGCGCAAGGAAATTTGTCTTCGTGGCAAATCGAATTTTTCCTGAAATTTGGATCATAGTCCACGGATACTTCCATGAACAATAGTTAAGACCCCTATAGTGTATTTTCAGCCAAATCCACAGTTTTTGGCAGGACAGGCCAACAATCTAACGTATATGAGGTGCTGCCAACTCCCACCAAAAGATGATGTCAGGGAAGAGAAGAATTTGTGTAAACTGAATCTTTTCGCCCAAATCGATTGTTCTCCTTGGAAATAAGCTGCTACCAGAAATGTCTTGCAGAGGCTTTCTCCTCCCTCAATATTTAAATCACAGACATGCATAGCCAACCCGAGAATGTATGCACACCATGTTCCAAATTATTATGCAAATTGGATTTAAGTGTCATAAAGATTACATTTTTTGTTTTTCAATGAAACTAATTGATGGTATTGTGTCTCAGGGCTCTTTGGATCACTGAAATCAATCTCAGATACCTGTGATAATTAGTTTGCCAGGTGAGCCCAATTAAAGGAAAACTGGATGTTCCACAATATTAAGCAGGCCACTGTTTTCAAGTAAAATGGGAAAGAAAAGGGATCTCTCTGCTGCTGAAAAGCATCAAATAGTGCAATGCCTTGGACAAGGGATGAAAACATTAGATATTTCATGAAAACGTAAGCATGATCATCGTACTGTGAAGAGATTTGTGGCTGATTCAGAGCACAGACGTGTTTGTGCTGATAAAGGCAGAATGAGGAAGGTTTCTGCCAGGCAAGTTCATTGGATTAAGAGAACAGCTGCTAAAAAGCCATTACAAACTAGCAAACAGATATTTGAAGCTGCTGGTGCCTCTGGAGTCCCTCGAATCTCAAGGTGTAGGATCCTTCAAAGGCTTGCTGTGGTGCATAAACCTACTATTTGGCCACCCCTAACCAGTGCTCACAAGTTGCAGTGGGCCCAGACATACATGAAGACTAATTTTCAAACAGTCTTGTTTACTGATGAGTGTTGTGCAACCCTGGATGGTCCAGATGGATGGAGGAGTGGATGGTTGGTGGATGGCCACCATGTCCCAACAAGGCTGCGACGTCAGCAAGGAGGTGGAGGAGTCATGTTTTGGGCCAGAATCATGGGGAGAATGCTGGTAGGCCCCTTTAGGGTCCCTGAAGGTGTGAAAATGACCTCTGCAAAGTATATAGAGTTTCTGACAGACAACTTTCTTCCATGGTACAAAAAGCAGAAAATTGCCTTCAGGAGCAAAATCATCTTCATGCATGACAATGCACCATCTCATGCTGCAAAGAATACCTCTGTGTCGTTGGCTGCTATGGGCATAACAGGAGATAAACTCATGGTGCGACCACCATCTTCCCCTGACCTCAACCCTATAGAGAACCTTTGGAGTATCATCAAGCAAAAGATCTATGAGGGTGGCAGGCAGTTCACATCAAAACAGCAGCTCTGGGAGGCTATTCTGACATCATGCAAAGAAATTCAAGCAGAAACTCTCCAGAAACTCACAAGTTCAATGGATGCAAGAATTGTGAAGGTGATATCAAAGAAGGGTTCCTATGTTAACATGTAACTTGGCCTGTTAGGATGTTTTGGATCTAATTAGCTTTTTATTTCAGTGAATGTGACCTCCTAATGCTGCAAATTCCACAAATGAGCATTTTCAGTTCTTAAAAACATATAAAATGTTTAGAAACTCTACTGTGCATAATAATTTGGAACATTGCATTTTGAGTTTTTTAAATTTTTGAAGAATATACTGTTATCATTGGGAGGTTCGTTCAATAAAATTCGATGTATACTCTAACGGGTGATGACTTTTATTATACTGACTGTCATTTGCACCGACCATTTAGGAAAATCAGAGATAAATATCATCTGCATAATAATTTGGAATATGGTGTATATAGGAGGGACCATCAGGGGATGGACACTGGAGTAGTGGGAGAGGTCATGTCAAGGGCAGTTGTGGAAAAAATCTGCAAAGTAAGAATGATTTCAAAAATTGAAGTATTCATAATCAATTTTATTAAAACAGTTTTTGAAGGAACTTGGCAGGTAGGTTGTTCTAAACATTTTGGAGAACTAACTACAGATCTTCTGTGGATGTAGGCTTGCTCCAATCTTTCTGTTTCTTTATTTAATCCCAGACAATGATGTGGAGATCAGGGCTCTGTTGGGGTCATATAATTACTCCCAGGACACCTTGTTCTTTAAGCTGAAGATAAAGCTTTACACAGGAAATAAAAGTGTTTATCAGTATTCAACGTCCTCCAGGTCTAAGCTAGTATCTCTGCATAGTAGACCTTATTATGAGTACTGGTGTGATGGTCTCACTGTTACCTCAAAGATAACAATAATAGGGGTTTAGAGGTAGCAGGGTAAAATATTTCATGAAATATGAGGCAAGAAACTGAAAGTCTGAGGCTGCTGGCACTGGAATGAAAAAAATGTTGGAGTGTATAAAATATCATAATCCCTGTCTGACATTTTATGTCAGTGACTGAGAAGTCTTAACATGCTCTGACATCTTCATGATATCTTCATACAAGATGCTTCACCTTCAGTTGTACCTTACCACAGAGTACAATACGAGTAATTTCCATTTAGGAAAAATGAATTCAAGAGCTTAGTCGTTGGTAATTGCCCCTCCTGGCGCATTTCAACTTTTAAATTCATACATGATTCTTAATGTTAATCCCTTTTTACTTAAGGTGTGACTTGATGTCAGTAGTAATTTCATAAAATACATAACAGTTAACATGGAGCTGCATAGAGATTATAACTAGAGACGAGCGAAGTTCTCAGAACTTTCAGCTGTTTCGCCGAATTTCACAAAGAAATTCACTTTGTGATTAATTACTTTGTCACGAAGAGCATTTCTTTGTGAGTAGCGGGCGCAATTAGGGGGAATGGCAAAGGTGCCTCCCCCCATCATTGAGTCCCTCAGATGCCTCTTTCATTGCTGAGATGACCATTGAGGGCTGTCAGGGGTTAATCTGTTAAAAAATACTCATCTTATCCATTTGATCGCGAAGAGTCCTCCACGGCCATCTTGACTGAAGATCCAGCGTGGTGCATGGTGACGTCATTGTGCTGCCCAGTGTGGTGATGTCATATGTCACTGCGCACGAGATTTTGTGCAGGATCTTCAATCAAGATGGCCGCAGTGGACTCTTCGCATGCAAATAGATGAGATGATTATGATCCTTTTTTTTACTGCCATTTTAGGGAAAATTTATTAGTTACCACAAAGCACAAGGAAATTCTGCTTAGCGACAAATCTAATTTTCCCTGAAAATCAGATCAAAGTCCACTTCATGAACTTTGATTCGCTCAACACTAATTATAACACAGCATTGAAAAACTACTAAATAATGTATAGAAGAAGTTGAAAACTCCACCTACCTTTAATACTAAAGGCCCCATCAAGGGCATACCTACCATAAAGGCACACCGTGTCTTCATATACTCTGTTGCAGGGTCGTAGAAACATGTTCAGGGCTACCCTCTTCAGGGTAACTGCATTGTTCTCAAACCAGGGGTAAGGAATTGGCCTACAGGTTTTGGTTCAGAAGGTTTGGATCAGGAAATTAACACTAAGCCCTTCGGTCCTGGGTGGGAGAACCTAATACCATAATGGAGGGCCAATTCTAATCTTTGCTATGGGGACCCCTCTGCTATGTGACATAGTAACATAGTTTGTAACACTGTTTATCCAGTCCAGCCTATAGTCCTGCAAGGTTGATCCAGAAATCTAATAAGTATAACCGTAATGTTAACCCTAATTTTACATATAAAAATAAACAATAAAAAAATAAATATAACATCCAACAATGTCTGCATTATTAAAATATAAAAATATTTTTCCTGCACGGTGAAGGCCATGATGGGAAAAAAAAAGGCAATTCACCATTTTTTAGTCACCTTGTCCCCAAAAAAGTTTTAAAAAAAGCACTGATACAACATTGTAAATTAAAATTAAAAAAATATATATGTCTGTCAGAAAATGGTGATGCAAAGAATTTTGATTTTTAAAAAGGTTTTTTATTAAAAATAAAAACTATCCAAATTTTGTATTGCCATAATTGTATTGACCCACAGAATAAGGACGTCATGTCATTTTTAGTACACAGTGAACGTCATAATATCAAATCCCAAGAAATCTTGTTGTTGTGCTTTTTTTCTCAATTTTACACCACAATGAATTTTTGCCCATTTTCCAATACAAGACATGGTAAGCTATATGGTATCATTAAAAAATGTAAAAGGGGTTAAAGACTTACACAGGTCTACCTTCAAGTTGTATGGGACTTCAACATGGCACCTATAGCAGTCTACGGGGTCATAATGTACTCCATATGACTCTGATCTCACACGACAGAAAAAATGATTCCATGCTCCACTAGCCGTCATATCTCAGGAGAATTAATTGTTTGTAGTAGGTCCTCCATGATACTGCGTCATACAGAGGCACTAAATGATGGCACGCCAAATGGCTACAGTCATGTGCATTAGGCCAAACGCTCCAGGTGGAGCATTAGAGGCCAAAGTGGAAGGCTGATGACAGAACTCATGATCAGTGGTCACTAGAAAACCAAAAACAAGTGGGATAATAAACAAGGAAGATGTAAGATTCTCGACAGCATTTCATGTGGCTTTGTAAATGACATCCAAAGTGTTGAAGTCAACCCTGAAACAGACGGTGACAGATAATCAATACTGAGTGGTAGCATTAGTAAAATGGCCTCTAAGGAAAAGCTTCCTCTCGGTACTAGTCATTGTGGGTAGAAAAAATACAGACATATAATTTAATGTCTACATATTGTAGAACTACGTACTGTACATACATGCAGAGGGCCCATAAAAGTGGTCAAACTAGGTGAACCGTCATGCTACCAACAATAGTCATGCTTGGTCTTTGTTTCCTCCTCAGTGGTCAATTCCCCTACTTGCTAAGATGGTAGTTTTTAGTGAAGAGCAAATTTCTTGAAATTTAATTCGGATTTGATTCAGCCAGGTCAGGCAATTCAATTTAGCTTTGAATTAAGTGCTCCCATTGCCCTGGAAAGTTGTGGATTATATTCTGGAGACTGCTTGGACTTAATACAACTCATTTTAAGCTCTTAAAGGAAATGTGTCACCAACAAAATCCAGATAGCAGTACATCTCCTTGTGTCCTAATCTCTTTTTATGTTCTGATTGCGGTTTTATTTCCTGACCATGATTATGGGGGTGGCCATCTTGCCTGAGCTGTTCTTAACAGCATTAAGAAAATTGCTTTTTGGCAGCCCCATGGGCCATAGACACAATGATCAGGAGGGGACCTCACTGACTTCCATAAGAGAGTTTTCTAGACATGCTCTGTGACCTGTGCAGATGTAATAGACAATCTCCTATTGTAAATGGCGGATCCTGTCTTATCTGTCATTCTAATCATGCCTGTAATGGCATCACCTCTGTTTATAGATAAGCAGATAACTGCAGTAAAGTGATCTGTACAGACTAGAGATGAGCGAGCATACTCGTCCGAGCTTGGTGCTTGTTCGAGTATTAGGGTACTCGTAAGTGCTCGCTGCTCGGACGAGTATCTCGCCATGCTCGAGGAAATGGCAACTTCCGCATCCTGCTTTTTTGGCGCCTATAAACACAGCCAATCACAAGCCAGGAGACTCTACGGTACACCCAGCATCACGTGGGGCCCTTAAATGTCGATAGCAGGGGTTGGCTGGCCTGATCAGGTGACCCTGGAATATACTAGTGGCTGGCCGTGGTGCTCGGCTCAGATGCCGTCTGGATGTCGTTAGGGATAGAGCTGCTGCGTTTCAGGGAGAGTGTTAGGGCCTGGATTTAGTTCTCTGTTAGGCAGGAATCATCCATAAAGAACCCAACAGCCCTTCTAAGGGCTAGAAGACTTTTTTTTTTGTCTCCTGGCTTGGCTGGCTGGCTGGCACTAGTAGTGCAGCTATCGCCATATATAACCCCTTTTTTTTATGTTATATCTCAGTGATACAAATCCATTGCACACAGCAGTGTGGAACCATTCTGTGTGTCACAGTTCAGTACACTCACTATTTTCTGTCCAGGTGACACTTTTTGTACGTCACTAAATACAACAAAGTCTTTTGCTGCCTGTCACGTGTATAGCTTGATCCCAAAAATCTCTGTGCGACATTTGTCTGGGTCGCAGTCTAAATAGCTACCGTCACTAGGGTGTCAGTTAGCTCTACGATAGTTTCTGCACGTCACGTTCCAAAAAAAACAAAAATCCAAAACAAAATATACAAAAAAAATTAGTTTTTTTGTTGTTTTAGCTCAGTGATACAAATCTATTTCACACAGCTGCGTGTAACTTTTCTGTGTGTCACAGTTCAGCACACTCACTCCAATCCGTATTTTCTGTCCAGGTGACACTTTCTGTACATCACCAAATACAACCAAGTCATTTGCTGCCTGTCACGTATACAGCTTGATCCTAAAAATCTCTGTGGGACATTTGTCTGGGTCGCAGTCTAAATTGCCACCGTCAGTAGGGTGTCAGTCAGCTCTACGATAGTTTCTGCACGTCACGTTCCAAAAAAAACAAAACTAAAAAAAAATATAAAAAAAAAATATATAAAAAAAATTAGTTGTATTTGTTGTTTTAGCTGAGTGATACAAATCCATTTCACACAGCTGCGTGTAACCTTTCTGTGTGTCACAGTTCAGCACACTCACTCCAATCCGTATATTCTGTCCAGGTGACACTTTCTGTACGTCACAGAATACAACCAAGTCATTTGCTACCTGTCACGTATACAGCTTGATCCTAAAAATCTCTGTGCGACATATGTCTGGGTCGCAGTCTAAATAGCCACCGTCAGTAGGGTGTCAGTCAGCTCTACGATAGTTTCTGCACGTCACGTTCCAAAAAAAACAAAACTACAAAAAAAATATAGAAAACAAAATATATAAAAAAAATTTATTGTATTTGTTGTTTTAGCTCAGTGATACAAATCAATTTCACACAGCTGCGTGTAACCTTTCTGTGTGTCACAGTTCGGCACACTCACTCCAATCCGTGAGGGTTGAGGATGAGGGCGTGGGCGTGGGCATTCAATTACTGCAGGGGGCAGAGGCCGTGGTCCTGGGCAGGGTGAGACAGTACCTGCTGATGAGGGAGCTGTGGAATGCCGCAGAGCTACACTCCCTAGCTTCATGTCTCAACTTACAGGGACACGTGGTAGAGGACTGTTGAAACCACAACAGTGCGAACAGCTGATCTCGTGGATTGCGGATAATGCTTCAAGTAATTTGTCCACCAGTCAGTCTTCCACGCAGTCCACCCACGTTACCCAAGGGAGCACTCCTCTGGCTCCTCCACCTCAACCTCCTATCCCCCAGTCTGCCCCCTCCCAGGAAAATTTGGAATGCGATCCGGCATACTCTCAGGAACTGTTTTCTGGACCCTTCCCAGAGTCACAAACCACTTCTCAGGTTGCTGTTGACCTCGTTCCCGATGCCCAAGTTTTCCAACTGTCGCAGTCTGTGGGTGATGATGATGATCATGATGACAATGTTGAGTTAGTGGAAGAAGTTTGTAAAGAGGTGTCAGACGATGAGGAGACACGATTGTCAGACAGTGGTGAAGTTGTTGTTAGGGGAGGAATTCCGAGGTGGGAACAGACTGAGGAATCGGAGGATGACGAGGTGACTGACCCAAGCTGGGTTGATATGCCGAGTGAAGACAGTGCTTCTGAGGCGGAGGCGAGTGCTGCACCAGAACAGGTTGTAAGAGGCAGTGGTGTGGCCAGAGGGAGAAGCAGGGCCAGAGCTGGTGCATCAGCAGCAACTGTTTCACGTAGTGAAGCTCCCGTGGCGAGGCCTAGCTGTTCGCAAGTCTGGAGGTTCTTTAAAGAAAGTGAGGATGATCGACGGACTGTGGTGTGCAACCTGTGCCACACCAGGATCAGCAGGGGTGCCACCACTACTAGCCTAACCACCACCAGCATGCGCAGGCATATGAGTGCTAAACACCCCACTCAATGGAACCAAGGCCGTTCACCACCTCCTGCGGGTCACACCACTGCTCCTTCCCCTGTGTCACTCGCTGCCTCTGCTAGTCAACCCCCTGCCCAGGACCCCGGCATGGGCGCCTCCCGCAGGAAAACCACACCTTCGCCTCCACGATCCTCCATAGTGTCCACCAATGTGTCCCAGCGCAGCGTTCAGCTGTCTTTACAGCAGACGCTGGAGCGCAAGAGGAAATACAGTTCCACCCACCCACATACCCAAGCCCTCAACGTCCACATCTCCAAATTGCTGAGCCTGGAGATGCTGCCCTATAGGCTGGTAGAGACCGAGGCCTTTCGCAATCTCATGGCAGTGGCTGCCCCTCGGTATTCGGTCCCCAGCCGCCACTATTTTTCCCGATGTGCCGTCCCAGCCCTACACCAGCATGTGTCACAGAACATCATCCGTGCCCTGACCAACGCTGTTTCTGAGAAGGTCCACCTAACCACGGACACGTGGACAAGTGCTGCCGGGCAGGGACACTATATCTCACTGACGGAACATTGGGTTAACTTGGTGGAGGCTGGGACCGAGAATGACCCTGGGGCCTCTCATGTACTGCCCACACCGAGGATTGCGGGGCCTACCTCGGTCACGGTCTCTCAGACGTACTATGCCTCCTCCTCCTCCGACCCCTCCTCCACCGAATTACCATCCGTGGGCACGGCGCCTTCAGTCGGTAGCTCTAGGTGCAGCAGCAGTGCCGTGGGTAAGCGCCAGCAGGCGGTGCTCAAACTGCTGAGCTTAGGTGACAAAAGGCACACCACCCAAGAGCTGTTACAGGGCATCACGGCGCAGACCGATGTGTGGCTGGCACCGCTGAACCTCAAGCCAGGCATGGTTGTGTGTGACAACGGGCGTAACCTGGTGGCGGCTCTGTAACTCAGCAGACTGACACATGTGCCATGCCTGGCCCACGTGTTCAATCTCATAGTTCAGCGGTTCCTCCAGACATACCCCAATCTGTCTGATTTGCTCACCAAGGTGCGCCGCATCTGTGCGCATTTCCGCAAGTCCACCACAGATGCTTCCACTCTCAGGGCAGTGCAGCGCCGCCTACAACTGCCCGCTCACCGAATGTTGTGCGACGTGCCCACGAGATGGAATTCCACATTAAACATGTTATCCAGAGTTTACCAGCAGCGCAGAGCGATTGTAGACTGCCAGATGTCAACTTCCACCAGAACTGGTAGTCAGGTCAGTCAGATTCCTCAAGTCTACAATGAGGAGTGGACGTGGATGTCTGCTATCTGCCAGGTGTTGAGCAACTTTGAGGAGTCAACACAGATGGTCAGCGGCGATGCCGCCATTATCAGCCTCACCATCCCGCTGCTTTGCCTGTTTAAAAACTCACTGCTCAGCATCAAGTCGGATGATTTGCGCTTGTCACAAGAGATGGTGGAGGAAGATACGTCGCTTGATAGCCAGAGCACCCTCCAGTCTGTTTCTCTGCGCGTATCGGAGGAGGAGGATGAGGATGAGGAGGAAGAGGAGGAGAATGTTGGCGAGACAGTAGAGGGTACCAGTGCTCAGTCCTTAACTCTTGAGCATGTATGGGCTGAAGAGGAGGACTTGGAGGAGGAGGAGGAAATGGAGAGTCAGGCCAGTGAGGAGAGGGAATTCTTGCGTGTTGGGACTCTGGCGCACATGGCAGACTTCATGTTAGGCTGCCTATCCCGTGACCCTCGTGTTAGAAAATTTTTTTCAAACACCGATTACTGGGTGTTCACTCTCCTGGACCCACGGTACAAGCAGAACCTTTCCACTCTCATCCCTGCAGAGGAAAGGAGTATGAGAGTGAATAGATATCAACAGGCCCTGGTGCACAAGCTGAAACAATTCTTCCCATCTGAGCAGAGGGCATGGTTCTGTGGGCCAAGTAGCGGGGGAGAGGAGGCGAGCAGGCAGCTTGTCCAGCACTGGCAGGGGAACGCTCTCCAAGGCCTTTGCCAGTTTTATGTCACCCCAGCAAGACACTGTCACCTGTCCCCAGTCTAGGCAGAGTAGGGGGGAGCTGTACAGAAAGATGGTGAGGGAGTACCTAGCTGACCATACCAACGTCCGTAGCGATCACTCTGCTCCATACAACTACTGGGTTTCAAAGCTGGACACGTGGCCTAAACTGTCGCTGTACGCCTTGGAGGTGCTGGCCTGCCCTGCCGCTAGCGTGCTGTCAGAGCGGGTATTCAGAGCAGCTGGTGGCGTCATCACCGATAAGCGTACACGCCTGTCAACTGACAGCGCTGACAGGCTGACGCTTACTAAAATGAACAAAGCCTGGATTTCACCGGAATTCAAATCTCCTCCGGGGGAAAGAAGCTAAAATTTAACATTATTTATGTATCCGATTCCTCTTCTCTACTCCTCCTACTCCTCCTCCTCCATATCGTCTTTGCCTAACGCTGACCAAAAAAACGCCATTTTTCAGAGGTCCAACTGGCACTCTTTTACCACAATTTTTCAGGAGGGTTCCCTACAGGCCCTCTCTTCAAACAATTTTTTCGGAGGTCCACCTACAGGCCCTCTCTCCAAACAATTTTTCCGGAGGTCCACCTACAGGCCCTCTCTCCAAACAATTTTTCCGGAGGTCCACCTACAGGCCCTCTCTCCAAACAATTTTTCCGGAGGTCCGCCTACAGGCCCTCTCTCCAAACAATTTTTCCGCAGGTCCACCTACAGGCCCTCTCTCCAAACAATTTTTCCGCAGGTCCACCTACAGGCTTTCGGAGGTCCTCCTACAGGCCCTCTCTCCAAACAATTTTTTCGGAGGTCCACCTACAGGCCCTCTCTCCAAACAATTTTTCCGGAGGTCCACCTACAGGCCCTCTCTCCAAACAATTTTTCCGGAGGTCCACCTACAGGCCCTCTCTCCAAACAATTTTTCCGCAGGTCCACCTACAGGCCCTCTCTCCAGTTTCAGTTTCCAGTTTTATTGGTGCAAACTGCGTAAATTTTATTTTTGGGATAAGTGTGAAAAATAATATTACCTGCGTATCTATATTGCCCAACATTGGATTTGGTAGCAACTAGAAGTCCAAACACATGCTGCCCACAGGGTTCCGCAAATTCCTGGTCCACAATGTCAAGGAGCTCGAGGTTCTGTTGATGAGCAACAAGTCCTTCTGTAAAGAAATTGCCCACAACGTCTCCATCTACGAACCTAAAGACCATTGTGGAGAGAGCGGCACAGCTCGCCATCAAAGTGACGAACCCCAACGCCAGACTGCGCAGCGAAGATAACGAATAAATATCTCTGTGGTTATTTGAGCTAAATAAAAGTTAAATAAACACAAAAAAAAAATTGATCTGTTCCTGTGCCTGATCCACCCAAGTTGAATCTGTCCCATCATGAGAAAGTCCCCCCAAGGAGTCCCCACTGTAACTTGCTTCCCATACAACTACCTCACCCCCCGACACCTGTGTCTCGCCATTGTCCACCACCTCCTCAGACAACACTGGTAAATCCCCACTGTCCGCACACGGAGACTGCAAAAGGTCTTGCGAATTGGGGCAGAGAATGTTCTGGGCTAGCACATCAGAGAAGGGGTGACTATGGGGTTCCAGGGAGTATGTGACCACATGCAATCTCCATCTAAAAAGTTATGCCACACTTGATCTAGCTCATAATTGACAATTGTACCGGTTGATGCTAAATTTTTAAGTTGGGGTCCTGCGTCGTCATTCTAACTACATCCGGCTGTTGTCACCACCACACACGCTAGCCCAGGGGGAACTCCTCTGGCTCTTCCAGCTCAACCTCCTTCCCCCCAGCCTGCCACCCCCACCTACAGGCCCTCTCTCCAAACAATTTACCCCGGTAGGGGACGTATTAGATATTGTACAGATTTTTTTTTGGTTCTTCTTTTAATTGCCTCCTGCGATAGACGGGAAACGAACCCGGGTCAACTGCTTGGGAAGCAGCTATGCTCACCACTTTACCACCAACAGCCACAGCAACTGATAAGAACAGATACTAAACTTGATGTCAGCTGCAGTGCCAGCATGAGCAGTGGTGTCACCTGCAGGCGGTGATGGACCTTCGTTGCACCTAGTTGGGTGCTTCCCTAACATGTGATGGGTATTTGCCTCATCTTTCTTGGTCTGGGTGAGCATAATTGCCATGAGGGTAACCACCAGGCTGTTGCCTGAGAATGTGGGGTAATGGTGGGATTAGGCAGCCTCAGAGGCATCCATGCATGCTGCCGCTGCAGTTTCCTGTCCATTTCCGTGGTGTTTCCATCATTTTCTGAGGTTTCCAGGTTTTCACCCAGCCTTCCCTAGGCAGAACCTTGGTCCCCTGCAAAAATGCTCGAGTCTCCCATTGACTTCAATTACTTCGTTATTCGAAACGAGCACCCGAGCATCGGGAAAAGTTCGACTCGAATAACGAGCACCCGAGCATTTTAGTGCTCGCTCATCTCTAGTACAGACCAAAAAGGGACTCGTATTATTAGGCTTTGTAGCCAGTGGGAAAAATGTAGGGTTTTATGGGTTTTGTTTAAATATAGATATTAACATGGAAAATTCAAAATAGCACGACTAAAAATTCTTTAAAAATATGTTAAACATAAAAACCTGATTTAAACAATCGGTCATTTTGTGATGACACATTCCTTTAAGTTCTCAAGCATTAGTAATCTTAAAGTGACAGCGACAAATATAGCTGTATGTAAAAGTACTGTATTGGTGGTAACAAACAGCTTCTTAAAAAAAACTACACTGTAGGGTTTTTTTGTTTAAAAAAAGGCCTTACAAATTTTCACTTTTTGACAAGAAATGCTGGTGTGTGTACATATACTGCCTGGTGTCACATAATCCTCCTTCATTCTTCCTGACTTTTGATCTGAAAAATGCTGATAAATTTCAAGAAATTCACCCAAATCGAACAGCAAAAAATTCAGATTAAGAATTGACCGAAATTCTTACAAAATTTCGGTTGAATTTGATTTGCTTAGATTTCATTTGCTTATCTCAAGTAGTTTTGCTTTTTTTAAGGCAGTCCTTTTTTAGGTTTTCATCATGCCTCTATGGTACGCACACCCTTCATTTTACTGTACCCTTGCGACCTATTTAAATTTCTATTATCCACAAAAGGCCACTTCTGTATAGTTGTACGAAACAATGTAACAAATGTATAGTGAATATTGAATATTTTTTAAACTTTTTCCTTACGAAATTCTCTGTGTACCCTACTGTGGTGCTCACATCATAAATAGTGTTGAGCGAAGTTATCAAAAATTACTTAGTCACAAAGTGCATTTCATTGTATGCAGAGGGCACAATGATGAGGAACGGCCATCTCGCTGCCCCTCCATCATTGAACCATTCAGATGCCGTATTCATCACAGATTGCGGAATCTGAGATTAACATTGAGGGATTTCAGGGGTTAATCCGGTAAAAAAATAACAAATACTCACCTTATCCATTTGATCGCGTATAGGCCACTGCAGCCATCTTGACTGAAGACACCACACAAAATCTCATGCAGTGACTTGATGACATCATCACGCTGACTTGCATGGTTATGTCATATGACACTACGTGCGAGATTTTGCATGTTTTTTTTCAATCAAGATGGCCCCGGCGGCCTCTTTGCGTACAAATGAAGTTAGTTTTTTTTTATCCTGTCATTTCAGGGAGACTTGATTCATTACCATGAAGCATGAGGAAATTCGGCATCAAGACGAATAAAATTTTTCCTGAAATTCGGATGGAAGTCAATTCACTAATCATAACCTTACCGAATGTATCGCAACAAGTGATTTCATATTTTGAGCTTAACATTTTATGACATGATGCAGATACAGTGATTGATTATTGAAATGATCTAAATTACAAAGTAAATTTTTGCTTCGAACGTACGGCATGAGAAAGCAAGGGCGCAAAACGGACGCGCATCTGCACATGTTTTCAGTCCTCACCTTTGAACTGAGAAAGTCTCAATGCAGTGTCATAATTTAGCAAATTACTTCCACTGGAGAAGGTCAACCATTTTTACTTTTGGATCAATAATAAGCAGCTTACAAATCACGGGTATTGATCATTATAATCATTTCATGGAATGTAGGCCATACTCTCAAATCACAAGCACTTACGCTTAATTGCTCACATTAAAGCATTATCCCCCAAACTGTTATCATCTAACACAATGGATCGCGGAGAGCTCAATACATCTTGGTAAGTTTTAACATCCCGTTTTTTACAATAAATCATCGCTGTAACTCAGCTAGGACTAAGGGCCTTCACTTCGACACCAATTATGCAAAGCACCCTCTATCTTGTCTATAACAATGATAAACATCGGTAATGAAAACGCAACGGGTTACGGATGGAAATCTGAGATGATGAGGCCCACACAGTGAGTACACTGCATCATTAGGTATGAGCGAATTTCTTGAAATTCAGTTTGGGTCTGAATTGGGGTCTGTTTATGAGTCAACCACCCAATTTGTTTTGGGTTCAAATAAATTCGACACAAATTGAAACTGCTTTGATTATGTGAAAAAACGTCTTTCTCTTTCTCAATATTTGGATTTAGTAGAATCAGAACTTTTTGAAAATTTTTAGAATTGAATCATTGACCTCTAATGGCCACTCAGAAGTAATATATTCATGTCCTGAAATAAAGTGATTCTGCATATCTAAATGTATTGTTGCTCTATCCATTCTCTGCTTTTGTCACCACTTGGCTTTAAAGGCTATTTACACCTTTGGGGGGAATTTTTATTGTTACATTTGATTCATTTTGGGTTAAAATCGTTTGTTCAGCTATTTCTGGGAAAAAAATCAATCTGTTTGCAAGCTGTCACAGTCTGTTTTCTTTGAATCCCATCATCTGAGGGCTCATGTGTAGCTCTTATTTCTGATCTCCTGACTTCATAAACAATTGTTTAAGCCATGTTCTTATCCGTTTTTATAAGCATTTTATAAGCATAACACACACAGCGGACCTTCTTACAGATGTCTGGGCTCAATATTATTCTCAAGCATATTTCTCCATGACTTGGAAAAATTAGCTTCATGGAAAATCAAGGGTTCTGCTAAAGACACTAAGAGCCCCACAGGTCCTCGATCTGAACCTCATCCTGATGTTTGAGTGAAGTTTCTAAACCCTTTCAGCCTCAGAGAATTTTCAGTTTTTGCTTTTCCATTTTTCTACTCCCTGCCTTCCCGGGTACATAACTTTTTTTTATTATAGCAATATGAGGGCTTGTTTTTTGCAGGACGAGTTGTACTTTTTAATGGAACCATTTAGTATTGCACACAATATACAAAAATTATTTTCATCCCACCATAACATCTATAGAGCTCTGTGCGGGCTCATTTTTTGCGGGATGATATGTAATTTTTATCGATAACTTTTTGGAGTGTGTTTGACATTTTTATCTTTTTTTTTCAATTTTATTGGGGAGATGAACCATCGAAAAAATGAGGAATCAGGCATTTTTTTTTTCCATCCCAGCATTCACCGTACAGGATAAATACATTTATATTTTAATACTTCAGGCATTTTTTATATTTTTTAAAAACTTTAATTTTTTTTATGTCACCCTAGGTGACTATAAGAAGCAATTATTGGATTTATTTTCTCTTACACTGCAATGCATAACAATTGCAAATCATTGAAAATTCACCATGTTGTAATGGAGCCCTGTGACCTGCAGGCCTCCTTAACAACTACAGCTGTAAAAGCCTTGGTTTCTTCAGAGAAACCAGGGCTTTTACACACAACCAACAGCTTCCCCTTTCACCATTCAGGAAAGTCGTTCAGATCCCGGGAGTGTAGCGGTCCGAGTAATGCCGCCTCAGATATTGTGGTCAATTGGCATTATTGTCCATCTCAGACATTAGCCCCGGGTATCTGCTGCTTTAAACAGCAGAATACCGGCAGCTATGATCTTTAAAGACCCAAGTTCTGCCACACATGTACAACGAGGGGATACTTTGAACAACTTATACCCAAATGTAAGGCAAAAAAGGTATACCCCCCAAGAACTGCTTCAGAGCATAGGGTGCTCACAACAAATGTTCAGCTTATCTGACATGCCTGTTTAGTAGGTACTTGTGGATACATTTCCAGGAGGAATAACAGGAAGCACATGATGCAGTGTTCTTCAAAAAGTTTCACCAGAGCTTCTATTTTGTGGGGAATACGAATATTTACCAGAAATATACCAGCTGACAGTTCCTTCTTAATTATTGTCTATTAGTTATACCCACCTTTGCAACCAAAAGTCTTCTGTTTTGCTCTATAACTATTGTACAGATCTGTGTGTCTCCATGGCAACAGACAACAAACAAATCCCATGTAGTCTAAATTGGTAGTCATACTTTCTTCAATCCTTTCCCTAATTCTCTGTAATGTTTGTTTGAAGTACGGGGGGAGGGGCAGATGGAAAGAAGTATGAGTACAGGATCAGACTATAGAAGAAAATATTGGGTTGAACTCTCTTGGTTAGCAAGTTATTTACATTCTTGCTATGACTGAGAACTGTATAAATTCCTATACACTGAATATCTTAAGGAACTTGCTCACCCTAGTGGTGGCTTCAGGCAGAGAGTTTTATAATACACTGTATGAAGGAAGCATTTATGATGCACCTGTTCCACTTTTTCCAACACAGAAGTCAGATAAAGTGGGTGAGGAGGAACAATATTTTTATTACCGTTTTTTAAGGGGCTGTACAATGAAAAATGTCCTAGATTTTTTTAAACCAGCACCTGAATCTGAATATTTTTGTAATTGCATGCAATGAAAAATTTGTATTGCCAGTGAGCTATTCACTAAACTGCTTCTGTGTGTATAGGGCCACCTGCTGTTTGTTTTCTTTTTCATCTCTCTATCTACCTTGCTCTGGTGGCCGCACATGCTCAGTTCAATCTTTCAACTGCCACCAGCCCTATCTACTGTTAGAAACTGTGACAGTGACAGCAAAAAGGACATGCCTAGTGAGCAAAAACAGACCACCTGAGAAAGGACACACCCCATGAGCTGCCAGCCTGAAATAAGTCTAAGGCCTCTCACACACGACCGTGTTTCGTGGCCCGATACGGGCCGTGAAAGCCCGGCCTGTGCTCCCCCAGAGGACGGGAGCGCATGGCGTCATTGGTTGCTATGACTCCGTGCGCTTCCTGAGGCAGCCGCCGTACAGTGAAACACTGTATACGAGCATGTACAGTGTTTCACTGTACAGCGGCGGCCTCAGGAAGCGCACGGCGTCATAGCAACCAATGACGCCGTGCGCTCCCGTCCTCTGGGGGAGCACAGGCCGGGCTTTCACGGCCCGTATCGGGCCACGAAACACGGTCGTGTGTGAGAGGCCTAACAGACCAATGGAAGCAATGAATTTGGGAGGTCTCTGGATCCATATGAGTAACGGGTCTGGTTCTAGCTTTGTTTGGCTGGGTTCACATATGCGCTGTGAACTCCAGTGGAGGAACAGACTACCGGAGTTCACTGTATCTAGCATAGCCGGACACCACCATGCACTGCCAGATCCCCATTCACTGTAATGGAATCTGGTGGGATCTATCCACTCTTTGGCAAATATGCCGACTTTCTAATGCTGCATGTAGTATTTTTTGCCCATCCGAAAGCCAACATATACGGCGGAAACAGTGAATTCCGGCAGTCAGTTCCTCGACCCAGCCTTAGAGATTGCCATGTACTATATGATGTCTGATTTTCATTTTTTTTTACATTAATCATAGGATCCCTTTAATTACATTTTATTCATCTTGATAAAAAAAACCATGAATTCATGAGAAATTGGGGGAGACACGCTTTGCTTTCCGCACCGCCTAGGAGTGTTTGGCCGGGGTGGTGAATACAAAATCTTGCTATGGGGCCAGTGTCGGACTGGGGTGCCTAGGGCCCACCAGTAAAATTTATTTTGGGGGCCCACTGTACGGATACATTCATATATTACCTGGTCACACAACAGGAAGATGCTACCAGATGATTGAATATGGGGTCCCTGCAGTAACTTTGAGAAGGTAGGTCCTGGAGACAAGAGGACGCTGGCTAGCTTTCCTCTATATCTAGAAGTCATCTCAGCTCTCATCGTGTCTATAATAATAAATTGAGGAGTTTCTTTAATAATCTATCAAGTTTTTTATATGAACCTAGGCTGGTGGAGGTGCTGTACTTTGAATATATGTACGTAGTGCAGTAAGTCTACTGTGTTATGTGCCACTTGTGCAGTGGGTGGGAGACTAGGGGCCCAACTTGTTCAGGGGCCCACCAGGGGATTCACCTGTACCCCTGTGGACCAGTCTGAGCCTGTATGGGGCCCTATGAGATCTGTGTACGTTTTTGGAAGGGATGTCTCATTTTTCTGGCCTCTGAATATCACTCATGAAATGCTTTGAGTCTCATTACAATCCTCTTCAGGACGACACATCCCATTCCTCGGTGAGAAGTCTTGCCGGTGGACAAATGTACAGCTTGTGTCAAGAAGCTTTTCTTTTTTCCAACTCTCTGAACCCGTACATTACAGGGCTGCTGCGAGAGACAACAGCAGAAAGCAAGGGAGAAATTCACAGCTTTGATTTACTCTTGCCTCAAGGCCTTAAAGTCAAGCAGAAACACTCTGAAAATGGACTTATATTCGCCAGCTTAAACGAATGTGACAGAAAAGGAGGACAATAATATGTTTCTGCCCTCCATCCATCTTATCAGTCCATCGAATGTCATATTATTTGTAATCCGATCAGGCTGTTAACCTCCGCAACATCTCTAGGCCCTGTAGTCCCTATGGCCAATGAGAGGTCAATAGACGCTTAACACCTTTATTGCTCCAGGAGGATAAATGAAAAGTCTTACATCAGGAGCGATCCAGACGTATACTGTATGACTGCAGCAAATATTACACAAGGTTTTACCAGGTTTTAATTTTTTTTTGCTAATTAAGACCAGATCCTTGTTTCTTATATGTTTTTATATATTGTACTTTCTGTATATGATCATTAGCCACATGGACCATAGACAATGGACAGTTCTATGGAAGAGTTTTCTAGACATGTTCTGTGACCTGCACAGAGGTCACTACGCAGGGAGATCAGTGGCCTTCTCATCAGTGGGGCAGATCACACTACTGCCATGGGGCTCAATGTTAAACTCCTTCTCCTGTTCCCAACATAAAATTACTGCATATTCCTGAAGCAGCCACTAGGAGGAGCTTGCATGCAAAAAGATTTTTACTCCTTCCATTGCTTTTAATGATAGTTTCATACATTTCTACTCACTGAGATCCCTCTAGCGGTGGCTGCGGGCAGCCAGTTTAATCATGTAATATATGAAGGGAAGCAGGAGACATAGAACTGGGAGATCTATCAATATAGATTTTTTTTCCAGTTACCTGGTATGAATACATTGAGAATGAGCTCCATATTTAAAAAGCATCTGTTCCACTTTTTCCAAAATAGAAGTTGAGAAAGTGGATTAGAAACCTGATTATTCTTTTTATAAAAAAAAAAAAAGCCTCCACTTAATTATAAAAAAAATTGTAATCCGGCAAGATGGGGGAGCTGAAGAAGATTGAGAAGTGGGAGAGTGATTCTTACGTAATAAAAAAAATGTAAATCTGGCAGAAATGGGAAGGGAGGGATGCTATGGGGCCCTATGATATCTGTGTACATACCTGAGGGAGGTGTAGATAAGCTGTGACATCACTTACTGTAAATGGTGGATACTGTGTTATCTTTAGTTGTAATCCTGCCTGTGATGATAATAAGATAACTGCTGAAAATTAGCTATACAAAACCGGAGGTAATGACATATTATTATGCTTAGTAGCCAGTGGGAAAAAAATCAGGATTTTGTTATTTTTTAAAATAAATAATGACATGGAAAATGAAAAAAAATGGAAAATCAAAAATTCTTAAAACATCTTTTACATAAAACCTGATCAAACAGTAGGTTGCTGTCTAATGACACCTTCCCTTTCAGAAATCATTAAATCAGCTGAGTGTAATAAAAAAAAACATAAAAATATACTGGAAGGTGCATTAGGAGAACACTGAAATGTAAAAAAAATCCATTTAAAAAAATATTTTTTAGCTGCCAGATTAAAGGAGTTTTCTCATCAGCCAGGCATTTGGCCTACAGGAGAAATGTATTATTACACAGAGGCCAGACATGTAGAACATGGACAATACATGGAGTCCTCCAGAACAGAAGATGTTCTTACATTACATATGGACAAGGGTTGTCCTAATGAGGTACTGACCTACTGTTGGCCACCTCTGATCAATGGGAGACCAAGGTTATTTTTGTAAATTTTCTCTGCTTGCTTCCATTTTAGATCAGTTCTGTAGGTCTGAATGAAGTGGTGTCATAACCTTATTACTCATCATGTTAATGAGTATTTGCACTGCAGATTAGGTAAAAGGTTTATACATTTAGATATCCCACCTTTGGTAGAACATTCCACACTTTCACAACTCTTACATTATTAACTTGTCACCTCTACTGACATGTTTGTTTCACTAAATGCTTGCATTGCCCTTAAAGTAACAATTTTGGAGCATTTACGGTTGCATGAAAAAAATTTGTGAACCCTTTGCAAATACATGGATTTTTGAATTAAATTGGTTGTTCCGCTTTGGAGGGGTTTTTGGCAACCTCCCTCCCTCCTCCCCAAGCAGACCTGCAAAGGGAAGGATATTTACTTGATTCCCGACACTTACTCTCAGCCAGTGACTTAGCTATAGGGGAAGCAGGGGAAGTGGTTGCTTTGGTGCCCAGACTCACAAGGGGCTCCCTCAGGAGGAGGACTAAAAGATTTTATTGCCAGGGCCCTCGCAACAGTATTATACAATGACATTATATACAGTGACACTGTAGGAAACGGACGGAGCGGCTAATGGGCCTTGTCTGAGAGCTCAATCTTGACTACCCACAGGAGTAGGTATTTCATGTGAGTTGGGGGTTGCGAAAAAGTTGCTGGGGCATTACAAAATTTGCTTTGGGGAGTCAACTGTAGTTACGCCACTGCTCTCAGCTCTTGTGCTCTCTGGTTTTACACTGCTGTAGCCAATCTCTGGCCACTGCAGTGACCTGCTCCCTAGAATCATGACAAATGGACTCATGACACAAGGGAAGCAGGTCATCACTGCGGCCAATGATGTCAAACCAGAGGTTCACATCCAGGGACCCAAGCAGAGCAGTGGAGGTCAGAGACCACAGGAGCCTGGAACCAGCATCGGGAAGCAGGTAAGTATGCTTCCCTTTGTAGGTCTGCCTAGGAGGTAGGATTTGCCAAACAAACAATCTTTTTTTTTCCATTCATTCTTTAGTTGATTTACTTGTGTGGTTTGGGCCATTGTCTTGTTGCCTCACCCATCTTTTCAGCTTGAGTTCTAGGACTTAGAATTCAATATTTCTTGACTGATCGCAAAATGTCCAGGCCCTAAGGTCGCAAAGCAGCCCTAAACCTTGATGCTCCCTCCACCCTACATCACAGTAGGCGTAAAGTTTTGGTCTTGATGTACAATGTTCTTTGTGGACTTGTTCTAAAAAAAATCAATTTTGTCTTTTTCCAGAAGGATTGTGGAACTTCCAGGTGAGATGGACCGCAATGGGTTTTTTTGGACAGCAGAAGCTTTGTTCTTGGTGCCCTTTTATGAGCACCATTCTTGGTCAGAGAAGTAGACGCATGAACAGAGGAGGTTTTTGCGGTTTTTAGAGTCTTCTGTAGGTCTTTGGGTTGTGCATCCTGAGCCACATAGTAATTGACAAGTTCTCACTGCATACAAACTCACGACTGAAGGAAAGCTGTCCAACAGCCCGTGTGGGCAGGAGAAGCAAGACTTGCATGTTTTTTCTATATGTCCTACTAGCATTTAAAATAGCATTTTACTTGAAAATACTGTATCAAATGAAAGAAATGGATATACCTCAGAGATTGGTGTCTTCTCCCTCTACCCTCTGCTGACCTAAGATAAAAGACCTGACAGAGATGCTATAAATCCACCGTGCTTTGATGTTACACCATAAAACATTAATAGTTTGGCTGCTGGATGAATCATTTTTACAGACATCGTCCATTACACTAAACATTCGTAAACCCGATAGCCTATTGTTGAGATTCTGTATTAGCGCATGTGGATTTAGTAAATCCTGACACTAATATCTCGTACTCCTTACCCAGAATAATGGCAGCTCATCTTACTGTTCAAAAAGAGACATTTCACTTCTATCAAATGGGGTTTTACAAAATGAAATAAGCATTTTCAAATACACCATTAACCTAATAAAATGTAATTTGGTGCATTAATTTCAGTAAGACAGATATGTGGTTTCACCCCTTTTAATATGCTCTCTATGCAATTTCAAACATTGTATTTTATGTAATTCTATAATCTGGAACACCATAAAAAGACAATTTTTACCCATTTTAATTATCTAATTGTCTGCTTAAGGGACTTATGTAAAGATCAGTCCCTAAAATCTTTTCACGCATTGATTTCTCTGTCTAAAAGTATCCAGCTCACCCCTTCTTCAATCGGAGTAAGGGGGTTCATCCGGTATGTATAGCCAACTTAAAGTAACACTCCATCTAAAGCTGATACAATGAGGGAGATTTATCAAACTGGTGTAAAGGAGAAATGGCTTAGTTTCCCATAGCAACCAATCAGATTCCACCTTTCATTTTTCACGGCTCCTTTGGAAAATGAAAGGTGGAATCTGATTGGTTGCTATGGGCAACTAAGCCAGTGGTATTTTACACTGGTTTGAGAAATCTCCCCCAATGTGTTATAGTAATCAAAAAACACCAAAGAGAGAATCGTTCACAGCACCTCCCTCCCAGCCCCCGAATTAGTTATAGCACAGGGTCTTAAAGGGCATATCCAACCCCAAAAGTACCATCCCCCTCTCAAATGCCCAGGCCCCTCACACAGATTGTACTTACCTCACTCCCTGGCACCCGTGTCGCTTCTGCTGCCTGCATGGCCGCTGCTACATCTCCCGTTCGCACAGATAAACATCCAGCGACTGGGGGGTTGCAGTGAATAGCAGGGCGCGACAAAAACGAGTCTCCCTAGAGTCCCCTGCGATGCTAAAGAGACTCTTTCCCATCACAGCCTGCTTTTCGGCTGACCTCCACATCCTGCATTTTTTGCCGATAGCACGCTGGCCCATTCATTTCTATGTGGCCACATCCGTATTTTTTGCAGATCTGTGTGGCCATTCTGCCAGTTCTAGAACATGTCCGCAACAGGTCTCCTGCACATGACTGCATCTGTTTTGCGGTCTGCAAACCGCTGATTTGCAATCTACAGACACCGCCCGTGTGCACCCCGCAATTTTTACGGGAATCACTGTAAAAGAGCTTATTCTTGTCTGCCAAACGTTCACATTTCAGTTCAGTGTCACGGCTGTGAAAAAAAGCGTATGTGTTTCATTCGTGAAGCTGTCCGTGAAGGATCCGTGGTTGGTCCATTTTTACCATTCATGTGTCATCCTTAATTCACTGACGTTGCTCAGCTGAAAATTAATTTGCAAAGAATCTTCTATTAGTCTCCAGTGAAAAACAGACGCAACACGGATACAACATGGATGAGTGTCCCATAGACGTCCCATAGTGGACCAGTAGACTTCAATGGACATGCTTTGTCCACATCACGGATCAAAGTAGTGCATGTCCCTGTGATTTTTTTACTGACCCACTGTCAGTAAAACAATACTAAAATGTGAACAGACATATTTAAGGGCTTATGCACATGACCGTATGTATTTTGCGGTCCGCAAAAAACAGATCCGAAAAAAATACAGAAGACGTCTGTGTGCATTCCATATTTTGCGGAACGGAACAGCTGGCCTCTAATAGAGCAGTCCTATCTTTTTCCGTAATGCAGACAGTAATAGGTCAAGTTCTATTTTTTTGTGAAACGGACATACGAAAACAGAATGCACACGGATTAACTTCCGTTTTTTTGCGGACCCATTGAAATGATTGGTTCCGCATACAGTCCGCAAAAATAAAACAGAACGGACACGGAAAGAAAATACGTTTATGTACATGAGCCCTAATTGTGGCAAGGGCGTGACAAGGGCGTGATATGGAACAGCCAATAATCGTAGTGTAGCGATAGAATAGAACCCTGTTCCCTTGCACTAGTTGCGCTATCATGCGATCTTTGGCTGTGCCATATGTGTCACGCCCTTGCCACAATTAGGCCTCTTTCACACGAACGTTATGTTTTGCGGTCCACAAATTGCGGATCCGCAAAAAAAACGGATGTCATCCGTAAGGCATCCGTTTTTTTTTTGCGGATCCATTGTAACTATGCAAAACGGACAAGAATAGGACATGTTCTATTTTTTTTGCGGGGCTACGGAACGGACATACGGATGCGGACAGCACACAGTGTGCTGTCAGTATTTTTTGCGGACCCATAGAAATGAATGGGTCCGCATCTTATCAGCAAAAAATGCGGATCGGAGCCCGCAAAATACACTGTCGTGTGAAAGAGGCCTCAGGGCTCATGCACACGAATGACACAAGAAACAACAGTCACATGAAATACAGCAGATAGCTGCACTGCAATATTTGGGCATGTGTCGCGTTGTCCTATCCTTAGGACTCGTCCACATTTCCGTTTTTCACAGAAAATGCGGACAGCACACGTACCCATTGATTTAAATATGTCTGTTCACATTTCAGTATTTTTTTAATGACCGTGGGTCAGTAAAAAAAATCATGGGGATATGCACCGCTTTATCGGTCCGTGAAAATCATTGACACAACAAGGATGGCGTCCGTGTTGCGTCTGTTTTTCGCTGAGATTCTTTGGAAATTAATTTTCAGCTGAGCAATTTCCGTGAGTTTGGCCTCATGCACACGACCGTATGTATTTTGCGGTCCGCAAAAAACGGATCCACAAAAGATACGGATGACGTCCATGTTCATTCTATATTTTGCGGAACGGAACAGCCGTCCCCTAATACAACAGTCCTATCCTTGTCCGTAATGTGGACAATAATAGAACATGCTATATTTTTTTTGCGGAACGGAAATACGGACATATGGAAACGGAATGCACACAGAGTACCTTCCGTTTTTTTTGCGGACCCATTGAAATGAATGGTTCTGCATACGGTTCACAAAAAAAAACGAACGAACAAGGAAAGAAAATACATTCATGTTCATGAGCCCTTACGGATGACACACGGATGGTAAAAATGGACACACTGACCAACCACAGATCCTACAGCTTCCCTGATGAAACACGTACGCTTTTTTTGACGGATGTAATACTGACACGGAAATGTGAATGAGGCCTTATTGCGCATAGTAGTCATTTTTTGGAATGTGCAATACCCCGGCCAAACAAACTCCATGCAGATGCGATCCTTGGTCCCAGAGCCGCATCCAAATAACCGGAGCTGGAGTTTAATGTCATTCGAGATGTCAGAATTACAGTTCTGGTTATTAACCTGGAAGTTGGAGCTTTCGTTACGTCTGTTACATTTTTTTGTGGACTGTATGTAGAACCATTCATTTTAATGGGTCCGCAAAAAAACCCGAAAGTTACTTCATGTGCATTCCGTTTTCGTATGTCCGTTCTGCAAAAAGATAGAACATGTCCTATTATTGTCCACATTACAGACAAGGATAGGACTGTTAGGGGCCAGCTGTTCCATTCTGCAAAATACGGAATGCACAACGAACATCATCCGTATTTTTCACGGATCCGTTTTTTGCGGACTGTAGAATACATACGGTTGTGTGAATGAGCCCTTAGGGCCCATAGCAGTTGAACAAACTCCATGCAGATGTGATCCTTGGTCCCAGAGCTGCATCCAAATAACCGGAGTTGGAGTTTAATGTCAGAATTACAGTTCTCGTAATTAACCTGGAAGTTGGAGCTTTCGGTCCGTTCTATAAGTGCACGGCCTTCCATAGAGAAAGGGGGGAGGGGCGGGGGGGATTTACCACTTTGTGTTTGATGAGAAGCAAGGCAATAAATTCATTAATCATCATTTTATGCCTCATCAAACACTTTCCAAGCTCCTCCATGGGAGTTATACAAATTAGCCAGTGAAAAGGCAGTCATTTTAGTTTAGCTAGGTAAATGCTTTTTGATTGCCTCCTTCAACAATGCTTCCCCTGACAAGCTAATAAATCAGTCTTTTCTGTCTCCGGGAGCTCAGCAAGTGCCAACAATAAAGTGCACATTGTTTTAAGCCTCAATTTCGGCTGCGGAAAGCTCACATGGACGGTTCAAGAGATCAAAGTCTTGCTACTTTTTATTGCGCACCAAAAAAAGTTTTGTCTTTTGGGGACAATAAAAAAAAAGAGTAAAAGAACTTTAGAAAACAACTATTAATAAGTAAAAGAAGGTAGGACAAGCAATTCTGAACTTGTACACCCCCCCTTCCCCGAAAGAAAATCAAATCGAATCCCTTTTCGCCAGGATCTGATCACTGTGACCTTCTGCACAGAGGTTCCCAACTCAATCTCATCCTCTTGTTGTCTGCGAGGGGGGCGGCGCGGAGCAATATTCCAATTGTTACCCAGATGGAGGGTGAAATATCTTCATTGCTACCCGTGCAGACAGCTGGGGAGTGGTTACATAAATCTACAGGAGGCTATTGTCAGGAGGGACAGATTGCAGGAGAAAGTGGTAATAACGACAGTGTTTAATCTGAGAGCGATTGATTCCGCGTCTGCTCCAGGTATTAGGCATTTAGGGGAGACGCAGGGATGGCAGCGGCGTCTGCTTTACACAACCGTATTGGATTGTTATGGTTTCTATGTTGTGCCGTTAACTTTTGATGAGCTAATAGACTTGTAATTAGCCCTTAAAAGAGCACCTGTCCCCTCTCCTGACATGTCTTTTAGGGCCCACTCAGACGGCCGTAGTGCTTTGCAGGTCCGCAATTTGCAGATCCGCAAGACAAGGATACCGGCCGTGTGCATTCTGCAATATGCAGACCACACATGGCTGCAACCATAATAGAAAATGCCTCTTCTTGTACGCAGACAAGAATAGGACATGCTCTATCTTTTCCGCGGAGTCACGGAATGGAACCACGGATGCGGACAGCGCGTTGTGCTGTCCGCATCTTTTGCGGCCCCATTGAAATGAATGGGTCCACACCCGTTCTGCAAAATTGCGGAACAGATGTGCACTCATTCATACGGCTGTCTGAATGAGCCCTTTGTTTTAGTAACGGTTTGCATTCCTTATGTATCAATTCTGGAGCATGTTTTCATATAACTCTATCTAGTGTCCTTCTTACTAGAACAGGGATCAGCAACCTTTGGCACTCCAGCTGCTGTAAAACTACAACTCCCAGCATGCACACTTACATGGCTGTTCTTGTAACTCCCAAAGAAGTGAAAGGAGGATTCTGGGAGTTGTAGTTTCAGAACAGCTGGAGTGCCGGAGGCTGCTGATCCCTGTACTAGAAGCTGTTAATGAACTGTTAGTTGAGAGTGTGTCCCTGCACAGTCTGACACTATCCAGTCAGTGTCAGACTGTGCAGGGACACACCTCCAGCTGTAACACCAAGATAGACCTTTATGGCAAACTGCTGTCAATTCATTCATAACTTCTAGAAGGAATAATAAAGGAATGGAGCAGCATAGATTTATAAGAATTGATGCTCGAGAATTGTTCTTACAAGGAGGATGCAATTAATTACTAAAACAGGCATGTCGGGAGAGGTGATGGGTTCTCTTTAAAGGGGTTTTCTCATCGCTAGGATATCCCCCCATTGCCTGATAGGTGTGGGTCCCACTGCTAGGCTACCTAAACGGAGCCCCGAAAGTGGTGGAGGGTGCACTGCGCATGCGCAGCTGCCCTACATTCATTTCTATGGGGCCGCCGAAAATAGCTGAGCGCTGGCACGGCTATTTCCGCCGGAACCATAGAAGTGAACGGGAGCGGAGAGTGCTTGGTGGCCGGGTCCTCCAGCCACCTCTTTGGCCCCCTCCGTTCTTGATATAGGTGTGGGTCCCAGAAGTGGGACCCACCCCTATCAGACAATGGGGGCATATTCTAGCGATATGCCACCATTGTCTCAGATGAGAATACCCCTTTAAGGACCAACCTTTTTTTATTTTTATCTCTGTATTCTGAACCTAATAACTTTTATATTTGTACATCAATGACAAAACCTGCAGTTGCTATACTTACCATTTCATTTTTAATTACTATAATTTTGGGATGACAACCAAAAGCAACAAATCCTTTTTTTTTTTTTTACCTTATTTATAGCTGTCCCAAAAAATTTGCATTTTGTTTTGTAGTACACGCTATGGCTATATGGAGAACAATGTGTGAGAGATTATTTTATTTTATTATTAGGATATTTTGTTTCCCTTTTTTCTTCTTTCATTCAATATTATGTATTGTATTATTAAATATTGGCATACTTGATATTCTAGTATAGTCATCCTATATATACAGTACGAATACACTTAGGCACCTGATTTTACAAGAGCCCTAGGAGCTTACTCCATAGTGATGTCACTGAATTTTATAATAATACCATGGGTAGTAAGCTCCTAGGCTCCCTCTAGTGGTGGCTATAGGAGGACAGAATGTTATGTTTTACATCTAAACCTATTCAGGAATATGCACTAACTGCCATAAAGATATAGTATGAAAGTCATCCATACATTGTTTTCTACTTAAAAACAACCTGATGGTTAATATTGGAGACTCATTCCTGCACACAGCCATAGTATGAGACTAGTAGGACACAAGTGGTGATAGGGCTTGGAAATGTTACAATTAGAGATGAGCAAATCTATTCGCCACTTCGTAGATTCGTATCGAATCTTTCATTTTTTCTACTCCGAAGCGAATCCGGATTTTGTAAGATTTGCTTCGTATTATTTGTAAATGTTCTTTAAATTTTGAATGCTAACGTTACGTACGCAACATACGCAACATAAGCATTCTTCTTGCCCCGGCCCCCTAAAGCAGGAAAATGACGATACACCCCCTCAAGAGCGGGAAAGTGAAGATACGCCCCCCCTCAGAAGCTGGAACAACCAGCCCGGCCCATCGGGAACTTTCTGTTTGCAAGTATAGGGAGTGAAGACTCCTCCCTCATTACTCCGCCCTCCACTCCAGTTCAAGCCAGCGCTGAACAAGATCCAGAGTCAGACCACAGCAAACGGCATGGCAAAAGAACCATGACCCAAGTGGGGAGAGATGGTCTTTGTGGATGAGTAACCCGAACCACCGCCCGCTCCAGAGATCAGAGCGGAACAACTGTGCAAGAGAATGTCTCTGGCTCCTGACTCCATATTCACCTTGCCGGCTGGTGCTGCTGGTGCGAGTGCTGCGGCTGGTGCAGTGGAGGCGGCTGAAGCGTCCACTTCGCCTCCCAGGAGGAGAACAACACCTTCCATTTGGCAAAATCTGATTGTGTCAGTGTCTGTGACGGCCCACGCACAGACCCTATGGGACTACAAGAATGCGGTGGAGGACTGGGTCATACAAGTACTGGACCATTCAAGGCCTACAATGGAGCGGCGAAAGGGAACCGTCCTGTGGTTTTCGGTGGAGCGAGGCTCTGGCGGATGACGAGGACGGCAAGGAGTACTTTGTGGGCCACAGGTCAGTGAAACGGCCGTACCTGCCCCAACCCTGTCACAGCCTGTACGTGGGGGATCAGGTGGAGTACACCCCCATGGCATCACTGAAAGGCCCCTTTGCTACTGGGGTAACATTATTATCAAAGCCCCTGGTACCTGCATCACCACCGAAAGTTTGACTGGAGGAACAACCTGGCTAAGTACCGGTGCACTACCTTCAGGAGTCACCAGATGGCACCCTCCGCTTCATGGAGAAGCCACAGCTTGTGATTGTGGACTGCCACCACCACCACCATCACAGTCCTTACAGCTGGGTCAGCTGACGACTTTGTCGCTTACCTTCCAGTGTACAGTGATCCACCAGTACCAACTACCCTGGAAAATGAAGTCAGCAGCAGCCATGGGAGCTGGGGCTTCTTCCCTGGGTGCAACCTTGCCTCAAACACTGCAGCCAGAAGTCCTTACCCCTGCTGTTCTGGCAGGAGATTCCGGAAAAATAAAGGCGAAAGTGGCTGCAGCGCTCACCAGCGTGACCACCACCCGGACCCGGTCCAGTCCAACTTCTGGAAGAAGAGGGCAGTGGAGTTCCACCACGGCAGCGAGCTTGGCCTTCAGGAGGCAGGAGCGTCCTCTGATGTCTTTCAGCAGTAGCTCAAGCGAGGAGGACTTCAGGTCCCTCATCTGAGGAACCCTACTACTGGCTGATTGAAAGGACACTTCAGGAGGACCTATGGGAGCCACACCATGGGCTGCACCTGACGAGAGCTAGTTGGCACTGTTTTTGCTTAGTTTGTATTGCCCCCGTTTGACTCTCACCCAGATGGACATGGCTTGTCAGGACTCCCCCCCCATTCTGCCGAAAATTCCCAGTTGCGCCTAAGCGTGTCTATTTTCCTTTTTCCCCCCTTCACAGTTTATTTGGGAGCCCCCTTTGCAAAGAGGGTTCTCTATTTGCTGCTATTTTATATTATCCATGTGGATTATACGTTACCTGTTTGGATTACAAAATTACCTCACGTGGATTACAATTGAATTTTGGTCTGTATTACAGTGTTTTATTATCATTCCAAGCAGGCACGACTTGAGGAAAGACTCAAACGTCTGAGCCTTTTATGCTTGCAAATGTGAAATTGCACTAAAATGTTTGCATAATTATGTCTTTGCTGTATTTTAGCAATAATGTTTTTACACGTTCAGCAACATTCAAGCACTTTAGCCCATTGTGTGTATTCTTTTTTAGGTACTGCAATGTGTCCAATTATGCACTTACTATACGGTGTTTTTTAGTGAATTATGCACTTAGCCAGATAGCTAGCAACTTACTTTTCTACCTCATATGGACTGCCTCTAAAGATGTGGTCTAGCGTATGACGCAATCGCGAGTCAATAGCATGCTAAGGATTCGTACGTACTTTGTACGTTAATGCTTATGTATTACGTACTTTTAACAAAGCTGACTGTATGTTCTTAATTTGTGTAGGAATGTTCGCAAAACAATGATTATGTCTAGTTACAATGTATAATAATGCATTTTTATGTTATGCTACTTTCGCACTAATGGCAGGGGTGTCCGGCAGGCTGTTCCGGCCAGTGAACAGCCTGCCGGATCCGTGCTGCCGCTAGTGCACGTCTGCGGGCGGAACTACGCTACGTCTTCATTCACTATAATGGGGGAGGGCTGAAGTTTCGGCCACGGCACGGCAAACATGCCGATAGGAGGCCGGACTAAAATTACAACATGTAAAAACACAACATGTAAAAACACAACAAGTAACAACACAACATGTAAAAACACAACTAAAAAAGTACATGTGAATGAAGCCTATCGACAGGGGCGGATTGGCCATTGACCTTACAGGGAAATTTCCCAGTGGGCCGATGCCCAGTGGGCTGTCTGAGCCCTCCTCGCGGCTGGCCAGTGGAAGTTTTTGGGGATGTATTTTGTGATGGACTGTGGTATTTGGCTCTGTTGGGTGGTATAATGTGCCACAATATGGTACTGCTGGCCCTGCCTTCCATCAAATTGGACCCAACTACAAAACAGGGCCACTTTTAGTATTTTTTCCAGGGCCACTTTAAGTTCCGTCTGTCCCTGCCTATCAACTAATGGCACCTTTAAGTACAAAGAGGACAAAAAAACAGTTAAAGTAATAATAAAAGGAATAAAAAAATCACATAACACAGTAGCAGAACTTATGTCCCTGTCCCCAACAGAAAATATATTTTTTTAGATTAAAATACAAAATGGCGTTCCAGTCTGGAGAGTGACATAGAACTACTATGGTGGTCTCAGTCAGGCAGACTACACTAAACCTACATATGCCGTTGGGCATCTACATTCAGGAGAGCAGACCCTGCACATATAATGAGCTGCTCCTAGATATCTCTGTGTGCACCAAGCATCCAATGAGAGGAGGAGCTCCTACACCGATATGTACCACCTAATCAAGGTCGCATGTGGGATAGGTGGGGCAAAAAGTACACAAGAATGCTACTCCCGAGATAATAGGAGCGCATTCACACTTCATGGTGCCACTCCTCCAAGAATATAAATTTATCAAAAATCACAGAAAAAGATACAAAACATTCTGCATAATAAGATAACTAAATATGCGGATGTACATGGCAACACCTGTGCCCGCGAGAAGGACAGGACCGCTGTTGCCTTCTTGAACAGCTGATTGGCGAGGGTCCCAGATGTTGGACCTCCACCGATCAAATACTGATGACCTAAATAAAAAGTGATCAAAAAGTCATAAACACTACTGTAGGGGAAAATGGGCCATCACACACTCAAAAATTATGGGGGTTAGAATATGGTGGTTCAAAGAAAAAAAATAATTTTTTTCCAAAGTTTGCAAGAAAAACTATATAAATAGGGTATCAATGCAATTCTACTGACCTAAAGAATGAAGCGCACAGGTCAGTTTTACTGCATAGATAGCACATATGCTGTAAAAACTAAACCCAAACTAAACTAAGCTAAACCTAAACTAAACCTCATATGGAATTTTTCCCAGCTCCCCATTACCTCATAGGCAATATTAAGTGATAATATTACATATGATGTGAATGAGAAAAAAAGTTATGGCTCTGGTATGTAAGGTGCAAAAAAGAAAAAATAGAAAATCACCTGGTTGGGAAGGGGCTAAGCAAGAGAGACAAAAAACACCACCTAATGAACAAAAACACAGAAGCAAAAAAATGGTTGTGTGTCCTGAGTTTCAGATTTCCCATAGACCTTCAGCTAACATCTTGAACTGGCATTTTTACCACACAAAAAAATATGCACAAAAAACATAACTAAAAAAAGTACATCTGAATGAAGCCTATCAACTAATGGCACCTTTACATGCAAAGAGGACGAAAAAACAGTTAAAGTAATAATAAAAGGAATAAAAAAAATCACATAACACAGTAGCAGAACTTCTGTCCCTGTCCCCAACAGAAAATATATTTTTTTAGATTAAAATACAAAATGGCGTTCCAGTCTGGAGAGTGTCTTGGAGTTTTATGTCAGAGATATGACATAGAACTACTATTTCCTACATAATAAATGCCGCGCTGCATCGAGAAAAAGCCTTTCTCCAATCGTAAGCGATTGTAATAAACACCAATAATGATTCCTCCCGAGCACAGGGGAAGCCTCAGTCTTCCTCCACCAGTCTAGACCAAAGGTATTTTAAGTACAGTGCGTCTTTCCTTCATTAACTTTCTCTGCACACATCACTGCATGCCTCTGAAAATAACTTGGCAAACTGGGAGACGTTTATCTCTTTTATCGTGGGACCTGATCCAATTATATAAGTGCACATTTACATCTGCATTCATCAGGCCAGGAGCGGGGAGAGGTTTCAGTTTGCTTTAAGCAAATAAAGTCAATTTCTTATTTAAAAAAAAAAAAGAAAAAAAAATGAAAAAGAAAAAAAGAAAAGAAAGAGAATGTTTCTGGACAAAGAAGAGCAGATTACGTTTGATGATTGATGCGTACGGGGGTGAGAATAGCTGAGATTTCAAGTGCCCTGCGCCCTGTACAGTAGCTGGAAGTATGATTTATAAGATTTATACAGCAAGGGAATCAAGTGTTTAAAAGGCATGTAAGAATAATATACCCTAGGTTTTAGAGGAGGGCAATAAGAAAAAAATATTTTTCATTAGATCTCAGGTCAGACCAGCAATTAGACCCCCCAATGTTAATAAGACCCCAATCAGATCTTAGCTCAGAACCCAATGTTAATGACCCCCAATCAGACCTCAGATAAGAGCCCCATGCCTCTCATCAGCCCCCATGTGAGCCCTAATGCCTCTCATCAGCCCCCATGTGAGCCCCTAATGCCTGTAATTAGCCCCCATATGTGTAATTAGCCCTCATGCCTGTAATTAGCCCCCATATCATCCCATCACCAGCCCCCATGCCTCACTTTAGTCCCCATATCAGCCCCCATGCCTCACTTTAGTCCCCATATCTGCTCCCATGCCTCACTTTAGCCCCCATATCAGCCCCTATACCTCACTCTGGCCCCCATATGATTCCCTATGCCTCACTTCAGCCTCCATGTCTCTTATTAGCCCCCATTATGAGCCCAGAATGCCAGTAAAAATAAAAAAGTCACCTACCTCCCCTGCTCCTGGAAGCCGACGCTCCTCTCCGCCCGCGCTCTCTCTTCTTCTTGCTGTCGGCTGTGCTGTGACCCTGCGGGCACAGCGTGAGGTCACAGAGCACCCTCACGCTGTGCGCAGCACAGCACAGCCGAATGGAGGTCAAGGAAGCGGTGAGTACAGAGTCTTCACCGCTTCCCGGTCCTCCGGTGCTAATGAGCGCTTCCATAATGGAAGCTCTCATTAGCATTCACCCCATAAGACACAGGGGCATTTTCCCCCCATTTTTTGGGGGCGAAAAATACGGTATATATATATATATATATATGAAACTCATATATGCTATAGATTCATTACACACAGAGTGATCTATTTCAAGCCTTTATTTCTTTTAATGTTGATGATTAGATGATTATAGCTTATAGCTAATGAAAACCCAAAAGTCAGTATCTCAGAAAATTAGAAAATATATATACAGTACAGACCAAAAGTTTGGACACACCTTGACTTTGGACTATGAAATTTGTAGATTCACACTGAAGGCATCAAAACTATGAATTAACACATGTGGAATTATATACTTAACAGAAAAGTGTGAAACAACTGAAAATATATCTTATATTCTAGGTTCTTCAAAGTAGCCACCTTTTGCTTTGATTGCTGCTTTGCACACTCTTGGCATTCTATTGATGAGCTTCAAGAGGGAGTCATCTGAAATGGTTTTCACTTCACAGGTGTGCCCTGTCAGGTTTAATAAGTGGGATTTCTTGCCTTATAAATGGGGTTGGGACCATGAGTTGTGTTCGGCAGAAGTCAGGTGGATACACAGCTGATAGTCCTACTGAATAGACTGTTAGAATTTGTATTATGGCAAGAAAAAAGCAGCTAAGTAAACAAAAACGAGTGGCCATCATTACTTTAAGAAGTGAAGGTCATTCAGTCCGAAAAATTGGGAAAACTTTGAAAGTGTCCCCAACTGCAGTCGCAAAAACCATCAATTGCTACAAAGAAACTGGCTCACATGAGGACCGCCCCAGGGAAGGAAGACCAAGAGTCACCTCTGCTGCGGAGGATAAGTTCATCCGAGTCACCACTCTCAGAAATCGCAGGTTAACAGCAGCTCAGACACCTCTCTACAACAACTGTTAAGAGGAGACTGTGTGCAGCAGGCATTCATGGTAAAATAGCTGCTAGGAAACCACTGCTAAGGACAGGCAACAAGCAGAAGAGACTTGTTTGGGCTAAAGAACACAAGGAATGGACATTAGACCAGTGGAAATCTGTGCTTTGGTCTGATGAGTCCAAATTTGAGATCTTTGGTTCCAACCACCGTGTCTTTTTGCGACGCAGAAAATGTGAACGGATGGACATGCCTGGTTCCCACCGTGAAGCATGGAGGAGGAGGTGTGATGGTGTGGGGGTGCTTTTCTGGTAAAACTGTGACACTGACGGGGATTTATTCAAAATTGAAGGCATACTGAACCAGCATGGTTACCACAGCATCTTGCAGAGGCATGCTATTCTATCCGGTTTGCGTTTAGTTGGAACATCATTTATTTATCAACAGGACAATGACCCCAAACACACCTCCAGGCTGTGTAAGGGCTATTTGACCAAGAAGGAGAGTGATGGAGTGCTATGCCAGATGACCTGGCCTCCACAGTCACCAGACCTGAACCCAGGCGAGATGGTTTGGGGTGAGCTGGACCGCAGAGTGAAGGCAAAAGGGCCAACAAGTGCTAAGCATCTCTGGGAACTCCTTCAAGACTGTTGGAATACCATTTCAGGTGACTACCTCTTGAAGCTCATCAAGAGAATGCCAAGAGTGTGCAAAGCAGTAATCAAAGCAAAAGGTGACTACTTTGAAGAACCTAGAATATAAGACAGATTTTCAGTTGTTTCACACTTTTTGTTAAGTATATAATTCCATATGTGTTAATTCATAGTTTTGATGCCTTCAGTGTGAATCTACAATTTTCATAGTCATGAAAATGCAGAAAACTCTTTGAATGAGAAGGTGTGTCCAAACTTTTGGTCTGTACTGTATATATAATCAATTGAAATCATATAATATAATCAATTGAAAAAAAAGATTTTTAATACAGAAATGTTGGCCTACAATATTAATTGGTTCCATGACAACCATTGTATGTTGAAATCATTGTAACTTGAGTAGCCGGTTCCAAAGCTCCAAAATGTCATCCAAGATAAGAGAAAATGAAGATTTAAGAAAAATAAGCAAATAACTAAGACTGATAATACAAGTCTTTAATACATCCATTTTACCATAGAAGTGACCTTGATTGGGTGGATCTGAGTCTGAGACAATGTATGTTGTCTAGTTTTAACTTACGATGGCCTAGAAAACAGCATTATATGTTGAAAATATTGTATCCTGAGGCCATTGTATCTTAAGGGACCACTGTATATGTGCTCAGTACTTATTCAGGGCTCCTTTTGCATGAATTACTTCATCAATGCGGCGTGGCATGGAGGCGATTAGCCTGTGGCACTGCTAAGGTGTTATGGAAGCCCAGGTTGCTTTCATAGTGGCCTTCAGCTCATCTGCATTGTTGGGTCTGGTGACTCTCATCTTCCTCTTGACAATGCCCCATAGATTCTCTATAGGGTTTAACTCAAGCGAGTTTGCTGGCAAAACTAATATGCTTGGATACAGCACTCTGTGAGCAGCCAGCTTCTTTAGTAATGCCTTTTTGTGCCTTCCTTGTCTTCTGGACACCTGTCAAGTCAGAAGTCTTCCCCATGATTGTGTAGCCTACTGAACCAGACTGAGGGACCATTTAAAGGCTTAGGAAACCTTTGCAGGTGTTTTGTGATGATTAGTTGATTAGAGTGTGACACCATGAGTCTACAATATTGAAATTGTTCACAATATTGTAATTTTCTGAGAGACTAACTTTTAGATTGTCATTAGCGGTAAGCCATAATCATCAACATTTAAAGAAATAAACGTTTGAAGTAGATCACCCTGTGCGTAATGAATCTATAGAATATATGAGTTTCACTTTTTGAATTCAATTACTGAAATAAATTAACTTTTCTATTCTAATTTATTGAGAAGCACCTGTATAAGCCAAAAGTACCAATACCTGTCACTGTGCTTGATTGGCCAGCAAACCCGCTTGACCCTAACCCTACAGAGAATCTATGGAGTATTGTCAAGAGGAAGAGAGTCACCAGACACAAAAATGGAGACAAGCTGAAGGCCACTATGAAAGCAACCTGGGCTTCCATAACACCTCAGCAGTGCCACAACACACTGATGGAATAATTTATACAAAAGGAGGAGCCCCCCTGTACTGAGTGCATATACCACACAGACTTTTCAGTAGGTCAACATTTTAAATCATTTTTTTCAATTAAATATATATATATATATATATATATATATATATATATATATATATATATATAATTCTAATATTCTGAGATACCGACTTTTGGGTTTTCATTAGATGTAAGCCATAATCATCAACATCAAAATAATTAAATGCTTGAAATAGATCACTCTGTATGTAATGAATCTATAGAATATATAAATTTCACTTTTCACGATTAAATTTCACGATTAAATCACAATTAAATTACTGAAATAAATTAACTTTTCTATTGTAATTAATTGAGATGCACCTCTATCTATCTATCTATCTATCTATCTATCTATCTATCTATATATATATATATACAGAGAGAGAGAGAGAGAGAGGAAGAGGGAGAAGAAAGGCCTGGCACTTCAAATTCTTCCTCTATTTGCTCAGATAGTTATAGTGCCTTCCTGCAGCTCCCAGCAGGGGGAGCTCAATGCATACACATTTAAAGAATTCTCTTTCATTTCAATAGTATCTGTGTAAATATGATATACAGCTTGCACCCCCTAGTGGTTGTTTTGTGCATACACAATTAAAACCAGAGCTTCTCTATATAGATACAATGGGGGCATTTACTTAGACTGTCATTTCTTACACTAGTCTAAAACTGTGTAAAATGTACCAGACTTATTAAAGGGTTTCTGTCACCAGATTTGGGCATACTAAACAGGATGGCATTTGCAATGTGCAAATGCCACCTGATGCCCAATCTGGTTTTCTTACTGTAATCAGATCAGCCGTTTTGTTAAAAAAAGCACTTTTATAATATGTAAATTAGGCGTACTAGGTGCAAGAGGCGTTTACCTTGCACCTAGTAATCGCCGTGTTCCAACCTCTAGTGCCGCCTCCTGCTTCCTGATTGACAGGGCCAGGCAGCTTGCTCGATGAGCTGCTGGCCCTGTCCTCGCTCGAAATCCCGCGCCTGCGCCGTGTAGGCTAAATTCGGCGCAGGCGCAGATAGTTCACCCGGCCGCCCGGCTCCTGCCTCTCTCACTGCGCCTGTGCCGTGCGGAATAAAAGCGGCGCAGGCGCAGTGAGTTCCGCCGGCTCCCGGCTCTCTCACTGCGCCTGCGCAGGCGCACTGAGAGACCCGGGAGCCGGGCGGCCGGCGGAACTCACTGCGCCTGCGCCGCTTTTACTCTGCACGGCGCAGGCGCAGTGAGAGAGGCAGGAGCCGGGCGGCCGGGTGAACTATCTGCGCCTGCGCCGAATTTAGCCTACACGGCGCAGGCGCGGGATTTCGAGCGAGGACAGGGCCAGCAGCTCATCGAGCAAGCTGCCTGGCCCTGTCAATCAGGAAGCAGGAGGCGGCACTAGAGGTTGGAACACGGCGATTACTAGGTGCAAGGTAAACGCCTCTTGCACCTAGTACGCCTAATTTACATATTATAAAAGTGCTTTTTTTAACAAAACGGCTGATCTGATTACAGTAAGAAAACCAGATTGGGCATCAGGTGGCATTTGCACATTGCAAATGCCATCCTGTTTAGTATGCCCAAATCTGGTGACAGAAACCCTTTAAGCAGTGCATCTTTAGCTGTCCATGCTCCAGAAATGTCTACTATCAATTGCTTCAGTTTATTTATTTATGCATTTATATAGTGCTGCTATATTCTGCAGCACTTTACAGACATTAGCATCAAGCTCTCCCCAATGGGGCTCACAATCTAAGTTCCCTATCAGTATATCTTTGGAGTGTGGGAGGAAAACATGAAGATGTTGTCCATGGTTGGACTCAAACGTAGAATGTCTAGTGCAAACTATGCTACATTTTCTTGTCACATTTGAAATCTAACATGAAATTGCAAAAAGTCTCAAGTTATTATATTGTGACCCTTTATTGAATGAATAGTGGTGAAAGTACAATAGCAAATACCCCCTTTAACTTTTAAAGGGACTGTGCAGTGCAAAGATAGGTCAACAATATCAAATCATCAGGGGTTTTACTCCCGACACCTGATGAACAGACAGAGTTCATGCGAGTGCATGCCGTTTCCTTTGCGGCAGTGGCACAGTGTAATGACATCTGCTCGTCCTATTCACTTGAATGGGATAAGCAGTTGCGAATACACTGTGGCGCCTCTACAAGCAAGACAAGGAGCAGGTAATTTTGAAGCAGAAGTAGTGCTTGCACAAGCGTCTCTACCTTTTCAAACAGCTGATCGGTGGGGGTGTTAGGAGTAAGACCCCTGCTGATCTGATATTGATGACCTCTCCTTAGGATACAATAGGTCATCAATATGTTTGCATTGCACAACCCCTTTAATAAAGGTGTAGAAGATATGGAGCTGGTGTACTGCCACAGTTGGCAGCTTTGCCATACAGGTGGAGACAGAATAAACAGAGTCATCTCATTATCATTAATGTAATGTATCATCACAAAATTGAATCTTAGTTTTTAATCAGATTTTTATTAAACAATGCCAAAGCCGGTGCAATAGGCTAAAAATTCCAGTTTTCTGCAGCTTAGTTGTTAGCTTTGCCATACAGGTGGAGATAGAATAAACAGAGTCATCTCATTATTATTAGAGGCTAGATGAAATAATGACAGCTCTGCTGTACTGCTGTCAGCCTTGATAAGGCAGTATAGTAACACTAAATATATAAAGGCTCTGTCACTACCTGGTTTTGGGGGAGGGTCTCCTGCAAACTGCAATAATCCAGGACAATCTATGGGGAAGGAAGGGTGAACCTCCAATATGGCTGCTGACTGCTTTTAGGGTAAGTTTACACGTGGATTTCAAGTAAATACACAACACTCTTGTCAGTGGTGGAACTATGAATTTAATGCGACCCTCCAATTCAAGAAAATAAAAATTCAAATTAATTGGGGAGGAAACACAACACTTGGTTTCCTCTTCTTCATCTTTTTAGCTGCAGATCTATTAATGCCATGGCTCCTCTTTTGTCATCCAACTGCCTGATGCACACTGCACATTTGGTAGCCCAAGACACTTCCTGCTGCCTTTGTATTGGCCAGCTCTGCTCATGTGAACAGCCTTGGCCAATCCAAGAGCGAGGCTGGACAAATAGGAAATATGCAGTGTGACACTGCTACGCAGTGCTCCACTGTAAGAGTTGATCTGATTGTACTTTGTGCACTGTATGTCCCATAGACTATATAGTAAGAGAGAGTGGGGGGGTTCCTAGTTACTGCTGTAAGGCAAGGCTACCACCACCACTCCTTCCTCTTTAGCAGGAAGTGAGTCTAGAGAAACCTCCCAAATGGCTGCTGACTACTCTTAGGGTAAGTTTAAGTTTACATGTTTTGTAGGATTTGTTGTGGATGAAATGAGCACCAAATGTTCAGGTAAATCCACAGCGCACTTGTCAGTGGCAGGGCTGTGAATTTAAAGTAGAGATTAACGTGGAATAGTTCAGCCTTGAGGATTAAAAACAGCAAAGTAACAGCATATGTCCCAGCCCTTGATGGAAACAATTACTAGGTTCAACAGAACATTCAGCAGCCAAGGAAAAACGCAGAGCATCTGTCAGAGAAGGTAACACATCTATATTGAGACAACTACAGACTTCCCTGCATGTGGGTGTGGGTGTTAAACTTCAGGTCCCCCATCAAAATAAAAGAACAGACTGGCCATCTGTTAAGAAACTGTATTATGCTGAGAATAGTGCGGAGATACCAACAGAGTGAGAGTCAAGAGGGCGCCACGCCAAGTTGCACCTCTAACACTAGACAGGAGCCCCTAATACCAGAGAGGTCCGCGAAGGGAAGAAAAAGTGTGCCCTTTCCAACACTGCACAGCCCAGGGAAGCGTCGGAATGCGTGACTATCAACCTCCATTGTTGCTACTACTACTCTTATCCTCTCCCCTCTTTTGGGCTCTCGGCAAGTGTCTTGGTCTACCGATGCACAGTTTGCACCATATTGTCTGAAAAGTGGTGCAGCCATCTTGGATGGCAGAAGAGATGCCCGGGAATAAATGGATCTGCAATGAAAAAGATGAAAAGGAGGTCTCCATATAAGTGTTTTTTTGCTAATTCCCCAGTTAATGTGATTTTTTTCTTGAACTGCAGCGTCAATTTAAGCTTCATTAAAGTTAATGATAGAAATCCACAAATTAAGTGGAAGAAATCCAGGAATAATCCACAAAACAATCTCCAATATGGACAGAAAATTAGGAAAAGAACAAACAGCAGGTGGCACTATACATTTATATACATTTACTATACATTTACTATACATTTTATTGAATAACTCTATGGCTATGCTAAATTTTTAATTACATGCAATTACAAAAGTATTTAGATCCAGGGGCTGGTTTGAAAAATGTAGAATATGTTTTGTGATACAACTCCTTGAACCAGTTTCATTTGGATTGCTAGGTGGGGCACTGTTGGAGGTCAGAAGATATTGATGAACACCTTCTCCCCCTAAACATGGAGACATAGAAGATTATGGAAAGGCTATGTACAGTACATGCCGCTGGTGATTCAGCATAACCTTTGCAGACTGACCCCTTTATCTGGAGGCCAGAGACTTCCGTCTGTTCTAGAAACACAATCCTGGTATCTTCTTCTACTTCACCTTAGCAGAGGGCTTGGCTATCTATTGCCAGCTAGCATTAGATAACCAGAACAAGTGATACTACAATGCTGAGATACAGGGAGCATGGGATTCAGATTCCACCGTAACCCAGCTGGAAACATGCTAATTAATAGGACAAAATAATTAGCACCGTCATAACGACTCATTAACCAGAACAGTGCTCACAGGTTAGCACCACGAATGATGCTTGTACCTTCATCATCAGCTAGCTTCCACACCTATAGAGTGCCTCGTAAGAGCTTATGAAAACGAACATGTGCCGAACATGCGCCGGTTTGTTTGTGGCCCCCAATGCACGGGCAACATCCATGCAGTTTCTACAGCTAGATACAGACCCATTCAACTTGAATGGGTCTGTGATCGGTCCGCATCTCCGGGATTGCGGACCCATTCAAGTGAATGGGTCCTCATCTGTGATTCGATGCACAAAAGGCCGGCGCCCATATATTGCGGACCCGCTGTTTGCAGGCTCAAATACGGGCACGTCCAGGCAACAGCCGCATCTTAAGAGTGTAAATGGTGTGCACAACCCAAGATATTTGCTTCCTCCCACCACCATCTTTCACGCAAAAAATATTGTGTTTCAGACTGGGAGGAGATTGTAAAAAAAATTGTAAGAATAAACAAATTTCACTTATCTCGTAAAATGAAAAATCTGCAAATCGTAAATCCGCAAAAATACGGATGCGGTCCGTGTGCATTCAGCAGTTTTCACGAGCCCCATTAAAAAAAAAAAGAATGCCTATTCTTCATTGAACTGAAAAACGGACAGGAATAGGATGTGTTCTATAATTTGCAACTCAGCTGCACAGATGCAGATAGTTGGGAAGATTTATCAAAACTGGTGTAAAGTAGAACTGGCTTAGTTGCCCTTAGCAACCAATCAGCCTTTCATTCCACCTTTTATTTTACAAAGGAGCTGTGAAAACTGAAAGGTGGAATCTGATTGGTTGCTATGGACAAATAAGCCAGTTCTACTTTACCCCAGTTTTGATAAATCTCCCCCTGTATGTTATCCATGTGCTTTCTGTTTTTTTTTGTGGCACCTGTAAAGGTTTTATATCAGTGGAGCGGCAGTGGTGGGTATGTAAGGTACTCTTACAAAATATGCCAACATATTCCGATACTATAATAGCCTAAAGAATGTCCTTATAGACATGATACTAGATACATGATACTGGTTATCCTCTGCTATGTGGTATATTGAAACTTTTACAGTGTATAGTTGGAGGTTTACTACTTTACGTCTTTTCAATGGCTGGAAGAACTGGAAGGAACTGGGTGGTGGAGGTCCCTGGGCAGCTTTCATTTTTGCCCTCCCTAGGGCCCAGCCGTAATACTGCTTCTAATGACCATTAGTGTTAAATTCTGGAAGGCACTTTAATCAGTATTGATCAAGAGGTTGTTAGCAGCAGATACATGCATTGCTGTGCTAAGGTAAGAGGGAGAACGACAGGGCAACACAAGAGAGAAATAAGAAAATAGATATAGATCATCTTAGGTAGTCACTTTTGTGGAAGGGCGGTGAGTAAGGCCTTATTGTGTTGGGCTGAAACGTTGCCTTTGGGGGTGCATAAGGGGGTCCACTCTTACTTTGGAGTGCTGCCTCATTCTTCATTGCGCCCACAATATATGGATATTGACAAGTGGTGCTTTTTCTTTCTGTTGTAGATAGCTAGGAAGGCAGATGATAGATATGAATACTGGGACCACAGGGGCAATGTGTGAGTGCAGTGGCCTTATGGGTGTGGTAGTTGGTACTCACGTTTCTGCAGCTCCCTGGGCCGGTATGCAGTGATGAGAAGGAAGGCACCAAATTCCTTCAGGGCTCACATTGGTGTTGAGGGATCTCCTGCAAGATGTTGGTTGAGGTGCCCTTGGGTTTTAGGAGCAGGGAAGGCAGGACCCCTGAGGTTTGTGATGTCAGCACCACCTAGGGGTTACTAATGTGAAGTGTTGTTTATCAGCCTGCTAGAAGGAATTACAACTACATAAACAGAAAGCATATAATGGCATTCTTAAAGATACAGGGTCCAACCACGGAGTGGGACACTGTAGATAGATAGATAGATAATAGATAGATAAATAGATAGATAGATAATAGATAGATAGATAGATAGATAGATAATAGATAGATAGATAGATAGATAGATAGATAGATAGATAGATAGATAGATAGATAGATCTGTCATAAAACTAGCGTCACACATCAGGAAGACAGCAGCTGCAGACAGTACATTTATATTACTCGGTATCATGCATCTTATTAGTAGTATCTGTCTGAGATTTGGGGATCTGTATGGAACCTGTCTTATAATATTTTATAATGAAGCTGAGATTCACATCTGCAGGATAACCAGAACGTCTCCGGGGAATGTGCTGGAAGATGGGGGACGGGGGAATGTGATATTTATTTTTTGATACGTTTGTTTGTTCCAAGGGAGAAGACATTTGATGAAGTAAGCCCCTTGCACATTAGGGAAATTGAGAACAACACATGTAACACTGTCTCGTTCTCCTCTGCACTGTTATACGGTGCCCACATAAATATTTTAAGCAGCACTGCTAGTTACTGGTTGTACTGGAGCTCAGCTACACAGACAGAATTGTGTTCTGCTGCATCCTTTTTGACAGGGGAAAGTGTTTATTTAATAATTTTGCTACAAATAGAACAAATGAGTCTTAATTCTAGACATCGATAAACCCTAACGTGAATTTTTTCTGCCATCATAGCGGTATATTTATAATACACCATATGGCCATAAAAATATGTGGACACCTGGCTTACACCACACCTATATGAACTTGTTGGACATCCTATTCCAAAACCCCATACTAGCCATCATAATTTGGCCCTTGGCGAATGTCGCTCAGTTTCTTACGTCTGTTTCTATCACATCAACTTGAAGGGGTTGTTCACCCTTGGGGGCTTTTTAGGGCATGGCAAGACCTTTGGAAGGAATCATACTTACTGAATCACTGGCTCCTTCGCTTCTCCGCAATGGGTTCAGATTTCCAGTCTCCCGCATCAACGTTTGTTTTTTATGTTTATGTATGGTGTTTAGGTCCACCTTTGTGGTTATAGCTGTATTCTTCCAAAAAGGCACAGGTTCCTGTAGCAATTTGTGAGGTCAGACACTGATGTTGGAGGAGAAGATCTGGCTCCTAATCTGCATTGTCATTCATTCAAAGGTGTTGGATGAGGTTGAGCTCAGAGATCTGTGTAGGACACTTTAGTTACTTTGCGTACAGGGACATAGTCATGGTGGAACTGAACAGGACCTTTCTCAAACTCTTGCCATAAAGTTGGAAGCTTGAAATGAAGAACATAGCCCAAACCCTGAAAAACAACCCTATGACATTACCAGGGGTGCATTGGGAGCTTAAAGTGTAAGGCTACTTTCACACTAGCGTTTTAAAATTCCGGTATTGAGTTCCGTCATAGGGGCTCAATACCGGAATAAAACGCTTCAGTTTTGTCCCCATTCATTGTCAATGGGGACAAAACTGAACTGAAGACAACGGAATGCTCCTGAAAGCATTCTGTTCCGTCTTCAGACCGGAGAACAAACCGCAGCATGCTGTGGTTTGCTCTCCGGTCCAGGCATCCGCACCAAGACGGATCCGGAATGACCCCCAATGCAAGTCAATGGGGGCGGATCCGTCTGGTGTGACCACAATGGTAACCGGATCCGCCCTCCATTGACTTTCAATGGAGTTCATGACGGATCCGTCACCACATACACACATACAGACATAGACATACACATAAACATAAACATACACAGACATATATACATACAAATACACATACATACTTACATGCTCCCCGGCAGGTCTCCAGAGCGTCGGAGGGACAGGACGGCGCGCACAGATGACGATTCCACCAGGCGCCCAGCAGAGGGCGCTGTGGGGAATCGTCACCTGTGCGAGCCATCCTGCTCCTCCGGCGCTCTGAAGACCTGCCGGGAGCATGTAAGTATGTATGTGTATTTGTCTGTGTATATGTGTGTGTGTCTGTGTGTACTGTGTGACATGTGTGGGGCCGGAGCGCGGTTCCGGCTCCACACATGTCGCTGCGGCAGTCCTGATCCGGCAGCACCCTTCACCTGCCGGATCAGGCCTGCCGCTAGTGTGAAAGTAGCCTGTCATATTTTTTTTTTAATTGCTAGTTCATTAGAGCTAGGCATGTATACCTGAGATAGTCTGTCAATTATTGTCAAAAGATCTGTAATTACCTTATAATAACTTCTTTCGTTAATGTCCCCTGTCCCTTTTCACTGATCTCTTAAAAGAATGTTGCTATGGCTCATCTAAGAAGACAGGAAGATAAAGGGGCGGTCCTCCACACTGCATGCCTGCATTAGGCTTCAGAGTGAGGAGGTGTGTCTCTCAGTAATCCAATCTGATTGGCTGGCAGGGAGCTGCTGGCTACAGCAAGTGTGTATGTGAAGTGAGAGAAGGCAGTTGTTGCCTCAGAGAACTGGCAGAGGAGACATCTTGAGAAGATCCTCATATTGTAGGGGTTAAAACAGCCATAACTATGGGGAAAACTCAAGGAAAACAGTGGTGTGTGAAGAAAATAAAGATTGTGTTATGCATTAAGCAACAGTAACATATGCTAAAATTGAATTTTTGATGAAAACATGACCGTTACACTTTAAAATGACCCTGGAAAAAAATGTTAAAAGTGGCCCCATGTTGTAGGTGAGTACAAATTGACCGAAGATGGGGCAACACAAGAAGACAGGGCCAACAGAAGTAGGCAGGGCCCGCAATACTGTAGTGTAGCACAAAATACCGCCCCAGCAGAATCAAATACCACAGTGCAGCACAAAATACTGCCAACCTCGCCACAGTATTTAACTGTATCACCGTCAGGGTAGATCATCTTTATTACATCAGCAGGGGTCCAAGTCCTAGGACCCCTGGCAATCAGCTGTTTCAGGGAGCTGCTGCACCCACCGGAGCTCTGGTGAGCCATGCAAACTCACAACAGCTTTCTAAGCACAGCGCCATGCATCATATAGAGGCAGTGCTTGGTATTGCAGCTCAGCCCCATTGACTTGAATGGAATTGAGCTGCAACTAGGCCATGTGACCGATGTACAGTGATATCACTGGCCTCAAAAGAAGATGGGGCGCTCAAGGTCTCTTCTAACAACAGAAAAATAAACAGTAAACTCTGCCTTAGTTTAACATGTCCCTATTTGTGATGAGCAAAGTATTTGAAAATTCAATTTGGCTGCTTCATTAAATTTTACAAAAAAATTTGCTTTTTGACTAATTACTTCGTAACAAAGCGCATTTCTTTGTAAATAGTGGGTGCAATAACAGGGAGGTTTGCATGACTTTTTTTTTCCATTCTTCTTTGCAAAATAGCTAAAGCTCAGTCAGATTGGATGAAGAGCGTCTATGAACAGCAAGTCTTGTCACAGATTCTCAGTGGGATTTAGGTCTGGACTGTGACTGGACCAGTCTAACACATGAATATGCTTTGATCTAAACCCTTCCATTGTAGCTCTGGCTGTATGTTTAGGGTTGTTGTCCTGCTGGAAGGTGAACTTCTGCCCCAGTCTCAAGCCTTTTGCAGCCTCTACCAGGTTTTCCTCCAGGATTGCCCTGTATTTAGCTCCATCCATCTTGCCATCAACTCTGACAAGCTTCCCTATCCCTGCTGAAGAAAAGCATCCGCACAGCATGATACTGCCACCACCGTGTTTTACAGTGGGGATTTGTGTTCAGGATGATGTGCAGTGTTAGTTTTCCACCACACATAGCATTTTGCTCTGGTCTCATCTGAGCAGAGCAACTTCTCTTACATGTTTGCTGTGTCCTCTACATGGCTTGTGGCAAACTGTAAACAAGACTTTTTAGCGCTTGCTTTCAAAAATGGCTTTCTTCTTTCCACTCTTCCATAAAGGTCAGATTTGTGGAATATATGACTGATAGTTGTCCTGTGGACAGATTCTCCCACCTGATCAGTGGACCTCTGCAGTTCCTGCAGAGTGACCATGGGCCTCTTAGCTGCTTCTCTAATCAGTGTTCTCATTGCCTAGACTGTTAGTTTCGGTGGACAGCCATGTCTGATAGGTTTGCAGTTGTGCCATACTTCATCCATTTCTGGATTGAAACTGTTCAGAGCTTGGGATATTTTTTATAACCTAACCCTGCATTACACTTCTCCACAACTTTATCCCTGACCTGTCTACCTGTCTGGTATGTTCCTTGGTTTTCATGATGCTGGTTTTCACTAATGATTCAACAACTGTAGTTATACTGAGAATAAATTACACACAAGTAGACTCTGTTTACTAATTAGGTCACTTCTGAAGGCAATTGGTCACACTGGATTTTATTTAGGAGTATAAGCAGGGGGCTGAATACAAATGCACGCCACACTTTTCAGATTTTTATTTATTAAACATGTTGAAAAGCATGTATCATTTTCTTCTCACTTCACACATACTTGCTACTTTATTTTGGTCTATCATATAAAATCCCAGTAAAATACATTAAAGTTTGTGAGTAAAAATGTGGAAAAGTCCAAAGGGTATGAATACTTTTTCAAGCCTGTCAGAGCTCTCTGGATCCGGCATTGTTGTATGGTACCAGAATGCCAGGATTCAGCCAGACAAAAACCGCTGCAAGACAACTTGTAGTTTTCACTGCTACTATTTTGGGGTACAGAATACTTTTTGATTGCTTTTTATTCTGTCTTTTTTTCATGGCTAATAAGCAAAAACAAAACAAAACAGTAATTCTGTTTTTTTACAGCATTCACCATGTGGGATAAATTACATTATAATTGTATAGTGTGGGTTCTTAAAGATGGAGCAATACTAAATATGTTGAGGGGACTTTCATTTTGCAACTTTACAAAGTGTATTTTTTCTTTTTTTAATTTTTTAATTTTTTTTTTAACAACTCTTATTTTTACCAGATATTAGTCCCATAAAGGAGAAATCTTCTGATAGCTTCAATTAAACACTGTACTGCTTATGCAGTTCAGTGTATTATACGATCAGTATTATTGTGATAAGCTCTATCAGGCAGCACCTCTGGCATAGCCTGATAGTCCTATACTCCTGGCTTTATTAGGCCAACAACTAAGACACTGGCACCCTATGCAGGGTGATGATGCCTGAGAGAGGGAGCTTCTTACATCTAAACTACTTGGATGCCGCAGTTGCTATTGACTGCAGGATCTAAGAGGTTAAACGTTAAGAGCCCAGCTGTCATATGAGATCCGTGCTCCTTCACTGCACTGCACTGCACAGGAGATGCATGCAGCACTTATTCTAGGCTCCTGTAAAAAGGAGGCGGCCTAAAATATGATCCGTTAATGACCGCAGTAAAATCATGTATTGGCAGTCATTGAGGGGTTACAATTAGTAAATCTGGGTCATTATTTAATTGTAAGTTTCAGAATTCTTCACTAATTACTTCTATAACATCGTTATAAGGTTTGAAATTAAGAACTCCATTTGGTGTTCACATGTAGACCTTCATCAAAAATCCTGAGCAAATGACTGGTAAACCGCTCTGAATGTACATGGGGAGTCGCTGACAGACGCCTATACGACACTGAGGGAGCACAGACTATTTTTGGGCCATAAACAATGTAACATAAAAATGACTCTGCGCCATATGAAACTTCTTACACATTTTACGAAATTATAAACTAACAACTTTCCAATGTGCAACATATTTATAGCACATGTGAGTTTATTTTTATAAGAAAATGTTTCTAATTGCCGCGGTTTATTGCTTTCCAACATTCCTTTTTTCTTTCTTTTTGCAATTTTTCAACAGTAACAGAAACATGAGCGTTCATTATGGTTTTAAAGAAAGATACGAGGACACGCTGTCCTAAAGGAAATAATATTTTCTGTGGGGGGGAAAGGTATTTTTTACAGATTCATTTTAAAGCCATGAAGTAACTGTGAGGCAGATTAATTTGCTCCTGGGCCCCAATGCAAAACATGTTATAGGGCCCCCCACCTCCTATGTGTTATTTATAAGACCAGCGTCTCCTGCACCAGGCTCCTGCAGATCACTGCCTATGCACCACCTTATAGGGATTCTCCCATGAAAGATATTCTACATGTTTCAAACCAGCAGCTGGTTCTGAATACCTTGGTAACTGAATGTAATTAACAATGTAGTATAGTCACTATATTGGTCGATATAATGTATTTGTATAGCGCCACCTGCTGTTTACGCTTTTCCTTATTTCTCTGTCCAGCTCAATGTGGTGGCTGTACACGCTCAATTTCATCCTTCAACTGCCAACTGTTAGAAGCTGTGACAGTTACAGGGAGAGAGCTAAAGCAGAAAGGGCACATGCTGTGAGAAAGGACACACACCCTGAGCTGCCAGCCTGAAATAAATCTAGTCAAACTACTGGAGCAATGAAGGGGGAGAGCCCAGGATCCATGTGAGGTATAGGGCTGGTTCTAGCATTGATTAGTTTTTTTCATTAAATATGAAATAACCCCTATAAAGCAATGCTTCTAAGAAAGAATGCCTCTGTATATTTTTTTAGTTAATAGGTTTTTGCAATAGACTACTCTTTCACTCTTTAGTGTATTTTCATCCATTACTCTAGCCAACATTCCTCATTGAATAGTTTTTTTTAGATTTACCTCATTTGCAGTTTTCTCTTACCTCCCATGCTTGAATTCTACTTTCTGGTTTGTCATGTGTATGCCATCATGTCCCATACGATGTGTGCTGACATCAGCAGATAGTATGACACTAACCACGCCCCTTGTTCTTACCAATGATGGTTCCCTTGTTCTTACCAATGATGGTTCCTACATCCTACATTACAAGGCTCCAATGCAGGATGTAACCTATAGCAACCGAATATCAAAACTGATTTGCCACAGGGTGCAATGGTAGACTAATAACTAATGTAGGGCGAATTGAAGTTAACTAAGTGGACTTCAATCCAAATTTCAGGAAAAATTTTATTTGTCATGAAGGCAGATTTCTTTGTCTTTGTGATAACAAATACATTTTTCCTAAAATGGTGGTAAAAAAACAAAAACAAACATACTCTCCTCATCCTTGATTGAAGATAAAGCACCAAATCTTGTGCACTGATGTGTGACTTCACCATGTCATCACACTGGCCAGTCGCAGTGACATCATCAGTGATGACATCACCACATCTGCCCAGCGTGATGATGTACTGGCGTCATCACATCAGTGCGAGAGAGATTTGGCGCATTGTCTTCAATCAAGATGGCTGTGACGGCCTCTCCGTGATCAAATGGATGAGGTGAGTATTTACTCCTCCTTTCCTCCTGATTAACCCCTAAAAGGCCTCAATGTGATTCTTAGATGCCGCGATCACTGTTGAACATTCCCTGTTGTCATTGCGCCCGCTGCATTTCGTAGAAAGTGATTGATTACTAAGTACCTCGTAACAGCCGAATCAAATTTTTTAAAACTTCACTTCTAATAACTTTAGAATAAGACAGTTTTGATATAATTGATGGTATTTGGGGAAAGTGAGAAAACAGCCGTTTCTGATGGGTGGGATACTTTTATATTAATGGCACCTTTAGGCTACATTCACACGACAGTGGTTTTTGCGGCCTCCGAGCCGCATATTTTGCGGTTCAGATCGGGACCCATTCATTTCTATGGGGCCGCAAAAGATAAGGACAGCACACCGTGTGCTATCCACATCCGTTGCTTCGTGCTGCGGCCCCTGCAAAAAGTATAGGCATTTTTATGATAGCCATTTCTATGATAGCAGCGGCATGTGTGGTCCACAAATTGCGGAATGCACATGGGGCGGTATCTGTGTTTTGTGGATCCGCAATATGTGGATCTGCAAAACCCAGTGGTCGTGTAAATGTACCCGTAAGGAGAGGACTAATGCACCTCTATGAAAAACCCTATTAGAACCCTTTACAAAACAGAACCCCAGGGCTTGTAAAATAAAGTGCTTTCTATAAATCACAAATCAGGGTAAAGGCTCTGTCCACATCTACACTATGACTTCCAATTATGACAGAAGTCAAAAAGCTGTGTCATATATGTCATATGACTAATCAGAAGGGAGCCGAGGAGCCTCTTTGATTTATGAAAGGGTCCATCTGGCCCTCCAACTAGAAATTGACATTTTGACAACAAGAAAAATGCTGCTGCATGCTGTGCTATTCTTGCCATGAAAAGCATCAGACACTTTAGTGGTGTGTGACGCCTCATGCACGTAAGAGTATTATAACTAGAGATGAGCGAACGTGCTCGAAACGAGCACTGTACCGCTCGGCTCCCCTGCGCTTGCATTGGCGCAGGCAGCCGCTTCCGTCCTCCCAGGAGGACGGAAGCGGCTGCCTGCGCCCATGCGAGCGCAGGGGAGCCGAGAGGTACAGTGCTCGTTTCGAGCACGTTCACTTATCTCTAATTATAATCACTACCGTAATATGGCGTCCATAAACTTCCTGTGTCTTCGTACATCTCCAATTTTACTTGTGCCACTGGACGCCATATTACAGTGGTATCCTCTCCTCATCCATAATGCACATTCAGAAGTGGAGGGGGACCCCTCTGGCAGGTTGACCCCTTTTTTCACCCAGCCAGGAGTAGGTGGGAAAAAGGAGGGGCGAGTTAAAAGAGGACCTGTCACCGCTCCTGACATGTCTGTTTTAGCAAATACTTGCCTTCCTCTTGTGATAACAGCTCTGGAGCATCAATTCTCATGACTCAATGATGTGCCTTTCCTTTATTATTCCTACTAGACGTTAGGAATGAATTACTAGCAGCATGCAGTGAAGCTCCAGATGGGTGTTACCAGTTGGGGGTGTGTCCCTGCACAGTCTGATATTAAGTGCTGCCAGTGTAAAACTGTACCCACCTGTTCCAGGGTCTAAGATACTAAGTAAGGCTACTTTCACACTAGCGGCAGGGGTATACGGCAGGCTGTTCCGGCGGGTGAACAGCCTGCCGGTTTCGTGCTGCAGCTAGTGCACGTCTGCGGTCAGAACTACGCTGAGAGGCGAACGGACTACATCGTTTTAGTCCGGCTGCCTCTGAACATGTTTGCCGTGGGGACGGAGCGTAGTTCCAGCCGCAGACGCGCACTAGCAGCAGGACGGATCCGGCAGGCTGTTCACCCGCCGTAACAGACTGCCGGACACCCTTGCCGCTAGTGTGAAAGTAGCCCAAGGGTACTTTCACATCTTTGCTCCGGTTTTGACAATCTCAAAACTGTAGCAAAACGCTTCTGTTCGATTTAATACATCAGGATGCATCTGTTCTGTTCGGATGCGGTTCTATTAAATCTAAACTGAACAAACTGGACTCTGCTGGGCGCTGGGTGGAATCGTCCTATGTGTGCGCCATCCTGCTCATCCTGCGCTGTGGAGACGAGCCAGGAGCATGTAAGTATGTATGTGTATTTGTATGTGTATATGTCTGTGTGTGTTTATGTGTGTATGTCTGTATATGTGTGAGTGTATGTATGTGTGCAGGTGACGGATCCGTCATGAACTCCATTGAAAGTCAATGGAGGACGGATCCGTTCACCATTGTGTCGCACCAAACGGATCCGTCCCCATTGACTTTCATTGGGGGTCATGACAAATCTGTCTTGGTGCGGATGCCTGGACCGGAGAGCAAACCGCAGCATGTTGCAGTTTGCTCTCCGGTCGGGAGACGGAACGGAATGCTTTTTGGAGCATTCCGTTGTCTTCAGTTCAGTTTTGTCCCCATTGACAATGAATGGGGACAAAACTGAAGCGTTTTTTTCCGGTATTGAGCCCCTATGACGGAACTCAATACCAGAATTATAAAACGCAAGTGTGAAAGTAGCCTAAGTCAATGAATGACGGATCTGTTTTTTTGTACCTGCCATGCGGATTTATAAATCCTCAGCATGTCAACTGTTTGTGTGATGTTTTTGTGTAGATTTCAACCTTTGCAATGCAAATCCACATCAAATAAGCAAGTGACACATACAGGGTTAGGTGTGGATTTGGTGCAGAAACACACAGAAATCCACATGAAAAAATGCACAGAATTTATGTTTTGAAACCCGCACACGTGTGCAGCTAGGCTTAATGTACCAAACAGAAAATATGTCAAAAATGACAACAAAAGCAGCAAGAAAACGGCAAAATGCTGTATTTATAGCCAGTCTGAATATGAACTGACGAGGATATTCATTTGTTCAATCAGTAGTGGAATATCATAAAGTTTCAAAAGGTGCAGCGCCCCAAATTTACTGATGTGAGTGCACTTAGACCTTGTCAAAAATTGCACCAAACTTGGAGTAATTTGGTGCATTTTAGCACAAAATTTGGTGATTCTAGGTGCTTACCTAGAATGAGCACTTCTCAGATGGAAAAAGGCATGGTCTAAGAGGTGATATTCAGCGCCAAAATTGTACCACAATTCAGCCATAAAATTCTGTCACATAGTAAACCAACCAATAGCTGGTATAGAGTTAGAGAAAAGTGTCTGTCCCTGCATTTATCATCTAGTCTGAGCCTAAATCTGGCGCAGGTCTAGACAGTCCATCTTAAAGGGGTTGTCTTACTTCAGCAAATGGCATTTATCATGTAGAGAAAGTTAATACAAGCCACTTACTAATGTATTGTGATTGTCCATATTGCCTCCTTTGCTGGCTGAACTCATTTTTCTATCACAATATACACTGTTCGTTTCCATGGTTATGACCACCCTGCAATCCATCAGTGGTGGTCGTGCTTGCACACTATGGGAAAAAGCATCAACCTCTCTGGTGGCCAGGCCCGCAGGAGTGCTCATAGGCCAACACTTAGGCTAGGGCTACACGACAACAGTTGTCGCACGACATTGTGTCGCACCAATGTCGCGCGACAATTTTTATAATGGAAGTCTATGGTGCCGCACTGCGACATGCTGTGACTGCGACACAACAGTCGCAGAAAAGTCCATCCAGGATGGGTATAAAAATTGTCGCGCGACAACTGTCGCGAGTGTAGTTGTGAACTATGTGTCGCGCGACTTACTGTCGCGCAACACATGTCGTCGTGTAGCCCTAGCCTTATTCCTATCGTATGCAAGCACAACCACCACTGATGGATTGTAGGGTGGTCATAACCATGGAAACGAACAGTGCATATTGTGATAGAAAAATGAGTTCAGCCAGCAAAGGAGGCAATATGGACAATCGAAATACATTAGTAAGTGCCTTGTATTAACTTTCTCTACATGATAAATACCATTTGCTGAAGTGAGACAACCTTTAAGGGTTAATGTATCAAGTGTGCTGACCCCAAATTTCAGAAGGATTTTGCTTGTTTGGTAGAGCAGTCATCAGTACCAGATTTATGACGCATTTAGACCATTTTTAGTGGGGTTTACACCATGCTCAGCAAATTGCATTTTCTAAGGGTCAGAACGATGTTTGCATGGCAGGGCTTCATGGCTAGAAAAAAATCTCAAGTCATCCCAAAAAGTCACAAGTGTACTCCAATCCCCCTGGTGGCATACAGATTGTACACCTCTCTAATAAATAAGGTTAAACTTTAGGCCTCAGGAACATGCCGTGCATTGGGGACCGCATTTTGTGCGGTTGCCGCGGACTGATCCAGACGAATTCAACTTGAATGGGTCTGTGATACGTTCGCACTGCAAAAAATAGAACGCTCTATTTTTTGGCAATGCGGAAGCAGGGAGAAAAAGCCCACAGAAGGACTCTGTAGTGCTTCTTCCAGATTGCACCTTCCGGATTGCAGAAGCATTCAAGTGAATGGGCCCGTGGTGCACAAATGGCCAGGGCTTGTATATTGCGGACCTAGCGTTTGCCAGGTAACGGCCGTGTGCCTGAGGCCTTAGACTAAAAAATCCATATATATTCTGCTTGATAAATGTAACAAACAGAGTGCAATATTTTGTAAATATGTTTTCATAATAAAACAAACACAACCCATGATGGACACTCCAAAAAACGAGAGCAAAAAACGTCTCATGTTCATACGTTACCTCACAAGAAAAATTTCTCACTCATAAAGGGTTGTTCACATATCAGTTATTTGATCAGTTATTTCCATCAGTTATTGTGAGCCAAAGCCAGGTGCTGGTCAAAAACACCAAACAGATGCAGATCTTTTCATTATACCTGATCTCTGTTTAGTGTCCACTCCTGGTTTTGGCTGACAATAACTGATGGAAATAACTGATCAAATAACTGATATGTGAACAACCCGTTAGTGAGAAAAATAAGTGTGAATTTGGTTTTCATATATAACAAAAAAAAAAATTCACTAATATTGGCACCCAGAGACAGTCCTTAAAAAAATCCCGCCCTGTGAAAGGCTGCAAATCCTGGTAACACCGGGACCAACAAGTATAAGGTGTAGGAATGCAGGGCACACACACACTTGCCATCTGTTACCTTCGTCTTCGTCTGCTGTAAGTGATGTCTGTGACATGTCATGTACCACAAGCCATGTACACACAGGCCAGTGTACGTCTGTCTGCCGCCCAGAGACAAGCGCCAGACAGCTGGTCTGAATTTTTAGCACCCATAATTAATTAAGGGTCTCATTCCTGGGACTTTTCTGATTCAATGAGCACTTCCCAATGTGATTTGCTGAATATATATAAATATATATTTTAACGTGGACAACAGGCAAACGCCTCTCCACTTTGTCTGCTCCCAAGGCGGCGCAGATTAAGGCCCTTTCACTGCTCCTTGGGCTGAAGTGCTTGGAAAAAATATGGCACATGATTGCGTGTGAGGCCGGTACAAAGCCTACATTAGAAAGTGACACTTGTTTTGTAGGGGAGACGTTTTTTTTTTTCTCCTCTGTTTCCCCCTCTTGCTTTTAAGAAAGCTGAGAGATCGGGGTCTATAGAATTAACATATTGCTCACTTGGAAAAAACAGACGCTCTTCTGTTTGAAGACACTTGCTCCACTGCCAACCCAGATGTCCCTTCTGATAATCTAAGCAGGTCATATAGACAGGAGAATGGTGGGGTGGGAGAGCCAGGGGGCACTCAACAGGCGGGTCGAGGGTTGATTTAAGTGGCTGATTTAGGCCACAATACATGTGAAATCCTGCAACGAAAATGAGATGGGAACAGGGATAGAAGAATAACAATTGTATTCGTAGAAGGGTCTGAAATGTAACATTTTAGATTTGGAGGACCTGCTATGTCTAGTGACATTTTCCTCTATCTGTTAAAGGCCTCTCTGCCGTTACATTCCTCTGTTGCTCCTCCTGAAAGTATATGAACCCATTGACAACTAACTGGAGGCAAGCAATCCCCTCGTGTCATTGCATGCGGTTACACTGTCCAATCAGAGATGATCGTGTCACCCCATAGAAGACGTACGGCAGAAAACCACATGGCTCATCTAGATCGCCATTACTTTTTTTTGTATTGATACTTTAAAATATATGCATGTTATGGGCTCATGCACACGACCGTATGTATTTTGCAAAATGTGGATCCACAAAAAATACAGATGACGTCTGTGTGACATCCATGTTGCATCCGTTTTTTTTTTTTGCGGATCCATTGTAACAATGCTTATCCTTGTCCACAAAACTGACAAGAATAGGACATGCTCTATCTTTTTTTGCGGGGTAACGGAACGGACATACAGATGCGGACAGTGCATAGCGTGCTGTCAGCATTTTTTGCGGACCTGTTGAAATGAATGGGTATGCATCCTATCCGAAAAAAAAAGAAACGGAACAGACATGGAAATAAAACACGTTCAGGTGCATAAGCCCTTAATTTCAGACAGGATTCCATGTTGTTAACTGTATTTTTTTTTTTAGATTGAAAAGGCTGCAACCAGAGGTTTCCGTAACGTTTAAAGGAACTTATTACCGACAAGTCTATATGCACAGCGTATTTGCTTTTGTCATCTTTGTGGCATTTCTGGCGCTGGTGTTTTTTTTCCTTCTAGGCTTCTCTTTAGGACTTGAAAAACACCAGAAGAAACTTATGTTTTAAATGTTACAAAATATCCTGCGCATGGGGCAGATTTGTATGACGAAAATCCACATGAAATCTGCACAAAAACCGCACAAAGAAACAGCACATAAATCCGCACTATGTATCGTGGTTTGTTGTGTTTTTATGCCATCTTTTATGGTTTTTCTGTTTATTTTAACAACCCCAGATAATTGACTTGCTGCAAATTTTGAAATCCATCAATTTCCACATGGAATAGAAAAGCAAAGTGTACATGAGATTTGCTAAGGCTAGTATTGAATTATGCAGGGTTTTTTTCTGCACAAAATTTTGTATGGAAAAACCGCACTTAATCTGCATTGTGTGCAGGTTTCCTTAACTCCCCACACACGCTATAAACGCTTCCAAAAAATGTTTGAAACTTGTGCCATTTTCACAAGCTTTTAAAACCACTCAAAAAATCTCCAGCTGTCCTCCTGACCATTACGGCTCATGCACATGAACGGATTTTCTTTCCGTGGCTATTCCGTTTTTTTTTTGTGGACCGTATGCGAAACCATCCATTTCAATGGGTCTGCACAAAAAAAACGGAAGTTACTCTGTATGCATTCCATTTCCGTATGTCCGTTTCGCAAAGTGGTAGAACATGTCCTATTATTGTCCACATTAGGATAGGACTGTTCTATTAGGAGTCAGCTGTTCTGCACACGGACATCATCCGTATTTTTTACAGATCCTTGTTTTGCGGACTGCAAAATACATACAGCCCTTATTTAAATGTAAGGTTTCTATCATGTTGTCTTCTTTCCCTTCCTTTTTCCAGACTACAGAAATTACATTCTTTAAGACTTTCCTGAGGTTTTGTTCTTAAGACTCTCCACCATTTTTGTAGCCCATCTTTGGACCTGGTCTATTTCTTTTTGTAGGTGAAGTCTCCAGAACTGCACATTGTCCTCTAGTTGTGGTCTTAGTGAAGCTCCATCCAGCAGGATCACAATCCCTCCTTCTACAGGTTGTACCTCTCACTATAAAGCCAGCATTAGGCTCATGCACACAAACGTATTTTCTTTCTGTGTCCATTCTGTTTTTTTTGCGGACTGTAAGTGGAACCATTCATTTCAATGGGTCCACAAAAAATAGAACTTTTCCTATAGGACTGTTCTATTAGGGGCCAGCTGTTCCATTCCGCAAAATACGGAATGAACACGGACGTCATCCGTATTTTATGTGGATCCGTTTTTTGTAGACTGGAAAATACATATATGCATGAGCCCTTATACTCACTTTCTCTGCTGCCTGCCCATGCTGTGAGCCCTTCACTAGTCAGAACCCCTAAATCCCTAAATCCTTCTCTTCTGAAGTCCTAACACAGAACTGCCAATAAGACACCAGCACAGAGGATTCCTTCTCCCCAGGTGCAGAATCTCACATTTGGAAATCATGATCCGTAGTTTCCATCGTTTTGACCATGTTTGACCTATTGACACGGGAAATGATAACACACAGCTGCCAACTTTTTCCCATACATTTCAAGAAGGAATAACAGAGGAATAGCACAATGTCTCATAGATTGTAAGCACTTGCGAGCAGGGTCCTCACTCCTAGTGTTTTAGTTGTATATGAGCCAGTTACGTTGTGATATCTTTTGTTTTGTACATGAACCCTCTGAATTGTAAAGTGCTGAGGAATCTGGTGGTGCTATAGAAATTATTATTTATTTATTTATTAGTTCTAAGGTAAGATGTTCCAGCTTTCACACATTGTGAGGAATGCAAGAATTGACTAACAGGCCCCCTGTACTCATACATAGAAATAACGGGGGTATGTGTGTACAAGGCGATAATTCATGACACGTGCCGCCATCAATGTGACTGTGACACATTGGGTAAAATGTCATGTGGCACTTTATAAATTCCTCTAGCGCTGAACGTCACGTGGACACCATTTCTGGACATATCCTATGTGGTATAATCAATAGAGAGAAACCTAATTCTATCTTCTGCTTCAAAGTAGTTGCCAGTGATGTCTGTATTTTTTATTTAATTGCAACATATGAATAGTAATTAATATTAATATTATAAAATGAATATTATATAGCAAAATATGTTGGCAATTGTGTATGATTTTAATAGAGATGTACAGAGGTCATAAGTGGGTGAAGTTAGGAAGAGGTTACCTAAGAAACACAGACAGTTTAGGGCAATGCATGGCTATGTGAGAAGCCACTTACAAGGGTCAGTGGTCTGCAGTCCCCCTGTTGTGGTGGAACTACAACTCCCAGAGCCACATGCAGCAGCCGCTGACCCAGTGCAAAAATGAATGTAATCCTGTAAAATAGTCTCCACAGCATACTGTATGAAAAGAGGAACCCAGGACATAAGTCTGACAAGTCCATGGACGCTCAGATCTGGCAACAAATGCATGGATTATCAGGTCTGACAACAAATGCATGGATTATCAGGTCTGACAACAAGTCCATGAATCTACCAATGCTACTTTCTAATAAATGTTAGTACCACCTGTATGGCAGTCCTAATACACGATGGATTCGATGGTTACCGTTCAGGTGATGTCGTGGGTTACTGCGTCACATTCGCCATCTGCAGTGTACTTATAAAAATGGCGCAAGTCAATTTAAAAATTGTTGCAGTGTGCAGATGGCGGAAATAACTGGTGGGTGATGGCTGGTGACAAAAAGTTAACTAGTAAAACATGATACAGTACAAAGATGAATATGTCACACTTATCAAATATACTGTATGTTAGCCTTTTTTTTTTACCTATATTTAGATTAATAGAGATTTAGAATATGTTGATAGACAGACAGGATAGATAGATAGATAGATAGATAGATAGATAGATAGATAGATAATGAATATGAGGTACAGGAATAGCATTACTTAGGTGTAAATAACTATCCCACTATAACTATCAGATGTTAATAAATTGGTTTGTACTGAACAACTTTGAGACAAAAATGGTGCAATACATAGATAAATATGGGAAAACGTGTCATATTTAAATTAATAAAGATTTGGAATACTATACTTCAAAGGACTTTGATAAATGATGGTGATAAAAGATAGATAGATGAATAGATAGATAGATCGATAGATAATAGATAGATAGGTAGATAGATAGAATAGATAGATAGATAGGTAGATAGATAGAATAGACAGAAGACTGGTTTAAGTATTTACTCTTGGAGAAGTGCATGTATTGCACTGATAGATTAGATATGGATTAGATGGATAATTTGCACATAATTTACATACAAAGGTAACTAATTAGAGAAATATACTAAATAAAAGAAAACTAATAAATTAAAATAATTAAAATAATTAAAAAAACTTGTAAAAGAAAGAAAAGCACAGTAGGCTGTAGAAGCACCACACTAACACTGTTCCGAGTCAGACTGTATAATATAGAGTCAGAATATTCTCCGAATGTGCTCCGTGCTAGGCCCGTGTGCGACCCTGAAGGAGTTAACCGGGTCGTCTCCATTAGAAGGCGCAGCCGGGGCCGCTCCCGGGAGAAGTCTGGATGAGGTCTCATTAGAAGAGACTGCTGCGCCTCCTCTGTCCTGTCTGCGACCGTTCACATCAGCGGCAGGCACCGCAGTCTCTTCACCAAAATGTCAGGGGGCAGAGGTCAATGGAGTGATTTCTATAGGCGCGGAACAGCAGTGACTTCATTCACTCTGCGCGGCTTCTCCCGGCTGCGCCAATTCCTCCCGGACCCCAGCAAACACCATTTCATTACAGGGAAAATCCCCCCTACTTTCTATGTATGTGCTGGTCCTAATAATCCAGCAAACCAATCTAATCACTCACTTTATTGCCTTCCATCAATACACCCTATTATCGGCGCGGATTATTAGCGCCAGAGTCGCATTAAACGCGCCTAAAATTCGTTCACGGTACGAAAGCATTTTCTTCTGCCCCACTTTCACAGCTAAACTATCTAAAAGTTTTCTATGAAAACGAATGTCATGAGAAAGAATAAATTCCTGTGCGACTTTTTTTAATCGATAGGAACGGTAATAAATAAATGTGACCCATAGGCTTCCTCTCTGTATGTAGATTGGTTTGTGCCCTTTTTAGTTTATCAAATGAATAAAAAAAAAAATCTGCAATCTTTACTGCTTCAACCAAAGTTTTTTGGGAAGCAGCGGACCCGAAAAAATCTTCTGCGATTTACAAATATTCCCTTTCTAGCCTGAATTTCATCATGAATCCAACCGAAGGGAAATTGCTTCTGATTTACTGGTAGCTGCTGAAGCAGTAGTAGTAATAGAGGGACGGCATTTTCTGTTCTTGGCTCTAATTATCGGCCCTTCTAGAAGTTGTAAGGAACTTTTACATATGTGACCTAATCTAATACTGCAAATATCTGTGCGCAGAAATAAGAGGCAATAATCTGAGACCCGACAGCACAGGGGAGTCAAACTAATACTTATTGACGGATCAATGATGAAATATAACATTGAAAACATTATATATATATAATATATATATATAAAATATAAAATAAAATGAAAAGTGTATAAAGTTTTTAAAAAAATCGAAAACATATGCATATACAGAAAAAAAACATATATATATCACTCATATCTATCTACAGTAATATTATATATATAATCATTTTTCCCCAGCACCTATTAATTACCCGAATAATGATGCAAAACATCCGACTTCCCCAAATCCACCACCTCAGTTGTGCCCCACTCCCTGCACTGATCTAAATCCCTTTCTAATACTCGGTTGCTTTCGTTTCCTAATTTTTTAATTTGCATTTGATTTTATTTTTATTTCCCTCTAATAAGATCCTCACTTTCCCACCAAGGCAAATAGACGAGGCCGAAATCCAGCGCAATAGCGACACCTACCCGTGAGAGGGGGTAGTGGCCGACCTTTAATTAACAGCGGCTATCGCTAGGTCTGCTACAATGAGAAAATAGGAAATTCTGTATTTCACAATGATCTAGTCGTTTGTAAATATTTCGTGATGAATTAGATGACTATAAAATATTCTGATATATATATATATATATATATATATATATATATATATATATATATATATACACACACACATAAATATATATGTATATATAAACACACACACACACACACACACGCACACACCAGTATGTACACCATTTGTACCAGAATAAAGCACAAATAGTACTGATTTTATATATATATATATATATATATATATATATATATATACTGTACATATATGAACTATATTTATCTATCTTTATATACTGTACACACACACAGATATATATAAACTGTATATATATATATATATATATATATATATATATATATATATATATTGTACATATATGGTCTACATATATATAGTATATATATTTATATATATGTATGCTGTATACACACATATGTATAATAAAATATAATAATAATAATAATAATAATAATTATAATTATAATATATAATAATAATATATAATGCCCAGCAGACTCTTGTATTAATGAGAAGATTCCTGCATAAAATCGAATTCATTAGTAAAGGTCAGTGTTTGATTGCTTAGCACAGATCAGGGCACTGGTAAAAATTAATTAGGTTAACCCATTCTCAGCTGGTGACAATCAGATAATCACTGCTTGCTTCCCCCAGCCCCTCCCTTCTATAAGTTAAGAGCAGATACAGACTTGATTTGATATGAAATATCGAAAATAAAATATTAAAACCATGTCATTGCTTCTTTTTTATTGATTTCCTGTCACTTGTAACCCTCTACTTACAGATGAGGCATTAACCCTTTTGCTGACCTATTCCTTTCCCTGCAGTCCTGTGTAAACGACACACCACAACCCATTGAGACATGACAATGGCTACATCTACATCTTCCATGGAAACCCAGAAGAAATAACAAGAGTCGTTTAAAAAAATTAAATTAAATTTGTATTATTCACTATGAAACAGTTCAGGGTAAAACAAGGCGTTTTATATATTTATATTACAAAAAAAAAAAGAAAAAAAAAAAAAAGAAAAGAACAGCATCCATGACTGTACAACAGATCGGATTCCATAATTTACTAGAAAGATAGGGATGATCCATTTAAATACAAAAAAAAATGCTACATTAAATATACAGGTTTGAATTGATACAAATGATGGGGGTTGTTCTCCTTGCAGGGGGGTTGGGGGATGGAAGTTGATCCTGCACTGGCCTGACAGATTTTGTATTCTTTGAATTATTAATATTCTGGATGGGATCTGGTGAAATGACAAGGCATTAATAAATAAGAGGAAGTCCCAGGGCTTGCAGAGAAGCCACAATTAAAGGCTAGACATACCTTTCTTCATTTCATAAGTGGAGTCTTTGCTAAGGTCTACTTGAGACTGGTTTCTAAGTTTGCACTCTTTGGCCAGAGCCTCAGCTCTGTTTAGGACAGTCTGGGTTAATCCATTGAAGTGTGGGTTGCTGTTGGCTGATGGGGTGCTGCTGGGTCCATGGTGGATGTGCCCAAAGGAGCCATAGTTCGTGTAGCCAGGGTAAAATGGGGTGCTGTAGTAAAGGGGTCTGGATAAAACTGCATTGTTAGGGAAATGACAAGCAGCTGAGGGGGATCTGGATGGTGAAGAAGTAGGAGCAGCCATGGGCTGAGCTGTGGTTGACCCTGGGCCTACTTCACTGCTTTCTTTAGTCTTGTCTGAGGAGGTGGCTATTTCCGCCAAGGACCACAGTTTTGGCTTTGAGGTGGAGGCTGGAGGGGAGTGAATGACTGAGGTGGCATTGCTGGTGGCTGGGCCATGGTGAACTGGGGTACTCCTATGCACCAGGTCTATTGGATGCTGTTGGTGGTGGTGGTGATGATGAAGATGTTGGGTTGTCTGTTGCTGGTGTTGATGATGATGATGGTGGTGGTGATGATGATGAAGATGATTGGGTACAGTCTGCTCTTCTTGTGTCTGTTGGGCCTGGCCTGCTTGACAAATTGTTGGAGGTGAGCTTGGAGTAGAAATTTTAGAAATCAAGTCATGACCGTCTTCCACCTCAGAGTCACTCCTGACTGAGACCAGCTCTTTAACCTGTAGATTCTCATGTTCTGGAAGATCTGGCTCATCCTCCAGTGGACTCCTCTTCACTGCACAAAAAGAGAGACAGAAATTATTTAAAATGAGCTTCCAAAACAGAAAACGCACACCCCACATATAATATTATCTAAATACAGACACATTGGTGAGGACTGAAGACATCAAGAGGAACCCTAGGCAACCAACCTGGGTCTACATCTGTGTCCCCTTTTTCCTCTACTTTCTGAGTCTCATCTTCATCATTTTTCTCCAGATCGATGTTCTCCTCTTCTTCCTCATCCTCACTCCTATTCCTGGGAGTCCAGGTCATCTTATTCTCCTTTTTAAGCCTCCTCCTTGCGTTGGCAAACCAGGTGGACACTTGGGTTAGGGTCATCTTAGTGATAATGGCCAGCATAATCTTCTCCCCCTTGGTGGGGTAAGGGTTCTTCCTGTGCTCATTGAGCCAGGCCTTTAAAGTGGCGGTGGCATCCCTGGTAGCATTTTTCCTGTAAGCTGGATCGCCATAAGGATAAGATCCCAGAGGAGCAGCATATGGATGATAACCTAAAGAACCTGCCATGCTTGTACTGTGGTCATAGGGAGAACCCTAGAAAAAGAAACCAATATCTACGGTTGACTAGGGTTTAGGGTATGTACACAAATCAGATATATTTACTGCATAAAAAAGTAGAAGAAAGGTCTTCAAGGAGTTATGTAACCATTGTAGACAATTCCATGCACTTATCACTAGGCGCCTATCACCTTTCACAGATACCATGGCAGACTGATTGACCACCACTTATCAGCACATGATCATTCAGGTTACCTTCATGTCAGATCTCCTTGTAGATAATTAATATTATTTCATTTTGGTTGAACATTTCTGGAATAAGCAAAAGATACTGAACAGGACAGAGAACTGAGGCTCAGTATAACAGGAGGAATCCACTGCACCCTTTAATTTGCCAGCATAACCACACCTAGGACGGGCCTGGGACAGGGAACCACAAAACTCCAAACTCAGATATCCACCAACATCTAATGCATCAGTCTTCACTACAACCATGTCATGTACATAAGAGTAAATACATAAAACACACACTACTACACACTATATACTGGAGAGAACGACACACTGGTATATACTAGAGACCACTACACACTATATACCGGAGACTACGACACACTGGTATATACTGGAAACTAGTATACACTATATACTATATATTGGAGAGTACAACTGGAGAGCAGGACACACTGGTATATACTTGAGACCACTACACACTATATACTATATACTGGAAAGTAGGACACACTATATACTATATACTGGAGATTACACAGGTATATACTGTAAAGTACTACACACTATATACTGGAGACTACTACACACTATATACTGGAGACTATATACTATACTGGAGAGTACTACATACTATATACTGGAGAGTAGGACACACTGGTATATACTGGAGAGTACTATACACTATACACTATATACTGGAGAATACTACACACACTTATATACTAGAGAATACTACACACTGGTTTATACTGGAGATGAATACACATCAGTGTATAATGAAGAGTGCTACACATTGGTATATACTGTACAGTACTTTATACTGCTATTAACTGTAGACTACTACACACTGGTATATACTGGGGAATACTAGATAGTGGTATATACTGGAGACTACATACATAATGGAGGCTGGTACACACTGGTATATACTGGAGACTGCTTTATACTGGTATATACTGCAGACTATTACACACTGGTAAATACTGGAGAATACTAGATACTAGTATATACTGGAAAATAGTAGATATTGTTTTATACCGGAAAATACTAGATACTGGTATATACTGGACACTTCTAGACACTAGTATACACTGGAAAATACTAGATATTGGTATATACTGGACACTTCTAGACACTAGTATATACTGGAAAATACTAGATATTGGTATATACTGAAAAATACTAGATACTGGTATATACTGGACACTTCTAGACACTAGTATATACTGGGAAAATACTAGATATTGGTATATACTGGAGAATACTAGATACAGATATATACTGGACACTACTAGACACTGATACATACTGGATATGCGCGTGTAACATACGCGCATAAAATTCGCACATTTCATAACATGAATCGCGACCCCAGCCTCCATTTAGTTGCAGTTTCGGGAATTACCCGCTACATTAAAGCCCGCAGTTAATTGTATTGGATTTATTGATTATCGATCAGGGAAAGAAGCTGCAGAATTGTTCTAGAATAACATTTACTCTCGTCGTGCAGGTTCAAGGACTGGAACATTGACGTCTTAATGGAGTGGGAAACTCAAAGCCAGGGATCTACAGCACTTAACTGGTTAAATGAAATCTGTGAATATCTATTATCTATCTAATTATCTATCTATCTGATTATCTATTTATCTATCTATCTATCTATCTATCTATCTACAGTATCTATCTATCTCATTATCTATCGCCTATATTTCTAATTATCTTATTATCTAATTATCTATCTATCCTCTATCTATCATCTATTATATATCTATCTGTTTCTAATTATTTGTCATCTAGTTATCTATCTATCTATCTATCTATCTATCTATCTATCTCATTCTTCTATTATCTATCTATTATCGATCTATCTAGAAAGAGGACACACTGTAAATTACATAATTTACGGATTTCTACACAGAAACTTGACATGGACATCAGAGAATATTCTGTGCCTCCTGATTACAATTCTCTAAACATGAAGACGGGCTACGATCGGGTTTGCTGCAGATCAGACCTGAACTTTGATGACGATGGGAGTAGTTGTCCCTGCTCGCGGTGTACCCCGTCACCCTGTTTGAGAAGCTCTTACCACGTAAGAAGTGAAGGCAGCAGCTGGGTCTCCGCTGTACTGGAGAGGAGAGTTGAAGCCCGCAGAAGTAGCTGTGAAGGCTGTAGATCCAGCATAAGGTGAGAAGGCTGACCCAGAAGAAGACCTTCCCAACTCATCTGTCCTGGGTCCAGAGATGACACTGGTGCTGTATGCAGGGCAGGAGTACAGAGCCAATGAAGCAGATGGTTGATACAAGTAGCCCTGAGGATAGGACATGGCCAGACACATGCATACACTCTTATCTTGGGAGACACTCTCTGCAAGAAAAAAGGTCTCTACTAAAGTCTCTTCAAGGTAGACAAGCCCACCAGTTGCAGACCCGGAGATCAATGGGGCTTGTGGCTGTCTCTTGCTGCTGGTATCTCTCTGTCTCTCTGTTCTTCTTGCTGCCTTTCTCCCTGGTAAGATTTTTTTTGTGCTCTCCCTCTGTACAAGGAGGGAGGGGAGAGGTTGGGTGGGAGTGTGGGTTGGTGTAGACTTTAGCTTTGGAAGCAGGAAAAAAAAAGGTCCTGCCAAGATGCTAAGTTGGAAATTGAGGAATCTGACGCCTAAAGCTCCTCCTTGTGGGAGTAGTCAGTGGAGAGGGATGGAGGGATGGGGCTGTCCAATTATCAGCAGGCTTTCTCCCTTTCTCTTTTTGACTCTTTCTTTCTTCTGAAGTAAAGTCTGCCCCTTGATGGTCGTGATGCACAATGCAGGAGAGCAGCTAGGACTTCCTCTGGTCACCTCCTGACCTGTAGGGATAAAGTAAGGAGGGAAGGCTGCAAACTCCTGCATCAGTCTGTGGAGCAGAAGAAATGTAGCCTCATGTGGAGCGCCTTGTGCATGTGTCTGCTGCCATCTCCATCCAGACATCTATCCTCCAGTCCATCCATGCATCTATCCATATAATAAAAACAATAATCATCATCATTATTATTATTATTATTATTATTATTATTATTTTCAGCATCATATCTCGCGGTCCTGTTTCCTCCTTTCTAAGAAGCTGTGATTAAACTCCAGAGCTGGAGATGAGCCGTAAAGGGAGAGATTTAGCTGAGGATCTAAAAGAATAAAGGTATTTTACCTCCTGTCTAAAACTCATAAAATGTTTTCAGAGAAAGCAGATTAAAACCATATGAAAGAGAGAAAATCCCCACAGATCCCCGGATGTAATCTCTTCTGATTCCACCGGATAGATTTCCCAGAGGAATCAATATACAGTATATATCTATAATATATTTATTTTTCCCTCATATCTATTGAAGTCTCTACAGCATTCTATCTATCTATCTATCTATCTATCTATCTATCTATCTATCTATCTATCTCATATTTAATCTATTATCTATCTATCTATCTATCTATCTATCTATCTATCTCATATTTAATCTATTATCTATCTATCTATCTATCTATCTATCTATCTATCTATCTATCTATCTATCTATTCTCTGTAGAATAATCCAGCCATGTAACCAGTCCTGGAAGTTCCACACAGCCCTGTGCCTAGTCTCTTGTACTGGAGGAGCTGTGCACAGTCTCTTGTACTGGAGGAGCTGTGCCCAGTCTCTTGTACTGGGGGAGCTGTGCGCAGTCTCTTGTACTGGAGGAGCTGTGCACAGTCTCTTGTACTGGAGGAGCTGTGCGCAGTCACTTGTACTGGAGGAGCTGTGCACAGTCTCTTGGATCAGAGGAGCTGTGCCCTATCCCTGTGACCAGCGGAGCTGTGCCCCTTCCCTGTGACCAGAGAAGCTATGCCCAGGTTCTTGGACCTGAGGAGCTGTGCACAGTCTCTGGTACTGAAGGAGCTGTGCAAGGTGTCTTGGACTGGAGGAGCTGTGCACAGTCTCTTACAGTGGAGGAGCTGTGCATAGTCTTTTGGACTGGAGGAGCTGTGCCCAGTCTCTTGTACTGGGGGAGCTGTGCACCGTCTCTTGTACTGGAGAAGCTGTGCACAGTCTCCTGTCTTGGAGGAGCTGTGCACAGTTGTACTGGAGGAGCCGTGCACAGTCTCTTGTACTGGAGGAGCTGTGCACAGTCTCTTGTACTGGAGGAGCTGCGTACAGTCTTTTGGAATGGAGGAGCTGTGCACTGTCTCTTGTACTGGAGGAGCTGTGCACAGTCTCTTGTACTGGAGGAGCTGTGCACAGTCTCTTGTACTGGAGGAGCTGTGTACAGTCTTTTGGAATGGAGGAGCTGTGCACTGTCTCTTGTACTGGAGGAGCTGTGCACAGTCTCTTGCACCAGAGGAGCTGTGCATAATCTCTTGCACCAGAGGAGCTATGCACTGTCTTGTACTGGAGGAGTTATGCACAGTCTCTTGTACTGGGGGAGCTGTGCACTGTCTTGTACTGGAGGAGTTGTGCGCAGTCTCTTGTACTGGAGGAGCTGTGCGCAGGCTCTTGTACTGGAGGATCTGTGCGCAGTCTCTTGTACTGGAGGAGCTGTGCGCAGTCTCTTGTACTGGAGGAGCTATGCACTGTCTTGTACTGGAGGAGTTGTGCACAGTCTCTTGTACTGGGGGAGCTGTGCACTGTCTTGTACTGGAGGAGTTGTGCGCAGTCTCTTGTACTGGAGGAGCTGTGCGCAGGCTCTTGTACTGGAGGATCTGTGCGCAGTCTCTTGTACTGGAGGAGCTGTGCGCAGTCTCTTGTACTGGAGGAGCTGTGCGCAGTCTCTTGTACTGGAGGAGCTGTGCGCAGCCTCTTGTACTGGAGGAGCTGTGCACAGTCTCTTGTACTGGAGGAGCTGTGCACAGTCTCTTGTACTGGGGGAGCTGTGCACAGTCTCTTGTACTGGAGGAGCTGTGCACAGTCTCTTGTACTGGAGGAGCTGTTTACAGTCTCTTGTACTGGAGGAGCTGAGCACAGTCTCTTGTACTGGAGGAGCTGTGCACAGTCTCTTGTACTGGAGGAGCTGTACACAGTCTCTTGTACTGGAGGAGCTGTACACAGTCTCTTGTACTGGAGGAGCTGAGCACAGTCTCTTGTACTGGAGGAGCTGTCCACAGACTCTTGTACTGGAGGTAAGGAACACCACGGCACTCCAAAGTGTACGGCTAATGGTGTTTTATTTTTCCATCCATATATAAGTGCAATGGGCCAACGTTTCGGTTCACAATGGACCTTGATCACGGCCTGTAGTAAGTGGTAGGGGAGAATCGGATGGATTCTCCCCTACCACTTACTACAGGCCGTGATCAAGGTCCATTGTGAACCGAAACGTTGGCCCATTGCACTTATATATGGATGGAAAAATAAAACACCATTAGCCGTACACTTTGGAGTGCCGTGGTGTTCCTTACCTTTATGTCTACTATATTGACCACTGAGCACCCAGCTACCAAAACCATTCCGGAGTGCCGACCAACCTCGACTTTAATCTTGTACTGGAGGAGCCGTGCACAGTCTCTTGTACTGGAGGAGCTGTGCACAGTCTCTTGTACTGGGGATGCTGTGCACAGTGCACAGTCTTGCACTGAAGAAGCTGTGTACAGTCTTTTGGAATGGAGGAGCTGTGCACAGTCTCTTGTACTGGAGGAGCTGTTTACAGTCTCATGTACTGGAGGAGCTGTGCACAGTCTCTTGTACTGGAGGAGCTGTGCACTGTCTCTTGTACTGGAGGAGCTGTGCACTGTCTTGCACCAGAGGAGCTGTGCACAATCTCTTGCACCAGAGGAGCTGTGCACAGTCTCTTGTACTGGAGGAGCTGTGCACAGTCTCTTGTACTGGAGGAGCTGTGCACTGTCTTGTACTGGAGGAGCTGTGCACAGTCTCTTGTACTGGGGGAGCTGTGCACAGTCACTTGTACGGGAGGAGCTGTGCACTGTCTCTTGCCCTGGAGGAGCTGTGTCTCTTGTACTGGAGGAGCTGCGCACAGTCACTTGTACTGGAGTTGCTGTGCACAGTCTCTTGTACTGAAGAAGCTGTGCCCAGTCTCTTGTACTGGAGGAGCTGTGCACTGGGGTCTTTTGTTCTGGAGAAGTTGTGCACTGGGGTCTCTTGCCTGGAGGAGCTGTGCACTGGGGTCTCTTGCCCTTCAAGAGCTGTGCATGGTCTCTTGCCCTGGAAAGCTGTGCACTGGGGTCTCTTGCTGTGGAGGAGCTGTGCACTGTCTCTTGTACTGGAGTAGCTGGGCACGGTCTCTTACCCTGAAGGAGCTGTGCACCGTCTCTTGTCCTGGAGGGGCTGTGCACCGTCTCTTTCCATGGAGGAGCTGTGCACTGGGGTCTCTTACCCTGGAGTAGCTGGGCACGGTCTCTTACCCTGAAGGAGCTGTGCACAGTCTCTTTCCCTGGAGGAGCTGTGCACTGGGGTCTCCTGCCCTGGAGGAGCTGTGCACTGGGGTCTCTTGCCCTGGAGGAACTGTACACTGGGGTCTCTTGCCCTGGAGGAGCTCTGCACTGTGGTCTCTTGCCCTGGAGGAGCTGTGCACTGGGGTCTCTTGCCCTGGAGGAGCTGTGCACTGGGGTCTCTTGCCCTGGAGGAGCTGTGTGGTAAACTCTACAGATATGATCTAGTTTATTTTGCCGCAAACCTTGGATCCGGATCACAGCCACATAAATACTGAGTTTACATCATTTCTTCCTGAGGGAAAGCCCTATAATTGGCGGTAGGAGCTTTATCTGGGGACTCCTCGGCTTCCTAATTATTGATTCAATTCCCCGGCTTTTTACTAATTCATTGAGTGTATTTACAGCGCGCTCATCAGAGCCTGCTCTAATCCCCGCTGTATGCACTGAGACTGTGCGGCTTTAGATACGTTAGCTACACCCCTGATACCAGGTATCTAAGTTTCGCGTTTCGCTTTTTTTTCTGCAGCCAGAGGGGCCCGGCCCGGGAAGGGTTAACGGCCGCACACCTACTGCCATCTCTTTAGCATGAATTCCCACCTGCCGCTTCTGATTGGCTGCGGCGGCTCAAGCCTTTGCTTTCTGATTGGCCCGGGGGAGGTGCTAAATCCCTGGGACCAAAAGGGCGTGCTTCCTGAAGTGACGTCACGGCTCATTGATGCCCTGCTAGGTGCCAATAATGACCCGCTCAGCTTCCATCCAGTTTATAAGCAGACAGTTCCTAATTACAGGGGATCCAGGGCAGAGCAGAGAGGAGCAGGCTGCTGGAGGTTCTTCCAGGAGGAAGGTAAGAGGGATGTGAGGGGGGGAAGGACCAGCTGGGGCTGCACAGTCCTGCAGGCTGGGCTCCTCATCATGACAGCACAAAGTGGCCCTGAGAGTTTGTTGGCCAACTTTTGTTTCCATTGTGGGAGGCTCTGAGGCTTCTCATTTTCCTTGCTCTATCATGTGGAAAGGATCTGACTGTGCCTGTCTACACTGGGGATCAGGAGAGGGTCACAGTATCCAGCAGCAGCAGCTACAGCCACTGCTATTTCCAGGTCCTCATTGTGTGACCTGCCACCCACTTCTCATTACCTCTCATTCACCTTCACTTCAGGTTCTGCACACACACTGCCTGCTCTTTGTTTTCTGCAGCAGAAGGTTTGCTCTTTTGTTTATTGTTTTTTTTATCCTATTTTCTATAATATTTACCTCAGCTGTTGACATTCCCCTTGTCTTTTTGATACATTGAAGCTTTAGTTCAGGATTACAGACAACAGAAAGAGCTGTAAAGACACTGATATGTTATACACTGGGCACTGAAGGACCCTGGGATATGAAGTCACATTATCTAGATAAAGTGACACCTGAGGGTCACACCTGATTAACCCGCTAATGGGCTGAAGTCACTTACAGCAGAAGGGGTTTTTTATATTAGGGTTCATGGGCCCAAATATATCTTTCAAGGAGTAGCTAATGTAGTCTTTACAACTATCTGACCAAATGGAAATGTGGGAACTATGTGTTAAACCATCTATCTATCTATCTATCTATCTATCTATCTATCTATCTATCTATCTATCTATCTATCTATCTATCTATCTTTTTTTCTATCTATTATATGTCTGTCTATCTATCTATCTATCTTTCTGTTATCTATTTTCTTTCTATTAGTAATAATTATATATATATTCCTTTTTAAATATATAGCTACAATTACTGTAAAAGTTTGAGGTTCATCATGGTCTGAGTTGCTTTATGAACATACCCAATGAAGTATATGGCGGTATATTTTATAACATGTCCTTTAGTATATAAAGTGTCAGTTCACACAAGCTTTTTATGTAGTTTATTATAAAATGTAGAGGGAAAAAATCCTTTCACAGACCCCACTGGTAACTACAGAAATAATGGGAAAAGCGAATATCCATGCTGGATCTTTCCATTTTGTAGATATAATCAGACCAAGTAAAGTGATTAAACCTGAGGCAGCCAGGTATCATTTCATGTGTCTGTTACCCAAAATGTTTTGATCAATCATACCCAAAAATTCCTAAAGAAACATGCAGCAAATCATCTTAGACTATAAATTATTTTTAAAAAAGTTACTGTTCCAATAGTGAGCAGAAGGGGTTAACGAGCTATAAGCAGACTTTTTAAGGCTGATGTTCAGTAATAGGATTTTGTAAGAAAATGGCGCGTTTTACAGATGGAAATGATAAAACAGATAGGCTGGATAGATCTGTAGGTGGAGCATTGTACCTGGAGTATAAGTTTAGTGCAAACCTCAATGTGGAGCCCAATAGATATGGGAAATAGCAATATATGTATTAATATTACACATAATGAACCTTAGTGGGATGTGCCTGAACTCTGCCTACAGGGGCATTGCAGTTTTGTAATATTAGTGTGTTTCAATTATAGTTGTTTTTTTTACTGTTAATATATATCACATCATTTTAGAAATACTTATATTTGCATATTCATTTATTTTATAGGACTCATCAATGTGCAAAAGAATAATAATAACCTCTGGGGCCTTGTATGTTAAGTCATATTGTTTTACTTGTAAGAAATAGTCACCAAATAAAATAGATTATACTAAGACGTTTAAAATATAAAAGTTCTAGGTACTGGGTACTAGGCAGCTATTGAATGCTGACCTAGTCTATCTATCTATCTATCTATCTATCTATCTATCTATCTATCTATCTATCTCATATCTATCTATCTATCTATCTATCTATCTATCTATCTCATATCTATCTATCTCATATATATATATCTATCTATCTACTGTCATCTACTTTACTTTTATAATGTACTTAGAAGTACCTCAGTTCATGCATGCAAAAAAGGACCCATAAGTGTACAAAAGAATTATTAAAAATGCTGCAGCATTGTAGGTTAAATAATATTATTTTACTTTTAAGAGATAGACAGCAAATACAGTACATCGTACTAAGAAATTAAAAATATAAAAGTTCTAGTTACTGGGTTCTAGGTTGGTATTGAATGATGGCCTAATGTTATCTATCTATCTATCTATCTATCTATCTATCTATCTATCTCTATCTATCATCTATATATCTACTTCTACTTTCTGTCATCTACTGTGATGTAGTCATTATCCCTCCAATGGGCTGAAGTCACTTACAGCAACAGTTTTTTTTATATATTATGGTTCAGGGGCCCAAATATATCTTTCAAGGAGTAGCTAATATTGGTCTCTACTTTTGCTGTTCGGTTTGTAACTTAAAATCCGGAATAAAATATAGATTTTTTTTCAATATGGGCAGTGAACTCATTTGTGCAATTATTTCTAACTATCTATAGGACTCATAAATGTGCAAAAGAATGATAATAACCTCTGGGGCCTTGTATGTGAAATCATATTGTTTTACTTGTAAGAAATAGGCAGCAAATAAAATATTTAAAATATAAAAAGACATTTAAAATATAGATGTTCTAGGTACTGGGTTCTAGGCCTAGTTCTTTCTATCTGTCTATCTATCTGTCTCATATCTATATCTAGCTATCTATTATCTATCTATCTATCTATCTATCTAATATCTATCTATCTATCTATCTATCTATCTATCTATCTATCTATCTAATATCTATCTATCTAATTATCTATCTATCTATCTGCTCCCACTTTCTGTCATCTACTTTATTTTTAAGAACTCCTCATGTCTCCAGGAGTAAAATGATATCGGTCCACAGCTTTCTGTGTGCTAAGCAATAATTGAAGTGCAGCCCTCCAGCAGGCTGCGTGCGAGGTGCCCAGGGGGCAGATTGCAGTGAATTATAAAGCAGTTTGGTAGGCACTGTTTATAAACATTATTTAAAGCTGGCATTAACAAGAGATCTTCCCAGCCTGACGTGAAAAGCCGCTGTTTTAAGGCATCTGTCTTTCCTAATACATTTGCTTGGCACACTGACTCCTGGAAAATTATTATTTTTTCCCTGTGATCTCCAGATAGTTGGTAGATCATCTTTAGTGTCTGGGGACTGCTTAGGAGCAAAGGCATCTGTGCCATGGCTGAAAAAACATCTCACGAAAAACACTGTGCTATTATGTTCATTCAATGAGCTGGAATTTAAGCCTAATTGTTCATCTGCTTTTCCCAAAAAAAAAAAAAAAAAGGGTCATTATGATAAACTGTTTCTCGTTCTGTCCGGACGTTAAGACAGCAGAAAGTTTTTATGGTGTTTAAATTACTTTTAGGCAGTGGCCATTTCTACCAACGAGCCTTGTGGTCCGATTATAGGCAGTCGTTATCTATATACTATGGTAATGTAAGCTAACGTTATAATGTAATATTAACTCAAAATTGAAAATAAAAAAGTTAAGTGAAAGCTTTTTTAAATATATTCAAATTAGATGGGATCGGATGTAGAAAATTTGCATAGTCGGTCGTTAAATTCCTACGCATTGGAATAAACATGGGGAGTTTAGTAACTGGTTGAATAAAAACTGAATCAGTGTCTGTTTCCAGCTTAAGGGCTCATGCACACGACCATATGTATTTTGCAGCCTGCAAAAAATGCATCCGCAAAAAATACGGATGATGTCCGTGTGCATTCCGTATTTTGCGGAACGGAACTGCTGGCCCCTAATAGAACAGTCCTATCCTTGTCCATAATGCGAACAATAATAGGACATGTTCTATTTTTTTTGTGGAACGGAAATACGGACATACGGAAACGGAATGCACACGGAGTAACTTCCGTTTTTTTTTTTTGCAGATCCATTGAAATGAATGGTTCCGCTTACGGTCTGCCAAAAAAAAAAAAATGGAACAGAAATACGTTTGTGTGCATGAGCCCTAAGGTCACGTTCACACAGTCAGTATTTGATCAGTATTTTGCGCTAGGAGAGAATTCTACAGATTAAAAAAAGTTTTAATGGATCGATCTGAGCCTCTTCTGAGTTTTGGACCCGCTCCCGCCTTTGGCCTTAAATACTGATAAGAAATTATTGACCGGAATGATTTCCTCCATATATGTTGCGTGATATGTAGCAGTCATGTATGTATTAAACCCTGGAACACGGAATGTGTCTGTGAATGAATACACAGACTACATGCATCATTTCAGCTGATCTTCTGGGTTGCCTTGATTCTAAAACTCTTTGACAGCGGAGGTGGGAAAGGCCAGCCGAGCGGAGATATTACAAAAAAAAAAAATCTGAGATTTACATAACACTAATGAGATCACAAAAAAATAGAATGTGCTGACATTTTGCAGAAGAAAAAAAACAGGCCTAGGACGGTATTTTCTGGTAAAGTCTGCTGCACAATGGGAAATAAAGAAGATCCAGAATGAGAGGGAAACTGGCGCACGTCAGAGATACTTTGAAGTAGTTTGCTAAAGTAAAGACATGCAGGGAAAGCAATGAAATTATTGTTCCTCCGAGACCTTTTCCCGGTTTCCCTCATTTGCATTTTATTTATTTACTGCATAAATTGTCACGCGCGTGGTAATTTATGCACTCACCAGCACAACATCTGCTGGGAGTAAAATAGGTAATGTGGCATTTAATAATTTTACTTAAGAAGGTAATTCGGCGTTTAATGATTAGATTAGTCCGACGCTGCAGTTTTTTCCTATAGGTTTTATGCCCTTTCGACCATACAATTAAGAACAGTTCTTCGTTGGGTATAGTAACTTAGATTTATTTATTTATTTTTCTTTTTTGTTTACATTTATCCCTTTAAGATTTCCTTTTCTTAAAGGGGATAAATAAAAATGGGGCAGCTATGATTACTTTATCACTCCGCAGTACCGCTTTTCACCGGCGGCGGCGACGACAAAGAGTGGTAAAATATTCACTGATCTGGATGCAGCTAATGTTTTTGAAATGCAAATACTTTTGAAATGACATTTTTAGCACGGATAAAAATCTAAAGCATGTTTTGGGAAATTAGAAAACTAAAATCAGCCACTTTTAGTATTTTTTTAGACATTTTTAGTGAATGGGATTAACCATAGGGACTAGTGATAAGTGAAGTATTCATAAATTCGATTCGGCTGCTTCACCGAATTTGAAAAAAAAAAAACTTTGTCACGAAGCGCATTTCTTTGTAAGTAGCGGGAGCGGTGAATGCGCCCGCCCCATCATTGTACCCCTCAAATGCCGTGTTTATATATGATCGCTGCATCTGATAGCAATAAATGGGTGTAAAATAAAAAAATAAATAAATTACGTCATACTTATGTCATCCATTTGTTCGCAACCGGCCGGCCACTGCCATCATTATTGAAGAACTGCAATGAAATCTCGTGTGGCCCGTAATGACGTCATTATGCCTGACAGTGTGGTGACATCATACTTCACCGCGCACAGTATTTCATGTGAGATCTTCAATCAAGATGGCCGTCCCATCACGAGCAAATGCGGTAAGTACGATTTTTTTTTTGTATTTAACACTATTTCAGTGAAAATTGATTTGCTACCATGAAGCACGAGTAAATTCAGCTTTACGGCGAGTCACATTTTCCCCAAAGTTTGGATCGATTCGCTGAACACTAATAGGGACCTTTTTATTTGTAACAATAATAGGAAATGAGAGCAGGGGTGTTGAAGTGGAGGAAATTTCATACAAATTTGTTACATCTAGGACAAATGGTTCCCAGTCATTGGTTGAGAAGAAAAGAAGGGCGCAAGTATGGCGAACGTGCTCAAGACAAGAAAAAGGAACCAAGAATAATACGAATGATGAAGTGATCCGTCCGTGAGGCCTTCATCTCTGCCAGCTATGTAACTAGCGGGGTAGGCACTCACTGTCCAATATAGGTAATGGGGTTTATGAGATATTATTGGCAGCATGCAATGAATAAAATGAGTGATGGAAAAAACGTGGAATTTCCGAGACTTATGGAAATGTAATCTACACATGGATAAATGATTTATATTTTTTCTACTAAATGTAGACACCAAAAGTTGAAGCGACATGATAGAAAATATGGAGGACAGATCACACACTGTATTCACCAGCATTTTGCACAATTTTTGAAATATTGATATATCTAATATTGACATATGTAAGAACATATACATCATAATGATAAATAGTGTAGAATTTCAGGACAAATGCGATTCACAGCGAAGCCGAATTTCCTCGTGCTTCATGGTAGTGAATTGATTTAACCTGAAATAGTGTAAAAGGCAAAAAAAAAATAAAAATCATACTTACCTCATCCATTTGCTCACAACGGGCCGGCCACCGCTATCTTGCTTGAAGATCTTCAAGCAAGATGGCTGAGGTAAGTATGATTTTTTTTTTAATTTAAAGTTTTTAATTTATATCAGATGCCGAGATCAGTTATGAACGTGGCATCTGAGGGGTTCAATGATGGGGGTGGCTCAACCGCCGCTCCCTTTTATTGCACCCACTACTTACAAAGAAATGCTCTTCGTGAGAAAGTAATTAGTCACAAATTTTTTTTTGTAAAATTCAGTGAAGCAGCCGAATCATATTTTTCTGATAATTCTCTCATCTCTAATGATAAAGTTGAAATTTCTGCCTAATTTTTGTATACAGGCTCTGAAGCAGAGGTTTTGGACCGAATATGGGCTCCTAGGACACCAAGTTGAAGTGGATCTGTCAAGCTCTTATCTGAGGGCAGCCGGGAAAAGAGGGAGAGGTGTTGAATGTTTAGTTTTCTACACATTTTCCTATAAAAAGCCCTTTACATCCTGCCAGGACTCATAGAAAAAGCCTATGAGTCCTGCCTCCTCCTGCTAATCATTGTGTGTGGAAAGACTCATAGGCTTTCTCTTGGCAGCATTTAAACATTTTTTATGGTAAAATACTGAATTAAATCATAGAGAACTATATGCCCCCCCACTCAGCATCTCCCTCTCTATTATATACTATCAGAGGTACCATAGAAGATCTCACAAGCTTGCTTTAAGAAGCCCAATTAATAAGATATGGTTTCAGAATTAGAAGTTGCACTCTTATGATTTTATCTTTATGAAGTTTTTAAGGGTCACAGAAACATAGGCGATATGTGACTTTTTATGTACTGTTTTGACTATGTAAATTCAATAGGGAAATCGCAGAGAGCAGACGGTATAATCTTGGTTTCCTTATATTTGCTTGTTACCAGCAGATTTTTGATCCTTAAAAATTTCCATCTTTATCAGTATGTTGTAGAGTAAGTCTATTAAAGAAGGCCATGGAATAACTTGCAGAAACTCAACTTCAATTCCAAATTTTTGAAAAGGGCCTCTACTATGATCCATTCCTAACAATTATTTCTTCCTATGTGGCAGAGCAGCCACTGGTTCCCACTTTGCACAAGGGCCTGAGTGCCACTGCACCCCCTATATCTAGTGTTTGTGTCCTCTTACTTTTTTCATTTGGTAAACTTGGTTGCCACTCGTGTGCAGCGAATCAAAGTCCACAAAGGGGCCTTCAATCCAAATTTCAGGGAAAATTTGATTAGTCGCAAAGCCGAATTTCCTCGTGCTTCGTGGCAACTAATCAATTTTACTTGAAATGGTTTAAAAAAAAAAAAAAATCATACTTACCTCATCCGTTTAAGTGTAAAGAGCCAGCACCCGCCATCTTGGTTGAAGATTCAGCATGCAATCCCATGCATGGTGACGTATTATGTCACCACACCGGCTCTTTGCAATCAAATGGCTAAAGAAAGTATGATTTTATTGATTTTTTTACACTTTAATATTAAACTCAATGCGGCATCTGATGGGTACAATGACGGGGGTGGTACAATCGCTGTTCTCTGTCAATCGTCCCACTTCTTACAAAGAAATGCGCTTTGTCATCACAAAGCAAACTTTGTTGTAAAATTCGGCGAAGGAGCGGAATCGAATATTACAAAACTACGCTCATCACTAGTTACAACAATATGACAGATGAGGATATACTCTAGAACGTTTCCTAAACTAGACAAATAATTCAATAACTTAGGTTTACTGATATCTCCCAGCTGCCTTTCCATTGGTCCAAGCCCCGCATTTAGCATTGGGGTTGCCCGTCCATCAGAAACAGTAGTGCATCTTCAGTATCCACCCCTAAGGCCAGCCCTAATCCCACACATGTATTTTTCTATATTAGACCTTTTTTATTATTTAATATCTAGATTTGATCCATTAGTTGGTAGAACATGATCAGAACTGAAGATATGAAATGTGACTCTAGCTCCCACCAAGTTTGTGTCTGTCAGGGGCCGTTCAGACGGCCATGTTGCGGATCCGCAAAAATGCGAATCCTCAAAAACACGGATGCCGGCCAGTGTTTGTTCCGCAATTTGCGGAACACACATGGCCGGCACCCCATACAAAATGCCTATTCTTGCCTGCAATTGCGGACAAGAGTAGGACATGTTCTATCTTTTTTCGTGGAACCCCGGCTCTCCGCGATCTAATGCCGTCCATTGAAATGAATGGGGCCACAACTATTCTGCAAAATTGCGGAATAGATGCGGACCCATTCACACAGTCATGTAAACGGGCCCTGTAATCGGCCTCTCTCACGTCTTGAAGCACAGAATATTAGTATGCAGTCAACTGTACAGTTTAAAGAGGTTCTTCAGGTTTTCCTCCAGATAGGTCATCAATACCAGATTGATGGGGGTTTCACACATAGCACCCCTGCCGATCAACTGTTAGAGTGGCAGCAGAAGGCTCCATACACTGTGTAGTGGCAGTGCCTGGTTTCTGCAACTCAGCTCCGAATCAAGTGAATGGGCAGTATTGTGGTGCCAGAAGCTACAAAGTGTATAGTGCCTCCTGCCTCTTCTCTGTACACTATAGAGTTCCTGGTGACATGGCAGCCTGATATAGCTCATGGGTTCGGTGCTGGATGTCGGACTCCGACCAGTCTGGTACTGATGATCTATACTGATTATAGGTCATCAATATCTATAGCCTTTAGAATCCCTTTAAAGGGGTTGTGCACTAATTTTCAGGTCCTCTGGCGGGACCTGTGTTGTTGATCATACTTACCTGATTCTCAGCCTCCGCCTCTTGTCTCGGAATCCCTCCATGTAAACGTCTGGTCTGACGCCGCTGCAGCCAATCATTGGCCACATTGGTGATCAGTTCACATTGTGTCACATGACCATTTGACATAACACAAGGGGAGCAGTGGCTAGTGATTGGCTGCAGCAGCTTCAAACTGGAGGTTTACATGGAGGGATTCAAGACAAGCAGTAGGGGCCGGAGAGTGCAATTGAGCCGTGATCACCGCCGGGATCACCGATATCAGGTAAGTATGATCACCAATGTGGGTCCTGCCAGAGAGTTCTGGATATTAGTTCACAACTCCTTTAATATTGGAAATTATTACATTATTGCAAAAGGCCAGACAGGACTCCCCTAAAAATTCTGAAAAACAGTTCTTTTTGCCCACAAGAATATACTACTAAAAAAGCATCTAAAAAGCCGCCCTATATGTAAACTAAACTAAACTAATCTTAGCTGTTCTAAGGCAATACCTTCCCCTCGAATTTTAGGCCAATTTCACACTAGCGTTAAAACCATCCAGCAGGCTGTTCTGACAGAGGAACAGCCTGCAGGTGTTCATTGTACCCAGTATAGCCAGATACTGTCTTTCCCCTGCCGGAGCCCATTGACTATAATGGTGGTGATCTGGCCTGTTTCTGGCCTTAGTGCCAGGATACAGTTTTTGTCAGGCCGAATCCTGGCCGAATTCCTGTAGGGTCCCATTATAGTCAATGGGCCCCGGCTATACAATGAGCTCCGTCAGGCTTGGCAAATATAGAAACTTATACTTCATTTTAAAGTGATCAAAGCACGGAGACAAAATAAGACAAATCGTCTATGCAAAGTTGCTGCAGCGGGTGTAAAGGATACGACATTCAGTGGCTTTTCTGTAATTTGCATAGGATTCAGAAGTAGGAAATTAAACAAAACAATTTATCCTGGATAAGAAAAATAATTCTGTGCATGATACAGTATAGATCCAGTGCATTGATTTGTAATATATTCCCCTGCCGTGATTTAGGTAGGTGAGAAGTCGATTTATTTATACAGGGTTTGGCCTGGTGGTAAGATAACAATATATCAGGTCTGTATTAAGGGGTGGACTGGAACTTAAAGTGGCTCTGGAAATACAAAAAATGGCCCTGTTTTGTAGTTGGGTCCAAATTGATGTAAGGCAGGGCCAGAAATACCATATTGTGGCACATTATACCACCCCCAACAGAGCCAAATACCACAGTCCATCACAAAATACCTCCCCAAAAACTTCCACTGGCCGGCCTTGAGGAGGACTCAGGCGGGCAACGGCCCACCAGGAAATTTCCCTGTAAGGTCTATGGCCAATCCGCCCCTGTCTGTATCAATAAGCTTCTTGTGTATTTCAATGCCTAAATCTGTATAAAAAATATTTGTTATGGGGTGTATGCAAAAAGTAAATCCACATCGATCTCCTGATGCTTTATGTTGCATGGCTTTAAGTGATTTTATAGGATAACTTGGTCTATGATACGGCCACCTACACAGAAGTATATGGCCCACAGTGCACAATATGTATAATATAGTCTCATATTGTGCCCTGTATTATGGCCAGTATGCACACATTAGTATGATCGAATCGTAGGATGGATTGGGTCGTAATACGGAAGGCGTGATAGCTGTGTCTGCATACTAGGACAACGTAAGTACTCTGGATGCCCATACACCCATATATCCAAGACCATGAAGTTACACCTCTGCCTATAGCTAAATAGTTGAATATTTGGAAATGCATTAAAATGAATCTGTTTGCTGAGATTTCATGTTCCTCTGTGTATGACAATCATCCAGGTGTACAGTATGTGGGCTTGTGGGCGAAGGTCACAATGGGCCCATGTCTCTCCATCTTGATGAGTGTAGAGCATGTTTACCTAGATGAACATGGATTCCACAAATCCAGCCGCATCTTCCCAGATTTCACTGTTGCGGATGTCACCATTTGGTTAAAGAGCACATCCCCTAAAATTAGATTGTGAACAGGGGTGCACCACCAATGAGGCCAGGTGAGGCGATCACCTCAGGCAGCACCAGGTAGGGGCAAGAGAGGGGCAGCAGAAGGTCCAAAGGCAATGAGCGCTTTCATTGTGGAAACGCTTATCTCTACATATTCTACTGCATCACTGTACTCAGGACAGCAATACAGTTGAATGCTGAGACAGGCTATGGGAGCGATGTCTCCCTGGCCCACCGTTTCCTCTAATAGGCTTTAGTCTTAGTTCCTGTAGCCTATCAGAGACCAGCGTTTCAGTTTTCCCCTCAGGCAGCAGAAAGGCTAGTTGCACCCCTGATTGTGAGCCCCCTATGACAGTATCTGATGCAACCGCATACTTACTGTGAGCAGCACAGCATATGTTGGTGCCATAGGAATATAGAGTGTAATTCATGAATAGAAATACGCCTATATTAGGCGTATTTCTGGCTCAGATTATGGCGCAAAGGTCCTTTGCACTTCAATATGCGACTTTTCCATGCTCACGGCAGGTCTAAAACTGTGGGCGTGGCGTGGGCGAGCCGGCAGTCCTGTCTCATTTACCATTTTTTACACCTGTTTTAGGCGTAGAAAATGGTCTAAATGTAAGACAGCTCGGAAGCTGTCTTACAATTAGTTATGGTGTTGGATGCGCCAAAGTTATGGCCGGAACCTCTTCATAACTCGGGCGGATCCACCGCCAGTTCAGGGCTTTATTAAGACTGGCGTCTAAAACGCCGATCTTAATAAATGTGCCCCAAATTGTTTATTGTGAACAACCTGAAGACTATTATTACCATTCTTTTCATTGACAATTGATTTTTATAACAAGTTTATACATTCGTAATGAATGTCATTAATAATAGTCATAAAAACTAGATTTCATAAAGCTAATAATACTGCGTATCATTAGAGAAAATGAATGATGAGCTTAGACGGTCTTTATAAACTGCATTACAATGAATTAATGAAATTCTCATACAAGGTTCCGAAGAATTATGCATATGATATTTTGAAGGTTATTTAAAGAATGCGAAAATTTTACAGCAAAATTGGAATTAAATTTAAAATAAGAGGACAATTCTAATTGGAATTACAACAATAAAAAAGTTTAATGGCAAATTCACATGCGTCACATTTTATGACAAAGACTTCTACAACTAAAAATCCTTTCCGTTATCTGAAGATTTTTTTTTTCTTGAGCCAAGCACATAGATCTCAATTGAATGTGGCAGTCAAAGGGATTTCCCCAGCAAATTTGCTATATGTGAATATACCCTGAGGATGCTCCTCATAGGAACTAAATATGGTCCTCTTCACATATACTAGTTGTGTCTGGTCAGACACAACTGATATAAGGTACCCTTGAAAAGGTATTCATACCCCTTGAGCATTTCCACATTTTATCATGTTACATCCACAAACTTAAATGTATTTTTTTGGGATCTTATATGATAGACCAACACAAAGTAACAAGTATGTCTGAAGTGAAAAGAAAAGGATACGTGGTTTTCAAAATTTTTTATAAATAAAAATTTGGAGTGCATTTGTATTCAGCCCCCCTGAGTAAATGCTTTGTAGGACCACCTTCGCTGCAAGTCTTTTGGGGGTATACTCTACCAGCTTTGCACATCTAGAGGCTGACATTTTTGCCCATTCTTCTTTGCAAAATGTCTCAAGCTCAGTCAGATTGGATGGAGATCGTCCTCGGTCAGCAATTTTCAAGTCTTACCACAGATTCTCAATGGGATTTAGGTCTGGACATTGACTGGGCCATTCTAACGCACACATGAATATGCTTTGACATGTTCTATTTTTTTTGCGGAACGGAAATACGGACATACGGAAACGGAATGCATACGGAGTACCTTCCGTTTTTTTTGCACACCCATTGAAATGAATGGTTCCGCATACGGTCCGCAAAAAAAACGGAACGGACAAGGAAACAAAATACGGACGTGTGAATGAAGCCTAATAGTTGTCCTGTGGACAGATTCTCTCACCTGAGCTGTGGAGAGAGTGACAGAGTGACTATGGTTTCAGTTCTAGCTTTAGTTCCCCTCTAGCATTTTTTGCTTCACGCCGGAGGGGAACTGAGCTGGATCACAGGACATATGTGAAGGGGCCCTATAGTGTATACCGATTAATTTAAGTTCAATTTTTGAATCTTTATGTTGTTATGGCCTTGTTCACAGGTCAGTTATTTGATCAGTTATTTCCATCAGTTATTGTGAGCCAAAACGAGGAGTGGAGCCTACTCAGAGATAAGGTATAATGAAAAGATTTGCACCTGTTGTGTGTTTTTAACCCGCACCTGGTTTTGTCTCACAATAACTGATGGAAATAACTGATCAAATAACTGATGTGTGAACAAGGCCTTAGTTATGTTTTTTTTGTATTCATAATAGTTTGAACTTTGTTTCCAAGTAACACTTTTATTTATTTATTGATATATCGTTTGATTAATTTATGTGCTTATTTATTTATCATCTTGTTTCTGTTATTTTGTTTGTGGTTTTTGTTTCCAGAATTTTTTTTTAAATAAAACTTTTTTTCCCCACTTTAGACTATATATATATATATATATATATATATATATATATGTATGTATAATTTCTACAGTAACAACTTAAGGCTGCTGTATCCTAGGAGGCAGTTTGATAAACTGGAAATCCTATTAATTATGTCAACAGTTTCTTCAGTTTCCAATCGGCAAGACTCCCTCCTTTTTTTTAAATCTTGAAATTTCCCATACCACATCCAATTTAGAATATATGAGAAAAAATACCAGCCAAAAATGCCAAACCTAGAGTATGTTGCATTTAGAAAAAAAAAAATGACCCCACTGAAAACCACAAATAACATGCTGTGTATGTAATATTTTTAATATTTCACTATAGATTGTAAAGCAACATAAGATCTAAAAAAGCTTTAATAAATCCAACAAAAAAATGAAAAAACAGTGAAACCCTGTGTGTGTGTGAATCTTGCCTTAAGTATGTTCACATTTGACTGAAATGCTGCAGTTTTTCTGTTGGGAATCTATAGAAGAAAAATGCACCACTGCTCAGATAATCACACAGATTTCATTCTTTGCATTTATTAATCCTATAGATGGTGTAAAATGTCTAGACGGCCGTGTGCATGAGCCCTTACTCTGTTGGCTGCCTTGCACTGAGACAGAATCTTAAGCCAGAATTATGGCGATAAATAGTTTATCTTCGTTCATGCCAATTTCTCGCCACCACACCCTCTTTGGGCAAATCAGAAAAAAGTGCAGAAACCCTAGTTGCACCAAATTGCACCACTTTTTAGACAGATTCTAGATGACACATTAGTAAATCTGGGCCATGGTTTTTATGTCCTTCATCTGCAAAACTGCTGCAAAAACCACTAAGTGTAGAGGCATATTACACAAATGTTACTTGACAGTTGCACAAGATCAACTCACACGATATGAAAGATGTAAAGTTTACTTTTGTAGATTATGTATCGTGATTTACAATAATTGATTAATTTTCATTCACCAGTTGAACAGCGGATAACCTAGCTGTCTCTGACCATATTTTGAAGTGGCACTGTACTTTCAGTGAATTTTTGATATGCCATAGGGACATATCAAAACTTTTGATTGGTGGGGGTCTGATCATTGAGACCCCCACTGATTTCTAAAACAAGGGGAGAGAAGCTCTTATGTACTGTGCTCCCTCTCCTCGCTGCACCAGATGTGAGCGAGACAGGCCCATAGACTTTCTATTGAGTCTGTCTCGCTTGCTATTCTGCAGCAAGGAGAGAGAGCACTCTAAGTAAGGGCTTCTCTCCCTTCGTTCTAGGGATTGGTGGGGGTCTTGGCGCTCAGAACTCCACCAATCTTAACTTTTGATAAGTCCTTATGACATATCAAAAATTTTCCACTTTAAAGGGGGAATGTAGAGCCTTATGTTAGGAACCACCCTCTCTGTGATACCTATATGTCTTAATAGTTCATATAGATATAGGGTTGTCTTATTAAGACATAATATTAGCACTTAAAGTATTTTATCCTTGCATTGTAAATTCTTCTAAGTATAATAGGCACTAATAGTATATTTTATGTGATAATGTTCCTTAAATAGTTAAAAGTTTGTCTGGTATAGTGCTGTAGCTAAATAAATTTATAAGATAAGAAGCAATTGGTATAACATGAGAAGATCTGGCATCATATGCTGACCGCATTTGACATTAAGCCAGACTATGTATAGCTGGTATGTATAGCTGGTATATTAGATTGATAATTGTTGGTGTACAGTATCCGGTTGCGAGTATTGCCGAATAGTATATGAAGTTATATAGTTATATATTACAGGGAACTCTTGGCATAATATGATATAGTAAATTATACAATTTGAAATGGCTATTATATTATAACAAATATACTTATATTCATTCTACTATTCTTTTATGTCCTTGATCCTGGTAACATTTGAAAGCTAAGATTCAAGGCTTCAATACGATACCAAGGTCTGTAGTCTTGTTGCGAATTATAGTCTCGTGGAGATTAAAGTTTAAACTCATGACATATTACATAATACATCCATAGCATTGATGGGGTCAAAGGATTTTAACTGTCCCACTGCATTAAAACTTAAAAATGAAAAAACTTTTTCAAATTTCATAAAAATCTCCTACCATTTTGTGTCTACAGCTCCTATGTTGGCCTACATGTTGTGAAATAATATAAGCTTAAGCTTAGAATAAACTTTCCAGTTATGCTATTGTCTACGTGTCCCCTACTTATTTTTGACTATTCCAATGTATATTGGTAATGGGACAGATGGAAGAGAGTATGATTCTAGGATCTGACTACACTAAGTTTGTTTGTAGTCTGTTACTATGGAAACAGAGTTTTAAGTAAGCCTTTTACAAAGTTGTTTCATTTTCCATTGCAGATGCAAAGAAACAATAAAAGAATAGTTGCAAAGGAGGGTCTTCCATTTTCTGACAGTGTATATATGGATAGTAATAGGCTTATACAATGGAATTTAGCGTTGAAGATAAAGCACATCTGGATATAATGTTTTTATAATGTCTTTACTACAGGGTGGCCCACAAGAAAGCAGCTCGCCTCCAGTATCTCCAAATCAAACTGCCTAATAGTAAATCTGTCTTAGTTATCCATAGCAACCAATCGGAGCTCAGCTTTCATTTTTTCACAGACTTGTAGGAACTGAAAGCTGCTCTCTGATTGGTTGCTATGGACAACTGAGACAGATTTACTAATGGGCAGTTTGATTTGGAGATATTGGAGGCGGGCTACTTTTTTGTGGGTCACGCGATATAAAGAACAGATTTTTAGTAACAATACTGCCAAACTATAACAAAACTAGAAGTCACCTCCAGAGTTTCTTAACCTCTATGAGGTTTGCCAGCAGTGATTGTATGGGGTCACGGAAACCTTGCTATTACTAGTTATCGATCGAGCGGTACATTCACTGTACGTGTCCCCATTCAGAGAGTGTATCAATGCTCCTGTCACTGCCTTAAAACTATCAATGTAGAATCTTACTGTATATGAGCTTGAATAATTGTCTTTTTTCTTTTTTTTTCCAGGACCAGTGTGAAGCTCTCACATTTAACTGTAGAAATTCCAGAACAATTCACCCCCTGCCGTTGTGTTCGTGGATTACAATGTAGAGATGGCATAGATTAATTTATCACTGGAGAAGATGATTTTCACCTGAGTGACAAGGCCTGCGGTTCTGTCACCGTGCTTGTCATTGTAGTTTTACATCCGATTTAGAATGTTTGGGGAAATCTTTATTTCGGCACCATGCAACATTCCTCTCAGAATCCCACTGTCAAACGTGATATGAACACGACATCTAGTACAGGTTTACAAAGGGTTAACACAATAATTTAGTAATATTAAAATCTTTTCCCCCTATTTTGTTGACGCCAGTAGAAGCAAGGCTGAAATAACTGAATTGTACATCCACTAAAGTCGTAACCACTTTTCTACAACCAATTGATTTTTTTTCCCGGTGCTTATATAGCACCAACATATTCAGCAATACTATGCTATCATTACTGTTATCGGCGGGGTCTCCACTGCGGGATCACAATCTAATTTCACTATGTGTGACACATGCTATAGCCAATTACATAGAAAGCTATCAACATAAGGAAGCCCACCCAAACATGGGGAGAACATACAGACTCCATGAAGATACTGTCTTTGGTCGGGGATCCCATGTTGCAGGGCAACAGTGATTTGTAGGGTTTTCATCCTATTGGTAGCAGTCAGTGCTGCCAAATGTGAGTTCAATCAAGGATATCTTACTTCAAATGTGTAATAAAATAATATGATTGCTCTGAGGTGAGTATTTTGGTACAATAGTTTTTGTGGCGAAACCAGGTATAATAATCAATGACGTAAAAGGATAAAGTTGGCATAAACAAACAAATGGCCAGGAGAGAATTAGACATCGAAACCTTGCAATACCCAAAATATAAAATACACAAAGGCATAAAAAACACAGTAATCCTTCCATTGATCTTCCACGATTCCTGTTTTATTCTATACTGCAGTCAAAGCTGAGAACTATATAAAGTATTCTGTGTCCAAAAGCTATCAGCCATTGCCCCCCTACCATTATGTTTCTGGCTGTAAGACAACTGACTGCAGCATGACTCTTCCCCCCACTGCTGTGCCAGAAATAATTAGAGATGAGCGAATTACCGCTTATGAAATTCATTCACGCTTCGTTTCCTGGTAAAAGCAGACTTGCGTTATGGATTCCATTACCACGGCCCATAGCGCAATTCTATGACGGAATGCATGACGGAATGCCTTTAGAGACATTCCGTTATTCATTCCGTCATAGTAGAAGCCTATGGGCTGCATAACGGATCTGTCCGGTCTCCGTTATGCAGGGGAGGACTCCTGCATAATGGAGACCGGACGGATCTGTTATGCAGCCCATAGACTTCTACTATGACGGAATGAATAACGGAATGTCTCTAAAGGCATTCCGTCATAGAATTGCATTATGGGCCGTGCTAACGGAATCCAAAATGCAAGTCTGCTTTTACCAGGAAACGAAGCGAAAAATATGAAATTCGCTCATCTCTAGAAATAATGTTAAATTATGCCCTAACCCCATCCCTTTATCGTCTACCTGCCAAACATGGAAGAGATAAGAAAGATGTTCTCTGCAAGATTTCATAAATATACAGAAAATCCAGTAGAATGACAAACACTGTGTGCAGTTATATATCCTATATATTTTAAGATCTAGTTTTTATATAAGTTTAATGTATCCTTAAAGACTGGTTTAACTTACCTGTAGTATAGCCACATTTTTGCATTTAAATTGTCACTGCAAGACACCAACTCCCAGTGGTCCTACTGAATCAAACTCAGAGCTCCGTAGGGTTTTATAGTGGTACATAAACATTGGATTGCATCCATACAGTAAAACTGACCTTAAAGGGCATCTGTCAGCAGATTTGTACCTATGACACTGGCTGACCTGTTGCATGTGCGCTTGGCAGCTGAAGGCATCTCTGTTGGTCCCATGTTCATATGTGCTCGCATTGCTGAGAAAAGTGATGTTCTATTATATGCAAATGAGCCTCTAGGAGCAACGAGGGCGTTGCTACTCATAGTAGAGTGTACCACCAACTACTCCTTGTATAGTGTTCTGAAAATCAATCAACGTGCACATGTACGTACATGGTAGCTGATAAGAAGGAGGGTACAATGTTTGGTACATTTCATGACTGGTTAAGAAAAAAGGAAAATTAGAGACAAGCAAATTTCTTGAAATTTGTTTTGGTATTGATTTGATTGTTTTGGCCATGAAATTCACTAATCAAATAGATGTTGATCCAAATAGAAAGTGCCCCAATTGCCCTGAAAAGGTGTGTATGACACTTTGGGGTCTCCTGGGACTGTATCCAACCCTTTTCAAGCTCTTTAACCCAGTGACAGCTTAAGTAAGGAGACAGTGATGCCTACTGGTGTTTATACACACATTATGGTATCAGAAGAAGCACTGGCTTGTTTAAACAAGCCTTCCAAAAATGGTCATTTGGACAGAGCCCATGACTACATACATATATGGAAACTGTGATGCAGAAAAATGCATCAGGTCAGCTACACTGGTCTGGGACTTTGCCATAGTTTACAAAAAACAAGATCAATTTGATTGTAGGAGATTTATTGTAGAATATTTATCTCTGTGACTATGAATTATGTGATGTAGATTGGGCTGATACACATTAATAAAAATGTAGTACTATAGCTTCAAATACTGCTGTAGCAGTGTAGAACTCACTTCAAATGGCATAATAGCAGCCTGACTGAGTTCTTTGACACACTCTCTACACTGATCTTGTCCTGTCCCTATCTAAAACCTATCTACCTGTCAATTAATTAAATCTAAATAACTGGCTGACCATGAGCAAAACTAACTCAGCATATATCTCTTGTCAGATGTCCTATCTTTCAATTTAAAAACTTAGAATACATATGGATTCCCTGTTTGGGATCTTAAATAGTGCCATTGATACTTGTCAATATCAACCCACTGGATTGGCTGAGGCTGACTACAAAGCATTATGGGTAAGCCTACTGACCAGAGCACCATCCAGAGTAATGTGATCCTCCTTCATCTTCTCTGCCCTGCAGTGCTGTCTTCTGAACTACAAGAGGATGTAGGTTTATTAGAATTCATTTGATCATTTCTATTAATAATCTGTAGTTAAGTTTGGCTTTTTAAGGGTATTGATCGGAAGTCCTTTAGGGTCAATAATCTCTGGGAAAAGTATTCAAAACAGCTCTCGACCAGAAGGAAGAACACTGTTCCTATAGCATGACCAGAAGGTGACTTTGTAATAGTTTATTAATAGAGATGAGCGAGCATGCTCGGCAGAGCATGCTCAAGTGCCATTTTTGCGTATTTGCGTACGCATTTTAAAATTCATACGCTATTCATACGCATATTTTAATCTATACGCAAATGCGTACGAATTGCGTACGAATAGCGTACAAATTCAATTTGTACGCTATTCGTACGCAATTCGCACGAATTTGCGTATAGATTAAAATATGCATATGAATAGCGTAGGAATTTTAAAATGCGTACGCAAATACGCAAAAATGGCACTCGAGCATGCTCTGCCGAGCATGCTCGCTCATCTCTATTTATTAACTATAACACTATACATTGGTTACAAGCCATAATTGTGTATTCAAGGTTCTCCCATTTTAAAGGGGCAGTCTGACCCCAAAACATGTTTTAGCGGCAGTTGGAATAGTTTTTAATGTAATGATTAATTATTTATGTCTTCACCTATCCGACAATGCTCCGATCCAGCTCAGAGTCTTCCTTCCCTATTCTCCTCCCAGTTTTCATCAAACTGAAAATGTGATGCCTTGTTTGCAGGCATATGCACTGCTGCAGCCATTCACTGGGCTCAGCGAGGATGTGTCCCCAAGCAGTACAAGACCACAAAGTCTTGAAGGTCACTTTGCTGATAAAATCTAAGGTCCACGCGTTTAAAAAGTCCATACTTTTATTCTGTGTAGTGTTGTACATAGATTGAATCCCATAGTAGAGATCATAATGGGCCTCCTGTTATTTATCTAGGGGAATAAGGACTTGTTTGTTTTTTTCCTTTACCCCTTTCTATGAAGTTTGTATTTTCACCAATTTGCTAACAATGTAATTTCTTTGAACGGAAATTGGAGCAACCAGGGAAGGGGCCCCTCTTTTCCAGAGCCTCATAGCGACTGCACAGCCTGCTTCTGGATGGAAGAGTAAGAGGAACACAGAAGAGAGATTCACTTTCTATTCACATGTTAAAGGGGTCATCTGCTTTGTCGATGTCATAGCAGGGACTCCCTGACTTTGGGGAAATTAAACTCTGGTGTCAGCTTTTTGCCTATTATACCAAGCATAGAGCCTGGCAGGGCTTTCAGAGCCTATTAAAACACTACCTTTATCAGAGTAATTCACTGCTGCATTTAGGAAAAACACTTTGCTCCAATATGCTAATGAGCTGTTCAGTGCACCCAAGGCCCCTTGGTGCACACCTTCTTTCAAAGTCCCTCCTTCCCTTTGGTGACTGACAGAGTCAGGTGTCTGAATCGTACTCTCGTCTGGCTCTCTGCCCAGTTTTTCTCTTCTGGACAGAAACCGGATTTTGTACTCCAAAAGACACTAAAATTGAGGCACATAGTGCAGGTGTGAGTTTGCGGGACCAGGTGAGAGCTGGATTCAGATGCGTCGCTCTGTTGCTCACCAGAAATTGTGAACCAAGGGCCAAGGCCTGTCCTTGGTGCACAAAACACTTTATTAGCACATTGGTACAAACTGATTTTTTTTTCTGGGGAACACAGCTTTGGATTACCACAATGAAGGTACTGTTTTAATAGTCTCTTTATGACCTACTAGGCAGTACGCTTGGCGTTTGATATTTAAAAATCTAATGACAGACTCCCTTTAGGAATACAAAGTGATTTTCTCTAGTAATTACAGAGAGACATCTTTGAGGATCCGACCACATGGTCTGGTTTTCTGATGTGGTTTTGAAAGCCAAAACCAGGAGTGAATTAAAAAAAGAGAAGTCACATCTGTCCTTTATACTTTCTCCCCTTTTATGATCCACTCCTGATTTTGACTTCCAAAACTGTAGCAGGAAACCTGACCGTGTGGCCGTAACCTTACAGTCATCATTAATTTTGAATGCGAAAATGTAAGTTGTGGCTAACCTGGTGGAGGAACTCAACCCATACGCCATTAAGCTGGACATACACATTCAGTAGCTGTTGGACTAATGATTGTTTGGCCGACAACTGTCTCTCCCTAAGAACTCTTCCATACACATTCACATTTGGCTCAATGTGTATTCTAAGGGGAGAATGGAGAAAGCTGCCGGTAGACCCCTCTGGTGGTGGCTTCACACCTGGGAGAACAAAAGGATTCATTTTGTCCACCGTTCTTGGTGGGTTTGGCCGATAGAACACTACATAATATGTATGGGGGACTTAAGTTGTCTGTGATAAAGGGCATCAACCAACAATTCAGCTCAAGCGAGAGAAGTGATGGAAGAAACTGCTTTCATCGGATTCTTTGTGGTTGTAAATAACTCCAGATGAAGCCACTTCATAAATACATATTCAGTCATTAAAACTTTAAGGCTACAATAATGTACTTTCATCTTCGAGGGTAAGAACAGAGAAGATTTTTCCTTTTTGAAATGTTCATATATGAAATGTGACACATACCCAGATATCCTGCTATAATAAAGCTGCAGCGGTATTATTTTTATTCTAACAGTTTTACTTCATTATTTTTTTTTGAACACTTCTTCTGAAATTACCACATTGTGAGAAATGGAATTATTCAATAACCCAGCTAAAAAAAATCTTAGTTCGCGTCCAAATGGTGAGACACACGTCATCAAACAATCCTTCTCCTTCCCAGTGACTCATCATATACATTAAGTCTATGGTTTCCATGTCTATTGCAGGATCACCATGAGAAATTCAAAGCTTTACTTAAGATGGTCGATGTCAACACAAGGAGTAAATTAAAAAGTATTTTTACTCTGCAAATATTAGTTGTGCCTACACCAAGTAAACCTGACCGTCGGGACCGTGTGAATTGAATATATTAACATTAAAGTGTATTTGCAAATATACCCACGCTTAAATCCAGCTGGAGCACTGGAAATCTCTAGAATAATGCTAACTCATACCGTGCCGACTAAAATATAATTGATCTTGATGTCTATTGATTTTTCAATGTAAAATATATATATTGGAATTTAGGATAATCAGAAAAACGCTGCCTAAAAAAAATTGATTTTTTTTTTGGAAATCAGTCACTTTAACTAACCATAGAAAAACTATTAAATGCTTTTGCTTAAAGGGGTAATCCTATGAAAATTATTATTGTTGAGCGATTATATAAGCATCCAAAGTAGAATTTGAGCCAAAGTTTAGAAAAAATTTGATACTCAAAGAAACCGAATTTCCTCGCGCTTCGTGGTAATGCCGTTTTTTTCCTAAAAAGATGGCTAGACGTGTTAGAAAGTGAAAGTAAAAAGCCTGAGAACTCAAGAGCACCCATAATGCCATGCAGACAGCGAATCAGCAGCTAGCCAGCCCTTGTGATGTCACAGACCTATCCCGTGCGGTGTCAACAATTTCACTGTGAGCTGAGCATAGGGAGAGACGTGAAAAGTGCTAGGGACAGTGTTGAAGAAACCTTTAATTATGAAATATTGGAAAGGGAGACTACAGGAACAGTGTAAGGAGATCATGGGGAGAGTTTTTACACACTGTAGAGAGAGCATAGGGAGACTGCAGGGACAGTGTAGGCTCTGTAATCTGAAGCTGAAGGGATCCATAGGAGACAGCCCACTTTGCATCAATCCCTATCCAGAGATAGGATCTAATCTAATTGAACGGTGTCCACCTTGTTAAATAGATAAGCAATTCCATTAGGCTTTGATTCTCAAATTGGGGTGAGTAAGTTGGCTAATACTATTATTATTAGGGTGCCCATCTTGCCTTGATTCTCAGGTTGGACTGAATAAACTGCCTAGTTCTACTGTTATTGGGGTGTTACCTAGATAAATAAACAAACAAACAATTCTATTAGGCCTTGATTCACAAATTGGGGTGATAAACCTGTCTCATTCTCTAGTCTGTGGTGTGTCCAAATTGATATTTTGTCAAACAGTTACTGTGATTCGGTGTTACACAGCGGTCTGATTTAACACCTTGTGGGCAGTGAAAATAAATTGATTGCTCGCACAGCAGAATTGCACACAAGATGATCGTCATCTTTTGTTGAAAAAATTATTCTTTTACCTGAAAAGTTGTTCTTTTAGCAAAAACAATAGTCTTCTAGTGAAAATATTAATCTTTTAGAGAATAATTTAGTCTTTTACCAAATTAATTATTCTGCAATCTGCTTCAATCCCTATGATGAACTACATTGAGCGGGTAACCCGCACCTGTCAGGGAAGGGTAGACACATGTCGACCCCTCCAGTGCAGCTCATGTGCAGCCCTGGACATGTAAGGGCATCACGGTACAGTTAGTGCTGAACGCCACTTGTCCCTCAAGGAAGTAGGACATAGAATGCCTGAGGTCGAATAACTCCTTGTATTAGGGTTACAACCAGATAGGCGGAGCTTGCTGGATGGATTAAACATGGCAGCTGGATTATTGCCATATGGGATGAGTATTGTTGGTTATTGGAATGAACCACACAAGTCTCTCTACCAACTGGACCCAAATTCACCATAGCTAATACGTTCGTTTAGCTAAAAAATTTACCTGTATCTTAATTGCAAGTTTATGGTCGGAACTACTATGCTATTACCAGACAAATCGACGCACCAACTGGACCCAAATTCATAATTCCTAGCTGCCACATTCTGTTATGGAAAATTTAATTCTGCGTCACCCTGACAGCCACAACAAATTTTAAACAAATTCCAAGTCACTGTGCAGTTTAACAAAATTTTAAGCCATGTGGATCCCTCCATACTAGGGTTGTACTGGGTATCGAATTTTCAATACACAATGGATACTTTTGTTCCCAGATACTGGGATTTGCTATTTTATGACACTAGGCTGCGTTACTGCGCAGCCTATTATCTGTTAGAGAACATGGCACGCGCTGCTCTCAGCCGGCACATTGGAGAAGGAGAGAGTCCCTCCCTCTCACTGTGACGCTGCCACCACTGGCTACCAATGACGTTAGAACTGAGGAGGAGGGGATGGACTGTTGGCCACTGCACCACCAATGAAAGGATTAAGGGGAGAGTGGGGGAGCATATATGCATATAATTACCCTCTTAATCAAATGTACACGGTGGGTGCCAGCTCTATCACACAGCTCGCACCCACCCTCAATAACAGGGGACAATGATCTGCCAAACCACGTCTATTAACCCCTCAGGTATTGTATTCATTGGTGGCAGTGGCCACAGGGTCCTCCCCCCTCCTCCTCAGTATTTTCGTTGGTGGCAGTGGCCACAAGGTCCCCCCCCTCCTCAGTGTATTCATTGGTGGCAGTGGCCACAGGGTCCCTTCCACTCCTCCTCATTGTTATATTCATTGGTGGTGCAGTGGCAGCTTCCGATCAGAGGCCTAGCAGCGAAAACACAGGGCTCCGATTGGTTACCATGGCAGCCAAGACGCTACTGAAGCCATCCATGGCTGCCATCGTAAGCTCCCTGCTGTTGTGTGCACAAAGCACAGGGCAGCAGGGACAGTGTAAGGTCCCATTCACCCTAATAGATCTCTATTAGGGTGACTAGGACAAGGGTTCTAGCGTCCTAAGTGGCTAAAATATATAAACTACCAGCAGAAAGACCCGGCTTTGCCTGGGTATATTTCATCTATTTCATTTAATGTATCTGTGTGTCGTTGCAGAGAGAAAGTCAATCCAGCTGATAGAAATTGATTTTTACCTTCATTTTTTCAATCCCCATTGGCTGCGGAGTGGGAGGGGGCATGACCTGACCGGGTCGGGGGCGTGGTTTACTGGGACCTTGGGGGGGTGCTTTTAGGTCCTTCTTTTTAGGGTGGCCTGACTTATAGGTCAATGCCATGGTAATTTGAGGAAACACAGTGGGTAGCAGTGGAAGAAAAGATTGCTTTGCATGGGTATATTTAATCTAATTCATTTAATGTTTGTGTGTGTGTCATTGCAGAGAGAAAGTCTCCTTCCCACCCATTCCTGTAGCTGACAGAAGTTGATTTTTACCTTCATTTTTTCAATCCCCATTGACTGCGGAGTGGGAGAGGGCATGGCCTGACCGGGGGCGTGGTTTAGCGGGACCTTGGGGGGGGGTTGCTTTTAAGTCCTTTTAGTGGAAGAAAACATCTTTTATTACTACTGAACGGTAGTAGTCTAATATGAGTCTATTTCATCTAATGTTTCTGTGTGTTGTTGCAGAGGGAAACTCACCCTCCCACCCCTGCAGCTGACAGAAGTTTATTTTTACCTTCATTTTTTTCAATCCCCATTGGCTGCGGAGGGGGAAGGGGGCATGGACTGACAGAGTCGGGGTGTGGCTTAGTGAAACCTGGAGCAGGTGTTGTAAGTCCTTCTTTTGAGAGTGGTGTGAATCATAGGTCGGTGCCATGGTAATTTATGAGGATACGCAATGGGTAGCAGTGGAAGATTTACTACTGAATGGTCATAGTCTAAAATTATTCTAAAACATAAGTTATATTTATGGTAACCGGAATACCCCTTTAACAGTATCATCCACAGCGCTCTGCACCTTTAAACCATTGAATAGAAATGACTGGATTGTTACCTGAGATCCTCAGCTGGCTGCTAATTACCTGGCTGTGTTGTTATGGAAACCTGCCCTCCCTGTGTGTGTCTGTGCAGAGAATGGCAGTTGGGGTTTAAAACCAATGCTGTTAGGCTAATATTGGCTAATGCAGGTCATATTTTGGGAATATCTCGGTAACATTATGTCCTAGAGAGATGAGACCTGGTTTAAAACCTTCCCGGGCACCTGATGTACCTGTGTGCCGAATTTGGTGAAAATTGGTCCAGTAGTTTGGTCACGCATGGAGAACAGACGGACAGATGGACAGACAGAAACTCATTTTTATGATATTAAGAGATAAAAAAATAAACATTTTACTTATCACAGTATCTGAAAAAATCTGAACTATTAAATATTAAAAAATATGTCCTATGTGGTAAAAGCCATAACAGAAAAAAGGAAAAACAAGCAATTTGCCATTTTGTAGTCCACTTGTCCCCCCAAAAAATAAAATAGGACTGTTCTATTATGGGCTGGACATTCCATAAAATGCAGAATGTAAGCAGCTTTTTCGGTGTTTTATCCATGTGTTATTGAATGGTATTGAGTATCGCAATACTTTTTATGCTCGAAATCGATTCAAAATTTTGGTATTGTGACAACCCTACTCCATACAATGAACTTAATGGTATTTTGCTTTCAACATGTATTAGGATTAAAACCAGATGGGCTGAACTTGCAGCTGTATTATTGCCATAAGAGAGGAGTGTCATTGGTTATCGGAATGAACCATACAAATCACTCAACCAACTTGACCCAAGTTCTTTGTAACTATAACATTTTTTTAGTCAGTGTTTGGTCAGTGTTTGCATCAGTATTTGATCAGAATTGGTAAACCAAAAGCAGAATTGGGTCCAACACGCAGATGAGATGCAAATAATTCCATTACATTTTATCTCTGTTTTGGACCCACTCCTGTTATTGGCTTATGACTACTGATCAAATACTGATGATAAAAGACTGAAAAAATACTGTCTGAAAGAGGCTTTATGGATGCTCAAAATACAGGATTGCTTTTTTTAAGTTCTTCTGACAGATCAGAAGAACAGAAATATAAGCAGTAATACATAATAAAGCCTTACTGCCACTGCTGCTGCCCCTCCCCTCATGGGGCCACTGCTGCTGCTGCTGCTGCCACTGTCCTCACTCCACTGTCCACTATTTGAATCTTGGGAAACTGCATGGTTAAGGCCATGGTGATAAGTTAGACCTGACACTTGTATTGACCTGTAATACTGACACACAGTAATTCCACAGCTAACAGAAGGGAATAGCTATGAATGTTGGTGCCCTGCACAGTGATGTAGACAGAGATATAATACAACTGCCTATAATACTGATGGCACAGTACCTACAGAATGGATTAACTATGAATGTGGGTGCACTAGAACGTAATGCAGATGGCTAAGGTACAAGATAAACAACACCAAGAGACAAAAACAATAGTCGTATTAAAATGGGTCATAACCAGGAAGACAACAAAGTACCAAATCAAGAGACAGAGATTATTCAAATAGCCAAGCCAAGATAAGAACCAGACAGGAAACTCAGTACCAATACTTTAGACTGAGAGTGATCAAAAGTACAAGCCAAGGTCAAAACGTTAGTAACCCAAAATATACAACCAGGAACACAGCTAGTGAGTCAAAGACTATGACTGACACTGGTAAAGGCCAGGAAGGGTTAAAAATAGAGCACTGAGTCCCATGACCAGAACCTGATAAGTCCATGACTCGGCCACTGGAGCCTGGACATGTAGGTTTGTGACATGTAAATAATTAGTCTAATCATATTGTAATGTGTACACAGGACTTTAGCAATGTTTTCTAGCTTCATGTGTCTTTATAACGTGTTCTAAATTATTTTTAAAGTTGTTTGCATGGAGGCATAGTTCATAGTAACCAATCTTGAGAAGAACAGATTTGTCAGTAACCATGTTTTGTATGCCTTTACTCAATGGGCAAAGCAATTATGATACCTTATTTCCAATTTAGTCTCCTTAATTGAAACCATTTTTGCCAATTAAAGTAGCTCTTAGAGAAATCAATAACACAGAGGTTCACCTACTTTTCTTACAGCACTGTGGATAAGTACTCAATGTGCTGAATAAAAGACACGAATAGTACAACTATTTGACTGTTTTTAGTCTAGTTAGATTGTGTTGTCCATACCTGTGACTAAGTTATCAATCACGGCACTCAAAATATTGTTTCAAACTTTGTAAGGTTGCATCCTCCCTACAAACAGGACGCTGGACGCTATGTAGGCCGTGAACAAGGTCTTGGATAAGACCGAAACGTTGGCCCTTGTCCTTATACCTATATCTTTGGATGGATGACTTAAGACAAATAAACCTTACAAAGTTTGAAACAATATTTTGAGTGCCGCGGTTACTCCAATCAGTCCTTGTATTCATTTTACCACTGAGCACCAACAACTCCGAACGGAGTGCCGACCATCATCACGTGTTAAGTTATCAATCAGACCACATTTTATTAAGATGTACATATACTTTTTCTTGCAACTGTAGGTTTACTTATTTAGTTAGATGGAGAATTCAGTTGGTAAGGAATAAATAATGTGAAGATATATTTAACCTAGACCACCAGGAATCTGGCATTAATCCATTCCAAACAATATTCTTGATCACCAAAGAGGTAGCATTAACCACGATAATGACTAAAAACAACAAAATAAGCTAACCCTCTCACTGTCCTAGAGTACTAGGTATGTGAGACTTGAACCCTACACTAGCATAGAATACCAAGGAAGTTGGCATTCACCCCTCCACTACCCTGGACCATAAGTGAAGTTGTCATTCTTTCAAGCACTGTCCTAGACCACCAAACAAGCTAGTATTAAAGGGGTTATCCAAGGTGTAAAACATCCCCCCAATGCCGGGGCCCCTCATATAGATGGTACTTACCCTGCTCCCAGCCTTTGGGGGTGATAGGGGGGCAGCCAATAGCAGGCCATGACAGGGACAAGCCTCCCTTGCATCAACCGTGATGCAGCGGAAGCCATGCAGGAAGTACAAGCAATGTGGATGCTGGGGAGTGGGGTAAGTACCATCTATATGATGGACCCGGCCATTGCGGGGCATGTTTTACACTTTGGATAGCCTTTTAGTGCCTCCACTACCCTATATATTTATGGAAGCTGGCACTCATTTCTCCATCCAGGGTAGCTGCCATAAACCCTGTACTACCCTAGACCACCAGGGATAACATGGATTATTCTCTCTAAATATGCTGCCTGTCTGTAGTTTCATTTCTTCTGAATGGATATTAGATTCTTCCAGGTTTAATAAAAATCAGAATCTGGAAGCAGACATCTACTTATTAATCTTGGTTTAAAGAATACCACTGGCTTAGGCCTCTTTCACACAAACGTTGTGTTTTGCGGTCCGCAAATTGCGGAGCCGCAAAAACAACGGATGGCATCCGTGTGCATTCCGTATTTTGCGGAACTGAACAGCTGGCCCCTAATAGAACAGTACTATTCTTGTCCATAATACGGACAAGAATAGGACATGCTCTATTTTTTTTTGCGGGCCTACGGAACGGAACAACGGATGCGGACAGCACACGGTGTGCTGTCCGCATTTTTTGCGGGCCCGTAGAAATCGGATCCCGCAAAAAATACTGTCGTGTGAAAGAGGCCTTATTGTAGAAGTCTCATTTAACTGAGTTTACCAACAGCTGGGTGCAAAGTTCAGTCTTCTGTCATTGATTGACTGAAGGAGAAGACTGGAGATGTCTTCCTTTTAGCCTATAGCTAGAATTGCTGTGGTCTCTGTGAGTGAGCGTGACTTGTGCTGCTGCCGCTTATGCTATGTGCTCTGCTAGCTGCCTGCTCCAGGGCTTAACTGATAAAAAGACTGCCCTTTGAAAGCTGGTCATACACCTGTACTGCCGACAGCTATTTACTCACCATGTATATATATGCTTTGTCAAGTGTGCACGTGTCCCAAATGACAAGAAGGTAGTAAACTGCTCCCAGACACCGCTGGTGATGGCTCCCCCCCCCCAAGACCAAAAATAAAATGACAGCCCATCCTTATTTTATGGTGGGTTCATTCAATGTCAGTGTAATATGTATCTCCACTTTTTGAGCAATAATTTTTTACCGTTGTAAAATGGTTTGTGGGTACCGATCTCTACTAATATTGCTTTGCTAAAATCAGAGAATAACATCTGCAGGTCTGAGACCTCATGCCCACGGCCATATCCATTTTGTGGTCCGCAAACCACTGATCCGCAGAATACGCATGCTGGCCGTTTGTATTCCGCAATTTTCTGACTCACATCTGTACAAACAGACAATAATAAGACATCTTCTATGATTTGCAGATTGGTTACATGGAAATGAATGAGTCCACTTGCGATTCGCAAAAAATGAAGATTGGACGTAGACTAAAACTTAAAGGGGTTGTCCGAGTTCAGAGCTGAACCCGGACATATCTCTATCTTCACCCCTCGGGCCCTCTGACATGAGCATCGGAGAATTTCATGCGCCGATGCTCTCACTTACCCTGTGCTGTATCGCCCAGGACAAGGAATTTTGTGTTTACAATAGCACACTGCTAGGCAGAGGCTTCTGCCTAGCAGTGAACCCGGTGACATCACTGGCTCTGATGGGTGGGATATAAAATAGGGCAGCGCTAAAACCCGTCCATTAGTGGCAATGACGTCACCGAGTTCACTGGTGGGCGGAAGACTCCACCTACCAGTCCCTATGGAAACCCGGTACATCACCGGATCTCCAAGAAATTCTCCAATGCTCATATTAGGGGGGCCGGAGGGGTGAAGATGGGGATATGTCCAGGTTCAGCTCTGAACCCAGACAACCCCTTTAAAATGGAACTGTCACCTCTATTGAAATGCCTACAGTATTTTATTAAATAATTGTTTTCAAGATGAAATGACAATTCTAGAGTATTTATTCTTATAAGCCTATGTTGTGCCATTCCTCTATTATGCCTGCTTAAAATTCCTGAATTAAAGGTGCAACTGGGTTAGATGTGTGTTCATCCATGGTGTGACACTATCCAATCAGTGTTGTCAGAATCAGACTGTGCACACCCCCAATGCCCAACCAGTAAATCCCAGCAGTACCTTCATAAACTTCTAGCAGGAATAATAAAGGCATGGCACAACATAGAGTCATAAGAATAGATGTTCCAACATAGTTATTGCATGGAAAATGAGTTGCTAAAACAGACATGACAGGAGAGGTGACAGGTCCTCTTTAAATCTATTTAAGATATTGCTTTGTCCAAACCCCCTGCTTCCGTTTGTTTTTTTTTTGTATTTGGCTTATATTCTGTTATGGTTATTATTTGCTTGAGATTTAATGTTATTTTTAGTACAGAATAAAAAAATTCCGACATGTCCATATGCCATTGTACGGCTCATTGGAAGTACAAGCAAGTTTAGAAGCTGCCTGCTTGTATTTTAAAGTCGAGTGTTCCAAGTCAAGCCTGCATTGATAAGATGCATCGTTTATGATGACACTATTATACCGAGAGATTCACAAGAAGGGAAAACCCAGCCAAGAATTACATGTACTCCCAGTGACTCCTAACCCCGCAGCCCAAGATGTTCTGATTGATTTGTTTGTGACAGTCCGCAGGAAGCGGTCATTGATTTTCCAATATTTTCCCTTAAAATTATTTACAGTTGTAACCATGAGGAGGGGATCTTTAAAAGCTGACAGGCCGTGACAGCGCTGGCATAATATTCACTGCTCACTGACAAGACAAATTACCTGTAATGAGAGCAGTCGCTGAAGGGTAGACTTTTATTTTAAAATATGTCAATAACCCTTCTGACTAAGCGAATATCGATTTGGCATAATGAAGCTGGATGGATGCAGGAAAGAGACGAACGGCCTAAGAGGCGCTGCTGGTCGGATAATACTCCTAACCGATTCTGTATGGATGATAAATATCTAGGACTGAAGCTATATTTTTATGACATGCAAGTTTATTAACTAATGGAGTGACCAAATCTTCAACGACCTAAATGATGTGGACATCTACATTGTAAGTCAAAGATGCAAGTTATTGATCAAGCAGCTAAGAACGGGATCCACGCACAGCTCTTAAAGTTGCAGCTTATTTTGGCACTTTAGGACACAAAGACTTGCGATATTGTGTGATTACTATGCATCTTGTAGGTCCTGGGTTGCTGGATTAGTGGGCTTGTTGGTGCCACCATGCCCTATCATGATGGATGACAGAGAGAATGATCAGTATCTCTGCTCTCAGTTGACAGAAGGAGGTTCCGGCATCAGCATTGATTCTGACACTGACGTGGGGTGACAGAGAGGATCATGTATGCTTCGGTGACAAGGGGCTGAGGGTGGATGGTCTGTATGTGGTGTCAGCATGACCTGCAGTTGGCCTGTGTGAATTGCAAGGCCTGAGGGTAGTCCATTGGAAGAGCATTGATGCATGCTGGCTCACAGGAAAAACATTGATGGGCTGTGGAGATAGAGTGGCTTTTGGGTTGCCTGGCATTCTTTTGGAGGTTCCATAGGAGAAAGCTGTCATCCCAACATTGCCAAGCAAGGCCTGGAGAGTCACAAAGAGCAGACAGTGAGTAGATCTGTAGCATCTCTGCTGCAGTGGCAGACTGGCCATAGACCCTACAGGGAAACTTACAGATGGGCCAATGTCCCAGGGTCTGTCTGAGCACTCACTATGTCTATCAGCCATGGTAAGTAATGATCTGATGCTCCCCTCCAGACTCCTGAATTCAACTGTATTGATATCCTAAGGCAACTTGAGTAGGAGAACAGAACATGGCACCTGGTGCTGGCTACCACAGAGAGGTAGTTTTGGGGAGGTATTTTGTCCTGCTGGGGCAGTATTTTGTGATGCACTGTGGGTATTTGGTTCTTCTGGCGTGGTATAATGTGCAGCAGTATGGTATTTATGGCCCCACCTACAGTTAGGTCCATAAATTTTTGGACAGTAACACAAGTTTTGGCATTTTAGCTGTCTACCGAAATGTATTCAAGATATAGTTACATAATCAATTTGGGCTTAAAGTGCAAACTCAGCTTTAATTTGAGGTTAACATCCTAATTAGAGGAAGGGTTTTGGAATTGCAGCTCTTTAATATGTAGCTGCTTCTTTTTCAAGGGACCAAAGGTAAATGGCTAGTTAATGGGCTGCATGGGCTATTTCCTCATTAATCCATCATCAATTAAGCAGGTAAAAGGTCTGGAGTTGATTCCAGGTGTGGCATTTGCATTTGGAAGCTGTTGCTGTGAACCCATAACATGTGGTCAAAGGAGCTATCAACGGAAGTGAAACAGTCCATCATTAGGCTAAAACAACAGAAGAAATCCAATAGAGAGATAGTGGGAATGTTAGAAGTGGCAAAACCAACAGTTTGGCACATTCTGGTAAAAAAAAGCTGGTGAGCTTATGAACTCAAAAAGGCCGGGACATCCATGGAAGACAACAGTGGTGGATGATTGCAGAATCCTTTCCATGGTGAATTAAAACCCCTTCACAACATCCACCCAAGTGATGAACACTCTCCTGGAAGGAGAAGGAGGTGTATCAGTATCTAAGTTTAGCATAAAAAGAAGACTTAATGAGAGCAAATACAAATAGTTCACCTAAAAAATAGAAAAGATTAGATAGGTTAGATAGATTAGGTTTTGCAAAAAAAAAAAAAAAAAAAAAACATCTAAAGAAGCCAGCCCAGTTCTATAACACCATTCTTTGGACAGCTGAAACTAGGATCAAACTGTACCAGAATGATGGCAAGAAGAAAGTATGGAGATGGCTTGGAATGGCTCATGATCCAGGTGGGCTTTTCATAAATTAGGAGCATCCTCCACCAATCTGTCCACCTAGATTGAAGTCGATTTCAATTGCCATTTATGCCATGAAACTGCCATAAATATTAGTTACTGTGCGGGGTATGATGGTACTGCCCAGACCACTACCTGCCCCTACCCCACTCCCCAGTGGTGAGGGTGGTATAGAAGTGCCATGTGTGTGGGGGATTACAAGTATTTTACAACAATTTCTAGTGTAGGGAGGTCATGATACATACCCCCCAATGTCAACGGTAAAGCTAGCTTACCAAGTTGCACATGGTATATGGCATGATGAGAAAGTTGGGACGACTTGGGTGGCAGAACTATACGTCACAGCTAATGAGTGACTCCCTGTGTTTCGGCTTAGTACACAATGTTCCAACACTCCTTGTGCCCCAGCTGTTGCCAAATTTGCCATGAGATAGTGGAAGCTATCAATGCTATAGAGAAAAATATTTGCCTTGTCTACGATGCTCTCTGTCTCCTGCTGCCGCTGCATCTCTCCTCCGTTAGAGAAGAGGTTAGTACCCATTAGGTTCCTGCGAATGAGTGTGTGTATAGATATTTATGTATGTTTGACTGCATATAATTACCGTGTGTGTCTATGTAGCTTGCGTGCATGCCTATAGGTATTGACTCTGCATGCCTGTAGATAATAATTGAGTGTATGCATACTTGTTAGTAGTTGGTGCTTGAAGCTAGTGTATGTATATTGATCGTGCATACATATGTGTGTGTATGTCTGATTAGTACTTTATTCATTTGTCCAGCCTCCAGCATAATGTTAATATTGAGCTGAGTGTATTGTGTCTTTTATTCAACAAGAGCATGGACATATTATTTAGTCAATGGTTTCATTCCCACGCTCCATATACAAAAAAACTTGAAACATTTCTCAAGCAGACCCACTTGACAGGTTGACATGTCCTAAGTTTTTTGTATGTGGGACATGTGATTTAAATCTCACTACTGAATTCTCTTGAAGCTGTCGGGCTGAACTGAGCCTGATGTAAATTTAGTAGCTCCTAGTGAAATGACCAGTCAGGGATAGTTTTCTGTGGAAGAGCTAATTATGAGAAATTTCAGTGTGCCAACAGCCCACTACATAAGGGGTTTATGTGCTTGGCTTATGTTTTCTCTCCCCAAAGGCTATATATAGGTACGAAAAAGTTAACTGGCAGCCCTTAATTGCTGTTAGGTGGGCTGCAAACAGTTGTTAGGTGTGGATAGAGTTAGTGGGGAACTACCAGAGAAGAGTTGAGGAGTTTCTGATGGACAATTATCACAGCTAGAGGAGTGTGAAGAAAAACTCAGACACAGTAGCGTAGAGGAGCAGAAACAGTCAGAGATACTGCAGCCCTTGAGTTAAAAACATTATCTGAGAGGGAAAACTGAATTTAACAGAAGGTAGAGCGGCCATTGCAAAGGGTGACTGCTGAGTAACAATCAGAGAAGGTAATGCCTACACTTTGGCTATAGACTTCCCTACATTTTGGTTGGGGCAATAAACCTCAGGTCCCCTGTCACTACAGTGGACAAAGAAATAAGGCAGACAACAAACAGCAGGTGGCGCTATACAGAGAAGTTTTATTGGATAGCTCAGTGGTTATACTACATTTTTAATGACATGCAGTTACAAAAGTATTCTGATCCAGTTGTTGGTTTGAAAAATGTAGGATATGTTTGTGGGACATCCCTTTTCGGAGTATTTCCAAACAGTAACATATTGTCTCTGTAACAGAGTGCAGCTGTAGCAATGTATTATATAATATGATCACACAATCCACCAACTTGACTTCTGTAAGTCAGGGAATATCATAAATATTTAATCTGAGCTAAATAGTCCTTTGGAACTTACAATAAGATTGGTAGATCCGTCTAAAATTCAATCTCCCTGTGTTCCTAAAGACAAGTCAGCAAATCATTTATCTCACTGAAGAGCACATAAAATAAACTGACTTTCTCTGGCTGAAGCAACCAGACTTACGATATCATGGAAATATGGATTTGATTTTCCAATCACACTTTAGCCCTGTAGGCTTTTGTTTCTGACACTAACGCAAAGTTATGACATTATCATTGATTCCTGTATTATTTTTTATTGCCCTATAATAGCGAGTGACTGTTGAGATTCTTTTAAAATTCTATTGCTTTCTAACAATTTATTACAGAGGAGTCTCTGTGCTGTGCAGCATAATTTTTTTTTGTTTTAGTAGTTTCCCAGGAGACCAATTAAATACACATAAATATACAAAATCTACATAGAAAAAAAATCATTAAGAATCAACCAAACACAAGAAAAACCCATTGTTCTAGTGATTCTCTGCAGCTTTGCTGAGTTACAAGTTTAGACGGTCTCCTATGATAACTCGATAGAGGATTTGCATTTGTTTTTTGTTCATTTCAGTTCTGTTGCTAGGCCTGATCAAGTTCATCTGGATTGCTGGCTCATTCTGGTATTGGGGTTGGCACCAGAGGGTGGAACGTGGCTAGAAAACCTCAGCACAGTGGCCCACCTGCTAGTTTAAAGGGTTTGTGTCACAAAACATATTTTGCATTTTTCAAAGCAGCACCTGGATCTGAGTACTTTTGTAATTGCATGTAATTAAAAATTTAGTAAAGTCACTGAGTTATTCAATAAAATGTATCTGAATAGCGCCACCTGCTGTTTGTGCGTGTCCTTTTTTTTGCCCATCTTGCTGAGCTGGTCGCACATGCTCAGTTTAAATCTTCAACTGCCACCATCCATATATTCTGTTAGAAGCTGTGCAGTTACATGTAGAGAGCTGCAGCAGAAAGGACATGCCTTCTGAGCTGCCAGTCTGAAGATAATTAGAAGACCAATTGGAAGAGTGAATGTGGAGACCTTTGGATCCATGTGAGGTACAGGGCTGGTTTTAGCTTTGTTAGATAGGTATTGTCATATACTATATGATGTCTGATTTTTATTAATTTTTTTACATTTTGTGCTCAATAATCATTTTTCAATTGGTGTTTATTAAAAGTTTTCAACATTTTTAATGTATCTGCAGACTATTGCTATCTGTCTACACTGAATCTGTCAGCTGCTCTGACGTCTTGATGTATAGTCCTTATCTGTGAAATCCTGACAGCTCATAAACACTGATTATAGATAAGTTCTTATGAAACTGATAAGAAAATTGGCTTCAATGAGTATTTATGAAGCGCCAAGAGTTCAGAGCAGGCTGCACATCAAGCCATCAGAGCAGCTCACATGATGGATGCCGTGTTAGCACAAATACTCTGCAAATACACTGAAAGTGAAGGGTTTAGAGCAAAAACCGTAGTTTAATAAAGACCAAATGAAAAAAACATTTTTAGCCCAAAATGAGTAAAATGCAGTCATAAAAAATTGTTTCCAGGATCTTCATAACCTTTAAAAGGAGATTATCAGCAGTTTTGACCCCTCAATACATGAAAGCAGTTTAACCTACTGTATGCTACTTGCATGACTGAGGAAATCAAGTTTTAATCGCTTTGCACTGTGCTTGCAAGTGTCCTCTGGGCAGCTGCAACATCCTGCTCCCAGGGTCGCCATATACTGCGAACTGCAAAGGGTTAACAGAATGTATATGCTTTAATATTTAATACCTGCATATGTATGTATGTGCACATGGTAACAACAGGCCATATTCATAGCAACCAATAGGTGGGTCCTGTTTCACCCTCCATATAAACAAAAATAACATTCTAGTAAGTCTAAACCAGGGAAATCAATCTAGTCTTGCTAGGCAAAGGAAAAGGATGCTCATTTATATCGCTGACACTCAAGCTCATCCTGGATCTGGCACCACCCAGGAAAGGGCCAGAACTTTGCAACTATGAAAAAGCAGACCAGATTAAAGTAGAGGTGTAGAGGAAGTCCCGTAAAGATAACTGTCTAAAAAGGATTTATAGGCTCTATGGCACATGTGTCCAGTACAGGTCTCTGCTGCCTGGATACGCATTTAAGCAGATTGATCACCTGTGAGAATCTCCATATCCCAAAGTGGATATAATGGAAGTGTACTGTAAGTGCAGCAACCAGTTGAAGGAATGGAGCCAAAGAATTTGCCTGCCATGAAGGAGAACCGTCCTTCTGGTTCCATTACATTTATCTAAAGTTTTACATCTCATGTCTGGATGCTTATATCAGAGTCAACTAGTAGAGTACAGTTTGAGAAAGACCATTTTAAGGCAGCACTTTTTGACCTGTTAATACCTGTGCAACTGTGAAACTTCTAACATCTGTGAAAGTGCATTCTGTGTATCAACTGCTGTGGACAGATGTTCTGTGGCCAGAACAGCCAGATTTATGAATTGCAACTTTTTAAAAAGTTGCAAGTCTACTCCAGCCCCCTCAGATAGTAGACACTGACAGCACCTTTATATTAAATAACTAGCAGAAAGACCCGGCTTCGCCTGGGTATATTTCATCTATTTATTTAATGTTTCTGTGTGTCGTTGCAGAGAGAAAGTCAATGCAGCTGACAGAAATTGATTTTTACCTTCATTTTTTCAATCCCTATTGGCTGCGGAGTGGGAGGGGGTGTGGTTTAATGGGACACGGGGGGGGGGTTAAGTCCTTCATTTCAGGGTGGCCTGAATTATAGGTTAATGCCATGGTAATTTGAGGAAACACAATGGGTAGCAGTGGAAGAAAACATTGCTTTGTGCAGGTATATTTAATCTATTTCATTTAATGTTTCTGTGTGTCGTTGCAGAGAGAAAGTCATCCTCCCTCCCATCCCTGCAGCTGACAGATGTTGATTTTTACCTTCAATTGTTCAATCTCCATTGGCTGCGGAGTGGGAGGGGTCATGGCCTGACTGAGTCGGGGGTGTGACGTTGCAAGACCTGGGGCGGGGTTTTAAGTCCTTCTTTTGATGATGGCCAGAATTACAGGTCGATGCCATGGTAATTTATGAGGGCACGCCATGGGTAACAGTGGAAGAAAACATTGCTTTGCACGGGTATATTTAATCTATTTCATTTAATGTTTCTGTATGTTGTTGCAGAAAGAAATCCAACTTCCCTCCCACCCCTGCAGCAAACAGAAGTTTATTTTTACCTTCATTTTTTCAATCCCCGTTGGCTGCGGAGTGGGAGGGGGCGTGGCCTGACAGAGTCGGAGCGTGGTTTCGCGAGATCTGGGGCGGGGGTCAGAGTGGCATGAATTACAGGTCGATGAAATGGTAATTTATGGGGACCCGCAATGGGTAGCAGTGGAAAAAAACATCTTTTATTAGTACTGAATGGTCGTAGTCTAAAATTAGTCAATTTCATTTACGATTTTTGTGTGTCGTTGCAGAGAGAAATTCACCCTCCCACCCCTGCAGGTGATTTTTTTCAATCCCCGTTGCCTGCGGAGTGGGAGGGGGCGTGGCCTGGCAGAGTTGGGGGTGTGGATTATCAAGATGCTTCGAACGGTTGTAGTCTGAAATTAGTCTATTTCATCTAAAATTTTGTGTATCATTGCAGAGAGAAATTCACCCTCCCACCCCTGCAGCTGACAGAAGTTTATTTTTCCCTTCATTCTTTCAATCCCTGTTGGCTGCGGAGTGGGAGGGGGCATGACCTGACAGAGTTGGGGGTGTGGCTTAGCAAAGCGCTTCGCATAGGTGGTTTAATCTATTTCATTTAATGTTTCTGTGTGTCGTTGCAGAATGGCTGCAGAGTGGGAGGGGGCGTGGTCTGACAGAGTTGGGGGCGTGACTTAGCAAGACGATTCGAACAGTTGTAGTCTATAATTAGTCTATAAATTTTTGTGTGTCGTTGCAGAGAGAAATTCACCATTTCACCCCTGCAGAAGTTTATTTTTACCTTTATTTTTTCAATCCCCGTTGGCTGCAGAGTGGAAGGGGGCGTAACCTGACAGAGTCAGGGGCGTGGATTAGCAAGACGCTTCACATGGGTGTATTTAATCTATTTCATTTAATGTTTCTGTGTGTCGTTGCAGAAAGAAAGTCAACCTCCCACCCTTCCCTGCAGCTGACAGAAGTTGATTTTTACCTTTATTTTTTCAATCCCTGTTGGCTGCGGAGTGGGAGGGGGCGTGGCCTTACAGAGTCGGGCGTGGCTTAGCAAAGCGCTTCGCATAGGTGCATTTAATCTATTTCATTTAATGTTTCTGTGTGTTGTTGCAGAATGGCTGTGGGGTGTGAGGGGGCGTGGCCTAACAGAGACGGGGCGTGGCTTAGTAAAAGGCTTCGAACGGTTGTAGTCTATAATTAGTCTATTTCATCTAAAATTTTTGTGTGTCGTTGCAGAGAGAAATTCACCCTCCCACCCCTGCAGCAAACAGAAGTTTATTTTTACCTTTTTACCTTTTTTCAATTCCCATTGGCTGCGGAGTGGGAGGGGGCGTGACCTGACAGAGTCGGGGGCGTGGATTAGCAAGATGCTCCGCATGGGTGTATTTAATCTATTTTATTTAATGTTTGTGTGTGTTGTTGCAGAAAGAAAGTCAACCTCCCACCCATCCCTGCAGCTGACATAAGTTGATTTTTACCTTTATTTTTTCAATCTCTGTTGGCTGCGGAGTGAAAGGGTGTGTGGCCTGACAGAGTTGGGGGTGTGGCTTAGTGAGACCTGGGGCGGGGGTTTTAAGTACTTCTTTTAGGGTGGCCTGAATTAAAGGTCAATACCATGCTTATTTATGAGCCCACGCAATAGGCAGCAGTGGAGGAAAACATCTTTTATTACTACTGAACTGTAGTAATAGAAAAAAACATAAGTTATATTTATGGTAACCGGAATACCTTTAACAGTGTCAGTAAATAGAAATGGATGAGATCCTCAGCTGCTGATAATTACCTGGTTGTTATGGAAACCTGCCCTCCCTGTGTTTGCCTTTGCAGAGAATGGCAGTTGGAGTTTAAAACCAAAGTTCCCAGTTGTAATGTTGGCTAATGGAGATCATATTTTGGGAATATCTCAGGAACGGTATGTCCTAGAGAGATGAGACCTGGTCTAAAACCTTCCCGGACACCTGATGTACCTGTGTGCCGAATTTGGTGAAAATCGGTCCAGTAGTTTGGTCGCGCATAGAGAACAGACAGACAGACAGACAGACAGAAACTCATTTTTATATTATTAAGAGATATCTAGACTTTAAAAAAGTCTTTAAAAAGGCAGACACTCAAAAGAAAAAGTTCAAAAAGTCACCTCTCGATAGATTACCACCTGTTTGTCTAATTTTCCCTACCTGCAAATTAGATTGGATTAGTTAATCTGGCTCAATGCTCGCAAAATGAACAGCATTCAATTACAATGGTGTCCAGCATTTTGACTGGAAAAATAGCACTGCATGACAGAATCTGCAACAGAGGCTCCAAACAGAAATTTCAACATAGTCTAATGCACCCCTGTTTGTTAGGTATCACATCTTTGTCAACTGAAAATAGAATGGATAAGGATAAGAAGAAATGAACAATATGTCTACAAAACTGCACCAGAAGCCTTTTGAGACTTCATGTACAGTAGCAATGTGAGGACTTTCCCTTCTAAGCTCAGCCATTTGTGTTGAAGACCTCTCCTTCTTCCCAATGCAAGATGTTCTCATTGTATGAACAAGTCTGCTAGCTCACATTACGCTGCCCCTGTGTCTCTTATCTCGCTCATCCTTCAGAAAGAGACTTCCTGACTGAATTAGTGCAGAGGCTGCTGTGATCACAGTTGTTAGCCATCAGTTTGCCTCTATATACTGAGGAAGCGAATTACCTGTATGTTTTATTTTTTTGACTTCTCAATCACAGTCATCTGTAAGGTCAGGCCTAAGGTATCTTCATATTACCCAAAAGTATTCTAATAGCACAGATTGCAGTCTGTGACTTCTGAAATCTCCCCTCTCTCAGTGGACATGGCACTAGAGCACTCAACCTCCATGCTATGCTGTCCTGCAGACTGTCCCCATCTGTTTCCTGTTTCATGCTCCTTTAGGGCAAAACACTCTCCCTGCATCATAAAGGATTAGTGTATATATAGTTTAATCTGTCTCCATTCAATTGCAGCATTCCCTGGGATAAATAGGGCATCTTCCTCTATGGCATTTGAATGGAAAAATAAAAAAAAATGTATGGGTCCAGGAAAGCAGGGAGTAAAAAATAAAAATGGAAAAAAACAAAAACAAAACAAAAAAAACTGAAAATTGCTGCACCCTGGGGTTAAAGTTGTTTTTTTCCCCAATATGAGTTGTTATTGAAAACGTTGGCTTACATAGCAACTCTTCCATAGGGTTAGGGTTACTAAAAAGTAAGCTCCTCAGCTCCCTCTAGTGGTGGTGGTGGGCACACAGAATTTCATAACTTGTGTCTAAACATGACAGTTCTGTTGGAACACAGAATTTTGGAATGTAAAGGGGTTAGCTAATCAACATCTGACCTGTGGGGGTCTGTGGACAACTGATCATTAGGGATGCTGTGAAACAACAGATAGGTGCTAGGTGCTGGCAAAAATTCTTAAAGGTTTTGCCCATAAATTATTTCTTTTTTTAAATTTCCCAACCTGCTATCTGTAGTTCTGACTGCATGGTTTCTGGGCTGTCTTCACTCGATTTTCAGTCCTTGTTTGTAACTTCCTGCATGAGTGGGGTCACTGACTGGCCAATGACTGGCCTCAGCAGTGACAATTCTCCATGCAGCATGTGACCAGTAGTAACATGTTGCTTGGGGACACATCACCGCTGAAGTCAGTCCTTGGCTGCAGCAGGGCACCCCATGCTTCCTCAGGGCAGGAAGTTATAGGAGTGGACTGGAAGTGCAGTGATGACAGCCCAGGAGCCATGAAGAGCAGGTATGTATAGTTTTCTTTAGAGAACTTAAAAATACATTTTGCATTTTGGGCAGAAACTTTAAACTGAAATGAAATCTTTAAATGGTATTTTTCTGTACAACATACATGACACATGACAGGAATTCCTCTGCCCGCTGAATGCTACTATTCCTTTAAATCTATAATTAAGATGTATTAAGCAGGTCTCTATTATGGTATTATTTCCCTTTTTAAGACAAAGTATATTTAAATCCCTCGCCTGCACTAAAGGAAATAGTTTAAAGTATCTTAACCTAAGAAAGCCTAATGCATCAAAGTTCAAGTTGACTTAAAAGCAGGATTTAACTAGGATTCTTTGCTGAGGTTTAAAACAAATTCCAAGATGATAGACTGATAATTATTTATGGAATAATAATACTGTTGGTATTGAAGGTTTAAACAAGCATTGCGTTAGAAAACTACTGGCATAAGCATACAGTTCATACTAAGTAAATTGACAAAACATATATGTTGCAACTCCCATGGGTAGACATGGTGCCATATGCTCTGATTATAGAGCTTCTCATGCAGATTTCAGCCAGATTTATGCATAAAAAATATCCAAAATCAATGGTTAAACCTGTTGTTAAACCATGGGAGCATTCGGGCAGACCCCTCAATGTGGCCAGATCTGCTGAGGGGATAATACTTACCTGAATGGCAAAGCTGGGTTCTGGCTCCTTCACCTCTCACAGCTGTAGCAGATCAAGTCTCCCCATGTCAACATCTGGTTTGATGCAGGTCATGTGGCTTCTGCAGCCAATGACATGTTTGCTAGGTCACGTGGAGCTAGAACTTAGAGGTGAGGATCAGGGAAGTATGATTCTCTCTGCAGGAGAGAAGCCAAGTTGGGTGGTCTGCTCGAAAGGCCCACAACCCCTTTGAATATTTAAGATATATGTCTAATAAGAGAAGAATTCTGGGGAACAAGTCTTATTGTGCCATTTATCTGTTGTTCCTCCTGGAGATGTACGCATAAATAGACAGCTAGGTGTTACCATTCTCAATGTCAATGGGGCAGGTCCCACTGTATTCTGACACTGTTAGAAATGAGTGAGTGAGAGAGAGTTTGAGGCAAAATGGAAAACTGTTCTGTGGTCAGATGAGTCGAATTTGGAAAGCCTTTTAGAAACCATGGACGCCGTGTTCTGCAGACTCAAGAGGAGAGGAACCATCCAGCTTGTTATTAGAGCACAGTTCAAACTCCTGCATCTCAGATGGTATGGGGTTGCAATAGTGCCTATGTCCCAGGCAGGTTACACACTGATAGTGCCTCTGAAAAGGCACTATCAATGCTGAACAGTATATAGTGTATAACAACATATGCTCCTGTCCAGACCACGTCTTTTTCAGGGAAGGCCTTGTAGAAATGCTAAACCAAATCCTGCATCCATCACAACGGCATGGCTTTGCACAAGCAGAGTCTAGGTGCTGAACTGACCTAGTTATATCGCTGTATAGGAGGGAGGCAGTGAGGGCAGCAAGACGGATCTGCATGTATCTATCATAAGATAACAATAAAGGAATATGTATCTATCCTAAGATAAACATGTATCTATCCTAAGATAACAATAAAGGAATAATAAAAAGGGCAGACTAGATAGACCAGGTGGTCTTTTTCTGCCATCAATCTTCTATGTTTCTATGCATGTTACAGTGAGCTGGGGGCATCTTCAGCCTTCAGTACTGAAGACGGATTCGGGAGAGAGTTTTTTTTGTAAAAAAGTACAAAAATATCTACCGTAGTATTTTTGCTAGTATATTGCAAAAATAATGGTAATCATTTCCTCTATACATTAAAACATTCAAAATCACAATTACTCTTTAAATGGTGTCAAAGTCTCAGTCTCAACAAGTAATTTTCAGTTATGCTGCAAAAACTTTTTAATGTGGTATTCTTCTTAGATTTCCGATTATTCTGTTGTTTATTCCTTTTATGTGATATGTATGTAATAGTTAGGAGTGTGATGTTTTTTTTTACATAGGGTATTGGAATAAGATATTAAACACACTCATCACATATCTTTACTATGTTCTATTAGTTAAAAGGAAATGAAAATGAATGTCTAGTAGTTGCTTTTAAAACACCACTGTCATCTTCTGTGATCAAGCAAAGTGAACAGCAGAGGGCCTTGTAATTCTCAAGCAAATGATGGTGCTATTCATATTATATGTTATAAACTAGAAATAATATAATATTTCTATAATATAATATTTCTATACACTGTGTGCAGAATTATTAGGCAAGTTGTATTTGAGAGGATTATTTTTATTATTGAACAACAACTATGTTCTCAATCAACCCAAAAGACTCATAAATATCAAAGCTTAATATTTTTAGAAGTTGGAGGGTTTTTTTTTTAGATTTGGCTATCTTAGGTGAATATCTGTTTGTGCAGCTAAGATGGGTCGTCATTTCATCTTCCAACAAGACAACGACCCAAAGCACACAGCCAAGAAAACCAAGGCCTGGTTCAGTCTCCTGATCTTAACCCAATTGAAAACTTGTGGAAGGAGCTCAAGATTAAAGTCCACATGAGACACCCAAAGAACCTAGATAACTTGGAGAAGATCTGCATGGAGGAGTGGGCCAAGATAACTCCAGAGACCTGTGCCGGCCTGATCAGGTCTTATAAAAGACGATTATTAGCTGTAATTGCAAACAAGGGTTATTCCACAAAATATTAAACCTAGGGGTTGAATAATAATTGACCCACACTTTTATGTTTAAAATTTATTAAAATTTAACTGAGCAACATAACTTTTTGGTTTGTAAGATTTATGCATCTGTTAATAAATCCTGCTCTTGTTTGAAGTTTGAAGGCTCTAACTTATTTGCATCTTATCAAACCAGCTAAATCTGCAGGGGGTTGAATACTACTTGTAGGCACTGTATCTTTGCTCCCTTTCACACTTTCACATGACATACATATATCTGTCCTTCCTAAGTGGGAGCTTCTTCATGCTCTTGGATGAATATATACATTATAGTTAGTGATGAGTGAAGTATTGGAAAATTCGATTCGGCTGCTTCGACAAATTTTACGAACAAATTTGCTTTGTGACAAATTACTTTGTCACGAAGCGCATTTCTTTGTAAGTAGAGGGTGCAATGACAGGGAGCAGCGATTGTACTCTCCCCATCATTGAACCCCTCAGATGCTGATCGCAGCATCTGACAGTAATATTACAGTGTAAAATTGTAAAAAAAAATAAATCATACTTACCTCATCCATTTAATCGCAAAGAGTTGGCCACACCATCTTGATTGAAGTTCTAGTGCGAAATCTCGCGCGGCCTCTGATGACATCATCCTGTCGGCCGGCATGGTGACGTCATAGTTCACCGCACATGGAATTTCGTGCGAGATCTTCAATCAAGATGGCGCTGGCCGGCTTGTCGTGATCAAATGGATGAGGTATGATTTTTTTACATTTTTTTACTGCCATTCAGGGAAAATCAATATGAAAATCAATCAAAAATCGAAGCGAAGCATGAGGAAATTCGGCTTTGCAGCATATCAAATTTTCCTGAAATTCATATCAAAGTCAACTTAGTGGACTTCAATTCGCTTAACTCTTATTATAATTATCTAGAGGGTATTGTCTTATAATGGTGAGATCAGCAGTAGGATATATACTCAGCTGTGGTGATGTCGCAACGGAGATAACACATATACCAATGGTATGATGTGATTGTGAAGTACCGATCAGTTATAATGGCGCCTTAAGGTAATAATGGCCTCTATGTCTACCATATCAGTACATCTTTTAGTCTTTGCCTACTAGGATGCCTATCAGCATTTCACTGACTGGCATGATACAATGCAATACAGAATTATTACAGTTTATTATACCAGTCCCTTAAGTCCCTTAGTGCTCAGGTACCATAGTAGGGATAAACATGTAAAAAAAAAAAAAAAAAAAAAATATATATATATATATATATATATATATATACAGTACAGACCAAAAGTTTGGACACACCTTCTCATTCAAAGAGTTTTCTGTATTTTCATGACTATGAAAATTGTAGATTCACACTGAAGGCATCAAAACTATGAATTAACACATGTGGAATTATATACTTAACAAAAAAGTGTGAAACAACTGAAAATATGTCTTATATTCTAGGTTCTTCAAAGTAGCCACCTTTTGCTTTGATTACTGCTTTGCACACTCTTGGCATTCTCTTGATGAGCTTCAAGAGGTAGTCACCTGAAATGGTATTCCAACAGTCTTGAAGGAGTTCCCAGAGATGCTTAGCACTTGTTGGCCCCTTTGCCTTCACTCTGCGGTCCAGCTCACCCCAAACCATCTCGATTGGGTTCAGGTCTGGTGACTGTGGAGGCCAGGTCATCTGGCGTAGCACCCCATCACTCTCCTTCTTGGTCAAATAGCCCTTACACAGCCTGGAGGTGTGTTTGGGGTCATTGTCCTGTTGATAAATAAATGATGGTCCAACTAAACGCAAACCGGATGGAACAGCATGCCGCTGCAAGATGCTGTGGTAGCCATGCTGGTTCAGTAAGCCTTCAATTTTGAATAAATCCCCAACAGTGTCACCAGTAAAGCATCCCCACACCATCACACCTCCTCCTCCATGCTTCACGGTGAGAACCAGACTTGTAGAGTCCATCCGTTCACCTTTTCTGTGTCGCACAAAGACACGGTGGTTGGGACCAAAGATCTCAAATTTGGACTGATCAGACCAAAGCACAGATTTCCACTGGTCTAATTTCCATTCCTTGTGTTCTTTAGCCCAAACAAGTCTCCTCTGCTTGTTGCCTGTCCTTAGCAGTGGTTTCCTAGAAGCTATTTTACCATGAAGGCCTGCTGCACACAGTCTCCTCTTAACAGTTGTTGTAGAGATGTGTCTGCTGCTAGAACTCTGTGTGGCATTGACCTGGTCTCTAATCTGAGCTGCTGTTAACCTGCGATTTCTGAGGCTGGTGACTCGGATGATCCTCCACATCAGAGGTGACTCTTGGTCTTCCTTTCCTGGGGCGGTCTTCATGTGAGCCAGTTTCTTTGAAGCGATTGATGGTTTTTGCGACTGCACTTGGGGACACTTTCAAAGTTTTCCCAATTTTTCAGACTGACTGACATTTCTTAAAGTAATGATGGTCACTCATTTTTCTTTACTTAGCTGCTTTTTTCTTGCCATAATACAAATTCTAACAGTCTATTCAGTAGGACTATCAGCTGTATATCCACCTGATTTCTGCCCAACACAACTCATGGTCCCAACCCCATTTATAAGGCCAGAAATCCCACTTATTAAACCTGATAGGGCACCTGTGAAGTGAAAACCATTTCAGGTGACTACCTCTTGAAGCTCATCAAGAGAATGCCAAGAGTGTGCAAAGCAGCAATCAAAGCAAAAGGTGGCTACTTTGAAGAACCTAGAATATAAGACATATTTTCAGTTGTTTCACACTTTTTTGTTAAGTATATAATTCCACATGTGTTAATTCATAGTTTTGATGCCTTCAGTGTAAATCTACAATTTTCATAGTCATGAAAATACAGAAAACTCTTTGAATGAGAAGTTGTGTCCAAACTTTTGGTCTGTACTGTATATATATTTATATATATTTGGAGGGTGCAATTAAAATGCAGCTAAGCTCACCCTGGAGAAAATAAGTCCTCATGCAGATTTGTTGCTGGAAGAATTGAAAACTTCTGGCTCTTGGAACGCAGTAATAAAAAGAAAAAAAAAACACTGTCTCCATTGGCCAAGATAGCATTGTCTTGAAGGGGTTAAAAAGGAACAGATAAACAAAAACAGTTTATAACACAATATAAAGTAGCTAAAAATTTAGGGGCATTTAAAGAGAATGTATTTTAGAAACTAATTCAAATTTTATTTTCTTATTTTCTAACTGGATATGTTTTTTTTCTGTTCTATTTCCTGTCCATAATTATGGAGGAAGTCATTTTATTTAAGCTACTGGTAACAACATTTAAATGCAATACAGCAGCCACATGAACAATAGGAACCTGTAGTCTGGATATAACTTTTATGAAAAAATGTTGTGGGCATGCTCTGCGGCCTGTGCAGAGGTGAACAGTGACCATCATCTGTAAGTAATAGATGTGGTCTTATCTAAATATAGATATTACCTTTCATTGCAAACCTGCCTGTGATGACAATGAGATAACTACTGATAACTGAATTTGAAAGAACAAGAAGGGTCAGCCTAACACAAGGTTCAATGACTAGTGTAAAAACTTTAGGATATTTGTAATATAGATATAATTTGAGACTTGGAATATCAAAATAACATAAATATTAAAGAATAGGCTTAACATAAAACCTGATTTAAACAAAAGGTCATTTTCTGATGACAAATGCCCTATAAGGACCAAATAGTTGCCTATACAGAGGGAGGGATGGAAAGTAATAAGGTGACATATGGAGACAAAGTGACTATGATTACCTTAGGAGAGACTCTTTGAGAAGAGAGTAAGATCCTTATCAAGCATACCTAAGCATACCAAGCATAACTGATGCTAAAAAAAACGGATGAAAGGAAAACACCGGGTAAACATCACCATTTGTTTTTCCATTATTCTGATCCATCAGAAGAACAGAAAAATAAAAAAGCAAAAACGTATCAGTTATTTTTAGTAACTGAGGTTAACTGATGCTCAAAATAACGGATCTGTTTTTTTTCCTATTTTTCTGATGGATCAGAAGAACGGAAAGCTAAATGGTGAGATGGACTCAATTACCAAAATTCTTTCTCAGTATCAGAAACATCAACAACAGAGAAGATTTTGTGCTGGAATGTTGTGTAAAGAATGTGTCTTGTCAATGTTTGGGACAAATTCAAGTGTTTTATCAGGTTTTCAAATACATTAAGTCCATGCTCAAAATAGAGATTGTCCTCAATTGTTACCTTTTTTGACCTTTTTGAGCTTGACCTTTATCCAACTTATCGTAAAAGACATCTAAGCCATTAGGCATTGTTCACAAAATATAGAATGGTAAAGTAATGATAGCTGGTCAATGACCTGTCCAGGTAGATCACATGTTCACGCCCTTAGTTGTTAACTTTCTACTTCTACTACAGGTACTGTCTTGTTTTACAGAGCCTGCTATCACCCATTAGTGAAATGGTTGGAATACAGGCGAATAATTGTGGTATTTTTTCATACAACTGCAGCCAGATTTATGAACCCGGATTTGCACATCATGTTCAGCTAGAAACAACAGAAACAACACAATGGAGATACTGTACCCGCCAAATAGTAGTCACAGCATATTCTGCCTTCTCACCCAAGTTATACAATAGTGATTGACTTTAGGAAACCTGATTCCTGATATACTGTACCCATATTAGTATTATCATATGAATTCTGCAGAACCTAAACTGATCTTCCCTCCTATTAGACCCCATCCTCCCCAGATCCATGGGCAAAATATAGAAATATATTATTTCCCTAATTAAGTGCTCACTCAGGTCTCTGGTCAGTTTAGTTATTTTTGGTATATCTTGGAAGTGGTTGACCATTATAAGCATTCACTCTTATTTTATAGGATCTCTATAACCATATATAGGATCCATGATAACAGGTAAACCAAGGAAGCAATGAGTAAATCAAATAAAAAATAATCTCAACAAGATTGATATCATGGGATGGGAAGAAGAAGACAATAAAGTGGTGGTCATTATTTTTGAGGATGGATAAGTAACTAGATGTTTCTACTCCACCAAAAGAGAAGGAACACTTACCGGAGTTACCCACATTAAGATACATTTAGCTCCATATTCTTTGTCATTACTCATATTGACATTAGAGATGAGAGAATTTCCTTAACTTCGATTTGGGTCTGATTCATCTAAATCAGCCAAGAAACCTGATTTAGGTATGAATCGATTCTACTCAAGTCAGAAGTGCTTTAAATGCCTGGGAAATCTCTCTCTCCTCTCTAGGAATATCCTCTCACCTCTGGAAAAATTCTCTATTTTACTTTCTCCCCTCTGTAAAAGCTCTGTAAAAATTCTTTCTTTCTCTCTTTCTCTCTTTCTTTCTTTCTTTCTTTCTTTCTTCCTTTCTTTCTTTCTTCCTTTCTTTCTTTTTCTCACTCTCTCTCTACCTGTGGAAAAATTCTCTCACATCGAATCTCAAAAAATTCTAATTGTAACAGGTGTAATTTTGATTCTAAAGGATCGATTCGCTCAGCTCTAATTGACCTGTTTTATGAAAGTCTAGCGTTACCTCTACTAGCAACCTCGTTGAAGAGGACAACATGACAGGGATTAGGAGAAGTAAACATTTGAAGATACTTGTTCCAACAAGGCTTTTTTGACGTTTGTATTCCGGCCTCGTATTTATCTAATTATCCATTTTTGCTGTTTGAAGAACTGTGGCACTGCAGCTCCGAGCACAAACCATCACGTACAGACTGTGCTCTTACCGGATGAACACAACACTTCATTTCACAAACGTTCTCCTCCACGCAAATTAGCCAAGGTCCTGGAGGGCAGACTGACAAAGGGGTTACTGGTATCCTATGTATCTAATTAATTGAAAAATGCTCAAATTGCTTTTACAGTTGTTATTAAGAAGCAGAACCCATGTTGCCAGTGCTCAACCATAATTAGTGCCCCCGGGAATTAAATATTTAGCATTAGTAATGTAACCGCTCGTAGGACACCAAATTCTATTTTCGTAATGAAAGCGCTGCAGTGTAAGTGCAAGTGGTTGAACCGACAGCTGTGACAAGCAGACAGGCCTGGGGTATATCAATAAGACACCCCATTGGACAGATAGTCTTACCACATTACTCGTTTGTAAAAAGATCTGCAAGCCTAATTCCCACTGGGCGCACATTACCTCAACTATTTAGTTTTCTAAATGCAAACAGGATGATGGGCTTGGTAAGATACAGAGGCCGTAAGTGCTGGGAGATGTATGGAGGTTGTTATTTTTCCCTAAATTGTCCTCTGGAAGTTCATGGCATTGTCAAATGAGGAGCCGAAAAACAACGCACACTAAAAAAGTGGATGTCGCTAAAGGTTGGAGATGTTTGTTTAAAGTTTAATTACTTTTTAAGTGCGACTGCTTCTGTGATACAACGTGTAAAGTCGGATATTGCATCAAACGAGCTGGTGTTTAGCATGGCGAGAGACGTTGGGGAATTCCTGCGCTAAATTAAGTGTGAATAGAATAGAATACTTAGTGTGGACTCTTCTAAGAAACAGCAACATGGCTTGTTCTCATGGATGTTTTCATTCTAAACAAGACATGTGGAGGTATTAACAGCCGCCTGTTACAACCGCTCAGCTTGTCAAAAGGTATTAGGTTACCCTCTAATAAGAAGTAATAAAGGGGATTTGACTATATTTGCCTTCTTGCAGGGGGAAGGCCAGATTTAGAAAGCAGTTAGGGGCAAGTGGTTTCACTTAGGAACAAATTAAAGTTTCGGTCACAGTGTGACAAAATGGTTTAAAGTTGAACTTGTCGCGCAGATTAAAGTCATTTTTCTCATGAAATAAAACCGGTGACTGTCATTTTTCTTTTTTTTCCCTCTACTTTAACTTTCCATTCTACTACTTTCGTGTAGCCATTTATTTTCCTGCCCCGAAAATGTGTCACGTTGTGTTTTCGAGGCTATTAACAAGAGCAATCAACGTGGGGCTTGTGACACAAAATAAAACGGCGAGGTCACATTCGGAATATATATCTGTATTCCAAGGGGCCATTAGCATCTTGGTTAAATTATGTCTTTCTTCTAAACACCTAATAAAAACAGTGTCAAGTTGATATGGATCCTACGTACTTAACATTAAAGAGCGAGTTGGTTAATCTTATGGCCTTTTTACCTTGTGCCCTGTTACACCATAATAGTGGCATCGCTACGTATCTTGCTGAATATCTAACCTTCTGAACTTTTTTTCTTTTTTGATTATCTAAAGCATATTTAGACAGATTCTGTTTTCTTGGAGCCACTCAGTGGAAACAGATGTGATCAAGTTGATTTTAGAGTGTATTGTGATGATCAAAAGCTTCGCTTTTCAGAAATAATGTTCCCTCTTAACTCATATGAAACCAGAGGTGAAACAAAAAGGTATGACAGAAACGGTCAGGGAAAGGTGGGTATTAAAAAAAAAAAACATTTAATGAGACTTGCACACGGCTGTAGGATGGCTCTGGTTTTGTATGGAGCTGTAATAGAGTACCCACAAAACCTTGATTGTACCTCTGCAGGCTTCCATTCACATATGGAATTATGTTGAGATTGTTTTTTTTTTCATGAAATCCACCAGAATTTTTTTAGCCTTTTGTGATTGTGCATGTACAGAGCTATTCTTTCCTAGAAAAAAAACAAAACAAAACATTGCTGCTATTGGACAGTAGCTTTATACATACAAAATTCAACACAACAGGGTGATATGTGACTCTGTGGGCAGCCATAAAGCCAACTTCCACTTGAGTCTAGAGATAAGCGAATTGCTCAAATTTCGATTCAGGTTTGATTTGACCAATTCTATTCAGGTCTGAATTAATCGAAGTGTGCTCCAGTTGGCTTGAAATTTTATGTATGGTACTCTGAGGTCTCCTAGTTCTGATTTTTTTCCTTCGTGTCTCTTACTTTTTAAAATAGGCTGCCAGGCAAAATAAAATGCATTTCTATCATTATTATATGTATTATTAAGGGTCTTTCTGAGATTTTTTTTAAATGACGACCTATCCTTTGGATAGGTATCAGACCAGTATCTGATTGGTGGAGGTCCGCCACCCACCACCCCAGCTGATCAGATATTTGTGGCGAACGCAGTAGCGCCATGGCCTTCTCGAAGCTTACTGTAGGTCATTTGACGTCACCTTCATTGGTCACATGGCCTAAATGCAAGTCAGCCCCACTGAAGTGAATGGGGTTAAGCTGTGATACCAAGAACAGCCTTTGTACAAGGTATGTGCTTGGTGAGCTGACAAAAGGCCGCTGCACTACTGTAAGCATTGTTATCTTCTCAAGCAGCTGATTGACAGGGGACCCGGATATAGGACCCCCACTGATCAGATATTGATATCAGTTAAAAAATCTTGGAACAACCCTTTAAAGGGGTTATCAATCTTGAATCACGTATCACTTATCTACTGGAAAGATGGGGATCCAATCACCACAATCACCAGAATGGGAGACCATAGCAGACTGCGACCAATGTGCACTGCTCCAGTCAAATTTGTGACACTGATGCAAACATCCTTGTAGCTATGGTCTTGTCATTGGGGGGAACTGGTAGACCTAAGCTCCATTTTTTGTTTACCAGTTTGGGTCCTGGCAGTTGGACCTCCACTAATCCAGCACGTATCCAGTGGATAGGTGAAAAATTCTTATTTTTATATAAATTTACATGTATAATAGTGATGAGCGAGCATGTTCGGCCGAACTCGCTGTTCGGCCGAGCATGCTGGCGCTCGGGTCCACTCGGGCCGTGCGGGGAGGGATGGCATTCACTGTAATGCCAGTAGCCATCTTAGCTACTGGCATTACACTGATTGGCCGGCCGGGAATGCGTCATTGGGTGCTATATAGCACCCGGTGATGCCTTCCTGGCCAGTGTTAGTCAGGGAGAGCTGCCGCAAGGAGGTACAGATAGTGTAGGGACAGAAATGGCAGGGATAGAATTTATTTTAATAACAAATAAAAGCCCTTTTAAGGGCTATTGGAAGAGTTGGGGCCTTTTTTTTTATTTGGGGGACCTTTTTAAACCAGTCCCATTAGTCCCATTGACTTACATTATGCTCGGGTGCTCGGCCGAGCACTCTAGCACCCCCTAGTGCTCGGCCAGAGCACCCGAGCATATGAACACCCAGGTGCTCGCTCAACACTAATGTATAACCAATAATTGCATTATAAATTTGGATTATAAATCTATTTACATTTTAATTTTCCTTTACTGGCAGGAGTGAGTCACAGAGCAGTTGTGAGGCTTCAGATTCCATGCAGCTGCTCCGTCCAAGCTGGCAGCAGAATACAGATGCCATCAATGAGGGCTGTGATCTGTAAATGGGGAGGCCAGAGGGCTTGTTGTAATGTGCTGAGTCGGCTGACAGTTAACTGAAAGTTTCCTCCTCCATTCCCTTGATACTCAGGGGTTATGAATATCGCTTGTATTCCTCTCATGACAAACAGAGGGATATTAGCATGGGATATGAATTCCTCACTGCCGTACTTTGCATAAAAAGATTTTATGGCCTGATGAAGGGAGCCAGAAAGCACTAGAAGTGCAGCCATAATGTGCAGCTAACAACAATGGCATCCCCTTCAGGTATTTTGCCAAGCTCTAGAAATGTCTGATTGGCATGTGCTTTCTATTATAACACTTGGTACCTTGTTGACCATGGGGGCCTGTTATTTGCTCTAGAAGATAAATGTTTAAGAGGCAAACTGTACCATTTTCACCATTTGGTTGATAGAGACTCTTTTTAAAAAATATGTAGACACATCCTCAGCCTCTGGATATATATCTGCAATGCAATACATAGTGGACATGATAAAGGGAATGAGGGGGATGCAGCTGCATTATGTCTGTCTTTGTGTCTGTGAGACTGCTTGCTGTGAGAGGGGAAAGGAGGAGCTCCTGAAACCAGAAAGAGCCCCTCACCACTCAGTAGGCATGAGGGAGAAAATATATATCCTCATGCAGAACGATGAAAAAAAAACAAAACACACAGGTAAGACATAATGTCTGGATTCACTACATTTTTTAGATCTTCATATTTTTCATGCTTCATAGATGTACATAATGTCTGCTTTCTCCACCCTTTACTTTCCCTGTGGCACCACCAAGCATGGTTGATGTGTGCCCCTGTATGGTATATCGTGGCATAAGTAATATTTTATCATCAGCACATATGTGACAGTGTGAGCTAAACATAGACTAAATTGGACAAAAAAAAATCAATTCATGGCCACCCTCTGGGATATGATCTTGCTCATGGTTACGGCAGAAGCAAATCTTACTAGTTTCTAGCAACCTAAGGGCTTAGAGTCCACTTCACTTGCTATTTTTTTGGCTCTGGTCTTTTACTATGTAATCTAATGTCACAGGGTCCAGTCCCAGGTGGCCCAGTAGTTAGTGTCTTCTTCAAGGTATCAAGTGCATAAAGGTTCTAAAGGGAGAACAGAAGTAATATGGCCCTAATCATGGGTGGGCATACTTGTGCAGCTGTGTAGGGTCTGAGAAGATAAGGTGGCCCACTAGTACCTTAAAACAGTAACTGGGCTTCCTGCAATATGTTCTGCTTTCAACTGTATCTGCATCCCGAGGACATAGATTCAGTTGAATGCAATGGTGAAGCAGGGAGCCATCAGCTCCCTACTTCACCATTCTCCTGCCTGTTTGACCCCCAGTAGCAGGCATGATGCAGTGAAATCATCATGTTTGATGCAGTGAGCAGGAGATAACACAGGCCCTGGAAGAATGTACTTCATTCATCAGGGGAGCAGGGCTAGGTGAATAGTACTTTTTCATTTTATTAAAACTATAGAAACTTCACTATTGGGGTACTAAGGACGTAGCATTATAGTGAGGGTAATTAAGAGGAAAGTATTGTAAGGAGGCACTAAAAGGACAGCAATATTGTGAGTGGAGCTCTAAGAGAGCATAACCACTGTTAGGGGGAAATAAGGGGCATACTTACTGTGAAAGGGTACTAAGAAAGCATACTTACCTTGAGGGGGCACTAAGGGGGCCTTAACTACTGTGAGGGAGCACTAAGAGGGCATTTCTACTGTGAGGGAACATAGCTAATATGAGGGGGCACTAAGGGGGCTTTAATACTGTGGCGGGGGGCTAAGGGGGCATATCTACTGTGAGGGAACATAGGTAATGTGAGGGGGCACTAACTACTGTGTGGTGGGACTAAGTGAGCATTCTACTATGTTGGGGCACTAAGGGGGCACTAACTTCTGTGGAGGCACCAACAAGATGCTTACTCATGAAATTTTTGCACTGGGCTCATCAGTGTATGCAAATGGCCCTGTTAGCAGTGATTCTATTGTATGATTCAGCCACCTATTATGCAGTTTATAGCGCCTCTGGACAACCTTTGATAGCGTGGTCAAGTCCATTTCATTATTCTGAAATAATTCATTACTATTAGTCTAAGGATTTTTTTTTTAAATGATCATTGTCAATATTTATTTCCTGGATATGATATTGTTCCTGACGTTTGCTTGCCTACACCAGTTCATGCTTCATATTAAATATGGGGGAGAACATTTGATTGTCTCGTAATGGGAGTCAGGTGGAACTGAACAGAAATAATGCATTTGGAGTGAAACTTTTTGAATCTCATATTTTTATTACAATGTAAGGAAGCGATAATCGTTATGTGCACCGATAATATTACTATAATAAAAATCAACCAAAAAGAAAATTCTGATATTGGAATTTCTTGATTTTCTTCAAAGGGTTAAACTCTGCAGTTCTAAATCCTGTCTTTCGTGTAATTGTGAGCAATCAAGGCAGCTGACTTTCAAGTACACTGAAATATTTTTCATCACAAGCATTTAGCAAGCCTCGGGGATTGTCCTGTCAACATATCTTTCTGCTAATTTGCTGGGAAAGGAAAAACAGAATTTTTTTTTGCTTGCATAATTATAGTTCCAATGAAAGTTCATACCAATCATCTTTTAAAATTTTGTGTAACAGTGCTGACCCCAGAGGCCTGTCAGGTCGCTCTAGATTGCAAAAAGAACATTTTCAGACCATCATCTGCAATAATATCGGTTTTGCTAAATTGCTTACAGTATAGCAGCTAGGAAGACGAGGATCTTGGGCCTATTCAGAAAATCGCTCCAATGTGTACTAGAAATCAAGACGATGTTTTCAATATTTAATAATGAAATAGTGGACAAAATAATATTTTCATAAATGTCCAAATGATAATGCATTAAGGGCTGTCTATTTTATTTAAAGGGCTTAACCAGGTTTTAAAGGAGTTTTCTGAGTTGCATCAGCATCCTTTAAAATCATAATTTATGAAGGTAGCTGTAATTTTGTAATGTATTTCTTTAACCTTTATTACTCCTATCTCTCGTTCTGGGCTGTGGTCATATGACCATGTCCATGCAGCTTTTCCTTATTTCCTGTGATGTTATGTCCAGGGGTGTGTCAAAGTGATTCATTTGTATCTCAAAATAATTTTAATAAAAACTACAGCCCATTCCGCAAAAAAACAAGCCCTCACACAGAAAAATGGTGGAAAAATAAAAATGTTATGGCCCCTAAAAGCAATTTCTGCAAATCCCGTGTTAGAAAATCCTGATGCCACTCCTTCCTTCCTGAACACTACCATGCCCCCAAACAGCAGTTAATGCTTCCATAGTTCTAAGCCTTCTAACATCCTAAAAAAATAAAATGAAGTTTACAAAATGACATGTCTACTTTATGTCTAACACAAAGTAGACATATGGGGAAAGTTAATTAATAACTATTTTGTGAGGAATCGTTATTTGTCTTAAAATTAGAGAAACTCAAATTTAGAAAATTGCAAATTTTTCCAAATGTTCTGTAAATTTGGGATTTTTTTAATAGATATGTTAAACATATCAACTGAAATTAAGTACTAAGATGAAGTAAAATGTGTCACGAGAAAACAATCTTAGAATCGCTTGGATCAGTAAAAGAGTTAGAGAATTAAGCCTCATTCATACGTCCGTGTCCGTGCTAAAATCCGTGAGCAGCTGGTCAGTGATGCATGCGTGAAGCTGTCCGTGAAGGATCCATGTTGGGTCCGTGTGTCCGTTTTTTGCTGTCCGTGTTGCATCCATGTTTCATTGACACTGAACAGCTGAAAAATAATTTTCAAAGCATCTCTTCTTAATGATTCGTGAAACACGGATGCAAAACGGATGACATCTGTGAGGGATCCGTGGTTTTCACGGACTCATTGACTATAATGGGCGTGAGGGATCCGGGAACACGGATCAAGATAGGACATGCATCCGTGCTAAAAAAAATGTAACTACAGACCGTGATGAAACACTGATGACTGAACACACACATTAAAATGAATGGGGTCGTGTGCTGTCCGTGGAGAACACGTACAGCACACGTCTGTGAAACACTGACGTGTGAATGAGGCTTTATTACCAAATAAAGTGACACATGTCAGATTTCAAAAATGGGGCTTCAGCATTTGGTCCAAACTGGCTTTTGCTGGAAGGAGTTAATATGGGGAAAGGGGGTGATATGAATGTTTATGCTTTTTATATTTCTTTCATATACATTTTTTTGTAACTTTTTATAGTCCCCCTAGGGCAACAGGCAGGGCTCCAAAGGAACTATCGCTGTGGGAGTCTCATTCAGAAAGACTGAGGCAACTAAAGTGAAACAATGGCTCCTTACAATCATTTTGGCCCTGGGAGCGCAGACCATACTCATACCACCTCACAATTGACCATAGCATCTGAGGGCTTAAATGTTTGTGATCGGCATTATCAACGATCACAGACATTAGCTCCGGGTGTCTGCTATTTTACGCATTGGCTATGACGTTGGTTCCACGTTGGAGTTGGAGCCATTGTAATAGACTCGACCAGCCCTTTACATGGATGGTGCTGGTCAGGAAGAGGTTAATAACACACTGCACTGTCAGATTTTATTTTTAAATTAAAACATGGTCCTAAAATTATGACTTTTTGGTTGCACAGATGCCTTCTTCACGTCCTCTGACCTGTAAAATGGTGGTCACCATATAGTCTGAATTGAATCCCAAAAGTTTCGGATTCATCTGGAATCTTAATCTTTGGTAAATTAGAGACAAATTCAATTTATTCAGAATTGCTAATTTCTATTCTTCACCTTAAATGAAGTAAATGACCTAGCCTATCCAGAAAAAGGCCATCCTGTTCTCATCCTGGTGCACCCTAAAATTCCCTGTATAAATGTTTCTCTATATATATCTCTTTATACAGAGAATTTTAGGGCGCACCAAGGTGTTGTTTCTGGACAGGGCGGGTGGAATCTTTAGGCTATTTAGGGTGAGGAATATGGTTAGTTACTGGTTTGTGTAATTTTTTGCATTAACATAGCCTTCCTTCCATTTTGGAAACCCCATCTATATAGTACCCTTGTTGGCATCCGTTTTGCTGGTTATGGTATCTTTGCATAACGGACTTCATTTGTGCACTATTGATGCTTTTAGACTAAGGAGTAAGGACTATTAAAAGTTGTGGGGTATATTTATTAAGACCAGTGTTTTCCATGCCGGTCCCAAGTCCCTCTGAATTGCCAAAGGAAGCTCCAAAGTTATGTACCGGCAGAAGCCTCTACATAAGTATGGCAATTCTTCTGGCAGGCTGTGAGGCCGGCTTAAGTCTACGCCAACCTTCTTGCTGGAATACTTTTAAGTAATTTTCCATGGCAAAGACTAACATTCAAAAAGCACATATCACAGTGTCAACAATGTCCAAATTGGAAAATCAAACACCAGCTAGAGAAAGTAACTGATCACAGAGAAGCTGGATTCTAAAACTTAACTTTTAATCAAACAAAATAAAAATAAAAATAAAGAAATACTGGATAAATATCCATACGTTACTCCGATAAGGTAACACAAGTCTATATTTCTCAATAATGAATAGATACAAAATCAAGATACCTGAGGAGAGACTGGGGTATATTGTTAGGGAGATAAAGGGGTTAGGGAGATAAAGGGAAGATGTCCCTGTTTTAGTACCTCACGCTACCCCTCACCCAGGGAAGTCACCTGATGGTGGAGACTCCCTGGTCCCGTACCTGGTCTGTCTCTCCCTCAGTTCTCCCTATAGAAAAAGAGAGAATAGCTCTCTCCCTGTTAGAAAAGAAGAACCCAACGTTTTTTCCCTCAGGTGAGGTTCATCAGGGATTAATATGGGAGGATAACCGTATAGCTAGTTGAAGGAAGAGATAATAATAAATTATGATACCAAATCGGATATAAATTGATGGCAACAATAAGAGAGACCGCACCAGCAATAATTGCCAATAGGCAAATCGCTAAATCACCAAAAGAAAAACAATAAAAGAAAGATAAATCTCACATAGATGACCAGGCCCTACTTACACCAAGCGATGGATACGCAAAGTGTACCATGACATCAAATCAAGGACAATCAGAAAACAGCAGAGTCATAAAATAGATGTGGTCAAAAGACCTCTTACGTGACCTAAGCTGCAACCCCAAATAGACAGTGTAGTCCAGTTCTGTAGGGGCAATGGTGTAGTGGGCGGTGGTAGGAGCCAGATGCAGTGTCCCAGCGGCTGGAACGTATGCCGCATGTAAGCTGGATCTTAAATATAGCAACTACCGGAACTCACCGGCCGCATCTTCCCATGCTGGAACGCACGCTAAGTCATGCGTGTCAAAGTCCCGGTCACGTGATCGCAAGAGATGGTCACGTGATCATTACCAGGAAGTAATGCGGTTCAGGATGGAACGCACAGGCGCTCGAGATGTGTGTAAGCCTGAATATAGCCCTGGGAGCCGGATTCAAAAAATGAAATGAGCTGGGCCTGTAGGCTTACCTGCTTCCTGCTCATGCCATGCCCCCTTTTCTTGTGAACTGTGAAAAGTTGTAAATTTTACCACACAAATGCAACAAAACATGTGACCGATTTATGCCACAAAAGTGGAGTAAATAGATTGGTAAATGTTTTAATACCGCATGATAGTTTTCTACCTGTCATGGGTCTCATTCTATGTATCTGATTGTCAACAGGTTCAGACTGGCCCACAGGGGTACAGGTGATTCCCCCAAATGGGTCCCTGAGCAAGTTGAGCCCTAAGCTTCATTCACACATCAGTGTTTGGTCATTGATTTCCATCAGTGATTAAAACCAAAAACCAAGATTGGAGCCTCCACAGACATGAGGTATAAGGGAAAGATCTGCACCTGTTCTGTGTTCAGAGCCGCACATGGTTTTGGCTCACAATCACTGATGGAAATCACTGACTGAACACTGACGTGTGAATGAGCCCTTAGTCCCCCACCCTCTGCACAATACACGGTAGACCGACTGCACTACATACACCTTGGCAGCATACTACACCTCAACTAGCCTATGTTCCTATAAAAAATTGTATAAATTATTTAGCAAACTATATAGGAACAGGCCAGCCAACATCCTCTTTCCCCAAGGACCTGCCCTCTTAACCTCTTTCCTGCCAGCACCGTATTAGTATGGCGCTGACCGGATCTTTAACGATGGCGCCTGCTCCTGAGCGAAGCCAACGTCATAGCTGAGTGGTGCCTACTGTTTCATACAGCAGACACTTGTGGCTCGTGTCTACAACCAGCGATAATGCCGGTCGTGGACATTTAACACTTCAGATGCTGTGATCAAACCTGAACACGGCATCTGAGAGCGTGTATTACCACTTTCGGATATGCTCCGGCTCCCCCATTTTGGATCGCTTTATCCCTTAAAAAATTTAATAAAAAGTAATCAAAAGGTCATACACAGCTCCGTACATATAACTACAAAAAAGTTATAGGGGTGAGAATATGGCGACAAAACTAAATAAAACTGATTTTTTCCAAGGTTTTTATTATTTTATCAGTAACAAATGGCAAGAAAAACTATACATATAAGGTTTCCTACTGACCTGTAGAATGAAAGTAACTGGTCAGTTTTATTGCCCATCGAATGTTGTAAATAAAAAAAAAAATTTAAAACTGTTGGAAAAAAAAAGCAATTCTACCCCATTTAGATTTTTTTTCCTGCTTCCCACTATATCATATGCAATATTAAATGGTGGTGTTGAAAAGTACAACTTGTCCCACAAAAAACAAGCCCTCATACGGCTATGTAAACGGAAATAAAAAAGTTATGGCTCTCAGAAGGCAGGGAGGGTAGAGTAGAAAGGCTAAAGTTGCTGCAGGCACCCCCATAATCAGTCATCTTGCGGCACTGCGTGAACAGGTAGTGTAAGCACGTAGCTAAACAGTGGACCCTCAGAATGAATTTTACAGGTAGGCCCAGGCATCACAATCCGTCTCTGTTTGTCAGTGATACGTCTTCTATACTAAGCTGTCCGGGGTGCACAGTAGGCAGTGGACAATATGGAGATCTGGTGCTCATGAGTCACGACAGATGATGGAGCTTTCAAAACTGGACAGACAAATGTAAATGTGATGGAGCTAATCTCCACACTGGCCGGGCCTGTGTGTTTTTAGCTATTTCACTAGCTATGCTAAATAATGTGTAGACATTTCTGCTTTCAAGCCTTGTGTATGATAGCTAATTAGCCAACATTTAATTTGGCCTAACATTCATGTCAACTTGGTGAGAGTGAGACTTTATAATTAGCGGCTACAGATCAGGTTGCTGTCAGATTTCTAACCTCTCACTCTAATTTAATTCCTGCTTCTGCTGTGTAATGTCAAACTTGCAAGGGCTGAAGACTTGTATCCGCTGCCTTTTCATGCTTGCATGGTTACAAAGTTATTCCATATCACACAGCTGACAGTAAAGTAGGACCATTCAACGTTCACGTAGGGGAGAAATCAGAATGCAAGGCTTTGTTAACCCCTTTATTATGAAGGAATGGTGAAGGGTCTACCTGGTGCTTTGATGACCACCCATAGAAAGTTCAAGGCAATCCTGGCTGCAGTAAGTGGAAAAGAAATCAACAATGATAGGGTTAGTGCATTTTGGGATGGCATTCACTATGAGTATTTGCAGAACGTTGTGTCCAGCCAAATGAGCAAATTTGTACCCTCTGTTGATTTTGAACGGAACGTACAATTTATGCCAAACTGTTGAAGTAATTACATTTGGTACAAATAGATACAAAGAGATTATGGTTGGCTCTACTCACATGTCTGTCTTTAGTGGAGCAGAAGAGGTCTTCAGGCCAACTCCATACCACGTTGGCTGTGCTCAGTAGTAAAATGATTCCAAAATTACAATCTATAGGCCCTGGACTATTACAAGAAGAGATACCATGGCACTGGACCATACACATGGAATCCAGGTTATTATTGTATACTGTGCAGATGAACAAGATTGAGAAAATCCGTAGAATGTTTCACGCCATCGAACGCTTTCTTCTCAATGCCTTAAAATAATGTTGGAAGGGTCATTGAATGCTTGCTATGTATTTTCTCCCTATTATCCCTCTGCACTGTATGTACAGTATATCATACAATAAACAGGATTCCACGTATATGGTCAAGTGTCGTGGTATTTCTTCTTTATGTACACTTAACATTAATATTTAGTTATGATTAGTGTTGAGCGAATTAAAGTTAACAAAGTGGACTTCGATGTGAATTTCAGGAAAAATTCGATTCGCAGTGAAGCCGAAATTCCTTGTGCTTCATGAATCAATTTTCCCTGAAATGGCGGCAAAAATGTAAAAAATCATACTTACCTCATCCATTTGAGCGCAAAGAGACACATGCAAACACTGAAAACATGGATGAATCTGAATAGCATTACTACTATAATTACTATTAGAAAATTAGAAGCTCTTTGCACACATTTTTGATCAAAATTGTGTAAGGCCCATCTACCAGAGACAAGGTGGCTTCCAACAGATGGGACCTACATTATCAGACTTGTCTCTTCTAGGCCTAAGCCTATAGAATTCAGGAAAATTTAGAAACCAACTATATTATACTCTAATTAGAAAAATGAGAGAGATGGGCAGGGATTGTCTAAAACAGTGTGCTTACACAGAGTGATGGGGCATCTGACTGTGGTGGCCCTTAAAATATTGAGAAAGCAGCTTGTTCTCCCCGTTTGAATGGAGAAGAGGTCATGCATGCTTGCTGTCGCCCCTTTCAGCTCTATGGGGCTGCCGGAGATAGCCAAAGTGTGTCAGATTGTGTCAGAGTTAAACTGATCTGTTCCCATTCACTTGCATTGTAGGTCATGATGGATCCGTCTTGCTCCGCATCCCAGGACGGAAAGAAAAACGTAGCTTGCTGCGGTTTGCTCTCCGGTATGGGAATGCAACCAAAAGGAACGGAATACATGCATGGAGCATTCCGTTCTGTTCAGTTACGTTTTGTCCCCATTGATAATGAATAGGGACAAAACGGAAGTGTTTTTTTTCTGGTATTGAGCCCCTATGAACGATCTCAATATCCGAAAAGAGAAACGCTAGTGTGAAAGTAGCCTTATGAATCGAAGTAGGGTTGATGTGAGGTTTTTCTTCGGAGGACCGCAATGAAAAATTGTTTGATTGTCACATTGTTGAGAATGGTGTGCTGGCATTATAAAATAAAAAATATACATATTCATTTTCAGAAGTTCTGAACATAAAAGCAGCGTGTATTTATAATTTTCCATTTTATGGATTATCCCAGTCTAGTATATCCCAGACAAGTATCACTCGTCTGCCAGTTAATCCATCTGGGGACATGGTACTTGTGTTCAAAGGCTGTTGTTGCGTTTGCTCGGTAGTCTAGCTTAGCATTCCACAGCATGCACGGTAATGTTCCCTAATGAGGCAAGATGGAAATGTATTGAGCTTTTGGCTGTTAGATCTGTGCATAGCCCATCATAAAGAAATACACTGGGAGGCTGTTGAATTAAGAGCTAATGGGCAAATAAAATGCATTAATGAAAAGACTGTCGCACTGCATAATTTATCAGCAATAATTGCATGGACATATTAACAAGCGTTGCTCACCTGCAGCTACAATGAGGCGTGCTGGAGACATAAGCGCTTTACATCTGTAGATACTATTACATCATTAAATAATTATCCGGATAAACAATAAAAAGTTATTTCTGTTCAATTTGTCAACTAGAAAATAAAATTGTTAATAATGCAATGGACAATCAAATATTCTGGACTATCAGAGGGAGGTACTTGAAACCCCTCAGAAATTGATTCAAGAAAACCTTTGTGGTATGTACTCAGGGGTGGACTGGGAACTTAAAGTGGCCCTGGAAACCTAAAAGTGACCCCATGCTATAGGCGAGTCCAAGTTGACAGAAGGCAGGTATAACACAAATAGGTGGAGCCAGCAATACTGTGGGGGAACAGAAAATACCGCCCCTGCAGAACCAAATAGCACAGTGCAGCACAAAATATCACCACCCTCACAGCAGTATTCAGGTGTATCAGTGTCCCAAGAATGCAGTTGACTTCAGGAGGGAACCTGCGGCAGTTTGTCAGGTGCATAAGAACCTAAAGCTCCTAAATTTTTTAAAGGCGTTGTCCCACAAAAAATATTCTACAGTTTTCAAACCAGAGCCTGGATCTGAATACTTTTGTAATTGCATGTAATTAAAAATGTATTATAGCTACTGACATATTCAATAAAATCTATCTGTATAGTGACACCTGTTTTTTTTTCTTTTTTCTTTGTCCTGCTCACTGAGATGGCCGCACATGCTCAGTTTCATCCTTCAACTGCCTCCTGAGTTGTGATAGGGAGAGCATGGACACGCCCCCTAAACTGCAGCAGAAAAGACACTCCCCTTGAGCTGTCAGAGCAATGAATGGGGAGATCTCTGGATCCATGTGAGGTACAGGGCTGATTCTAGCATTCTAACATCATTTACTATATGATGTCTAATATTAATATTTTTCATTAGTCATGGGATAACCCCTTTAATGTTGAGAGCATCATATCATTATGAACCTGGCCGATGGCCATGAGAAGAGTTCAGGAGGCCCAGCTAGGCATCGGACCACCTGGTAATTTCCCTGTGGGGTCTATGGGAAGTCCGTCCCTGTATATATTCATGGAGTGTATAAGGCTGCAGATTTTCCATTGTGGAATTGCAGGTAGAAAATCTGTAGCATTTTACAGTGCTGTAGCTGCAAAGTGAATGAGATTTAAAGAGGACCTGTCACCTCTCCTGACATGTCTGTTTTAGCAATTACGTTCATTCCCCATGTAATAACAATTCGGGGAGCACTGGGTGTTACCAGTTTTGGGGTGTGTCCTTGCACACTATCAAATCAATGCTGCCAGTGTGAGACTGTGTAGGGACACTGTCAACTTGTAGCATCCATCTGGACCTTCATTGTAAACTGCTAGAAATTCATTCCTGAATTCTAGCAGGAGTATGGTGAGAAATGATGTAACTATAAATGATCCACGGATTCTCTTTAAATGAATCTCATCATGTGGAAATTGACCTTTGGTGGGTATTTATGCTGTCCCACAAGGGGGCTTTAATACGCCTTGCAGTGTATGATCCTAGCATTAGGGGTAACTTGATGCTGACGGGTCATGACCCAGGAACATTGACAAGCACTGCTCTAGATCATCAAGGACTTTACGGCTACACTTTTTAATATCCAAGACCAATATTAGCTGCTGTCATTTATGTTAGGAAACCTTAGCTGCTTTTAAAAGGTTTCAATTGTGAGACTATGGCATGCCCAGGTTTGGACAACCCATGTTCATCTAATGGGTCCCCAAACAATGTTCTGTTTGTGGGGTTTCAACACCCCAACCAATTCTTATTACTGGAGGAAGTGGCTACTTAGGCCTACTTTTTTCATCCAGTGTTTGGTCAGTGTTTGATCTGTGTTTTCTATTAGTGATTGTGAGCCAAAACAGAAGTGGAGCTTACACAGAGATAAGGTATAATGGAAATATTAGACCCGCAACTAGTTTGGGTCACAATCACTGATGAAAATCACTGATCAAACACTGACCAAACACTGAATGTGTGAAAGTTCCTCCAGAAGAACAGGGCAGGAGAAGAGAAGGTCCAGAAATGAGCTTCCAACAGATCAGAAATCATAAAACTGTATATTGGAAATAAAGCCACTTCATATGAAAAATGTTATGTCTTTATTTAATGGTACAGCAGGTAAAAATGCCACCCAGACCCCTTGCTCAGGTCAAAAACAGATGAAAGTACATTAACACAGGTATGACAGGTATAAATGCATACAAGGTTTATTTTTTTTTTGCTCCCTGGTCACATCTCAATGAGCCCCTGCATGTGATGTCACAGCTTTTCTACTCCCTTTCTCTGCACGATGACTACTGCACAGGTCACAGAGCACTCCCACAACACTCTTCTATAGAAGTCAATGAACAACTCCTGCTTCAGGCAAGAAGGCTTCCCCCTACAATCTTGCATAAAAAACTGAATAAAAAATCTACCATCAGAAAATAAAAACAGATAAGGCTACTTTCACACTTGCATTGTTGTTTTCCAGTATTGAGATCTGACAGATCTCTTGTTTCCATTTAGTCCTCATGCATTCTGAATGGAAAGAGATCCGTTCAGGATGCATCAGGATTAGGTATGAACGCACCCAAACTGTAAATTTCTGGTTCGTGCCAAACTTTTCAAGTTTGGGTACCCGAACCCAGACTTTTTCACTGAAGTCTGGGTTCGGAGTTCAGGTCATTTTATTTTCCGTTATAACATGATTATAGCAGAAAATAATAGCATTCTTAAAGGGAACCTGTCATCTCCGAAACACCCCCTGAACTAGAGTAAGCGGTGTATAGTGTAAGTGATGCTGAATCCGAATATGTAATTTTTATCTTCATACTCACTTCCATTCTGACACTATGCTCCCACAAACCTGAAGTAAAATGCACTCACTGGACTCCAGTGCTCACTCACATAATGGAGAGGACTCAAAGAAGAGTCCTCTCAATGCAGTTTACTGCTGGTTTGTGGGAGCACAGCGTCAGAATGGAAGTGAGTATGAAGATAAAACTTACATATTCGGATTCAGCATCACTTACACTATACACCGCTTACTCTAGTTCAGGGGGTGTTTCGGAGATGACAGGTTCCCTTTAAGACAAAATACAAAAGAGTATGGCAATTTAGTGGTAAGAAAAACCCCAAAACAACTCACCTCATCCACTTGATCGTGCTGCTGCAGTGTCTTCTGTCTTCTTTCAGCAGGAACTGCAAAAAGACCTACGATGACCTCACTGCACCATGTGGTGAGCACGGTGACATCATTGCAGGTTCTTTTGGCAGGTCCTACGGAAAGAATATAGAAAACACTGCGGCAGCGCAATCAAGTGGATGAGGTGAGTTTGTATTCTTTTTTTTTTAAACCCTACATTGCCATATTATTTTGCATTCTGTCTTAAGAATGCTATAATTTTCCGCTATAATCATGTTATAATGGAAAATAATAAAGAGAAGTTGACTTCAATGGGGCCAGGCTCAGGGTCAAGTTTGGGTCCCGAACCCAAACTTTAACCTGAAGTTTGGCCGAACCCAGCAAATTCAAACTTCCATGGGTTTATTCATCCCTAATTAGGATGTCTTGTGTTCCGGCAGCATTCTGTTTTGTGATGGGATATAAAACCAGCAAAAAAAAAATGAAAACAATGCAAAATGCACTGAAAACAATGTAAGTCAATGTTGATGGATCCATTTTTTTAGGAGCCCAAAAAAACGGATCCGTCACCCATTGACTTTTAATGTATTTAGTGATGGATCCGTTTTTCTCCATTTAGATTTCAGACAACCGCATCCTAACAGAACGGATGCATCCAGATATGCAGAGTCAAAACAGATCTGTTTAATTTCGGTATTGAGATCCTCTGCCGAATCTCGATACCGGAATTAACAACGCAAGTGTGAAAGTAGCCTATGAAAAATTTATAGTTATCAGTATCTGGTTTTAATTGGTAAAAAAATATAGATTACAAATTGAGTTGAAGTGTTAATTTCAATTAGAATACAGAAATGTGTTCATTTTCTCACGTTTGGGAAATAAAAAAGAACAGATGAGGAAAAAGATAAGAATTTTGTGGGTTTTTTCGTACAAAGGAGTCATGTGTTTGAATGCTGTAAACGGCTCAGTTTTAATTTTGTGAAGAATTGTTGCTTTAACATCTTTCTCTTTATTGGTGCCAGGCTTGGAAATTATCTCCATCGTATAAAGCCTTGTTCTTTATTCAAAACATGTGGATTAACCAATAACTCTGATACTTTCTCCATTGTTTTTGGAACCTTTCCCCTTTCCCTCTCTCCCTTATAAAACACTTTGACTAATCATGTGGAGAACAAAAGGCCGCAGATTTTAAGAAAGAACAAACAATGCAACTGTGAACCCACAGTGCATTCAAACAATTGACATTTCTGGTGCCAGCGCAGACAGCATCTGTTTTGAGTATTGAAAAGGAGAGGAAAAAAAAAGTGAATTCTCATAGCATTAATACTGTCAGAATCACAATGACTGCAGTACACACATATTATTCAAGTACTCGCTTCGGAAAGGATGTGCGGAATATTTAATATGGCTTATACAGCCTTTTAGATGCACGTTACATGGAGTATGGACTGCAGCGGGTGTATGATCCACGTGGCATGTGCAAGCTCCATTCAGATGGACGAGAAATAAGAAAAAACAAAAAGCAGGTGGCACTATACAGACACATTTTATTGAATAGCTCAGTGGCTATGCAAGATGTTTAAGGATTGGAAAAGAGGAGAGGCAGAGGAGTAACAGGGAGGAAAGGTGTATTAGCTGGGCAGAGATGGGGGGGTGCCAGAGTGTTAGCTAAAAGGCCACAGAGATAGATGTTGCATTAGTCTAGGTGGGAGATGATGAGGGCATGTACAAGTATTTTTGCAGGCTCCTGGTTGAGGAATTTGCAGATCCGAGAGATATTTTTAAGCTGAAAAGGTGGAAAGGGCTTCGATGTGTGGTTAGAAGGACAGGACATAATCAAAGGTTACTGCAAGGCAGTGGGCTTGTGGAAGTGGGGGGCCATTGATGCTATATGAATTCAAAATGGACAGCACCTGGATTGAACACTGACCCATTATAATCGGCCAATTCACATGTGAGATTTTTCGCACGGATCACTGATCCATGTAGATACGTTTGCAGCACGCACCAGTTAGGACCGATTGTCATTTAGGACTCTGCGAGACCGATTATAATCAATGGATACTCAAGAAAAACAGACTGCACACTAACACCTTCCATGGGTGGTCCATTTAAAAAAATCTAATTTTTTTTGGCCTTTGCTTGAACAATTTAAATGAACCATTAGAGTTGTGTTTCTTGCTATAACTTTTTTTTTTGCAAAATTTTTACCTGCATCTCTACCAGTATAGGGTGATCGTGCTTGAAAAGATTTTTCTCAAAGCAGACCGAGAAAGAAGAAAACGTAACTTGTCTGTTTTAGTAAATATGTGTATTCCACATCTTTTAATCGAACTCTAGATTGTAATGTTTTATTATTCCTCCCTGGAAAAGCACAATTGGGTGTTACCATTTACTTGTCAATCCTCTTTCAGTGGGGTGTTTCCCTACAACAACCGACTATTCATGGACACAACAAACTGACAACACAAAAGTTGAAATGCCGTAGTCAATTTATTCATTCATCAGTGGTATCGGTACAGATACTAAACCAGCAAGGCTTGCTGCCAGTTGTGAGCTCAGCAACCTGAAAAAAAAATTGAAAACAAATCTGGATGAGCCTGAGTAATTCTATGTCATGTAGCTCAATATCAGTATGGATAAGCAAAACCAGGTATTTGAAGTTACTCATTGTTATATGTAGGTTATACCTGAATATAAACTGTCAAGTTACATTGAGAAGATAAAAAATGAACATACAGGAGTTGTGCGGTGGGTACATTTTCATAAGGCATAGAATGGGTTAAAAAAAGCAAAATAAGTTTTAATTACCTTACTGATTTGCTGCTGCTCTTGTTGCGATGCATCTCAGGTATCCCTTTGGTCTCTCCATCCTGGTCCTTCTTGACACAGAGGGAATGACTATTTAGCCAATTGATGGCAGCAATGGGGACCCACCTAAATATTTATTCCATATACCTAGGATATGCCATAAATGTCAGATAGGCGCCACCTTTGGGACCACCCTCCTGTCCCCCGAAGTGAAGGAGAGCACACTAGGCATGCTCAGCGTCCTCTCCATTCACTATTATGGGACTTCTAATAAAAGTCAAGTGAGTGGGCTGGGCTATCTTTGAAAGTCCCATAGCAGTGAATAGAGGGCATGCCATGCATGCGTGGCCCCTGCTCCACTCAACACTGTTGGACTCATGGAAGTAGCTGAGCCAATGGTCAGCTGTTTTCAGAACCCCAACAGTGGTAAATGAACGGTGGATGCACAGCTGCTCTCCCACCACTTTTTGGGGCCATGTTCTGGATATAGGAGTGTTTCTCAAAGCTAGCACCTATCTGACATTTATGGCATATCCTCTTAGCGCTATGTCATAAATGTTCAGAAGGGACAGTGGCTTTAGCTAGAATCATCATTAGGTCTCATTAGGTCTTTTAGCTTGCAGGTTATCCATGATACATATAGTATTTGTCATTCATTGAAGGAAATTATTATGTTTTGCTTATAAATGAATAAAATACATAAAAACTTGTGCATTGAATGAAGATGTTGCCATTTGTTATGTGGATTTTTTTTTTCATCTGTCCATCCATTTTTTCAAATTGTGATCCACAGGTTGAATGGAAGCAACCATGGATGAACTTGGAGACATTTTTCAACAAACTTCTAAACCCACTACAATCAATGGGACCTAGTTGACATAAATGTATAAATCACGTGTGGTCATTTGTAGTAGGGTGAGAAATGAAATCAGCATTTGGGTGTCACATGACATTTTTGATGGTAGGCGGCACTGGGGTCAGGACAGTATTAATAGGTAAAGGTTGAGGAGGTGAGATCCTCATTTTTCAGATATTTTCAATATATCACATCAATATATCAAAAATTTTTGACATGAGAACACCTCTTTAACCTGTTCCTGACCACAGTATGACTATATAGGTCAGTGATAGGGTTAAATATGGTGCCCGCTCGTGAGCACAGCAGGCATCGGGTTCCTGCAGTTTTAAACAGCAGGCACCCGGGGGCTAATGTATGCGATCAATGACCACGGCATCTAGACAGTCAAAAACCATTGCATTGTAGTCTATGAGAGAAGCAATCTACTGATCTATTTATGGCAACAATCTAATGCAAAAAAGTGTTTAAAAAAAGTTTTTTAAAATAAAAAAAATATGTATAAAAATTCAAATCATCCCCCTTTCCCTAAAATAAAAATACACAAACAATAAAAAATAAACATCATGAGTATTGTCGCTTATTAAAACACCTATAGTAATAAAATCTAAAAATAATTATGCCATATGGCAAACGGCAAAAACAGAAAGAAAGTCAAAATGGCGCTGTTTTTTAGTCACTTTGCCTCCCAAAGAAAATTGAATAAAAAGTGATACAAAAAGTAATACACAACCCAAAAAATGAGCCCTCGTACAGCTCTGCAGACGTAAAAATAAAAAAGTTATGTGGGTAAGAATATGGTGATTCAAAAAAATATTAGTTTTTCCAAAGTTTCTTTTTTTTCTGTATGAAAACGCAAGAAAAACTATAGCGTGGTAAAAACAAATCCCATAAAACTGCGACAGAATTCTGTTTATTTATAATTCCACCCTATGTGGAATTTTTTTCCTGCTTCCCACTACATTGTATGCAACTGTAAATGGTGTCATTAGAAAGTAAAACTTGTCCCGCAAAAAACAAGCCCTCATACGGCTATGTGAATGAAAAAAAAAAGTTATCGCTTTGAGAAGTTTGGGAGTAAAAAAACAAGAAAATGAAAAAATTGAAAATCGCCCAGTTATTAAAGGGTTAAGATAAATCGCTTCCTAAGCCATGGTTGCTAACAGAGACGCTGTACAAAACGTAAAATTAACCTATACAGTGTCATGATCTATTATACGCGCTCTATCAGATCTGTATGACAAGGTGCTCTCTCGGCTCTGCAGGCAAAAAGAAAATGTTAGCTTTAAAAGGTCATTTTGTATAAATTGTAATATTTCAAAGTTAAAAATTATTTTATCCATATAATGTAAGTGAAATACGGCATCCCTGCAAACTATTTCTAATGGATCGGTAAAAAATGTTAGATTGCTGAAGTCCAATCACCAAGGGCAGCTTCCTCTGGGACATAGGGTGATACAATCACAGCAGTCTCAACTTCTTTTATCCACCCAATATATTAAAGGGAAGTAATGTTAAAGGGAATGTGTCACCAAAATTTTTATCTTCCAGTTAAAACAACATAGCGACACATCTAATTTTTCTCAAATCTGTTTTTATGTTCTGATTGCAGTTTTATTTATTCTATTTCCTGAACATGATTATGTTTGCAGCCATTTTGCCCTAGCTGTTCTTAAAGGGGTTTTTCTCAATTCATATACTGGTGACCTATCCTCAGGATAGGTCATCAGTATCTGATTGGCAGGGGTTTGAGAACCAGTACCCCATTGATCAGCTGTTTGAGAAGGCACCAATGCTCTTGGGAGGGCTGCGGCCTTCTCCGCGCTTACGAAGCACAATGTCGTACTTTGTATAGTGGCTGTGCTTGGTATCACAGCTCAACTTCATTCACTTCTAAGGGGCTGAGCTGTGTCTAGGCCATGGGACTGATGAACGTGACATCACTGGACTAGAAAAAGCTGAGAGAAGGACGCAGCGCTAATGTGAGCGCCAATGCTTTCTCAAAAAGCTGATCGGCTAGAGTCTCAGATGTCGGAACAGAGGTCCAGAGGATTGGGAATCAGTATATAAGTCTCAGAAAACCCAGTTAACAACATTTGGAAAGCATTAAGAAAATTGCAGCCCCATGGGCCATAGACACGATGGTCAGGAGGGGACCTCATTGACTTCTATGGGAGAGTCTTGCGGGTTGCCGGCATGCTGCGGTGAAGAACCGCGTGGCCAGTTAGCCCCCAGCTGCCTTTCATTTAATAATGAAGACCGCACTGTCTTCATTGTTAATGCCGGCGCAACACCTTTAATGCACCTTCAAACAGGGGCTGTTGCTTGGTATGGAGTTTGGCTGGTTAGGGGGGACAATATTCATATTATTGCTGTTCTTGCCTGCAATCTCCTACAGGTTATTTGACAGTAAACAAAGAATATTAATCAGCTCTGGCATACCTACTTCTCCAACCCCAGCGCTCTCCTGTCCTACAGATTGGAGCCCTTCTTCTGCCATCTGCTTTTCCTCCTTTTCCCCATCATCTAATATCGATGAGAATATGTCATCAGGAACATCCAGTTCCTCCTCTCTCTGCATCTTGCGAGCTTTTATAGGACATTGAGACTTTGAAGTATGATTTGGAAGAAGTAAAGCCAGAAAAATATAAGAATAGTCATCATTAAGACCTCCACCCCTAAGGGGTGCAGACTGGATCGTATTGGTTGGCACGCTGGCACTGGAATAATAAAGGCTTCCATTTTATTGGTATTGAGTTACATATCTTAGTTTATGGCTGATATAGGAATAAGTAAATGTAGGAATAAAAAAATAAAACTGATGCAGAATTAGTCTCCCTGCACTCTCCCTGCAGTCTCCCTGCACTCTCCTGGGACGTTCTCTCTCCAATATTCTTCTATTAGTAATTTTAAGCAGCATTGTCTCTAGCGCATGAGCACTTGCCATGTCTCTCCCTATGCTCAGCTCACAAGACAATGGCGGAGATCGCGTAGGATGAGGGTATTATAGGGCTGTGACATCACAGTGGATGGCTATCTGTGGATTGGCTGGCTGCACGGCAATATGGGTGATCTCACATTCCCGGGCTTCTTACTTTCACTTTGTAACATGTGCAGCCACCATTTTAGGAAAAACTGATTTGTTACCATGAAGCGCAAGGAAAATCAAATTAGCTGCGAATCATAGTTTTTCCTAAACTTTGGACCGACTTCCATTTTGAATGCTTCGCTTCTCTCAACGCTGGCTGTGTGTACTTTATAGGACCCTAAAGAAGCTTCTATCCCCAACATGGAAGTGGTTTACAACTTCCAGCAGTTATTTTTGACTTGTTTTATCAAGGGTCACTGAGTTTTCATAAAACATTTGATATGCCATAGTGACCAATAAAAGGTTTTGATTGGTTCGGGGCTGAGTGATCAGACCCTCGCCAATCCTTAATGGTCAGATCACACTCTCTATCCTCTCAGAAGAAGACGGAAGTGAGATGGACCCATAGACTTTCTACTGAGTCCATCTCCTGCAGTGAGGTGAGAGAGCATGCTATGAAAACACTTCTCTCTTCTCACTCTAGCATCAGCACTTGAACCCCCACCAATCAAAGAAGTTTGAGATGTCTCTATGACATATCAAAAGTTTTATAACACCTCTGTGACCCTGTAAAGAATATCATTGTTTTTCTTTCATCCTAATTTTCTCCAACTTTGAGTTAAACTTACCATGGTCATTCGAATAATATCGTTGGCTAAAGGATCACTGTATAAATTAGAAAAAAATGGTTGAAGAGACCATGTAGCACTAAGTAACACAAATATCTTTCCAGAACGGATCCCTACTGAGAAAACAATATGGCCACTAGAGATGAGCGAGTTTTCAGAAAGTTCGATTCAGCTGCTTTGTCGAATTTTACAAAAAAATTTGCTTCATGACGAATTACTTTGTCACAAAGCACATTTTTTTGGTAAGTAGCGGGTGCAATGACAGGGAGCTGCGATAGCACCACTCCACATCATTGTACCCCTCAGATGCCACGTTCATACATGATCATGGCATCTGAGTGTAAAAACAGTGTAAAATAAAGATAAAAAAATTAAATCAAACTTATCACCTCCATTTGCTCCCTATGGGCCAGCCGCCATCTTGCTTGAAGATCTGGCATGAAATCTCACGAGGTGCAAGATGACGTCTTCACGCCCGGGATTTTCATTGAGATCTTCAATCAAGATGGTGGCTGGCGGCCCTTGCGAGGAAATGGAGGAGGTAAGTAAGACTTTTTTTGTTTTCTAAACTATTTCGGGTTAAATTGATTCACGAACACGAGGAAATTCTCTGATAAAAATTATTTTTCATCAAGTCATCAAATTTTACATACCACCCATCATACTGGTAGCCATTATGGGCCCTCAGACTCCAGGAGCTGGGTTCAGCACACTATCTGCATTCACTATGGTTCTGCCCCTGTTTATTACTGATTCTATTACTATAGCCATAGTGTAGACTAAAGGATATAGCAGTACAATAGTGTGCTAAGAAATATGTGATTCGACGCTATGAACATCGGATGGAGACTGCACTGATGCCTATTCGTTTATATGGCGCCTATTAGTCACATTCTACAAGTGCCAAGGGAGCTCATTGCCGCTTGTTAGAAAAAGGCTATGGTTTATAGAAAGTGATGTGATGCAAACAGGAAACTGTTAATATCTGCAAAACTTCAGAAAAGTGACATTAGCGACTCAGGAAAACATTCATCTACTTTATATTTCTTATGAAATGTTTGCGTAATGTAGCTGTATATATGTATGCAGGTTTGTTTTTTGTTTTTTTTTTACAATTTTCAGTAATATAAGTTTGACTCAAGGTTTGCATGGGTGTCAGAAGAGCACATGAAATTCAGCTAACACCTATAGATAACATCTAGGATCTAAGGCTCTATGACTATGTTTCTTGTAAAGGTTTTAAAAAAAAACAAAAGTAATAAACTGTAAAATAAGTATAGATGCTATATGTGTGGATGCATCTGCTTAATTACCTTCCTAACAAAAAAATGGAAACAGTACAAGTCATTGGGGGTCATTTATCAAACTGGTTTAAAGTAGAATTGCCTCAGTTGCCCATAGCAACCAATTAGATTCCCCCTTTCATTTTCCAAAAGAAGCTGTGAAAAATTAAAGGTGGAATCTTATTGGTTGCTATGGGCAACTAAGTAAGTTCTACTGTACACCAGTTTTATAAATGACCCCCATTATCTTTAAGGGATTGTCCACCTTTCTTGTGCATTTTTCCAGATCCCCTAGCATGGCCAGGTCAGTGGTGGTGAGCATAATTACCTGATCCCTGCCTCTGGGTTCCTGCTCCATTGCTCCCTCTCATGCTTTCACATCCATTTCAACACCCTGGTTGATCGTGGGCATTGCACAGGATGTTGACACGTGTAGTTTTTGGGACCAGCAGCACACGAGGGGGAGAAATGGAGACGGAACCGGGCAGTGGGAATCAGGTAAGTATGCTCACCACTCAGGGCCTGACCATGTTGGGGGGGAGCAGGAGAGTAGGGCAACCCCTTAAAAGGCAAAAATAACTTTAGATAATGACTAGAGATGAGTGAAAATGTAATTTGTCTGCGTCGCAGAATTTCTCAAAGAAATTAATTTAATTACGAATTACATTGTCATGAATCTAATTCCTAAGTAGTGGGCGCAATGACAGGGAGCAGCAATCACGCCGCTCCATATCATTGAACCCCACAGACTCCACGTTCGTCACTGATCGTGACATCTGTCACGTTAAAATTGAGGCCTTTCAAGGGTTAATTATGGTTTAAAAAAAAACCAAAACATACTCACCTTATCCATTTGCTTATGGAGATTGAAGAAACTGCATGAAATCTCGCCATCACGCTGATGATGCCATCACGCTGGCCAGGAGCTGTGGCGTCGTCACTGTTGATGTCACCATGTCCAGCCAGTGACTTGGTGAAATCTTACGCAGTTTCTTTAATCAAGGTCTCCGTGAGCAACTGGATGAGGTGAGTATGTTTTAATTTTTTTGGCCACCGTTTCAGGAAAAATAGATTCTTTAACACAAAGTGTGAGAAAATTCAGCTGTGTTGCAAATCTAATTTTTCCTGAAATTGGAATTAAAGTCAATTTGTTTGGCTTCAAGTCACTCAATACTAATAATGACACGTTTTTATTATGCACATTTCTTTCTTTTTTTTTTGTCTTTTCGGTTTTTTGAGTCCAAATAAAATAAAAATCTCACAATATTTTATATTTTATTTTACAATATTTTAGTTTTCACTCTGGCGACTACAGCCAATGTGAGAAAGCTGACATTTCAATCTTTATGAAGTTCAGTTGTGTTGGGGGCCTCTTATAAGGCAGGATAGAAACACATTTCACTTTGCACAAAAATAAGACTCTGTATGCAGCCCCCCCTGCTACTCCATGGACTCTGCAGGATGGAATACTCCTGTACTGCATCACTTTCTGGGGACTGTAATAGTCTATGTATACAATACTGTAGCTACAATGAATGAATGACGGAATGAATTTAATTTGTAAATGTAATTCCACGTGAAGTTTTTTTTTTTTGCAATATACATGCAAAAAATATTGTAAGGTGTTTTATGTAAGATATATATATATATATATATATATATATATATATATATATATATCATTCCTTCCTCTTCTTCCTCTCTTCATAGTAATCTCATAGCAGCTGAAGTGGTCCAGGCGCCTTCCATTTATTTGTCTCTACTTCTAAATGTATAGAAGTATATAGCTATATCTCTCTCTAGACAGTGGAGAAAGAAATTGTGGGGGCATTACATACTATGTTGCTATTTATGAGTGGAATCTCTGGGGCTGTGTGTGAGGGAACATCTTTTATGCAGAGGAGGAAGACAGGCAAAGGGGCTAATAAGAGATGCAGTTTCCTAACAGTCACATGGGACAGGCTTGTGTAAGCACAAAGAAAATGCAGAGCCCAGAGCTGCAGAGGGGTGAGTAAAAAAGGTAAAAAGCTTCCTAAATTGCAGATTTTCTACTGTCTATACAGCGTGTCCCTCAAAAATGCCTGTCCCCAAGGAAGTTTTAAAAATTAAAAAATAAGTAATTCTAACATTTACAAAAACAGGGGTATTTTCACAAATTTATTATAGAAAGTACTTCTGTTGCAGTAATGTGCCTGCTACTATTCATATGAATGAGATTTGTAAAAATCCATGCAACGTTGGGCAGACTTCTGGCAGCCCACAGAAAGTGAAGAGATCAGACCTGCAGAGAGGTGAGTAAAGAAGATAAAAAGCTCCCTAAATTGCAGATGTTATACTGTCTATACAGAGTGTGCCAAAGAAATAAAAAAAAATATATATATAATATATATATATATAAGTAGCTCCAACATTTACAAAAATAGGATAGACTAATAGATTTGTTATAGACTGTACTGCTGTTGCATTAATGTTCCTAAATACTGCCGTTGCAGTAATGTGCCTGCTACTATTCATCAGAATGAGGTTTCTAAAAATCCATGCAACACATTGCAGAGGCAACCCCATTTAAATGTAAGGAACTGATCTGCAGATGCAAAATTTTCAGCAACAGATTTCCCACGTGTGTTTGTTAGAGGTTTGTTGAGGCTCACGGTCATAGAGGGATGTTGTCTCCAAACGTTGCTTGCTTGCACTGTGTGCTCCACAAGAATTAACAAAGAGTTTGATTTAGTGTCCATATGTTGCAAAAAGAGTTTGCCAAGCTTAAATATTCACAACATTTCAGTGATCTTGGGCCAACAAATTATTTTTAAAGGGAAAATTAGAAATCAAATGGTACAAATCAAATCCAGCTCATAATATGGTCCCAGATTTAAAGAACTTTTTTTTTTTCATTTTACAGAGGGGGAATTTGCCATTCTGGTTAAACTGAACATGGAAACTATTTTACTGAGCTCCAAAGTTAGTGAGATAAGCCAAATGTCATGACAAAGGAGTACTACCATCACTCTTCTTTCTTCTTCCAGACATATGCATGCAGATTCAGTGATAGTTGTAGTACCAGTACCAGTTGTAGCACCAAATCAATTCTGTCTAAATCAAAAGTGCCCCAGTTGTCCTAAACAGTCATGTATGACACTCTAGGGTCTCCTAGGACTGTATCCGACCCCTTTCAAGATAGCAATAGTAACATCAAAATGACAGCAACTTATATGTCTATGGTTAAATGGATGGTGGCCAGGGATATCAAGTTTATTAGCACACTGCTGTGTCTGACTTTTTTAAAATTAAAAACTATCCAAAAATTGCCATATTTTTCGCTTTATAAGATGCACCTGATTATAAGACGCACCTAAGTTTTAGATGAGGAAAATCTGAAAAAAAAACAAAACGTTTTTTCATCAGATCTCAGATCAGACCCCCAATCTTCATCAGACTTCAGATCAGACCCCAAATCTTCAATAGACCACCAAATCAGACCCCCAATCCTCATAAGACCTCAGATCAGAGCCCCAATCTTCATCAGACTCCTAGTCTTCATCAGAACTCATATCAAACCCCCAATCTTTATTAGAACTCAGATCAGACCCCCAATCTTATTAGACCTCAGATCAGAACCCCAAACTTTATCAGACCTCAGATCAGACCTCCCCGAAATCAGACCTCAGATCATACACCCCAATTCTCATCAGACCTTAGATCAGACATAAAATAAATAAACTTAGCTCTCTTGTTCCAGATGCCATGCACTTCCTGCACTTACCGCTCCCTGGTCTTCTTCTGTGTCCCACACTGCACTGCGACCTGACGACGCACAGCATCAGGTCATAATTCATACCTACGTGTACTACGTCCTGATGCAATGCGCAGTCAGGACACAGTGCAATGCAGGACCTGGAAGAAGACCAGGGAGCGGTGAGTATAGCCAGCATTAGCACCCTGTTGCATAAACCAATGATCACTTCCATTAGTATTCACTTTATAAGATGTAACAACATTTCTCCCCCACTTTTGGGGGGGAAAGTATGTCTTAAAGCAAAAAATATGGTATCCCATTTTGGTGGGAGATGTGTTCTCTGTTAGATATTTTGAAAAGTGAAGCTTTTGGGAAATTCGATTTGTTTGGAATCGATTCGCTCATCTCTAAGAGTAGCTCATGCAGGGAACCAACTGGCCTGTCATCGCTGAAAAAAAACACTGTTTTATTGTGAATTTTAATGCTGGCTTTAAACAGTTTATAATTTAATCCACACATTCCATGTAAATACAAAAATAACATGGCAATCATCAGGCACAAGACAACCAGCTCTAAGGCATGGGATTGAGATTGACACAAAACAGACGCACACACACAGCTGCCTTTGAACTTTGCTTAAAGCAGTAAAATGATATTTAAGTTGAAGGTAAATATTTTGTTATGAACTCGATGAGCACAGAGCAGATATCACTTAACACATTCACTGCCAGCCTATTGTCTATTTAGAGGGCTGTTCAATGTGGTAGATTTAACAGTGAAATGATGCTGATGTTTTGTGGGAAATAATTATGTTTACTATCCTAGTGTTTTTTTTTTAATTTTCTTTTAAAAAATGTCCAGTATGGCGGGGCATTTATATTATTGTGTTTCTTTTAAAGGGGTTTTCCACTTTAAATATTCCCTACTTGTTAAAAAGGTGCTGTGAAAATAAAGTTATCACAAAGTGTCCCTAGAGATGAGAAGGTATCCCCAAAGCTAAAGACGCTCCCTTGCCGCTCTATTGACAGGGCTGGAAATCTAGGCCGGCCCTGGCAATTTTGTGCCTTCGAAGTGACACTGTCTCCACTACCAACTACTGGTGCAGTGACTGCACTACCCTTCCGGGCATGCACAGTCACTGCTCCAGGAGCGGAGGCATAGTCTCTGCCAGGGGCATAGCTAAAGGCTCATGGGCCCTGGTGCAAGATTTCAGCTTGGGCCCCCATCCCTCAGTACTTTGTGTGTCTTCTTATGTGGCACAATGGTTTCTGGGCCCCCTCAGGCTCCTGGGCCTGGTAGCGACTGCTACCTCTGCACCCCCTATAGCTACGCCCCTGGTCTCTGCGCTTCCATGGCTACTCGGAACAGCACTGCAGGCGTGAGTTTCTCAGGGGGCGGCCAAGATGTCTGGCTCTGTGAATCAAGAGGCAGAGAGCGTTATCAGCTTCAGGGACACCCTGTCGCAAGTGCAGGCCTCTGCTTGATCTGATGATTCTTATGAATTGATTCACTCATCTCTAGCTGGGATCTTTGGCAATTAGCTGTTATCTGTGGAGAAACCTTATAGTAAGGTCCCATTCAGACGACCGTGTTTCACGGCCGTATACGGGCCGTGAAAGCCCGGCCTGTGCTGCCCCAGAGGACAGGAGCGCACGGCGTCATTGGTTGCTTTGACGCCGTGCGCTTCCTGAGGCCACCGCTGTACAGTGAAACACGGTCATCTGAATGGGGCCTAAGTGTCCAATTTTCCTTCAGCTCCACCACAGGGGAAATAAGATGTTACACAATGTCCATTCAAATCAGTATGATGTACTGCATTAAAGGACAGGTCTTCCAGTGTGTTCTCTGCATTTGTGATGATGTAGATCAGAGAACCCCCTCTAACTCAGAAATCCCTGATAGGGTGTATGAAAAGGGATATTCTAATCAGCCCCTTTAATTTAAGTATCTGTATGTCCTTCCTTACTTAAAGAAGCTCTATCACCATGATCAACCCTATTAAATCAGGCATACTGCATGGTAGGGCTCATCATGCTGATTAAAATGATACCTCTCTTTTGTCTGTATGCTAAACAGCTGCAGAGATATCAGTTTTTATGCATATGCTAATTAATAATATTATGCAAATAAAGTTGGAGCATTAGGGGCGGGACTGAATCCTTGGAACACTGCTTTTGTAACACCTCCTGTGCTCTTCACACTTCCCCCTCCCTTTGATTGTCAATTCTAGACATCAGCATGCTGAGGGCAGAGCTGTATCATAGCATGTACATATCATATTTGCTACTTACTTTAGCTTTACCACATTGAAAAGAGTGGATTTCTATGTTTATTATTACATTATTAGTACATTACATTACATTTCTATGTTAATATTATTACATATTACAGCTTTATTCAAAGGCATAATATATGATTATAATGAAACTAATAATATTTATTAACTTTCTAAGTATAGAAAAAGCATAGTCCTCAATATCATAAGGCTGTTGCCTGGAATTAAGTGGTCAACCTTACATGTAGAGATCCCAGGTTTGAATCTTGGGAGAGACATTCAGATTTTTTTTCTCCTGATTTAACCCATAATAAAAGTCTATAGCCTTATCACATTGAGAATAATATTTTTTATACTTAGGAAACTAATACATATTAATTGTTTCTTTATAATCATATATTGTGCTTGTGAATAAACCAGTAATACATTTTAGGTTTTTAATCATAAAAGTATCTCCTGTGCCAAACCTTTTTGGTGTTACCCGCAGACTACAGGCTGTTGCATTTTTCAGATTGCAGTTTCATGAAAATTTCCAAGGCACATATTGATCAAATTTTAGTAAATCGGAATTTAAAGCAGTGCTTTAAAGGTGACAATAAAAACTATAGATCGCCCTGCAAAAAATGAATCCTCACACTCCATATCTAAATATAAAAAGTTAAGTGGGTTAGAATATGGCAATGCAAAGAAAGAAAACATTTTTTCGCATTTTTTATGTTTTTTAAGTATTACAACATAAGAAGAGCTATGTATTAAAGAGGCTGTCATGACTTTGTCAGTTGGTCTTATGCGTCACATCCAGGATTTTGTCTTTAACGTTTCCTACACAATGTTGTGTCTTTTTCTGTATTCTTTTTGAAACGTTCAATAAAAATTACATTGTTGAAAAAAACACACAAGAAAAGCTATATAAAAATGTATTTCATTTATTTTCTGGTTTTATTTTTTTCAGTATCAAAAGACAAGAAAAACTATATAAATGTTGTATTGCTGTAATCGTACTGAATGAAGGTAACAGGTCAGTAGGGAATTCATAAAAATGAAAGCCAATTCTGCAATTCTTTGTTAAATTCTACGTTATTTGAAATTTTTTTTTCAGCTTCCCGCTACATTATGTGCAATATAAGAAGGTGCCATTAAAAAGTACAACTTGTCACGCAAAAAACAAGCCCTGACATGGTTATGTGAATTGAAAAATAAAAAAGTTATGGTTCCAGGGAATAAAAAACTAACACCAAAAATGGAAAATCACTGGATCCTTAAGGCGTTAAATGTTTGTATGGCACCGTGAGTTAGAGCACTGCTGCCTGTGTTGTGCATTTACAGCATGATATGTTAAGGGGTTAATGCTTTCTTTTAAAAGTTAAGTGCATGTGGCAAAGCAATACATTTATGTGTTAAACCAAACTAATGCGAAAAGTAACATGTTAGGTGTTAAATGGCCGATTGCTTTATGTTTTATGTATGCTTGCCAAGGAAAGCTGCACTTTTAACTGTAGTAAGAATAATTTTGCACACTACCGGATCTTCTATGTTCTTTCAAGTCAGTAACATGAGACTCTCAGGTTGCACTAATAAATCAGCTTTGTTATAACAGCTGCCGTGAAAAGTTTGCCTGCAATGCACTAGGGCACCATATATATAAATGCATTATGTGTTATTGCAAACATTCCTGGCTCTTGCATAATGTATAATGGACATAATAACCAGAGCAGGAGCTGTACATTTTATTTTTATTGTAGTCGGAAATCAGTATAGGAAAAAAATATCATAAACAAGCCTGTAGTACCGATCCCTAGGTCAGTGGAATTTTGCCAAGGGTCTGACATGGTAGTTGACTTAAATGGAATGCGTCATCAGAAAAAAGAACTATTGTTTAAATTAAAGGGGTATTCCAGATTCCTATCCATAGCAACTATTAAATCAGTGATGATCCAACACTGGGATCTACACTGATCATGAGAATGCTTCTTGGGAGCACCCAACTGAATGGAGTGGCAGATTGAGAATGCACACTGCCATTCCATTTATCTCTATGGGAGTTCCAGAAATAGGTGCTGTACTCAGCAGAATATGCTTTTCAGGTTTTACATAAAGCAATTTTTGTTGAATATATATGAATATATACAGTACAGACCAAAAGTTTGGACACACCTTCTCATTCAAAGAGTTTTCTGTATTTTCATGACTATGAAAATTGTAGATTCACACTGAAGGCATCAAAACTATGAATTAACACATGTGGAATTATATACTTAACAAAAAAGTGTGAAACAACTGAAAATATGTCTTATATTCTAGGTTCTTCAAAGTAGCCACCTTTTGCTTTGATTACTGCTTTGCACACTCTTGGCATTCTCTTGATGAGCTTCAAGAGGTAGTCGCTTGAAATGGTATTCCAACAGTCTTGAAGGAGTTCCCAGAGATGCTTAGTACTTGTTGGCCCTTTTGCCTTCACTCTGCGGTCCAGCTCACCCCAAACCATCTCGATTTGGTTCAGGTCTGGTAACTGTGGAGGCCAGGTCATCTGGCTTAGCACCCCATCACTCTCCTTCTTGGTCAAATAGCCCTTACACAGCCTGGAGGTGTGTTTGGGGTCATTGTCCTGTTGATAAATAAATGATGATGGTCCAACTAAATGCAAACCGGATGGAATAGCATGCCGCTGCAAGATGCTGTGGTAGCCATGCTGGTTCAGTATGCCTTCAATTTTGAATAAATCCCCAACAGTGTCACTAGTAAAGCACCCCCACACCATCACACCTCCTCCTCCATGCTTCTCGGTGGGAACCAGGCATGTAGAGTCCATCCGTTCACCTTTTCTGCGTCGCACAAAGACACAGTGGTTGGAACCAAAGATCTCAAATTTGGACTCATCAGACCAAAACACAGATTTCCACTGGTCTAATGTCCATTCCTTGTGTTCTTTAGCCCAAACAAGTCTCTTCTGCTTGTTGCCTGTCCTTAGCAGTGGTTTCCTAGCAGCTATTTTACCATGAAGGCCTGCTGCACACAGTCTCCTCTTAACAGTTGTTGTAGAGATGTGTCTGCTGTTAGAACTCTGTGTGGCATTCACCTGGTCTCTAATCTGAGCTGCTGTTAACCTGCGATTTCTGAGGCTGGTGATTCGGATGAACTTATCCTCCGCAGCAGAGGTTACTCTTGGTCTTCCTTTCCTGGGGCGGTCCTCATGTGAGCCAGTTTCTTTGTAGCGCTTGATGGTTTTTGCAACTGCACTTGGGGACACTTTCAAAGTTTTCCCAATTTTTCGGACTGACTGACCTTCATTTCTTAAAGTAATGATGGACACTCGTTTTTCTTTACTTAGCTTCCTTTTTCTTGCCATACTACAAATTCTAACAGTCTATTCAGTAGGGCTATCAGCTGTGTATCCACCTGACTTCTGCCCAACACAACTCATGGTCCCAACCCCATTTATAAGGCAAGAAATCCCACTTATTAAACCTGACAGGGCACACCTGTGAAGTGAAAACCATTTCAGGTGACTACCTCTTGAAGCTCATCAAGAGAATGCCAAGAGTGTGCAAAGCAGTAATCAAAGCAAAAGGTGGCTACTTTGAAGAACCTAGAATATAAGACATATTTACAGTTGTTTCTCACTTTTTTGTTAAGTATATAATCCCACATGTGTTAATTCATAGTTTTGATGCCTTCAGTGTGAATCTACAATTTTCATAGTCGTGAAAATACAGAAAACTCTTTGAATGAGAAGGTGTGTCCAAACTTTTGGTCTGTACTGTACATTGAATATCTATCTATTTCTCTATAGATCTATGTAAAAAAGAAAGAGCATTAGCACTTGTGAATGATAAAAATATGGGTGCAATCCTTCCAAGACCAGAGTTTGTAGGTCCTAGGATATCCAAAAAGTATCTATCTATCTATCTATCTATCTATCTATCTATCTATCTATCTAGGTCCTTAAATAAGGTCAAAGCGTGGTGGAAGCACTTAATTCACCAGTACTCATTGGGGGTGAATAAAGCGGGTCCACAACCCTTTCACCTTATTTTGAGTGCTGCCTCTTTTGTACTTTTTGGATATCTATCTATCTATCTATCTATCTATCTATCTATCTATCTATCTATCTATCTAGTTATTATTAGAGATGAGAAAATCATGCAAAATTTTATTCGCCGAACATTCGCCGAACTTTTCATAAGATTCGTATATTCAACGAATAGATTTGTTGAATTTGCATACAAGATATACGTAATTATATGGCTTTTAGCGAACATTCTCGCACTAATAACGAATGTTCAGGTAAAAAGGTACTCAACCTCTTTGAACACATACTTATAAGCGTACAAATTGCATACAAAAATAACGGGCTTTGCTGGAGAGGAATGGTGGAGCAGGAGGAATGCTCTGAGTCTGACCCCTGGCTTCATATGGATACTGTATCAGCAGATGACAGCAGATCATCCGGCTGAGACCGAGATGAGCGTGCCATCCATTCCACTACCTCATCCACTTTCTCCTCCACTACAATTTTGCGCCTTGGTGGGTTAGTCTGGTGGAACAACGGTCAAGTATTGCGAATACTACTAGTAGATGCTCCGGCTACAGGTCCTTTAGCACTTCTGCCCTGTGCCACCTTCTCCTTTTTTTTAGAGCTCTAGGTCTGGCTGGAACTGGACCCCTTTTGCTTATCCATTCCAGAAATTTTTCAATTCAGTCTGTGGCCCTGCAGCTGGTCTTTGTCCCTGTATATCCCTGTCTCTCCCTATCTCTCCCTGTCTCTCTCTCCCTGCCTGATTAATTACTAGTTCACCGCCTGATTTGTTCTAATCAGGCGGTGAATGAGTTAATTTTCTGAATGTCTGCTTCATATCAGTCCCAGTGTGAACTAGTGATTAATTACTTGCCCTGCAGTATCAGTGATATGTGTAATATCGATTCCCAGAGCAATTACACCCCAATTTTCACAAAACAGGTCTCAGAGTCTCAGAACTTCACACACAGTGCTTCTGCTCGTCTCAGCAGTCGCAGCAGAAGTGATGCATCACTGGCTTAACGAGCCTGAGCCAATCAGAGCAAGCCCTGCCCATTATGTCAGGTGACCGCTTTCTTCCCGGGCTTTTGTGCACGATAAACAAACTAACAGTAAAAGTTAGCTAATGAATTGAATTTGTACACAATATCGTATAATTTATAGTGCAACTAAGTAGCCAATGCGTACAAAGCCGAAGTGAATCATCTAATATTTGGATTCGCTTCGCAGCTGAAAATTTCCAAGATTCGATACGAATCAACGCATTGACGAATAGATTCGCTCATCTCTAGTTATCTATCTATCATCTATCTATCATGAAATCTTGCAGTTTTCACTTTGGCCACTGAACCAATTTCTTTTCTGTAGAGATCATTTAATTATCATTATTGAAACATCCAAAGTATATTCACATAAAACTTCGTTAGAATACTGTACGGCGCAAGCTCTCCGCAGAGTATTAGAATGTATTGGTTCTGATGAGCCAAAGTTATTACTTTGTGAAGTCTTGCGAGAATTCACGTAATAACTTGAGAAATTCATTCTTACTGTAAAAAAACATTTACCAAACTCGGGTTCGGTTCCAAGTGGTACCACACAAAGTCTTATGCAAATTGACTTTGGATGTTTCCTCTGAAGTCGATTCGCTCATCCCTAATTATTATCATTACAACCAGGAGTACAATGAAAGGTATCACCTCCATATACATTATACAGGATCCACTATTCATGATAGGTAATGATAATAGTTCACATCCTCCTCCCTGCACAATGACCTCTTCACAGGTCACAGAGCATGCCCACAACACTCTCCCATTGAAGTACAGGAGCCATCGGAAGACTTCAGTATCCTATGGTCCATGTGACTGTTGCAAGTGGTAAACAGAGCAGGCAACATGTCCGCCATCATAATCATGTACCAAAAAAAAGAATACAATCCGAAAAATAAATACAGAATCTAAAAAATGTCAGTGTCTGGTTTTAATCAGTGAAAAAACAATATAAGTGATACGATCCCTTTAAATCAGATATGTGTGACTCTCTGAGCACAAGTTATAATAGTTATCACAATCATTTTTTGTGAATATATTCATTACTCAAAATTAAGTAACCAGGTCACTCCCTCACTTATGGCAGATGTCAGGAACCTTGTCTTTCATGTCCACCTTCAGACTTCTACTATAGCGTAACCTAATGACTATGTGCAGTTGCTTCCCAGCGGTCTTTCTAGTGACAGTGTCCACAGCTCTACGGTTGTCTGCAGATAGCTGTATGACATCTGTTGCTCAGCAAGGGAAGAATTGACTGATGTGTAGGAATGCTTCCTAGGTCTGGAGAGGTTGGTCTGAAGACCCCTGGGACACTTGTCTAGCACAGGAATCGCTGAAATTAAGAGTAAAGTGCTGTTTCTTTATCTTGACAGTTGTGCAAGCACTCGAAAGGCCAAAAGTCAAGAATAAAACATCGATATTTAAGCAAGAACAAAGGTATCCCTTTAATCTGCTAAATCCACACCCCTATACTGAGCATGTCTTCTATCAATGAGGTGCAATGATCTTACATTGAATGTAATGCATAAGAAATGTTCATTAAAATGTATACATACAGTACAACAAAACTCAAGCTTGTTTTGATTTTCTAGAACAAAGCAAGGTCTTCTTAAAGGGGTTATCTAAGTAATTTAAAAAAAAAGGGCTCCAAAACAGCAATTGTGATAAAATTATAAAATGATGTATAGCTAGTTACACTGACGAGTAAAAGGGTAACAATATTTTGAACTTTTGACTTTCAGGCTCCGTATCTCACCATCCTCTACAGCTTCGAACATGAGATTACCATCTTTTTATAGACAATCATCTTGTTATCTCATACATAAATTAGACTGGCAACTATTTAGCAGATGATTAGTTATGAAGATTTTTGTTATATAACTGCATTGTTACTGGTTTTCTCCTAAAATTCTAAAATTAAATTTTTATTATTTTTGTAAATTCGCCTTTGGCTTTAAACACTGCCTGAATCTTTCTGGGCATGCTCTCAATCAGATTCAAGCATGTCTCAACCGAAATCTCTCTACTACACGTTCCCAATGTTGGTGCATGCTGGTCGACTCACTCGGGTATGAATACAGCTTTTTCTTTAACTCTACCACATGTGTTAGGGACTTTACTGCACTTTGAAGGGATACCTTGCCCTATGATTTATGCAGTTATTTACACATGTACTGTTTCAGATTGTTAAACTGCATTTTATATGTTTATTGTAATATAGTCTTTTAATTTGCATTGTTATTGTGCTCTATTTGAATTGTGTAAGGATTAATGGGTAGCCTTTTAATATTGACAGACTTTGGGACTTTCCAGCCTGTGCACGTAGAAGCTAGTCATTTTCCACAGTTACCATAAGGTACTATGTAGAACTACATTTTGGAGGGAAAAACACTGAATGTTTGACTGTCAGTTTAACTCTGTCACATGTTGTTTTATATCTGAAAACTGCTTAGTCTTACAAATCTATGGCAGCCATTAACTGCTAATTTGTATATGTTAAGCTGTGCTTCTTCAGCTTCATCTCCCTCACTAGAAGGTTCTAGATCTGTCAGACCTTGTATAAAAGTAGAGAAGTAAGGTCTGCAGATAGGGACCAGTGTTTAGTTGGAGAGATTCTGCCAGACTGTATGAGTGACAAAAAGAAGACACTGAGACGGGGATACCCTGCAGACTGTAGGCCACCTGCCCTTTGGCCAGGGTATCTGCCTACTGAGAGAGTGAGAGAAAGAGAGAGAGAGAGAGGGACAGATAGCTCAGGCCTTTCCTCAGCATAGAACCTTCTTCTGCCAGCGAGAAGACTGGAGTGCATTGTCTGCATTGTTTTGAACTTTAGTTCCATCAGTAAAGAAGCACACTGGTTTGCTATAAACCCTGAATCTCTGGACTTATTTACCATTAGGGTGCACCATGCTTTACCATCCCCTCCAGAGAGTAGTAACATGTGATGATCTCTCAACATTGTCCGGGGGATCCTATGTAGTGTTGGGGCCTCCTCAAACCCAGTGACTGCACACACACATAAACAAATGCTGTCACAAACTCACCTGTCCGGGGTCCAGCAGTGAAATCTCCAGCTTTGGTGTGACTGTGCCAGAGATGCGCTGCTAAGCCACCTCCCTTGGTGATGCAATAACATCCTTAGCAACAGGATGCAGTGCTCTGTTTCTCCCCACAGTGGGATTGTGCTGGAAGAGTTGGCTGATTGTGCCGCTGCTTTATTCCTGTGTGCTAGTGTTTTGACTAATGGAGTGCCGAGTCATGGCCTATCAGGTTCTGATCCTGGGAAGCGGTGCTCTATTAAAACCCCTTCCTGTCTGTATACCAGTGCCAATGGTAGGCTTGTTTGGGCTCACTAGCTAGGTTCCTGGTTCTTGGATTTGTTTGTGCTTTTGACCTTGGTTTGTCTTTTGACCACTCTCTGTCCCACGTGATTTGTACTGTGCATCCCATCTGGTATTTGATCTTGGCTTGTCTTTTGACTACTCTTTGTCTTTCGTTTTTGTACTGCGTTGTCTGCCTAGTTCTGACCCATTCATGCACGACTATTCCTTTTTGTTGTTTTTTTTCTGTTGGTGTCCTCTGTTGGTGAACTCAGCACCTCAGTAGAGTAGGGACCGTCAACTAGTTGCAGTCTTGCTACTTGGGGCTTGATCTGCAAGTAGGTAGGGAAAGTGGCCTGGGTTCCAGGTCAGGGCTCCTTGTCTTTGTCTGTCCCTACCTACAAGCATTACAATTGCATGAAGATATTTAAATATACAAGTAGTACAAATATTAATCGCTATAGTTTTTGGCACACTTCAGACTACACATGATAATAGTCTGTAATAAAAAGTTATATCTGCTGTGAAATTGATTCCTGAAATGTAGGGATTTAAGTGCACAAAACTTAATAAATACATTAGGGAAATATGGGGTATGTTGCCAGAAGTACCTCATTTCTATGGGTATATATAGTGATGAGGGTGAAGTTATCAGATTAGGTATTATGACAACTATAACTAAATATGATTCATCTGGTGCAAGGCATTATCGATACATTCGAATTAAAGAAGAATTAAATTAAAAACACAACAAACACAAATAAGTATATTTAGACCACAGGGAAGGACTGTATGTACCTTTTGACTTATGCAATCTTAATGAATTAGATCCTTGGGGCTCCATGTATAACTGGTCCAGTTTAATAGCGATTTCAATGTCATTATAGATATTTCTTCATTTGATCTCCAAAAATAAAGTTGTTTTACATTAATTTATACAGTGAGGTGAGGATACTATTAGAAATGTAATACGACCCATATACTTATATAATGGCGAGCAGTCACAAAGAATATTACATAGGGTCAAGAGGTTTTGCTGGCACTTAAGCAGTTACTGCAATTTTTAACTACTCTTGGGCTACATTTCTTATCTGTTGTCATTCATTTTAATGTTTAAATAGGTAAGGAGGCAGCAGTATTGCCAACATCCAATGCTCAGTGAAGCCTTTCGCATATATAGAATACTGAATATCTCAACCATTATTTAGCATCAGAATCAGTTCCGCTTGTCTGGCTGATGGACAATTTTTGCTTGGCCTCGGTCTCTCCGCGCGTGACCTGTGGAGTCTAGACTGTTGCATATTACTTAAAAATTCATTTTGATTCCTCCTTGTAAGAGTTGAGCCGAAGGTGTGTGTTTTCTACTCACTCCGGCACGTCAGACTAAGGCTAGCGGTTGAGAAATGTAAGCATTTAACCCTCCTCTACCTAAGAGAGATGAATCTAGTTAGGATTGTAGTTCTCTATTTCAATAGCAATTATCATTCCTTATTTGGATCATTGACGAATGCTATGTAGGAGATGCAATGAAGTTGATCCAAATCCGAGGAAGAACCAGTCATCTTTGTAATAGTCAGTTAAAAATGTTTAGTTTTCAGCTACACTTAATATTAGGATACACTGATTTCTTCTATGAATGGACATCAAATTGAGCAAGAATTCCGAGTCAGATTCAATGAGTGTCAGATGGTGTTATTTGCCTCACTTGGCAATTGGGTGTTGATAGGTCACAGCTTAAATTGAACAATCACTAATAAAGGTGCACTGCGGCGGTAATGCAATTGATAATATATGGCTAAACCCTCACACTGATGTTAAAATGAGACTTTTGCCAATATATTCTTATATCAAGAACATACCGGAGCCAGAACACTGCGTCAAGGTATCTTAGAGTGGCACAAGTCCTAACACTAACCTGCCTAGCCATATGGGCAATTGCGGAAGGAGCATATAGGCCGACACACAGCCACCAACTCCTAGTTACCTCCAGCGTGAGATCACACATGCAATGGGAGGAGGGTGGAGGCTGTGAGCCCCATCTACCAATGACTCATGTGACTCAGGCTGCACAGGTGCACCAGAATGTTACCATAAGATGTAAGTAATGGTACATTCAAACCTGGAGTTGCCCCACCTCCAGGTGTAAATGTTCAAATACAATCACAGGAAAAAAAACGTCGTCTAAAATGGCAGAAAATTGCTCAAACCCCATATGCTGTTGCGCATATCAAACCGGGGGAGCAATTCCTGCACATGTGATCCGTTGCTAATAGCAATCCCCAGCAAAAAGGCATATAATGGAGGATGCCTGCAGCGGACCACATGTACCACATAACCATCCTACACAAGGTAACAAATTGTGCGGATGTGGCGACCTATATAATCAATCACTAATAAAGGTGCACTGTGGCGGTAATGCAATTGATAATATATGGCTAAACCCTCACACTGATGTTAAAATGAGACTTTCGCCAATATATTCTTATATCAAGAACATACCGGAGCCCGAGCACCACGTCAAGGTATCTCAGAGTGGCACGGGACCTAACACTAACCTACCTAGCCGTATGGGCAATTGCGTAAAGAGCACAGCTTAAATTGTGGCACAGTGCACCAAAATTTCACCTGAATTTTGGCACAAAATTCTTGAGAAAAAAAAGCCAAGCAATAGGATGCGAATACTTAAAATAAACACTCTAAGAATTAACCAAATTTATCATTCAGCACTGTGTTAATCCGGTGCCTCTTGACTTTGACTGACTATTCTAAGGACAGCCATACACGTTCAATTGCCGTTGGCTGAACACTTGTTTGGCTGACACCAGTCTCTCCTGACTCCCTCCTGGATCCACCATACGCATACATGTTCTCCTCAGCTAAACATGTATGTGTATTCTATGGGAGAGCAGAGAAAACCACTGTCCGATACCTCTATCAATGGCTAATCTCCTTGGAGAACAAAAGGATTGGGCAAAAATATTCATATCATCTATCGGGGAGAGCCAGGAGCTCCCATATACATTAGAGTGTCAGACGTTCTCGGCCGACAATACATTAAGGGGCCGTTCAGATGGCTGTGGTGTGAACACACATCGCCGGCACCCCATACAAAATGCCTATTCTTGTTTGCTATTGCAGACAAGAATAGGATATGTTCTATATTTTTTCACGGAGCAGCGGCTCGGCGAGATCAAATGTCGCCCATAGAAATGAATGGGGCCGCATCTATTCCACAAAATTGCGAGTCATGTGAGTGGGCCCTAATGTGTATGAGGGCCTTAAGGAATCTTTTACTTGGGGCAATGTCAATCTCTGAACGAGTGCCAGTCGATGAGATACAAGCCAGTTGGGGAAGTGAATATTTTTGCACTGCGCAATGCACACTGGTGGGTCATTGCTACATGGTGTGATGTGTTGCCTGCAGATGACTTTTGGTAGTGCATGAAATATGCAAACAACCGACAAACAAGCCTTTGGGTACAGAAGGATGGTGCATCGAGAATAGCCCTCAAGAAGGTGCAGATTATTAGTGACAACTAGGTTAGAATAAGTGAGATAATTGAAAGATCTCATTAGAACTCCTACACTTTTTTTTTAGCTTTTGTCTGAAAATTATATCACGTCCTCATTTTTTCCAAGATTTTTTCATGAACGCAGCTTCCAAAAAATGTAAAAAAAACAGCCTTTATTGTTCCATAAGTATAAAATCCAAAGAAGACACCAAGTGTACAGCCCAGTCCAAATCCAGGATTGATTTGATTCTTCCTAAAAATGTAAGAAAAAAGTACTAATGGTAACATGCATGCTCCAGTATTTGTCACCAAATACAGTCAGGACTATTCACAAATATGTGGAACTGTGAAAAAAAAATCTCACTTTTCTCCAGCTGGATGGAATATTGGTCTGAGGTTACCGTTAGTGATGTCAAATGTGTAGCACGTAGGGCTCCCTCTTTGGGTCAGAAACTAAGCCCTAGTTTGTTTTCTGAAAAGGCCAAAATTCAGCCCACTTGGTTACGCTATCCAGGTACTTTTAAGCCTACTTTCACACTTGCGTTTGCAGAATCCGTTTCTGAGATCCATCCAGGCTCTCACAAACGGATCCGTCATGATAATACAACCGTCTGCATCCGTTCTGAACGGATCCATTTGTATTATTTTTTACATAGCCAAGACTTATCCGTCATGAACTCCATTGAAAGTCAATGGAGGACGGATCCGTTTTCTATTGTGTCAGACAAAACGGATCCGTTCCCATTGACTTACATTATGAGTCAAAACAGATTCGTTTGGCTCCGACAAGCGGACACCAAAACGCTGCAGGCAGCATTTTGCTGTTCGCCTCCCAAACGGAATGGAGACTGAATGGAGGCAAACTGATGCATTCTGAATGGATCCTTATCCATTCAGAATGCATTAGGACAAAACGGATCCGTTTAAGACCGTTTGTGAGAGCCTGGGGCGGATCTCACAAACGGATCCTGCTAACACTAGTGTGAAAGTAGCCTCAGTGCGATTACTGTTGTCAGTATATGGGTGCTGAGCGGATGGTGCAGTCGACGGCCGATGGTCGTATATTTCAGATTAAACAATACATCAGTTGTAATACCAATTTTGTCGTCTACTGCATCACCTATTCAGTTTGCAACTTACAATACATTGGATGTACAAGTAATGAATTGAAAATCCATATTAGGAAGCATTGGCCAGACCGCACTAAAGGGATAGAAAGTCCGCGGCTAGTCTTCATGTTGTAGTAGTTCATCAGGGTAGCACTTCCATGTACAGGGGGTAGAGCGAGTGTCTATGCCCATACGAGGAGAAGACCATAGGCGTAAACTCCTTAACCAGGAGTCTTTTTGGATTTTTCAGCTTAACACGCGGATACCAAAAGGTTTAAACAAAAGACAAGACTTAATACTGCATTATTAGTTTTTTTTATATATTTTCTTTTTTTTGTTTGTTTGTTGTATTTCAAGTATAGACATCTACTGTATAGACATAGCTGTGTGTGCACTACGAATTAAATCATTTGTGTTATGGTTTTTCATGGTTTAGTTCCCCTTTAAGTATAGGTTGATAGGTAGATTTTTTTAAATATTGAAATACTAGTTGCAAACTTTTTGGTATGATGCAGACTTGGAGGAAAGGAAATTCATGGGAAGCATGCGAGTGAAATAGAGAAATCTAATGGGAAAGATATCTCAACCTAATCTGAATATAAATAGAATTACATGTTTTTTGTTAGGACCTGAGACACAATTTAAAGTTCTCATCGCCTGGTCATTCTGAAATAAATATTTCCACTCACACGCTATTGCACAGAATTCTAATTCTGTAGACTTATTATGGGAGAATATTTGCGGTACTCTTCTGAATAAAACATTGACTTTTGGTTAATGATCATTTTGAAATTTCCAAAACCCACTTTTTAAGGACCAGTTCAGGTCTGAAGTCACTTTGTGAGGCTTCCATCTTAGAAACCACCCAAAAATGACCCCATTTTACAAACTACACCCCTCAAGGTATTCAAAACTGATTTTACAAACGTTATTAACCCTTTAGGTGTTCCACAAGAATTAAAGAAAAATGTAGCCAAAATTTCCGAATTTCACTTTTTTGGCAGATTTTCCATTTAAATCATTTTACTTCGAGAATAAAGCAAGGGTTAACTGCCAAACAAAACTCAATAATTATTACCCTGATTGTGTAGTTTACAGAAATGCTCCATTTGTGATCATAAACTGCTGTACAGGCACACGGCAGGGCGCAGAAGGAAAGGAACGCCAGGGCAGATTTCACTGGAAAAATTTTAAGTTGCCATGTCACATTTGATGCACCCCTAGAGTAGGAAATTCCAAAAAACTGACCCAATTTTGGAAACTACGGGATAAGTTGGCAGTTTTGTTAGTGCTATTTTAGGGTACATACGATTTTTGGTAGTTTTATATTACACTTTTTGGGAGGCAAGGTAACAAAAACTAGCAGTTTTGGCATTGTTTTTATTTTTTGTTATTTACAACATTCATCTGACAGGTTAGATCATGTGATATTTTTATAGAGCAGGTCGTTACGGACGCGGCATATGTATACTTTTTTTTATTCATTTAAGTTTTACACAATATTTTTGAAGCACAAAAAAAAATCATGTTTTAATGTCTCCATAGTCAGAGAGCTGTAGTTTTTTTATTTTTTGGATGATTGTCTCAGGTAGGGGCTCATTTTTTGCGGTATGAGAAGACGGATAGATTGGTACTATTTTTGGGGGCATATGCTTTTTTGATCGCTTGGTATTACATTTTTTGTGATGAAATGTGACAAAAAATGGCTTTTTTTAGACAGTTTTTATTTTTTATTTTTTACGGTGTTCACCTGAGGGGAGAGATCATGTGATATTTTTGTAGAGCAGGTTGTTATGGATATGGCGATACCTAACATGTATACTTATTTTTATTTATTTAAGTTTTACACAATAATATCATTTTTGAAATAAAAAAATCATGTTTTAGTGTCTCCATAGTCAGAGAGCTGTAGCTTTTTTATTTTTTGGGCGATTGTCTCAGGTAGGGGCTCATTTTTTGCGGGACGAGATGACGGTTAGATTGGTACTATTTATGGGGGCATACACTTTTTTGATCGCTTGGTATTAAATTTTTTGTGTTGAAATGTGATAAAAAATGGCTTTTTTTAGACAGTTTTTACTTTTTATTTTTTACGGTGTTCACCTGAGGGGAGAGATCATGTGATAGTTTTGTAGAGCAGGTTTTTACGGACGTGGCAATTCCTAACATGTATACTTATTTTTATTTACTTAAGTTTTACACAATAATATCATTTTTGAAACAAAAAAAATCATGTTTTAGTATCTCCATAGTCAGAGAGCTGTAGTTTTTTTATTTTTTGGGCGATTGTCTCAAGTAGGGGCTCATTTTTTGCGGGACGAGATGCTTGCTATTACACTTGGCTGTTTTGGTATAGCTTTTTTTTTTTAAAAAATTTTTGCGTACACCTGGCGGGGTGGACCATGTGATGCTTTTATAGAGCCCGGCGATACCTAATATGTGTACTTTTTCTTTTTTTTTTTTTACTTTTTTTTTACTTCATTTGGGGAAAAAGGGCACTTTTATTTTTTTTTACTTTTTTACACTTTTTTTTACTTTCTTTTTACACTTTTCTTTTTTATTTTTTACATTTTTTTAAACTTTATCAAGACCCATTTGGATCTTGAAGATCCAGTGGGCTTGATGGCTATACAGTGCATTGCAATAGTCATCTATTGCAATGCACTGTTTCAGTGTTACACTAAGGCTGATCAGACCCTGAGGGTCTGATCAGCCTTAGGTACATGGCAACCAGGACGCTTTTGTAAAGCGTCCGGTTGCCATGGTAACCATCGGGCCGCTGCCATTGCAGCAGCGGCGGCCCGATGGCAGAGAGAGGGAGCTCCCTCCCTCTTAACTCCATGGATGCTGCGGGCGGCTACTGACCGCAGCATCTATGGGGTTAAACAGCTGAAATCAGTGCCAGCACCGATTTCAGCTGTAGCAGCAGAGTGTGAGCTGTAATTACAGCTCACACTCTCTGCTGATGGCAGCGGCTCTGATCCTGAGCCGCTGCCATCATATAATACAGAGAGCAGGAGGAGGCAACGGAGGCACCAGGGGTCACTACAAGGGGAGGCACTACAAGGGGGGGCACTACAAGGGGGGGCTGTGTGGGGGCACAGAAAACCTACTTGGTTTCAGGCTGCGATCTCCAGAGTGGAGATCGCAGCCTGAAACCGGCATTTTAGTACTGAAGCGCTCCGATTGGTTAGTCTGCAGAGACTAACCAATCAGAGCGCTTGCTGGCAAGGGACCACTCTGATTGGTCCCTTGCCGGCTTCCCCGAGGTCTCTGCTCTCCGGGAGAGCAGAGACTCCGGGGCTGTGACACTTTATAGTGTCACAGTCCCGGTAAGCAGTTTGGACGTAACTGCACGTCCAAATGCCGCAATTTACTTGCACTTTGGACATACAGTTAAGTCCAAATGCGCCAAGGGGTTAAAGGAAATGTATCACCAAAAATTTTATCTGCCAGTTAGAACCAGATAGTAACACATATCCGTTTTCTCTAATCTGTTTTTATTTTCTGATTGCAGATTTTTTTTATTCTCTTTCCTGAATATGATTGAACATGATGAACATTTAGAAAGCATTAAGAATATTGCTTTACGGCAGTCACATAGGCCATAGACACAGTGGTCTGGAGGGGACCTCATTGACAATCACCTATTATGAATGGAGGATCCTGTCTTATATCTACTATTACAGGCAGGATAAAGGTGGATTTAGACGCACCAATAATCGTACAGATTATCAGGAATTCCTGCGAACACTCATTACAGATAATCTGGCCATCTGAATGTGCTGCCAATCACCCAATGAATGAGCTAAATGCTTGTTCATCAGGTGATCCTGTCTGTCATGCAGGTACCACCGATCATGGCTTCTGGACACGGATTTCCTGAAGTCAAATAACTCTTTGTATTAGGTTACAACAAGGTGGGACGAACTGGCTGGATGGATGAAATCTGACAGCTGGAGTGTTATTGGTTATCAGAATGAACCACACAAATCACTCCACCCAACTGGACCAAAATTCATTGTAGCTAATACATTATTTTAGCAAAAAAATTAGTCTGTGTTGTTACTGCAATTGTTTATGGTTGGAACTATGACAGTATTACCAAACAAATTACTCCACTAACTGAACCCAAATTCATCATTTCTAGCTTCCATGTTCTGTTACGGAAAATTTTATTTTGCGTTGCTCTGACAACCACAACAAATTTTAAACTAATTCTACGTCACTATGCAGTGCAACAAAATTATAGCCCATGTGGATCCTTCCATAAGGTCCAGGATCACTCCATACTATGAACTTAATGGTATTTTGCTTTCAACATGTATTTGGGTTAAAACTAGATGGGCAGAACTTGCTGGATGGATCAAACATGGCAGCTGGATTATTGCCATACAGGATGAGTATCGTTGGTTTTTTAAATGAACCACACAAATCTCTCCACCAACTCGACCCAAATTCATCATAGCTAGTACGTTCTTTAAGTCAGCGTTTGGTCAGTGTTTTGCATCAGTATTTGATCAGAATTTGTAAGCCAAAAGCAAGAGTGAGTCCAAAACACATAAGAGATGCAAATAATTCCATTAGATTTTATCTCTGTTTTGGACCCACTCCTGTTTTGGCTTACAATTATTGACCAAATACTGATGCAAAACCACAGTTTTTTGTTTTGTTTTAGGTACTTCTGAAGGATCAGACAACCTGAAACATTAACAGTGATGTTAACACAGCCTTACTGCTGCTGTCGTTGCCCCCTCAACCCAATCTGTCATGGGAGCACTTTTGTCATGGTTACTGCCACTGCTACTGCTGCCACCACTGTTCACACTCTTTCATGGAGCCACTACTGCTGCTGCCACTGTTCCCATTCTGTCATGGGGCCACTACTTGAATCTTGGGGCACTGCACAGTTAAGTACACGGTGATAAATTAGACCTGAAGCTTTTGTTAACCTGTAATACTGACGCACAGTAATTCCACAGCTAAAAGAAGGGATTATAGCTATGAATCTTGGTGCCCTGCACAGTGATGTAGATGGTGATAAGTTACAACTGCCTGTAATACTGATGGCACAGTACCTACAGAACGGATTAACTATGAATGTGTGTGCACTAGAATGTAATGCACACAGCGATACTCTCTCCCTGCACTGTCCCTGCAGTTCCAAGCCTTCACCCTGAGATTGGGCCACCAAGTGGAATGTATATGGTTAGGCAGAGTGGCCTGGGTATACCTGATTTATCGTGATTCATGACAAATTAATTCGGAACAAATCAAATTTGTTAAAGAACTTCAGTGAATCGTCCAAATTAAATTTTTCCAAACTTCTCTATTCACCATATCTGGCATAGCTGGATACCACTATGCACCTTCAGATCCCCATTCACTGTAATGGGATCTGGCGGTAATCCGTCTGCTTTCTAGAATATATGTTGCGTGTAGCATTTTTTGTCTGGCTTTGTTTGTTTGTTTTTTGCCTACGTGTACAATGGATGAAGTGACCGGATTACAGTGCCAGAGTCCACAACGCAGATGTGAACCCAGCTTTACTAAAGCTGGCTTGTTCGTAAAGAGCTTGTAATGAGTTACATCAAATTCTAGGAAACCTCAATAGGGCAATTGGGACTTTTTTGGTTTATGCTGAATTTATTTGTACCTAAATTGGATCTAATTTCAATAAATTTGCTCATCACTGGTTATCAGCCCACAAGAAATCCTTGTGAAGGGGATTTGAAAAAGTGTTGCACCCTCAAATCTCCTCTTGCCATTGAGAGAACATTGGAAATCATCTGTCACTGACCCCCTGTATTACATTAAAATAATGCTATGACTTGTAAAATAACAACCCACACACTCTTTGCAATTTATTGTGGCCTTCAGCCCACTGATCCATGACAGCAAACAAGAATGCGAGGTAGAGGAGGAAAAAAAATCCAATTATCCAGAAGTAATTGGTAAATAGCCGCATGGTGACAGATGCTAAACATTCGGCCATAGCTGTGACGCTACTGTATCTGCACTCCCCGCATGGGATAAGGGTCACCTTGCTTCATAACAAGGTTGAAAATTTAGCACAGAAAAAAAAACCAACAACTCTCTTTACACTTCTCATTCATAGTCAACATCCAATCAACTGCATGGTCCTCAATGCAAATCACACGCTGAAAATCTAATTAAAGGATAAACACAACCACTTAGCAAAGCACAAACCAAGCATCTCTGTGAGCAGTTATCATACACGATCTCTGTCTTAGGGACAATTAACAGGATGAAAATATTGAGGCTTCGAGATGGAAAAAAAAAATTAACACATCATTATCTTAATTGTCTTTCCAACTCAGGTAGAAGGTAATTATCATTTCAAAAGGAGTCTCCTTTAATACAAAAAGATTTTGACCTTCCTTTGCTGAAGGCCGGATTAATCCGTGTTCGCACTTTGATGTATTGTTGTGATAGCTTTGGACATTTACTGCTTTGTTTTAGTGTTTGAACTCTGCTTATAAAACTATTAGGGAGATTTAAGTGGATTGAAACTTTGAATGGAAGAAAGTCATTTCTTCAAGTGTTCAGATGGGGCACTAAGTTATGTGAGAAGCACAGCGCTCTTTGTTTAGTTCAGGCAAATTGAATGAAAATAACCAAGTGCCAGGTTTGGCCAAGATGAGGCCATGAACATATTTCTTGTTCTGTCCCTTTTTTGACAAAAATTATGTTAGGTTTGGGCAAGATGAAGTTGTGCATATTTTTCTTTTTTTGTCATGTTTAGACAAAAAATATGTCAGGTTTGGCCAAGATGAAGCCACAAATATTTTTCTCGTTCTGTCAGTTTTAGACTAAAATGTATGCCACGTTTGATCAAGATGAGGATGGGAATATTTTTCTTTTTCTTTCATTTTAGACAAAAATTTATGGTAGGTTTGGCCAATATGAAGCAGCAAATATTTTTTCTTGTTCTGTCATTTTTAGCTTAAAGTTTATGCCAGGCTTGGCCAAGATGAGGATGTGAATTTTTTTCTTTTTTTGACCAAAATTTATGATAGGTTTGGTAAAGATGAGATCTCAAATATTTTTCTGTTGGGTCATTTTTAGACAAAAATTTATGTAGGGTTTGGCCAAGATGAAGTCGCAAATATTTTTCTTGTTCTGGCATTTTTAGACCAAAATTTACACCAGGTTTGGCCAGAATGAAGCACTGATTATTTTTTCTGTTCTGTCATTTTTAGACAAAAATTTATGTAGGGTTTGACCAAGATGAGGCCGCAAACATTTTTCTTGTTCTGGCATTTTTAGACCAAAATTTGCACCAGGTTTGGCCAGAATGAAGCCCTGATTATTTTTCCTGTTCTGTCATTTTGAGACAAAAATTTATGACCGGTTTGGCCAAGATGAGGTTGTGATTATTTTTCTTGGACTGTCATTTTTAGACCAAAATTTATGCCAAGTTTGGCCAGAAAAAGGCCCTGATTATTTTTCCTATTCTGCCACTTTCAGACAAAAATGTATGACTAGTTTGGCCAAGATGAGGTTGTGATTATTTCATTTTTAGACAAAAATTTATACTGGATTTTCAAAAAAATGAGTCCATCAAAAAACCAAGGCAGTAGCTGATAGCTATGCTATTTTTGATGGGACACTTGACTGGACTGGCCAGACGGTACCACGCAATACCAAACTTAGCACACCTACATTTTTATTAATATTTAAGCTATGGATTTTTGGCAAGGAGTGCTTTGATGGAGGAATAGACCTTTTCAGACTGGAAGTTTTATTTAAATTGCCACAAAGATTGAGAGAAATGTAATTAATTACCAATAGTTGTATGTTTGCCCCATGCTTACATGCATTTCCTCTGGGTGTTCTGCTTTTCACTCACACTTCAAAAACATATTGTTGGATTAATTTGGAATTCAGGTTGTAAGCTCTAATGGAGGCAAGGACTGATGTGAGTGATGACAATCTCTATACAGCGCCACATAACGCGTTGGTGCTATGTAAATGAGTATGGTAGATAGAACGGTGTAGCTTTTGTTGGTGCAAGGGTCCTGGTGCCTGGTATTGTAGCTCGTCCCAGTCAAGTAATGACAGCAGCCCAAATACCAAAGTAGCATTGTTTTCCCAACCTTATTCCTTTAATTTTACATTTTCTCATGGATCCTATGGATGTATATCCATCACACTTGTGTAATAATTAGCTCTAGTGATTACTCACATTTTTTTTGGCTAATGTTACATTTCATTTAAAGACCAGGAACTATTCAACGTGACACATGTGCAACAATAGGTCACATCGGAGATGGGGGCAGATATTTTTCACAGCAATTTATGTCCCTTCACTAAAGGTCTGTTTCATACAACTGATTGGAGATGTTTTCCCAGGTAGCATCCCTGCTTTTTTTTCTTCATTGTGTCATACTTGGAGCATAGTTTAGCTTGATCCTTATTGTTTGACAGTTAGGCATTGTAAAACATATTTCCTCTTGCACTTTGACGTGACCACTTCTAGGTAACGTACTGTCAGTATAGTTCGATTAATGAGCCTGGTTCAGGAGGTCTGTCTGGATTGGAGATTTGTACACAGTATGTTTCTTCATGATCTTTTCAAGCATGTCACAAAAATTCCCGTAAAATGAGCTGCAGACATCTTCTATTCATTTATCAAGGGCCCGACCTGAGCGCTTAGGTATTAAAAATAAAACCCCTATTGATAACAAAAAGGTAACAAAAAGGACGAGCTAAAGAATTTATAGAGGATTGGAGACCCATATATTCATCCAATACTAAGGGATTATATGATGTTAGTGACTACTGATGACTTTATTACCTTTATTATGTATTTACTTGTGCTTCTATTATTACAAAACTTTAAAAAATTTTCTGGGATTTCAATATTGATAGCCTGTTGGGGGTTCAATCACGCTGATCAGCTGTTTCCATTTTTGCTTTTTCATTTTTCACTCCCTGCTTTTCCTAAGCCATAACTTTTTTCACTCCATTTATATAGCCATATGAAGGCTTGTTTTTTGTGGGACAAGTTGTTCTATGTAACAGCACCATTTAATATTGCATACAGTGTATTGGGGAGCTAGAAAAAATTTCCAAATGTGGTGGCATTGGAAAGAAAACGCAAGTCTGCCACATGGTATTTTCTTTTACAGCGTTCATTATGTGGTAAAACTGACTTGTGCCCTACATTCTCCGGGACAGTACCTTTACAACAATATCACATTTATTTAGTTTTTCTTTCTCAGAAACTACACCTCTAAGGAATTTTAAAGGGGTGTAGTGAGCACCTTGGCATTTCATAGAATTTGGAAACCCTTGGCTGTAAAACTGGAAAATTATTATTTTTGTTTTTTCATTTTCACATTTGATTACAGAAGAATATCACCCCACAATTTGTTACCCATTTTCTCTTGAATACGACAACATCCCATGTGTGGTGGTAAAGTGCTTATAGGCACACTGCAGGGCGTATAAGGGAAGGAGAGCCATGCCATGCATTTGAGGTCTAGTTTGGTGATTTATACAGCATTGACCGACAAATGCAGAGGCTCTGAGGTTAAATAAAAAAAGAAACCTTCAAGAACCACACCCCTCACAGCATTTACCCATGGATGTAGTGAACATTTTGACCCAACAACTGTTTTGCTAGATTAATTCATAGATGATGGTGCGAAGTGGAAAACCCTCTGCAAACCCTGTGCCCGCATCCTTAGCAAACCCTTTGCATGTCGCAGTCAGCATTGACCATGGAATACAAGGGTTTAATACTCGGGCATTGGTGTATTCACCAATGCTGGTGTATACAGCAGGGGCTCAGCTGTCAATAATAGCTGGGTCCCTACCCTACCACAGCTCCTGCCCAATCAGAGTGCCATACATGCACGGTGCTGGTATTTAGGTCATGGACCATAGCTATGTACATGTACCACACAGGTTGCCTATGGGTTCAAGAGGCAGCGATGCTCTGGTTAGTGTTGCTGCCTCTTCCTAGGCCAGTGACATCACATTCTTTGCTAGCATTACCTATTTGCATTTAATTTCCATTCAACTGAATGGGCCTGGGCTACAACATCAATATCAAGCACAGTCAATATACAATGTACGACGCTGTGCTTGGTATGCTGTGAAGAAGCCGCAGCACTCACCAGAGTAAAGCTGACCCCATATTGATAGGTCATCAATTGTTAACTTCCAGAAAACCCCTTTAATATCATTGTTATGTATTCCTGTATACAATTTATTTCACAGAAAAGTGTAAAAAAAAATCACTTGCAGAATGGTGCAGTCCAAAAGGAACTATTTAATTCTGAACATTGAGGCACTGATGACCTTGACCAAAAAAATCAAATACAAGATGCCACTGATTACTCTGCCTCCACTGAACCTGTCCACTGACTTTTTTCACTTTTTTCTTCTCCTATAATATATATTTTCTATGTAGAACTCTAACTTCAATAAGACCATATGAATATACCGATGACATTTAGAATTTTACATGGTCTGTACCACCCTATTTTCCACCCCGGTGCTGCTGCCATGCTAGAGTAAACCGACGGTCCTGGCAGTAATTACAGAGCCTAAAGAACGAGTACAGTAATGTGAATAAAGCTCTGCTGTAATTGCCTTTTCATTATTTGCCAACACTTTGTTATTTAGTGGTTGGATACAAATATATTGCCTAGTGATTGCTTGACAATAGGAAGCTAAACCCAAATTCCTCTGCTCTGTTTGCTGGTGTTTGACCGGTATTCAGATTTTGATTGAACAACCAGAGCATTAAAGTGGGTTATAAAATGGTTGTGGTTGCAGACTGACTAATAGTCATTTCCATCCCCAAGAGAAATCAGTACTTAGAAAGTGAATTACTCTTAGCTCTACTGATATTTTAACCCTTAAGATAAAGTGATGATATCTATCTATTGAAAAAATTTGTTTACAGAATAGAAATCAGTTTAGACTGTTAACTCTTTAGCAGGTAGCCTAAAAAGTCTAGATTTCTCCATGTTTTTCTGCTGTCGTGGTTGTACTGTGTCCATAGTGGAAAATATTAAATCAGTCTCTTTTTAACATTCATTTCAATTGATGATATGAGTTTTTCATTTTCTACATCTATCGAAGACACAATGTTTTTGAATATGAATGACAAAACAAGGATTAAATATGGTTCTATGTTAAAGTGGTTCTTTCATACAGATGAGCTGCTATGTCTATGGTTTGTGGTGCTCCCATATGAGCTGTGCAACCTCTTGACTGTGGTGATCAGTGGGGGTCCTAGATTTTGAACCCTCGTGATCAAACATGGATGACTTTCAATGTTCAAGTCTTAGAGACTGTGTTTTACTTTAATTGCCACCTAAGAAAATTGACCACTGATTTGTAGCTATCTCTATGGATATTAGGCCAGACAACATGAGAAGATGAGCACACCCAATACAAGTCAATGAAAATTGACCTTCAACTTCTATTGATAGCACGTGTCCATAGCAATCATTCAGGGCTCAGTTTTAAATTCTTAAACTGGTCTGGAAAAATTAACAGTACACAGTTGTGTGATTGGTTTCTAAAGGTAATAAATACATTTTTTTTCATTTAGACTTTTATTGAATGAGGTCCGTATTAGGTGACAGGCTCCTGCCCAGTAGCATGTCTTATATTGCATCGATAACTTACACTGATAATGTACATTAATGTACCAATGATAACTGTGCACAAGATCATAGAACTGGTTTTCACCTATTGCAGTCGCCTTTCATAGATCGTATCTATGACCCCCAGGGTTTACAGTTGGACTAAATTGCACAACTGGACAGTTACAAATAGCACATAATGGAGCTCATGTCAAGAATGGCTTAAAATGTGATGCTTAAACAAACTCACCTGTGGACGACAGGAACCTAATGATAAAGGTCAAAGAGGGATGAGATGATCCAAAAATGGAGCGCATGTTACATAGGTAGACAACAGATAAATGAGAATGAACAGAAATGAAGCAATTTTGAACTGGTCCTATGTAAATTCTACCCAGCCAAGACAATACAATATGACAATGACAAACATATTCCAGACACATCAAACACACTAAACTCTGTGCAACTACAAAATCCAGAATATACAGCAAATACATTAGACTTAGAGGAACTGGAACAAGATCAACAAGAATAACAGATTTTGGGAGAAAATGCAAGTGGTAAACACTAAACCTGGCGACCAGAGTAAAGTAAAGCCTGGGTAAAAATAGGCTCAACAATCAGCACTCCATCCTAATCAACCAGACAAGGCTATATGATAACCAAACCCAGATTGAGATGCAAAAATTTGCATAGCAACTACCCAAAGTGAGTAACTAGATGAAATTGAAGCAACAGGCAGACCCCTGATGGATCATATCCCTATGTAGTTACCCCAATTATGCTTCCTATAAGCAAGGAACTATATATCCAGATCTGTTATAAAGCTCTAATTGACTATAAAATAATATATGTGTCTTCACAGGTACTTAAATGGGTTGACTAGTTTAGAAATCCAATTTAATAAAAAAAAAAAAAATTCTGACATATTAGAGGGGTCTTCTGTCCAGAATCCCTCTTTTGCTCAGAGTGGAGATATATTACAAAGTTCATCTTTCACTTTGCCCTGTCCTTTATTACATAGAGAATCTTATGGTTTGATTACATACTGTACAGTGCTTAAAGGGGTTCTCCAAGTTATATTTATTGATGACCTATCCTCAGGATAGGTCATCAATATCAGAATGGCGGGGGTCCAACGCCTATCAGCTGTTTGAAGAGGAGGCGCGCGCCATACGGCTAGCATGTCAACAATGAAGAGGAGGCAGCACTGGTACGGCGCGCACCTCCTCTTCAAACAGCTGATCGGCGGGGGTGCCAGCTGTCGAACCCCCGCCAATCTGATATTGATGACCTATCCTGAGGATAGTTCATCAATTAATATAACTTGGAGAGCCCCTTTAAAGGAAGTGTGTCACCAATAATTTTATGTGCCAGTTAAAACTAAATAACAGCACATTTCTTTTTTTATCTTATTTCTTTTTATTTTCTGATTACAGATCAGACAAATTATTTATTCTGTTTTCTGAACATGATTATGGGGGCATCCTTCTTGCCTGAGCTTTTCTCAACAGAATTTAGAAAGCAGTAAGACAATTGCTTTACGGCAGCCCCATGGTCCATAGACACAAATGTCTGGAGGGGACCTCATTGACTTCTAGGGAGAGTTTTCTGGCCATGTTCTGTGACCAGTGCAGAGGTCATTGTGCAAGGAAAGAATAAATAAGATATGACAATCACCTATTGTGAATGGTGGACCCTGTCTTTTCTGTCATTTTAATCCTTCCTGTAATGACCATGTCTGTATATAGATAATCAAATAACTACAGTAAAGTGTCCTGTAAAGACCAAGAAGTGGAGCGTATTACTAAGCTTAGTGACCAGGGTGGATTTTATGTATTTTTCTTTAAATATAGATATTGAAATTGAAAATTAAAAATAAAAATCTCTAAAAATTCTTTAGAAATATGTTAAACATCAAAACGTCATTTAAACTAGATCATTTTATGATGACACACTCCCTGTAAATTTCTCCTATGGTGGCACTACAGAGAAATTGAACACCTACTGCCAGGTTTCCTCTTAGATTGCAACTGATTGCTGACACTTTGTGATTTGCTTACTGTCAAGGGATCCTGCTAACAAGTAGTGATTGTCCAAAGCATTTGGTCTACAAAGGACCTTCAGTATGTAATTTTGCACAGTGAATACTTTATACCAACTTGTTGAGTAGGCAGGAAATCCAATAGCATGGAGAAAGAAAGTTGACATGCTTTTATTTTTACATGTCTCTGCCTGTGATTTGCATAATTCTATTGATCATTCTGTACATTTCTTGTAGACCGAGGCTGCTGTAAGTATGAACACTGCATCTATCTCAGGTGTATGACCTTCTGCAAATGAGCAAGGCTTGAGTGACCTGTAAATACAAAGTGTTGTATTAGGTTCATGCATAAACATAAGTCATTAATCCTTGAACCCCTCGCCGGGAGTCTTTGCTTTCTATTTGTGTTACTTGTAACTGATTGTTTTTGCTTCTTCTACAGAGTTACCACTTCTTACGAGATTTCACTCTTGCCATATGAAAGCAATGTCTTAACTATCTTGATACAGGATAAAAAAGGATGCTGGAACTTGTTGCATACAATTAAGCAGCTACTCCAAGCAGCCTAAGCCATTTCACATTTCATAGGCTTGCAATTATTCTTCTCCTGTTCGAATATGCAGTCCCCTAGGAACTAATTAGAGAAAAACTCTCATCACACACAAGGGGCGAGCAAACAAATCCTTCAAGCTCGCAGTAAATGTTCAACATTAAAGGGACGTATTCTGGGAGTCACAGCAATCAGTTTGGTTCAGTTAATTACTAATCTGGTTTCCAGACTGGTTACATTACATAATTATGACACCCATTCAACACTTGAAAGCGGGGCCTCTGAGTGATTGTGATAAAGATCTAGAATTTTACAGAAAGGTAATTGGGCACAGCTAAACAATAGACATCCAACAGTTGACGCAGTGTCATCTTTGGTATTTTGGAAGGATTTCAAGTATTTTAATGCACAGAAAATTGACATTTCTCTTCATTAGAGCAAAATTGTAAAGTTAATTCCTCTGCGCTATGTCCTCTGTTTTGCATGTTTCTTGTTCTCCTTTCATCTGTCGGAATAAGACCTCTCCTGTTGAAATGTGATGGGCTGTCTCCGTTATCTGCTGGCGTAGAGCACACAAAGCTATATCAAAGGTCCCTTGGAGATTTGCCGTATCAGATACCTTACACAGTCTGGAAAAAACAAGAATTTATTTCCTTCTGTAATTGTTCAATCGCCTTCTTTTTTTATGAATTTACTTAGAAACATCATATCCTAGTTGCTCATGTTAACGTAATACAATTTGGGACCATGAGAAATAAACATCAACACTAACAAGATAAGTCCCAACGTCAGGACTTACCATTCATTCATTTCCCTTGTGTGTGTAAGCTTCTAAGTTACAGAGAGATCATAAAGTGTACAAAGTAAGAAAAATCAATTACTCACAAACATGTCAGATTTTCCCTCCTAAAAAAACCATAAATGTTCCTTAATTTGATTGTGACATACAATCTCACTGGTATGGAAGCATTTTATTTCTAAGCTTGTATCATTTTTTTTTCTAAACCAAAATGAAAAATTGTTAGTACATGAGCTGAGAGCACGATGTGTGAAATATATTTGTGTTTTTGAAAAATTCAGCAAATTTTCCTAAAGTCAAAACAAGTAGAAGACCACATGTTGGGTGTAGTATGCTGGGTTAACAAATGAGGTTGTGTGCCCACACAGTCAATTAGATACTGGTTCTCAGTGTGGAATGTGCACCAAAAATCTTCATCTAAAGTATAGAACAATGCAGATTCTACCAAGATTTTACCAAAATTTCAGGCCACAACATATAAAATATGCAACATGGGCGATGGCCTTAGGCCTTTACTACCATTCGGGACTTCTATTGGGTTTTCAGTCAAACTTTCCAACATGTTTTACTGCAGGAATAGAACAGTTAACAGCAAAATATTGGGACCTTGACAGATATTCTTAAAGGTGTTACTCACTCAGTGAGACTTTCAGGCAGACACCCCAGCAGGGCAGGACCTGTGGAGGGAATCATACCAGATGCCCACCACTGGGTTCTGGCTTCTTTGCTCCCTTGGCGATGCTGCAGATCTGGGGTCTCCCCACATCAACATCTGACTTGACTCCTCGAGTCACGTGGCCGCTGAAGCAAATGACTGGACGCAGCAGTTACCATGTCCCCCATGCCCGGGACACCTCACTGTTACAGCCAGTCATTGGCTGCATTAGTCATGTGACCTTCTCCTAACTGGATGTTAATGTTGGGACACCTGAGGTCTGCAGCGACGGTGGGGGAGTGAAGGGCCAGGAACCCAGCAAGCCTGGCCATGCTGGCAGGTTTACTCGTTAAGGGAAATCTGTCACCAGGATAATCGCTACTGAAGTAAAGACATGAAACACAAATCAACCCTCAGTATAACAGCCTATCATATAACGTCTATATACAAAGCCTGTGCAAATGGCTGCTGCTGACTAAATCAGTTTGTACACACTCTCAAAACAATAAGCAAAGACTAGGTCTACCAAGTAGACAAAAAAGAGTAAACGTGTACATATTATATCACAAAATAGTCTTTATTATAGTATATCATAAAAATAATCGTTAAAATATCTGTACGAAAAAGAGAGAAAGGAGCAATAAGAAAAAGAGCGCCATCCCTTGGTCACATACAATGAACTAATGTGTAACAGGTCACATTTATATCCCTACAAAAATGTAACATATCATCCAAATAATCCTAATGTTCGCATGTGAGCATATCACAACCATAAACCCACACAAGGTTACAACTACCAATAAATCATCAAATTATGTCTCAACAGAGATCAAAGCTGAACCAACCTGTGTGTGGTGATAAGTGACCCAGGGATGGCGCTACCCCGACGCGCGTTTCGGCGTGCCTTCGTACAGTATATTATGATATACTATAATAAAGACTATTCTGTGATATAATATGTACACGTTTACTCTTTTTTGTCTACTTGGTAGACCTAGTCTTTGGAGTAAAGACATGGCCTAATAGCACTTAGCACCTTATTTCCAGATGTGCCTTTGTTTCAGCAATAGATGTTTTCTATTTTCTGAAAATCCAGTTTATTTGGTATGCAAATGAGACAGTAAGGTGCCCAGAGGGGCGTCACTCTTACAGGAAGGAGCCCAGACACACCTACTGTTAGTGCCCAAGCCCGCCCTCATGCTGGGAGCAGGGAAAAGGGAGAAAGAGTTATGGCTTGAATGTGATGTAGGAGGGATGGGTGGACACAGTGTGGCAGGAGGTGTGAGTGGGCTCCTTCCTGCAAGAACGACGGCCCTCTGGGCATCTTACTGCCTCATTTGCATACCAAATAAACTGGATTTTCAGAAGATAGAAAACATATATTGCTGGAACAAAGGCACATCTGAAAAAAAGGTACTAAATGCTATTAGGCCATGGCTTTACTTCAATAGCGATTATCCTGGTGACAGATTCCCCTTAACGAGTAAACCTGCCAGCATGGCCAGGCTTGCTGGGTTCCAGGTCCTTCATCATCTTTCTCCTCAGAAACAACGCATTTTATTTTGGTGCCACCATTTTGCTTCCTGCAGTCCCTGCATTTTGCTTCGGGAAGCCAAGGCCAGCCAGACATTTCCCTGCTTTTTGAATCTGCCAGCTTGAGTTCAGAGCCAATTACCATAAATGATCAAGTTGCAGATACTGCATCGGGGTCCAGGAGCTTCAGGTTATGTCTCAGCAGGGCTAGGAGGTGTAGAAATAGCAGTCACACGGAGGGTCTACTAAAGCCGCTCATACACAATCACCCAACATCTATCTCTCATAACTCCCACCCAGCTCGCCCACACACATACATATTCTACTTGTACGTGAATGTGTATTCTATGGGGAGAGCAAGGAAAGATGCTGCCAGACACTTCAGGTGGTGGCTTATCACCTAGGTGAACAAAAAATGGGGAAAAAAATATTAATTTCGCCCCATCCTTCACTTCCCCAATACCATCTGGTGGAAGAGAGTCGGAAGCTGTCTATACATTGGATTGTCGGCTGAACTCACCTTTCTGACCGGTTTGGCCAACAATACACTAGTGTGTATGGAGGCCTTAGGCTACTTTCACACCAGCGTTTTTGCTGGATCCAGCAGGTTTCAGCAAAAACGCTTCCGTTACTGATAATAAAAGCATCTGCATCCATTATGAACGGATCCAGTTGTATTATCTTTAACATAGCCAAGACGGATCCATCATGAACTCCATTGAAAGTCGATGGGGGACAGATCCGTTTTCTATTGTGTCAGAGAAAACGTATCAGTCCACATTGACTTGCATTGTGGGTCATGCCGGATCCATTTTGCTCTGCATCCCATGATGGAAAGAGAACTGCAGCTTGCTGCAGTTTACTCTTCGGTATGGGAACGGAACAGAATGCATTTTGGTACATTACATTATGTTCAGTTATGTTTTGTCCCCATTGACAATGAATGGGGATAAAACGGAAGCGATGGATCTCAAAACCGGAAAATGTAAACGCAAATGTAAAAGCAGCCTTAACTCAAGAAGCCCTAATGTCCCTCAGATAAAAATACAAGTATTCAACATGGTACATGGTAGGTGGGGGCCTTGAATCGGGACCTCATAGCTTCAAATGACACCTCTGTGCCTCCCACATATAGATCCACATATAGATGCACTCTCATTCGTACTTATTTTAGTCTGACCTAGATCCTCCATACCAGTGATGGCTAACCTCTCGCACTCCAGCTGTGGTGAAACTACAACTTCCAGCATGCTCTATTTATTTCAATGGAGTTCTGAGAACTGCCAAGGAAGTGTACATCTTGGGAGTTGTAGTTTTATCACAGCTGGAGTGCCGGAGGTTAGCCATCACTGCTCTATACTATTTCTAGAGTGTATGGTATGTTTTTATATTTCACATTTTTTCAACTAGGTACCAGATCATTTATCTTAGGAACATATGTTATTTGTACTCTGCCGCATTTTATTTCATCAGTAAATTGACGATACATGGAATAATTTTGTTGGAATTTCCACAAGATGTCATCTGGATACTGGATGATTTTTTAATAATATGCAGAAATTTCTATATACATTTTTTATACTGTGGTTATATTCTCTGGAATCTCTAAGTTTTTTTTCAATTGTCATGCACCTATGCTGGCATGTAGAAGTCCTGCTTCTTCCCCTTTTTTGTTTCCTTCTTAAAGGAAATGTGTCACCAAACTGTTTATCTGCCACTTAAAACCAGATAGCAAAACAAATCCTTTTTTTTTTCTGATTACATATTATCTTCTTTGTTATTAGAAGGGCAATTGTGTTGTTGGCAAATACAGGCATGGGGTATCGGGTTAATGGTCATGGATTGGAGTGTGGTGTCAGGAAGGAGATGCAAGACCCTGTTTTCCAGGGTGGAAAACCCCAAATTGGAGATAGGAAAAATAGCGCCCAGCTGCCTGTTGATTAATAGGGCTAGACATCTTGACCGGCCCTGTCAATCTTATGCCTGCTCCGCTGCTCAGGTGCAGAGGCTCTGAGTCTGCTATTGGAACAGTGATCGCGCATGTGCAGCTACCTGGAGGTTCATGAGCGGTCACTACTCCGAAGCAGAAGCATAGCCTCCACGCTCTGCTTCTGCTTTGCAGTAGTGATGGTTTATGCGACAGGGTGGGGGCAGCCAATAGCAGACTGGCGATGGGGACGAGCCTGCCTAGCATTGCGAGTGACGCTAGGGATGCTCATCCCTGTCGTGGCCAGCTACTGGCTTCCCCCCCATCACCGAATGTTTTGATCCGCGCAACAGGGGAATGCATCGGCGGCCATGCAGGCATCAGGAGTGACATGGGTGCCAGGGAATGGGGTAAGTATGATCCATAAGAGGGGCCCGGACATTAGGGGGATCATTATAGGGGTTGGATAACATCTTTGACCCCTATGAACCTAGATCATACCAGATTTGAGTCTTTGATAATGAACACCTTGTCTTTGAATAATTGTTTTTAGGTAAATTATACAATATTTAGGAAATCTAATACACATATAATATATAACTATGTAAGTATAAGAAATCATATATAATCTTAGTATAAATATTATGTAAAGAAAGCCCTAGTAGTTTTCCCTCTGACCTATATAGAATCTTATATGGTCAGCAAAATTGTTCTATATTTAATATCTCGTTACATTTTTACATTATTATTATAAGACATATGAAATCATAAAATATCTATATATGCATGTTCATGATTTCTACTCTACCGTCATAAATACATTGGCCTGGACTACGATTCTGAACATGCTCATCATATTCATAGGCTATCCCCTGAAACAATTTTTTTTAGTTTAATTGAAGTGATTATCGCAGCTCAAGTGTGACATTTTCCAAGCTTCAACTGTTCAACCTCACCAGGGAAAAGCAGTTAAGTAAATTTGCACTGAAATGTGCATAAATATTCACATTTTTGTCAAGGATTCCTTGCACTGGTTGCCATCAATATGCCGGAGGGAAAAATTCATGTTGCCAATATTAGGACTAGCAAATGTAGCACAGAGAGTTCCTACTAAAGAGGGTCAGAATTTGCAAGTTGACCAAATTCAAGTGTTGTTTATAGTCAGATTTTCAAGAATGTTTTTCAGATATTTATCATTTTTCATCATTGTTATTTAAAAAGTTTTCATAATAAACAAAATCTTTTTGGCTTAGAGATGAATCTGTTAAGAATCCACAAACACCACATTAAATAGGGAATTGTATAACAAGCAATTACACATGAGCAAATTTCTTAAAATGTGTTTCCGATTTGGAAAATTTTTCAAAAAAATGCAATTCTAGTATGCCTTGACTAGTATGCTACTGTGTGTGTTTCTGGGTAATATATATGCCTTATATGGGGGAGCTCTATCTAATTATGGAGAGCACCTAGTATACAGAGTATTGTAGGTCAGGCAACACTCTTCTAGGTTTCTGGGAAAGATATTCACTTTAGCTTTAGAATTTGTGTTTTATTAGCTAGTGAGCACCTCTGCTTCCTTGTGGCTTACCAAGCACCATCCATTGGATAGTGGCTGTGATTGGTATTGCAGCTCAGCCACATTCACTTGTATGGGACTGAGTTGTGCCTAGGCCATGTGACCAATGAATGTTACGTCATTACCCTTACCGATTAGATATTGATGACCTATCCTGAGGATAGATATATGAAAAAAGGGATATGTGTCCCACCTGAACAATCACCTATTAGGAGGCTATATAACTATACTAGACAAATGGTAATAGGGCCAGAAAAAGATGTATGACATAAGCAAAGAGCACTCCTAAAAATATAACATACAGAAAAGTGTCCCATAAAAACACAAAAATACAGAACTCTGGTGGAGGAGCATGATAAATACTCCTTAAGCCTATCCCCCAAAACAATGCATCAATACAAAAACCAGAGGGTTAAAGATGGTACAATCAAGACAATCAGGGATGTGTGCCAAGTATAGACATGGTCTTTTATATACATACAATAGGTAGAACAGCCAATCAAGACGGGTAGCACAAAGACGTATGGTACAAAAATGAATAAATACAAGAACAATGTAATACCAAACTCAAATGGCCTGGAAAGAGGGGGTGAAGTGAGCAACCCCATGTGTATCCCCAGCTACCCTGACTTCATCAGGGGTGTGTGCCAAGTATAGACATGGTCTTTTATATATATGTAATAGGGGTAGAACAGCCAATAAAAATAAGTTGATATCAGCAGGTAATCAAATAGGCATAGATGTTACCTATGATGGAAGCCGGTGGTATTCCGGCGCGTAGACAACTAAACGGCATGCATGCACACAAGTGCGAGATTAAAATGACGTAGACAAACTGGAAGATCACAGGCGCGCAAGTTCCCATAAATCACCCATGTGCTGTTGCCGAAATATTCATATGCATGCATCAAGATTAAAAAATAAAAAAAAACATATAAGAATATATATATATATATATATATATATATATATATATATATATATATATGCGCAAATACAGCAATAAAATAGCCAATAAGAAACATTAATAAAATAAACTATGTGAAAAAATAAAATTTGAATTACAAAATTAGTAAAATATTATACAATACCCACATCCACCAAACGGCATGCACAAATGCTTAAACCCTATATACAGAGGAGCAAGTACCAACGATGGATGCAAGCACTCTTAGGTGAATTACTAAAGTGTGCATGCATCTAACTCCTAAATAGCACAAAAACATGAAAATAAATAAATATCCTGAGGATGGGTCGTCAGTATTAAACACTACCTGGACAACCCCTTTAAACCGACATGAGAAAAGAAAGCAGGAGACTAAACTTACCAACACTGTTTGCCACTGTTCAGGATTGCCTGAAACAAAATGTCTTGTAGAAATCCTGCAGAGAACATAGATGTTCATTTTTGGCTTGAAGATAGCTCAGTGGCTGTGGCTTAGTTTAGGGAAGATCTGGAGTGTTCCTGGTATCCTTGGTGAAAGGAACCTTTTGCAGAGAGCTGTCTTATGGTCAGACACAGGATTGTGAAACAGAGGAGGGCAAAGTGGCCAACGTCCTGGGATACCTGTTAGAGATGAGCGAATTGTTCAACATTTGATTCTGCTTTAATTTGGTCAACCTGAATCAAAAGTGCCAAAAGGGGTCTAAAAATTAGGACTCAAACTCTCTTGTTTCTCACTTTTTTAAATTTATTTAAAAAAAAAATGTTCTTTATTAGAGATGAGCGAATCGAATCCCACGAAGTGGAATTCGATCCGAATTTCAGGATAAATTCGGTTCGCCTAGAAGCCGAATTTCCTTGTGCTTCGTGCTGGCGAATCGATTTATCCTGAAATTTAAAAAAATCCATACTTACCTCCTCCATTTGCTTGCGACGGGCTGCCAGCTGCCATCTTGATTGAAGATCCCGGGCGAAATCCCGCGCGTAGTGATGTATGACGTCACCACGCCGGCCGGCGTGATGATGTAATCTCGCGCCACGCGAGATTTCGCTCCAGATCTTCAAGCAAGATGGTGGCCGCGGCCCGTCGCATTTATTTTACACTCAGATGCCACGATCATGTATGAACGCGGCATCTGAGGGGTACAATGACGGGGGCGGCGCTATCACAGCTCCCTGTCATTACACCCACTACTTTCAAAAAAATGCGCTTCGTGGCGAAGTAATTTGTAATTTGCAGAATCAAATTTTCAAGAAATTCGCTCATCCCTATTCTCTATCTTTTTCTCTTTCTCTCCAAAATTCTTAAAAAATTGGAATTTGGATTCACCTCAAATTTTTACAAAAATTGGGTAAAATCTGGTTAGTTTAGAGCTGATTCGCTCATCTTTAATATGTATAAAAGAATACTTTATATATTTTTCATAGTTTTGATTACAAGAGGAAGCTATGAGGGGACAAAGTGGTGATTTTTTTATCTATTTTTTGAGTGTTTTGTATACTTAGTGTTGCTTTAAACAGCAGCTACAGTACATAGAAAGATAATACACAGTAACCTTTATCAGAAAGAAGTCTATGGGTAGCTTGATCCCTAACTACAATTGATCAGACTAGGGTGGTGCTCACACACTGCATTTTTTTTAACTATATTTCAAGATGAGTATTCAGTCCTACATTCAATTTTTGTTGCTGCTGACAGAGGCTTATGTAGGACATACTCACACGTAACAGCTTTTTTGGGTGCTTTTCAAAGTCAAATACACTGCAGCTGGATGTTTGCTATTAAGCTGGGCATACTCTTTTGATAGTAGTTGGCTTAAACCTCGCTTGACTGACAGTTTTCTCTCAACTCCACCAAAAATGTGCTCAGTTGGGCCAAATATGTATTTTTTAAGGCTTCCTCAGGCCAAAAGAATAAGACATGATGAAACCCAACATCTTGTTGGAAGAAAGTTGGGAGACTCCCATACACATAAGGTAGTCAGACAGCAGTTTATATTCTACGTACACACCATTTCAGTTTGAAGCAATTCTAGTCCTTTTGTGTCAATTATTTTGAAACACAACTTGTTCTAAGTGTAGCCTTTTCATGTTGTCAAAGAGTAAAAACACTGATTGTAGAACCGTTGTACTGGCGCTGCCAGGGATGACCTCACAAAGCAAGATCTGTATAAAGAAGACTGGTTTATTAGGTCAACACGTTTCGAGGTTTCATCAGGACAATATGACATACCCATTTTTCATATTGTACTTCATCATATTTTTTTTTTAAGTATGCATTAAAAATCCTATCAAAAACATATCAAAAACTTATGTATGAATCGACCTTATTTGCAAAAAATGCCTCCAAAAATTTGAAACAATATACACATATCCTTTTTTCTAATCTGTTTTTGTTTTCTGATTACACATTTGCCATAGACACAATGGTCAGGAGGGGACCTCATTAACTTCTATGGGAGAGTTTTCTAGACATGCTCTGTGACCTGTGCAGAGGTCATTGTACAAGGGAAGAATAGAGAAGATCTGACAATCACCTATTGTGATTGGTGGATCCTGTCTTATCTGTACACAGAGGTGATATCATTACAGGCAGGATTAGAATGACAGATAATCAGGTAACTGCAGTAAAGTGATGTGTACAGACCAAGAAGTGATATATATTATTTGGATTAGTGGCCAGTGTGGAAACTGCAGGATTTTTAAAAATTATTAAAAAATATTAAACATTAAAATGTAATTTAATCAATAAGTCATTTTCTAATAACATATTCTCTTTAAGCTTTTGCGAGATTTTTTGTTGATAAAGGTGTTTAGTCATATTGCTATTTCATTTTTTTTTGTGATACAATATTTATCTCAATCCAAACAGTGTATTAATGCGTATTTATACACGGACCCGCAATAATACGCCCATCTGAATGGGGCCTAATGCTAAGGCTGGGTTCAAACTATGATGGGCTTTTCCTCAGGGGATCATCCTGAAGAAGCCTACCAGGCTATTCTGTCCAGCAAAAAGGTGGAAATGATTGGCAAGCAGGTCAGAGGAATCCTCTGTTTGCAGTGAAGATAGCTGTGTTAGTATACATATACATATGCATACTGTATTCAAATGTACAGCCCAGCGGAGAGCTAAAATGCAATGTGAACCCAGATGAACACTTAATAGATAAGCCGTGAAGATAGACAGGGCTGAATATACGTCAACAAAATTTGAGTTATTTTTTAAAACTGATACCAGTTACAATATTGTTCATTGTGACATAACAGAAAAAGTTAAAAGTAATAATCATAATAGTAACAGTAATAATAATAATAATAATAATGTTACTTTTTAAGGATATATTCAAAGAATCATTGAAATGTTTTTGCTGTGTTACTTATAACAAAAGTACCAGGAACACAAGCTTTTCCCGGAATTGCCAATTGCTTGAATAAAGCACCAGGATATATAAATATTAATATTATTCTATTAATTCCCATTTTACCCGCCCAGTGAGCTGTTAATCCCCAAGAGAGCAGAGCTCAGTGAGGGATTATCTAAGTGTTTAGGATGGCAACTGATCCTTTTTCCTCACTGTTATTCCACAACTTGAAATTTATATTTCTGCAGGGACCCATCATGCTGCACATTACAGAAATATACGGATTTGCCACAAGAGAGAGGTTCAAAATGGCACAGCAGAAATGAGTGTTAAGGTTGTGTCTCTGCCTGTTATACCAGATATAACACTTGTCAAATAACTCAGCTGACCCTTCAGTATCTATCAGGCTCTGCAGTGATTTGAGAGCGCATGCTGTACCCTTCAGAAAATGTTCTCTGGTACAATCGACCTTATATACACAGAGAATCAAATCTTCGGAATACAGCTGTAGAGGATTACAGCAGGTATTACTCCACATAGCTGACCAAGATGGACCTAGAATATTCACCTTCCAGGTTAACCCCTTATCTTGATATGAATTATAGAAAAAGGCACCAGTCATTGAATTCCGTACTTCTTAGCGTTTCAGTTTTAAAATATGAACCAAAAATAAGACAATCCCTAAAGAGTTAGGACAACGCTTGTACCTGTCTATTTAAATTTGCTATATAATTCGGAGTCAGAACATATACCACACTTTTCCTGAGCAGTTGGTGGCTTGCCCATATTCACTTCTTGCGGCTTCAAAAGACCACCACAACCAACATCTTCACCAGCTTTGGCTCAGAGTTCACCCACCTTTCTTGAAAGTACGCAAACGTAATTGAGAAAATATCTTCTTCGAAGCCAAAGCAAGTGAATTTTCTTGTTTCTGCTAGAATTTTCTTCTGAATATGACACAGCCGATAGAGACAAGTGAATTGATTCTAAAATTTGAAAATACAACACAAATTTTTCAAAAAATTCTGATTCTAGCAAGCCTGTGTTTTCTGTGATTTGATTCAGAAGAAGCAATTGGAGCCCTTTCAATTTGGGTTGAATTTAGCTGGACTTGAAAAATCAGTTGGGTGATTCAGAGAAATCAGACGCAAATAGAATTTTTGTTCTGATCTACAGTGTGTTTTTGATAAAGAGAACCAGCAGATTTAGCTATTGAGCAGTACTAATTCTCTAAAATTTGAATTTTCTTATCTGTCTCAAACCTGGAAAACAGAATTTACCATCTCTGTAGAAGAGCAAATGTTTGACAACTTTCTTTGCTTGTGAATCTTGAAATTGGTAAATTCATTAACAGACCAACTAGTCCAGATTGTGAGAACTAAGAAACATTTATTTGTAATTTTTTTGATAGACTGGGAAATGTAGTTTCATAGACCTTAGGGGTTGAAGAAGGCCAAAAGATGGTGGGCAGAAGTGTTGCATGTGAACATATAGGTGAAAAAGTAAGCTTTATCTTCACCTGTTTTTTTCGGGTGCTGCCGATTTTATTTCTTGTTTCTTAGACCTAGATAGGTCTACTTCAGTGATCAGCTATAGTTTGTGGAGAAACCTGTTAGCAAGTGACAGTACCACCACAGGGGATTTGCTTCTCCAGAGATTGTGGCTGCGTTGCTTTCATATGCCTCTGTGGCTCCTATTTACCACTATTGTGTTTACATCCATACATAGTGATAGCTGGGAAGACAGGCCGCCTTTTGATTCCCACTATATTTACCTCAATGCGCCGCTTACTTTGGAGGGCTCGGTCTTAGGGACAAGGACTACAGAAGCTGGTTCGTGCCTTCGCTCCTGATTGGCACTCCTGGCGTGCCAATCACACTCCATGGGAGGGGCTTCATGCTGTTAAGGTCTGGCTGTGGAGCGCGTGTCTACGGCCAAACCAGTGCTGCATGCTGCTTCACAGCTCACCTTTGTGAATGCGCTGTACTTATCTGCTACATGAATATTGGGCTCCTGATGATACTCTGTTGTAGAAACGCATAGAGCCAGTTTAATCTTTGTCTATTATCACAAGGTCTATAGTGTTGGAAGCTAGTGGTGCTATCCCCTTTCCATCTGGGCCAGTGGGGAGTTGTTTGGAGCGCTCCTGCACCTGGAGTTGTCTCCTAACCCCAAAGGCTATAACTTGGATTGGTTATGGGGATGCACCTGCTGAATATACCTGCTACCTAGCAGCTTAGGTGCCCCTTATTGAGAAATTTTACCTGTCTTTCCCTCTATCGTCCAGACCTGTGGGGGTTGTAACATGGGTGATGTTATGAGATAATTGGGGCTGGGCAGGATACCTTTCCCACTTCACCATCAGTTTTGGTAGACTCCTGTATTTGTGGACAAGTGTATAAGGGGTGTTCATCTATTGATGGTAATTACCTCCATCACACCCCTATTTTGATCTTGTCCGTCTGCTGTGAGTGCGGCTAGGTTATTCAGTGAGGCTTCATCAGGCCCTGGGTCTGTTCATGGCAGTTATCTACACTTGTTTACACACTGACCTTTTCAGGGATCCTCGGTGTTTGTACTGCATCCTCCTCGCTTACAGGCTAGTGCACGCTCTGGTTACTTACCTGGCTGTGCCTCCCTTGCTGGATGGCTTCAACCTGTAGAGGAGAACGGCTTCCATTTGTTTAATTTTTGCCTACATTGTTTGGGGTGTTTTTTGTTTTTCTTTTAATAGTGATTCAATAAAGTATTATTGTTTTTATCGTCAGTATAGGCAGTGATAGTAGAGCTTCCCCAGAGAGAGCAGCAATATTAATATTTTGTAATTTAACATAGTAGCATAGTTTATAAGGCCGAAAAAAAAGACATCTGTCCATCCAGTTCGGCCTGTTATTCTACAAGTTGATCCAGAGGAAGGCAAAAACCCCTGTGAGGTAGAAGCCAATTTTCCCCACTTTAGGGGAAAAAATTCCTTCCTGACTCCAATCAGGCAATCAGAATAACTCCCTGGATCAACGACCCCTCTCTAGTAGCTATAACCTGTAATATTGTTACCCTCCAGAAATATATCCAGGCCTCTCTTGAACTCTTTTAATGAACTTACCATCACCACCTCCTCAGGCAGAGAGTTCCATAGTCTCACTGCTCTTACTGTAAAGAATCCTCTTCTATGTTTGTGTACAAACCTTCTTTCCTCCAGACGCAGAGGATGTCCCCTCGTCACAGTCACAGTCCTGGGGATAAATAGTTCGTGGGAGAGATCTCTGTACTGACCCCTGATATATTTATACATGGTTATTAGATCTCCCCTCAGTAGTCTTTTTTTTAAAGTAAATAACCCTAATTTTGATAATCTTTCTGGGTACTGTAGTCCACCCATTCCAGTTATTACTTTAGTTGCCCTCCTCTAAACCCTCTCCAGCTCTGCTATATCTGCCTTGTTCACAGGAGCCCAGAACTGTGCACAGTACTCCATGTGTGGTCTGACTAGTGATTTGTAAAGTGGCAGGACTATGTTCTCATCATGGGCATCTATGCCCCTTTTGATGCAACCCATTATCTTATTGGCCTTGGCAGCAGCTGTCTGACACTGCAGCTTAGTTTGCTGTTTACTAAAATTCCTAGGTCCTTTTCCATGTCAGAGTTACCCAGTGTTTTACCATTTAGTATGTACTGGTGACTTGCATTATTCCTTCCCATATGCATAACCTTACATAGGTCTGTGTTAAACTTCATCTGCCACTTCTCTGCCCAAGCCTCCAGTCTTTCCAGATCCATCTGTAGCAATGTACTGTCCTCTCCTGTGTTAATTACTTTACACAGTTTAGTGTCATCAGCAAAAATTGATATTTTACTGTGCAAGCCTTCTACAGGATCATTGATAAATATATTGAAGAGAATAGGGCCCAACACTGACCCCTGTGGTACCCCACTAGTTACAGTCACCCAATTTGAGTATGTACAGTTAATAACCACCCTCTGTTTTCTATCACTGAGCGAGTTACTTACCCACATACAGACATTTTCTCCCAGGCCAAACATTTTCATTTTATATTCTAACCTTTTATGTGGTACCGTGTCAAATGCTTTGGAGAAGTCCAGATATATGATATCCATTGATTCGCCGCAGTCAAGTCTAGAACTTACCTCCTCATAGAAACTCATTAAATTAATTTGACATGACCGGTCCCTCATGAAGCCATGCTGATATGGAGTTATTTGTTTATTTTCATTGAGGCACTCCAAGATAGCATCTCATACAAAACCTTCAAATAGTTTACCCACGACAGATGTTAAATTTACCGGCCTATAGTTTCCGGGCTCTGTCTTTGGACCCTTTTTGAATATTGGCACCACATTTGATATGCGCCAATCCTGTGGAACACTCCCTGTCAGTATAGAGTTCTTAAATATCAGAAATAAGGGTCTGGCTATGACATTACTTAATTCTCTTAGGAAACGGGGGTGTATGCCATCCGGTCCTGGCGATTTGTCTATTTTAATCTTTTTAAGACGCCGCTGTACTTCCTGGGTCACACAGGGCACTTTTAATGGGGAATATACTTTTATATTCTGCATTTCATCTGACAGTTTATTTTCCTCTGTGAATACAGTGGAGAAAAAAATATTTAGTAGCTTTGCTTTCTCCTCATTGCTCTCTGCAACTCCTCCCTCATTACTCTGTAAGGGGCCGACTTTTTACCATTTATATAATTGAAGAACATTTTAGGGTTAGTTTTACTCTCTTTGGCGATTAATCTCTCGGTCTCTAATTTGGCTGCTTTTATTTGTCTTTTACATATTCTATTTTTTTCCTTATAGTTTTTCAATGCTTCCTCGCTTCCCTCCTGTTTTAGTGATTTAAATGCTTTCTTTTTGTCATTTATTGTTTTCTTTACAGTTCTATTTATCCACATTGTTTTTTCTTGTTCCTTAACCTTTTATTCCCATAAGCTATATACCTCTCACAATTAGATATTAGGATGCTTTTAAAAATCTCCCATTTTGTGGCTGTATTTTTATTTTTGAGGACTTTGTCCCAGTTAGTTTGACCTATGGCCTCTCTTAGTTGGCTAAATTTTGCATTTTTGAAGTTTGGTATTTTTGTTCCTCCCTGAAGACTGACTGACAATTGACAAATGACAATTGGAAGGATATTATTTTATGGTCACTATTTCCCAGGTGTCGCCCAACCTGCACATCTGTTGTTCTGTCAGGTGTATTCGTTAATACTAAGTCCAGTATGGCCGTCCCTCTAGTCGGGTCCTGAACCAGTTGGGAAAGGTAATTGTCTTTGGTTATTGCCAAGAACCTGCTTCCTTTATGAGATATACAGGTTTCAGTTTCCCAGTCTATATCTGGGTAGTTGAAATCCCCCATAATAATGACCTCATTATGATTTGCTGCCTCATCTATTTCGTTTAGAAGTAGATTTTCTGTGGACTCTGCTATATTAGGTGGTTTATAATAAACTCCTATTAATATTTTATTATTGTTTTTGGCTCCATGTATTTCTACCCACAGTGACTCCACATCTTCATGTCCCTCACTTATATCTTCCCAGAGTGTGGTCTTTAGACAGGACTTTACATAAAGGCAGACCCCTCCCCCTCTACGGTTTTTACGATCCTTTCTAAACAGACTGTAACCCTGTACATTAACTGCCCAGTCATGGCTATCATCCAGCCATGTCTCAGTTACTCCCACTATGTCATAGTCCATCTCACACATCACTAAGGCTACTTTCACACTAGCGTTTTAAAATTCCGGTATTGAGTTCCGTCATAGGGGCTCAATACCGGAATAAAACGCTTCAGTTTTGTCCCCATTCATTGTCAATGGGGACAAAACTGAACTGAAGACAACGGAATGCTCCTGAAAGCATTCTGTTCCGTCTTCAGACCGGAGAACAAACCGCAGCATGCTGCGGTTTGCTCTCTGGTCCAGGAATGCGCACCAAGACGGATCCGGAATGACCCCCAATGCAAGTCAATGGGGACGGATCCGTCTGGTGTGACCATAATGGTAACCGGATCTGCCCTCCATTGACTTTCAATGGAGTTCATTACGGATCCGGCTACACATAGACACATACAGACACAGACATAGACATACACATAAACATACACACACATATAGACATACAAACACACATACATACTTACATGCTCCCGGCAGGTCTTCGGAGCGTCAGAGGGACAGGACGGTGCGCACAGATGACGATTCCACCAGGCGCCCAGCAGAGGGTGCTGTGGGGAATCGTCACCTGTGAGAGCCGTCCTGTCCCTCCGACGCTCCGAAGGCCTGCCGGGAGCATGTAAGTATGTATGTGTGTTTGTATGTCTATATGTGTGTGTATGTTTATGTGTATGTATGTATGTATGTACTGTGTGACATGTGTGGGGCCGGAGCGCGGTTCCGGCTCCACACATGTCACTGCGGCAGGCCTGATCCGGCAGCACCCTTCACCTGCCGGATCAGGCCTGCCGCCAGTGTGAAAGTAGCCTAAGTAAAAAATTTTCACTGGGTTTTCCTGTTGTATTGCTAAGATTATTAGGGACACCTTTGTCAAAAAGGATTTTTTTAACTCCATTTATAGAAAACATTTAAAAAATGTTTTTCTTTTTCATTTTGGCTATACTATACCTTTGAAAATTAAATACAAACTATTGTCCTTCTGTTGTGCTCAGTACAAATGATAAGGCCTCTTATATAGATAGTTAATCCATTATCAGTTTATTTCTGCTGTCAGGGGACTATCTGGTAGAATAATAGTAGGTGTAGAATTGAGACAGCTATCCTGATAGGCTGAGATAAAGTTATCTACACAAGAGCAGTCACTTGTCCCCCTTCCCTCTCTGGTCAGAGTGATGGTCTGAAAAAGTCAAGTGCCACCAGCTTCCCCCCAGTGCCACCAGCTTGCCCTCCAGTGCCATCAGGTGCCCTCAGTGCTTCCAGGTGCCCCCTAGTGCCTCCAGCTTGCCCCCCAGTGCCATCAGTTGCCCTCCCAGTTCCACCAGCTTGCCCTCCAGTGCCTCCAGGTGCCCCCCAGTGCCACCATCTCCCGAGTGCCAGTGAAACAAAATACTTATCTCTACTGTAGGGGCGCCGCTCCACTCCTCCTTCTTCTTTTTCGCTGCCCGCTGCACTGTCAGCCTGATGTCACGCAGCATCAGGTCATAGTGCAGGGCTGAAAGTGCAGAGTGCGGGTTGGCGGGTGACCACCGAGTGGTGAGTAATAGCAAGTGCTTCACTCCCGCTCCGTGGTCACCTGACACAAATGAATCCTCAATGCAAAAAAATTGCATCAAGGATTTTTTGTGTCAAATTACTCAATTCCATTGAGTAATCCTTTCAGCCATAGATGATAGAATCCCTTTATCTATATTCGGGTACAGCTAAAAAGCAATAGAAGCATGCTGATGATACTAAGTATGTGTTTGTGCGCATGCGGTATTTTGTTACTCGAACAATGAATTTTATTCTCTGTTTAATTAAGTATATGTCACTATCAGTCTATCTGATTTAACAAGTATAATTAAAATTTAGCACAGGAAGAAGAGATTTTTGATTCTTTTTCATTTCCTATAGGACTTCAGCACGAGTAAATCAGACATAGCTAGAGGGGAATGAAATGTAGATTTCCTTAAGAGCAGCGCTTAAGATTGTTTTTAATAAAGATGGAGGTCTCTCTGCTGAAATTGCTGTCTGCTGATAAGTGCCCTGGCTGGAACCATTATTGGTGCTAATACCCTCATTTAAAATTAAGTTTAAAAGCATAATAGATAAGACAGATCAATTTATTTTATAAGATGATCAAAGCTATGAAATAATGCATTGTAAAAAGGAATGCTGTGATCATTTAGCTAAGAGGCAGTTTACAAGTTAGCCTAAACCGTATTAATTGTTGCTATAGGCTGACATTTTTAATTAGTTACTTAGTATGTTGTCTGTTCTACTTACCTCTAGCCAAAAATAAAATCCTGGCAGTGCGTCTGAATCCTTACATGAAGAATATCCGTACGGTCTTCCCTTGTAAGTACATCTGTTTCTGCTCCAGACTTTTGCCATGAGACAGAACATAACTGTGAAAGATATAAGCTCTCATGATGCTAGTATATCTTTCTGCCGGTGACCCAGTGGGTACACCTGCATCCTTTCTTAGGTCTCCTTGGTAGTCAATCACAGAAAGAAGCCTTCCAGTAGAGTATGAAACTGGTATTAGTGACCACATGTGGTCTAGAAGGTATGGGAAGAGTAGACTATATCATTTCATGCATTATAGGTTTACTAGTTTTAAACCGGACATGTTACCTTCCCGATGTGTCTGTTTTTAGTAAATAATGGTATTCCACATCTATTCTTATGTTACATAGTTATATAGTTAATACGGTTGAAAAAAGACACAAGTTCAACCAAGGGATAGGTGGGGGCACCAATCCCAGAAAAGAAGTGAGACCCAGATTTCTACACATTTTCATAAGCATTAATGTCATTTACTTTTAAGAATTCATCTAAACCCTTTTCAAAACTGTCCCCTGTTCCTGCTGTGACCTCATCTTGAGGAAGTCTATTCCACAGCTTTGACACTTCTGGAGACTGAACTTTTTCTTCTCCAATCGGAGGCAGTGCCCCCTTGTCTTTTGAGGCCATTTAACATAGAACAGCTTTCCACCATATTTTTGGCCAATTTATATATTTATACTAGCAGAAGGACCCGGCTTCGTCCAGGTATATTTCATCTATTTAATTTAATTTAATTTAATGTTTGTGCGTGTCATTAAAAGATATCGAGAGTGACCTCTACAGCACCCTAACCTTTAACGGTGACCTCCACAGCAGCTAGGGTAGCCACTGTCTTCACCCCAGAGAGCCATACCTCACCGGCCATGCCACCAAATGTAAAGCCACGCCCACGGTCACCATTAAGCCACACCCCTAAACATGAGGCCATGCCCCTGACTCCGTGAAGGCACAGAGGTGAAGCTGTCTGAGCGTGAGCTACTGAAAGAGTAAACATCCCTGCATCCATCCAGGCACTGTGCCGGACAGGGAGCCAAAAAAACGGACATCTGGCCACTCTAACAGCAGCCTGCCCCTAAGGTGGCCAGAGGTCCGGTTTTAGGCTGGACAGTCTGGCTTTCTGACTCCCTGTTCTCTGTCCGGCATGGGACCTGGACGGAAGACAGGGATGTCCTTTTAAACAGCTCACTCTCAGACAGCAGCACTGTGCAGTCTGATCATGAGCTGCAGCGAGAAAGTCACCCTCCCTCCCACCCCTGCAGCTGACAGAAGTTGATTTTTACCTTCATTTTTTCAATCCCCGTCAGCTGCGGAGTGGAAGGGGGCGTGGTCAGACTGAGTCAGGGGCGTGACTTAGCTGGACCTGGGGGTGGGGCTTTTAAATCCTTCTTTTGCGGATGGTTTGAATTACAGGTCGATGCCATGGTAATTTATGAGGAAACACAGTGGGTAGCAGTGGAAGAAAACATCTTTTGTACTCAATGGTAAATATGTGAAATTTACATTATATTAGGTAATGATTGATGATGAGTTAGTCTAAAACATAAGTTATATTTATGGTAACCAGAATACCCCTTTAACAGTGTCATCCACAGCGCTTTGCCCCTTTAAAGCAGACCTACAGCAATGAAGGAAAATGACTGGGTTCTTATGGAAACATGGTGTGTGGAGACTAACTGCCTGCGAGCTTCTATTGGCTGATAAGGGCCTTGTGACCAAGCTTCTATTGGCTAATGCATTTTTGGGAATGTCTCAGGAACGGTGCGCCCTGGAGAACTGAGACCCATTCTAAAACCTTCCCGGACACCTGATGTACCTGTATGCCAAATTTCGTGATTGTAGCTGTGACGGTGTGGATTCCTTTAGCGGACATACACACATACATACATACATACATACATAAATAAATACACTCAGCTTTATATATTAGATAGGTTAATCATGTCTCCCCTTAGAAGACTAAATCAATTTAATTATTTTAATCTTTCTTCATAACTAAGACCCTCCATGCCCCTTATCAGTTTACTCGCTCTCCTTTGTACTCTCTCCAGCTTCAGGGCATCTTTTCTATGGACTGGTGCTCAGAACTGAACTGCATATTCCAGATGAGGCGGCACCAACGGTTTGTAAAGTGGTAGTATTTCATCCCTGCCCTGCAATCCATGCCTTGTTTAATGCATGACAATATCCTGGTAGCTTTAGAAGCAGCTGATTGACATTGTATGCTGTTATTTAATCTACGATCTACAAGGTCACCCAGATCCTTCTCTATAAGTGACTCCTCCAGTGTTACTTCCCCTAGGACATATGATGCACTTAGATTATTACTACCAAGATGCATAACGTTATATTTATGTGTTTATGTTGTGCCACTCTTTTACTATTCTTGCTAGAAATTTATGGATAAAGGTCCAGATAGGTGTTATCAGTTGGGGATGTATCCCTTTACAGTCTGACATTGTCCAATGTGAGCTGCCAGTGGCAGACTGCGTAGGGGCAGTCCAAACTGGTAACACCAGTGGCGTAGCTATAGGGGTCGCAGCGGTCGCAGTTGCGACTGGGCCCCTAAGCCAGGGGGGCCTCGAGGGCCCCCCTTGCCACTTGCAGGGCCGCACCGCCAATTAGGCAAGGTGCGGCACGGCCCTGCGCACATTTGGGGGCGGCAGCGGGGCAGAGGGAGATGAGCGCTTCCACAATGGAAGCGCTCATCTACATAGTCATCTGTATCGCCGTCCTCTCTCCCAAGGCCCAAGCTGAACTCTTGCACCAGGGCCCATGAGCCTTTAGCTACGCCCCTGGGTAACACCGATCTGTACCTTAATCTACAAACTTCTAGCAGGACTAAGAGAAGAGTGGCACAACATCGAGAATAGATGCTCTGGAACTATTGTAGCATGGGAAATGCAAGTGGCTACTAAAACAGACATGTCAAGAGACATGATGGGTCCTTGTTAAGCAAGATGGAAAATGTTGAAACATCAGTGATGAGGGAAGTAACTCATCCCTCCTTCTGACGGAGCATCACTATCATTAAAGGGGTTGTCTAAGGTCATACAGTAGTTGAGCAAAGGCAGGCATTGGCTTGGAATAACAAAAGAACCAATTCTCTCCTGTGAGAGGCGCTGCCACGTCAACCCCACCACTCCAGTGCTCCCCAATAATCTATGATTCTTGGCAACAGCAATGATGTGCCCATCTACACACATGCAGCCAATCACTGGTGTTAGCGGTGTATGACTCGAGAACACTGGAATACAAGGATGTAACTACATGAAAGTAGTCTCTTCAAAGAGTGTCTTTCTCTTTTTAGAGGACCCGGCATTACCAAGACCTTGTAATGCTACATTTCCCCTGTAGAGGTGCTGCAGAGATGTTGAATATTTTGCACAGGGTACTGAAGGCCCAGGCGACTGTTTAATGTGAATGGGGTTCCTGAAACTACTCAGACAGCATATATTAGGGGACATAAATGGTAATGTATGTTATATTCTAATATGCCTGATCTTTAATTACCGTGGAAGGTGAACCTCTACCAGAGGTCTCCAGCAGCAGCTAATTCCCATCTGCCCCACTGAGAACACATACATGCCCTTCCAAGCTAAGAGTGCTTGCATATGGGGAGTTATTTGTGCCATTGTTCTTGGAAACTGAGAATTCATACCTATGGACTGTCTGTTATGAATTACCATTTACAAATATTTTTGTAAGAAAAAAAATAGGAAAAAACTTGTGTTTTTGTGTTGTGATGTGTGTAAAATATGTATTTCCTTAATGTTCACATGCCAAAGAATAATGTTTGTTACATTCATATATACAACCCCAATTCCAAAAAATTGGGACGCTGCATTAAATGTAAACAAAAGTGAATAAAAATAGAATGCATTGATTTGCAAATCTCACAGACACATATTTTATTCACAATAGATCATGGAACACATATCAGATGTTGAAAGTAAGACATTTTACTATTTTATTAAAAAAAATAACTCATTTAGGACTTGATGGCAGCAACACATCTCAAAAATCATGGAACAGGGGCAACAAAAGGCTAGAAAAGTAAAGCTCTAATACAAAAACAGCTGAAGGAGACATTTTCTACTAAATCACATGAAGAAAAAAAGGAGGCGCTAAAATCACAAATTTATTAGGTATACTCCTAAAAACATTTATACAATGAGGCATAAAAGGAGACAAACCCTATTTTTATTAATATCACAAAAGGGACGATAGGTGTTCTGACCTGCGTCACCATGCCAGTGCTTTCTGCCCTGGTAAAAAGTCAGAGCACTAAAAAGGTGTACCACTAGGGAGTTGTGAATATACAATACAGTGGCTCGGGATAATATACACAAAACCCCGATACCCACTTAAATCACAACTCCCTAATGTGGACAACCATGGGTGTAGGTAGTCAATCACGCAATCAGCACCCTCAAAGCCATGTTAAAACCCGGTTATACATAACATAATCTGAGGCGCGCTGAATTGATCCCAAAACAGGGCAGTGCTGACCTAAGTAACTGGCCCTAATCTGCGGCTAACCCACACCCCAACATCCTAAATAATTAATGCCTAACAGCCTGTGCTAGAGCATCATGGCTCAACACGTTTCATCACACTAAGTGACGCCATCTGGAGCTGATTTAAACTAGCAAGTTAACAACATCAGGCATGCAGCGCTGACACTGGTCGTGGCAGCCCGCCCGGCACTATGATGGCCATAGCGCGGCGTCCCTACGGTGAGAGAGGCTACTGTGCGGCATCCACTAGAGGCAGCCATTTAAGGTATACATCATTCATCTGCAGCAGCCCGCATGGGAGATGTGAGGGGAAATGAATGGAGTAGTAGTAGCCACAGATGATGATGTTTTTCATGGTGGTACCATCCTACTCCAGGATTTCAGGGCCATGCACAATGAAGAAACAGGGCTGGCACCTGTCTCTCCTGGGGCACATCCTGGTCTAGGGGTCTCCTGCTTGTTGGAAGCAGAACAGAGTTAATGAAATTCCCGTCTGTATCAGAAAGATTGTCTCTGGGTATCTTATCCAGATGCAATTTCTCAGGGTGGACTGGGAACTTAAAGTGGCCCTGGAAAAAAATACTAAAAGTGGCCCCGTTTTGTAGTCAGGTCCAAATTGATGGAAGTCAGGGCCAGCAATACCATATTGTGGCACATTATACCACCCCAACATAGCCAAATACCACAGTGCACACAAAATACTACCAGCAGTAATACATCTCCAAAAACTTTCACTGGCCGGCTGTGAGGACAACTCAGGTGGACCTCTGGGAAATTTCCCTGTAAGGTCTATGGCCAATCCACCCCTGCACTTTCTTTTATCAGGCTATGCTGGGCTCTAGTGCAGCCTGGGGTTCAGTGCTCATATAGCTTTTCTACAATAGCCACTGCAGGGTCTAGATCCTAAAACAGACCTGTAATCTCTTCCTATCTGGTGTGACTGGTGACCTAAGGCTGCTGAAAACCAGCCAAAAGGTTGTGGAATAGCCAAAAAATGAGCATTACCTCCACAGTCTGTTTCCTCATACCCTATGATTTGGCTGCTCAACCTTCTGAATAATATGCTTATTCCTTTCTCCACCTGGTAGGTTTCTGGAGTTCCTTTCTGGCCTCAGAATCTGACTGTCGATTCTCACAGGCTCCACCAACAGTCTTACTCTGATTGACTACTAAACAGGAAGAAGCCAAGCCTAGTGAGTTGGGCCTGTCCCTGCCCAGAGATGGTAACTAAGTGCTTGGATTCGGAGGTAACCATCTGGTATAGCCATGAGTTACATAACATTTATATAATGTAGTGTTAAACCTAACCATACATTAGAAAACATAACATTTGCAAACATTATTATAAGCAGAGACCTCTGGGTCACTGCATTCAGTATATACATACAATGTAGGACAAAATTGTTATGTGAATGCAGCCTTACTTTGTTTTTACAGTTCTTCCTTATATACATTTATTGTGTATTTTATTCTTACAGATACGAACATCACAATATTTTGTATAATTAAAAACATGGTCTTACCATGTTTTTTAGCTGTTTTCTCCCAGGCCATGACCTACATTGAAATGAATGGAAACCCTATTAGGCCAAGGCTTTTCAGCCTCGGTGTAAAAGTGTCTTTATATTCCACATTAATCCAATTCGGCACGGAAGGGATCCAGAGAGTAAAAATTAAGTGCACAGGGAACTCCTGGAGTACAATGCATTTGTTCAGCAGTAGAGGAACATATATTACTGTGTGTAAATGAAATCCAAGCCGATGATGAGCTCTGAGTCTGAGCTGTATGCCTGATCAGACACTTGAATTTACAGATGGCAAATCATTTCCTTTTTCTTTGTTTTCACCCCTGATTGAACTTAATGGATTTCTAAGTTTTGTTCAACCACAATAACTATGTGACCTGTTTGAGTCTGAAATTTACATTTCACTGACAGTGAGCTCACATACTTATGGCTTCCCTGGTCCAATAGATTTACTATAGTTTACACTAGAGGCTGGCATAGCTTAAATCTCATAGCTGGCATAGATTTGCTTTGCCATTGTGTCTCAAAGGTGGTGGGCACCAAAGCAGCATACACTTTCCACAGCAGTAAAGTCTTATTGCCATAAACGTGCGGTGCCTTACTGTCTGAATCCAGCATGGCCTTGACAGTCCTAAAACTTCTGTAAGTGTCTGTTCTCTTTCTTTCAGGGGTAGTTCTCTCAGTTAAGTTGTTCTCTGCCAGCTCTTCAGTCTCAGGAATGGTGTTTCCTGAATTATGCTTTTCTTGGCCTACTTGGCAGGAGCTCACAGGTGTAGGTGTTGACTCTAGGTCTGCTCAGCTGACTCCCACTAGCCAGTGTGCGGACCACCACACCACCCAGGAATCTAGGCTAATCTAGGCTAACACTGCCAGTGTTAACTGTTTGTTGTCCATACACAACCCTTTGAGATACACAGTGCACAAAGACACCAGTGTTTCCAACATTAAATCCGGCAGAAGAATTATATGTGAACCGCCATTCTGTAAAGCGGCCGTATCTTCCACCCGTCCGCCACAATCTTCATGCAGGGGATTACGTGGAGTATACCCCTATGAAGAGCCTCCAAGGCCCCTTTGCTACTGGGGTAAAACTCCTTACGCGAGCAGCTACTCCTGCAGCGCCCCCGGAAGACTGGACTGAGGAGGCCCAGGCTGCAGAAGAGGCTCGTGTTCCCATCAGACCAATGATCTGAGGAGAAATCCCAAGCTCAGCTGGAACCCCTGATACCAGATTTGCCACCGCCGCCGATCCTTCATGTGGGACAGATGACCACCAACAGTTTCGTGTACCAGCCATCGATGGTACAATACCAACGGCCATGGCAGGTGCTGGCCGCACAGTCCGCCGCTTGCGGAAGACCGTTACCAGAGCCCTTACAGCCGGAGATTCTGTCACCTTGTAGGATCTGGCGGGAGGATCTGGCCCCTACAAGGTAAAGGGCAAGTCCCAAGTTGCCACAGCCCTTGCCAGTATGACCACCCGGTCACTACCAAGACCATCCCTGAGAGGTCGGTGGAGGTCATCTGCCGCAGCCAGTGTAGCTCTTATGAGGCAGGAGCGCCCTCTCATGTCTTTTAGCTCCAGCAGCAGTGAAGAGGACCTGCTGGCCCTTAAGTAAGGATCCTGCAGCTTTTATGGGAGCCACAACGTGGACTTAACTTGTAGGATGAGCAAGTTGGCGTTTGTTTTTATTTTTGTTGCCCTGCGTTTGTCCTCACCCAGATGGACATGGATTGTCAGGACTCCCCCCCATCATAAAAAAAAGTTTTAACCAAGTTGCGCATACGTGCACCTCATCCCTTTTTTCCCCCTTTTCAGGTTATTGGGGAGCCCCTTGAAAGAGGGTTTTTTAAGGAACCTTTGCTGCTATTTTTTTACCCATTTGCAATACAATTACCTATGTGGATTACAAATTACAACTGAGTTTGGGACTCTGTTCCAGTTGTATGACAAGCGTCAGAAGAAAAGAGACTTAAACTTGTCCGTGAGCATACTAGGTAGGTGATATTTAAAATGTTTACATCATACCTATAATGTATTTGCACTATATTGTTTTCACTGGATTGTTTGCACTAATTTGCACTGGATTGTTTGCACTTCTACCTTTCAGCAATGTTTTCAAGTATATTGCCCATTGTATGTATTTCTTTACAGGTACCGCAATGTGTATTTTGTTGTATGGTGGATGGTTGTACTATGCATTTAGCCAGATAGACAGCACCTTACTTGTTCTACCTCAAATATACATACTGCCTCTGAGGGCAATTTCAGATCTGACCATTTACGCTGGATATGGCCCGGGGTCCGCAAGGTATCGAAACGATGGCGCAAGCCTCGGATCACCTGCTGGATCACCTCCTTTTTATGCTGGTTCGGGTGGCGGTGTGTGCCATTGTAAATCGTAATCCTGCCGGTCCATCAGCCGGACTATGTATTTCAGCAGTGCAGCAGAGCTAAATGATGAGGATCGCCTGGATGCCATTTTCTAAAATTCGCTCTGCCTCTGAGGAGTGCACGCCGTGGCCTCTTGTCGTACGTGCCTGCATATTACGTAATCGCATAGACAATAGTACGCTGATGATTTGTACGCTATTTGTACGCTCAAGAAGTTGCGTACATTTTTTAAAAGAATGTTCGTTATTAGTGTGCAAATGTTCGCTAATAGCACAAAACAACGCGTATTTTGTACGCAAATACAACAAATCTATTCGTCGAATATACGAATCTTAGGAAAAGTTCGGTGAATGTTCGGAGAATAAAATTTTGAATGATTCGCTCATCTCTAATTGCGCTTAATGAAGAAGAAGAAGAAGGAGATCACTAATATATGGACAAAGAAGAAGAAAGTCACCCACTACTGACGGGCATGTGCTTAGGGTGCAATTCACATTAATTTTTTGCACCCAGTGCTATTTTTCTTCTATTTCTGTAAAATGTTAAAAGAAATGCAACCTCTCCTGACATCTCCGCTTTAGTAACTACATCAACCAAGTAAAAACAATTCTGGAGCAGCTATTCTTATGACCCCCCCTCCCCCCGTCATTGTACCCCTCAGATGCCACGTTCATAGCTGATTGCGGCATCTGATAGCAATAATACAGTGTAAAATAAAAAGAAAATTATAAAATCATACTTACCTTATCCATTTGATTGCGAAGAGCCAGCTGCCGCCATCTTCATTGAAGATCTAGCACGGAATCTCGCAAGGCCCATGATGACATCATCATGTCGGCTGGAGTGGTGATGTTGTATGTCATCGTGCAAGGGATTTTGTGCGAGATCTTCAATCAAAGTGTGGGCTGGCTCGTTGCGCAGAAACGGGTGAGGAAAGTATAATTTTTTTTTTAACCTCCATGCAGGGAAAATCTATTCGTTACCACGAAGCACAAGAAAATTCGGCTTCTCGGCAAATTGAATTTTCCATGAAATTCGGATCAAATTCCACTTTGTCCTTATCACTTTGCTTAACACTAATGGACACCGACCCCCCCCCCCCCCCTCCCCGGACTGGTAATACCCAACTGGACCGTCATTGCAAACTGCTAGTAATTTGTTCATAAGTTTTAATAAGAATAATAAATGGATGGTACAACATGGAGTCATAAGAATAGATGCTCCAGAACAGTTATTACACGGGTGATACAAGTAGTTATCAAAACGCACATCAGAAGAGTTGACAGACCCTCTTTAAGACCTCATTAAAATGGCTGTGATGCAACTGTATTTTAGGGTCTAATGACGGGTGCAAATCCCATCCTGACCAAGGAGCTTATGACCTGAACTGTGGAAAATCTTCCCTATGTGAGCACAGTCTTAACCCTTATGCACATGAGCCTTTTGACCTGTAACACACACATAAAGAAAGTAGATCACCAACTTCAGAATTCAGTGATTCTAGGGGATGATCCACTCCGATATATGGCACGTGCAAAAATTCCTACAATTTTTTGTATGGAAACCCAACATATCTTTACCACAGTTTTTGAAGGCACCATTGAAATGTAGCATGGGTAATATTTTATTTGAGATCCATGTCATACAGATACAAAATACACTTGTGTGCCTGAGGTCTTAGCCTGGTCATACACTTTAGATAGTAGATGTCTGTTCCACATAAAAATAGAACTTGTCTTATAATTGCCCACAAATTGTGGTCCACAGTGCAATTCAAGCAGGGGCGAACTGGGAACTTAAAGGTGCCCCTTTTTGTAGTCGGGTCCAAATTGATGGAAGGCAGGGCCAGCAATACCATATTATGGCACATTATACCACCCCAACAGAGCCAAATACCACAGTCCAACAAAAACACTGCCAAAAGCAAAAACTTCCACTGGCCGTCTGTGAGGTGGGCCTAGGCGGCCCCCTGTGCATCGGTCTACCTGGAAATTTCCCTGTAAGGTCTATGGACAATCCTCCCCAGCATTCAAGTCAATGAGTTCACAAAAAGTGCGGATGACATGCGGAAGCCATCCATGTGTCATCCACAATTAGTGGATACATTGCCTAGAAACTCATTGGACAGCCCTCTTTGCTATGTGAAGGAACAGTTCAGACAGGCTTAGCAGTTGTACAAACTGTTGTTCTGTAGCTACCCAAAATGGCCCCTGTGGAAGTGGAGCGCTGGTGCATGAGGGACCACAATTGTGGGATACCAGAACAGATGTCTACCATGACCAGGTCATCAAAGATAGGTCATGGAAGGAAGTGACAAGAGAGCTCATACCCACAGAATGGGAGAAAGCTTAAAAAAAAATAAGTCCCCGTCAGCAAATGAGTAAGTTCATCCAAAAAGTATGATATCCCTATTGTATCCCAAAAAAATGTGAATTCCAAAATGCACAAGAATGCCAAATAAAAAAAAATGCCACCAATGCAGTCTGTAGCCTCGTGTGTATGGCCACCTTTAGACTGCGTTGGAAGATTGGAATTCGGTTGCAACAAGGAAAGTTTTACCATTAGACAGCTTCAATGAATGAGGAAACATTAGACCCAAGTAGGACTCATATACAAAGCCATATTTTTCAAAAATGATACAGAGAATTAGTTTGGATCCCAGCAGAGGGAACAAGGAAACTTATTTCTGGTAAAATTTTGGAAGCAAGCAGGGATTTAAGATAAGGCTAGGTTAATGAGCCCCAAAGGTATCAACCATTGTGAACTTAACCTATGATGGGCAACAGCTGGGTGTTAACACATATAGGTCAAGAGCGGTAATAAATTGTACTGAACCGGAGCTCATTAATTCATTGTAGGGAAAGGAAATGCGTGCACTACTGTATATGTAAGTGAGAACCGAGACGTTAAGTCAAGATACAAGCTTAACATAAGCTTTAATGATAATTATGTGCCATTTCTATCTGATCATGAGACCATATAAACCATTACAGACTCAACTCACCCCAAGAACTTTTTTAGCTTCTTCTAAAATGTGATTTGATAGAGACTGTTAGAGGATGTTCCACATATCAGATTTCTTGCAGAAATTTCTTCAACTGTCCCATATAGATGAATAGGACTTGCCAAATTCCATTTACGTGTGGCAGAATTGTATGAACATACCTTTAATTGTCGAGTCTTTACTTGCTCTGTGACTTTAGAGTGAGATATCCTGCCCATACACATTAGATTAATGTTAGCAATTCCCATCTATATGTTTGTGCCCCTCAAACAGTCTAATGTATATGGGAGGTTCACCTAGAAGCATGATGTCTCCCTCTTTCCCTCAAACAAACATGCCTGCTTAGCGGCGACAAGTGTACATGTTTATGGGTAAGCTGGAAATATAGCTGTCCAACAATGTTATGAACATCTGCCATCACAACTGAAGTTATCAGACTTCTCCCATACAAAAAGACAAGTACGCTGCACCCTACTGAACAAGGAAGACTTTATCTGCATGGTAATCCTCATTAGAATAGTAGGCAGAGGACTGAAATGACTTACAGAACAACAGCTCTATTGTTTTTTTGATGGGCATAGACAAACATGAAAACAGAGAGGCCATGCATTGATTAGTAAGATGTGAAATGCCCTGACCAGCCACACTATTCGGATAGTATAGGGGAGGTGTGGTACTCTCATTATGTCATCAACCCTCACCTCTCCCTGGTCTAACTGCTGGTCTGTTAAGTGAGACTCTGCCATGTTAAAAGTCTGGTCAGAGAGGAAGTTAAAGACTCTGGAAATTGAGTAAATTAAAGAAGTTCTCCAGGATTTACATACTGATGACCTATTCTTAGGATTGGTCATCAATATGAGATTGGTGGGGTCCAATTACAAGCACCCCCACCGATCAGCTGTATGAAGAGGCCGTGGGGCTACGTGAGTTCTTAAGTCTCTTCCTAGGCCTGTGATGGTTCACCTCCGGCAGTCCAGCTGTGGTAAAACTACGACTCCCAAGATGTACACTTGCCTGGCTGTTCTCAGAACTCCATAGAAATGAATGGAGCATGCTGGGAGTCGTAGTTGCACCACAGTTGGAGGTAAGCCATCACTGTACTAGGCCATGTAATGTCAGTTCATTGGTCACATGGCCTAGATGCAGCTCAGTCAGATTCAAGTCACTATGCAATGTACAGCGCTGTGCTTGGTAAGTTGTGAGGTGGTTAAAGCACTCATGGGAGAGCTGTGTCCTCCTCAAACAGCTGGAGAGGTCCGGGAGTCAGACCCCCACCAATCTTATATTGATGACCTATCCTGAGGTTAGTGGCGCATTTCCCTCTGAGCATGTAGCTCCTACCTACAAGCGCCCGCATATACTACCCTCTCCTTCATCTAAGCGGCACCAGTTTGAGAAAGGCCAGAAAGGCCGAAACGTCACTGGTTATATTGGGCCGCATACTAAATAAAATCTTCACTTGCAAATGCTCTGATGTGCTGGAGTTTTTCGTTTCACTATCCTGAGGTTAGGTCATCAATATGTAAATCCCACAATGCACGTTTAAAAAAAACACCCATCCATTAAAAAACAAAACATAGAATATTCATATGTAACTTGTGATTAAAAAAGCCTTTTGGTAGATGTGTCCCTCTAAGGGGACAGACCCTAAATGTATCTGTAAAACAACTTCTCTAGGAACCTTGTCACACATAGATGCTCAGATAACTACTGTACATACTGCCCTTTGCAACAAAATGACCTGTGCCAAAAACAATGGCGTACCCACATTTGAACCCTGGGGCAATTATTGTTTTTAAGCTAAACTAGTTTTTGTATTCAACTAGGCTTGATTCTACATATGTGCATTTTATTTTTTAATAGAATAATGAGTTTCTATTGCAGGGCAGGGTACCAAAAAACCCACAGGAATGAGTGGTATCATAGACCAGATTACTGGGTACAATAAGAATTTGGCATTGTCAGTCACCTTAGCCCTGACTGCATGTGGCAGCAACAATATTAGGTGTTTGAACTCTAAATTGCTTAGTGTTCTTCTCGGTGAACCTCACTTATAAACACCAGTATGGAGTCCATATGGTGAAGGAACAAGTGGTATTTGTAGAGATGAAGTTTGCAATTTCAAAGCATACAGAGGACTGTTTTACGCCACTGTCTGAAGTTACACAGTAGTTTATAAAGAGAGTTTTGTCAAATGTATGCAACAGACATTCCAGTTGATTATTAATTGTCCTGGCCAAACATATGCCCAGGAGACACCCTTTTAACATGTATTTGGCTGTTAAGGTCTATGAGCACATTGGTATGAACATCGGGTGACCCAGATACACTGATCGTACACCACAGATATGGTGAGAATTAATCTACCACTAAAATTTTTATTCTCTGACCTGTTAGAAAGGTACATAATGTAAACTAGAGTGAAGGTAATTTTCTTACCAAAGACTGTATTTATGAGTTATGATCTCTCTTCTGATCCTCAGCTGTTTCGTGTGACCAACACTCTGACTCTCTAAATAACACAGCATCTTATGTGTGGACAGGAAGTCAGTTTCTCTATGTATTACTATGGGAGCCTCAGTGTCAGTCTCACAGAAATGACTAGAGAAGTAACTGACTTCCTGTCCTGTGCCAGTTGGAGATCAGAGTGCTGGTCACATGACACACCTGAGGGTCAGAAGAGAGGCATATCAACATTATTATACTATAAGGGCACATACATCTTATTATAAACAAAATTAACCATAGAATTACATAGACTCATACTAAACTTTTGTATGCATCTAAGGGAAAAGAAGTTATGGCAGGCATTCTAGGGAAGAAGACAGAGCTTCATGGAGACACCATATGTAGAACAATATGAACATCTCAATGTGGATTTCATACACCCAGCACATCTTTATGTGTCCCAGTGCTTATATTTGCTGAATCTCCAACATAATAATGACATGTCATATGTAGAGATGAGTGAATCTATTCGCTGATTTGTTGATTTGTATCGAATCTTGGAAATTTTCAGCTGCGAAGCGAATCCGAATATTTGGAGATTCGCTCCGTTAAGATTCGAAAAATGTTCCTAAGGCTTTCTACGCATTCGCTACGTACTTGTCCGATAAATTGTACGCTAATGCTACGTATAAGTTACTCTATACCCTGTTGCGTACAAATTCAATTACTTAGCGAACTTTTACTGTTAGTTTGTTATTCGTGCGCAAAAGCCCGTGTAGAAAGCAGTCACTTGACCTAATGGGCGGCGCTTGCTCTGATTGGCTCAGGCTCGGTAAGCCAGTGACGCATCACTTCTGCTGCGACTGCTGAGACGAGCAGAAGCACTGTGTGTTAGGTTCTGAGACCTGTTTTGTGAAAATTTGATATAATAGCTCTGGGAATCCATATTACACATATCAGGGATACTGCAGGGCAATTGCAGGGCCAGTTCAGGGCTAGTATTTAATCAAGCAGGGAGAGAGAGAGAGATGGGGAGAGATAGGGAGAGACAGGGAGAGAGACAAGGACAAAGACAAAGACCAGCTGCAGGGCCAGTGAGTCAAGTGAAAAATGTCTGGAATGGATAAGCAAAAGGGGTCCAGTTCCAGCCAGACTTCGAGCTCTAAAAAAAAAGGAGAAGGTGGCACAGGGCAGCACTGCCAAAGGACAAGTAGCCGGAGCTTCTACTTGTAGTATTTGCAATACTTGGCCGTTGTTCCACCGGGCTAACCCACTAAGGCGCACAATTGTAGTGGAGGAGAAAGTGGTAGAGGTAAAGAGGTAGTGGAGTGGATGGCACGCTCATCTCAGTCTCAGCCGGATGATATGCTGTCATCTGCTGATACAGTATCCATATGTAGCCAGGGGTCAGACTCAGAGCGTTCCTCCTGCTCCACCATTCCTCTCCAGCAAAGCCCGTCATTTTCGTATGCGTACGTGTTCAAAGAAGTTGCGTACCTTTTAAAACTGAACGTTCATTATTAGTGCGCGAATGTTCGCAAAACGCCACATAATAACGTATGATTTGTACGCAGATTTGTCGAATAGATTTGTAGAATATACGAATCTTATGAAAAGTTTGACGAATGTTCGGCGAATAAAATTTTGAATGATTCGCTCATCTCTAGTCATATGACACTTTCTATTGGACATCTAAGCTCTTGGTATCATAATAGGGTTATTCTAGCACACGGGGCATGTTAGTTTTCAAGGGTGTGTCATTTTTGCTGTAGCTCTCTCCCTATCACAGGTCAGGGTCTTTGTCAGTGGTGTATCCTTTCTAGTGCAGTGCTCCCCCTATCACAGCTCAGTCCTTTTTGCGGCAATTCTCTCCCTATAACAGGGGGGAAACTGAGCATGTGTGACCACCTCAGCAATGTTACTAAAGTGGATAGAGAAATAAGGAAAATAACAAACAGCAGGTGGCGCTATACAGACAGATTTTATTGAATAGCTCAGTGACTATACTAAATTCTTAATTACATGCATTTACAAAAGTATTTAGATATAAGGTGCTGGTTTGCAAAATGTAGAATTTTTTTGTGGGACAATCCCTTTAAGTAAAAGCAAGAGCAGTGGTATGTAGAGATATAATAGCTGTCTATCATGATTTTTATGTATTTTCTAAAATTTTGTGTCTTGCTCTGCTTAATGCAGGACTTGACCTGTAAAAATCTATGAAAATTCTTAGTCAAAGTTCTTAAGTCGATGCCGGTCATCTGGCAGCTGGTATGCAGATGGCAGGCTTTGTGGACAGGGATGCAAAGTTGCACAGTGAAAAGCGAGACCAATTCGGACTAGAAGGTGTTGAAAGAAGCTTGGCAGTATTAGTTTCACAAGAATGGTTGTACACAAGTTGGCACAGGCTAACCTGAGGTGCAGAGTCTAAGGTATCCTCCAGTCTTCACACTTAATCCCCACAAGGAGATGTGGATTTTACCAATGGGATGGTCAGGTCACGGTTCCAAATTGACAGCTGCAAAGCTGAAAGTGGACTGGGCTTGAGACATACTCAAAACAGATCCAGGTAGGTAATAGGTAATGGGTAGGTAAATGTGAGGACCATAACAAAGTGAGACATTCAGGCCAACAAATATCCAAAAACAAGCAAACTTAGGGGAGCAGGGCCAAACACTGGAAATCATAGAAATGCAAGCGGCTGAATATCTGGGAAATTCATGACAGGGCAGATAACCAATGACTCTCATGTTGGAGTAGTTTCTCTTTAAGGACCTTCAAGAGTGACTTCACACTCCACGGCCTATTCATGGGACTGGAACTGCATATCTAAATAGTGGAGAGCTGTGGCATCACCTTAGCAAAGGGACACAATGGCTCCATGCACACTGACATGCCATTTGTCTTGTTGAAGCTTGCACCCCAATGGCTCGTATCAGTCTGCAGTACCCGATATTACCATTCACAGTAGAAATGAGCAAATTTCTTAAAATTTGTTTTGTTTCCAATTCGTACGAATCAGCCATGAGATTTGATTCATGTACAAATTTATTCTACCTGAATCCATGAAATGTATCCGAATATACATGGATAAATTTTGGTTTGTTGGAATCGATTTGCTCATGTTCAATTCACAATCCTTCATAGAAGAGCTGAATGTGCACTTTTAAAAATTGGGACAAAATCCCTTCAGATATCAATGACAGCTGAAGGAACAATGTAATGCGATCATGATGGCCTTAGTGCACCCTTGTGGCAAGTTTCCATTAAAACAATCAAGTTTGAAGATTTTAAAAATCTGTGATAGAAACTATCTAGTCTGCACTTATAATATTTCCTTTATATTTTCTCTTAGGAGAGATACAGTATATGTTTATCCCAGGCAGGTTGACCTTCACTTATTGTCGATTTTCCAACCACATTTGCTGAAAGTTTTTTCCAAGTATATACTACTATTTCAGTAAAATAATATTTTCTGACATTGCTTCTAATCCTCAGGATAGGCCATTAATATATGATAGGTGGGTGTCCAATGGCCGATGAGCACCGCAACCTCAAAACATACCAAGCACAGTGCCATACATTGTATAGTGGCTGTGTTTGGTATTGCAGCCCCGGCCCATTCACTTAAATAGGACTGAGATTCACATAGGCCACATGACCGATGTATGTGATGCCACTGGTCTACAAAAAAGCCACAGCACTCACAGGAGCTCCCCAGCCTCTTCATATATTAATAACCTATCCTGAGGATAGGCGATCAACAATAAACTCCCTTTAAGAAATTGCAATAAAATCCAATTTATTTGCCTTTGATCATTTTCTCTTTGTCAGATATTACGTAATGGTTATATTAATATATAAAAAAAATCAATGTGACAACTAATAAAACAATAGGGGGATCAGGAGGGGTGCAAATACTTTCTCATCACTGTACACATTCCTTCAAGTGTCATCCCTGTTGAAATTCTTCATTTCTGTGGTGAATTTATGCATCCGTCGGTGACAGCTGTTGATTTGTGAATCCACATTTGAAGAGCGATGGCCGGCTATACATTACAATGAAGCTTGCTTATGCTCAAACTATCGTAATCAGACTGCGGGAAAAAAAAATACCATTAGGACAGAGACAATTTATAGTTGGCCCACAAAGGAAATCATCTTATTTTAAAATGCCATAAATTTTAGGTAGGAAATTACTTGCAGTCATGAACGTGGATTTATATTTTGAATATTTCTTAATGCAATGTTAAGAGGCAGCTATTTCACGTTTGCCTGTAATGCAATCACCTCTTTAGGGTCAAGTTTGGCTAATAAGTCCATCTGTGCTTATCTGAATTGTAGGTATAAAATCAGAGATTATAGAATGGAAGGGATGATTCATGTCCCGTACGAAAGACAGAATGGAAATAAAATCGCTCACTAAAACTGTGCGATGTCACATTGGAGGATTTTGGAATGAGGGCTGTTTGTCAGGCTCCTGCCTTCTGTACGTGTGGATTTTTCTCTCTTTAGCTTGAGAGGACATTATGCAGACCTTCATCGTTGATATCTACCCTTGCATGCCCTTGAACCACTGTAGAAGTGAGATCTGTATGATCTCCATTCTTTCTAATTGATATATTCACATTACATAAAAGAGGAACCCATTAGCAATATGCATATGAAGAATAAATGGAACTCAGTTTGATTTCAAATAGCTTTAATATAACCACATTTTAGGGTCCTGGACACCAAATATCGCAGCTGTAGTTGTACCTGGAGGTAGAACTTGTAGCACATAAACCCCAATGCAAAATCTGTAAAGGCCACTCACTTACCATGTAAAGCTTTTAGTTTCCTGGTTTCTTCTTTTGTGGCATAAGTCACCATGGGCACCAGGCCTTGACTGTGAGTGATACCTCTGCAACCTCTATAGCTATGCCCCTGGTCATCTTCTAAAATCAGCAGGTTCAACTAAGACTATAATGTGTATAGCTGGTGTCATCATGACCTGCAGTATTACCTATCTCTCCTCTGTTGGTGGCATGCCTTTTAAACTGGGTGGCTTGTTTAGGCCTGGTCTTGGTCTGCTCTACGAATTCAACTTTGCTATTCTGGATGCAAGCCAACTTTCCTGCATTTCTATTTTCTGCCAGAACCGATAATGCTGTTCCATTGGCCACTTATGATGAACTCTGCCAATTAAACCTTGTTTGCTTTGGCAGTCATTGATAGTAATATGTTGTCCACAGTATTGTAACTGGACCAATTTCATCTGGCCTGGGCCCTTGTGGATTCTGCATCTCGCAACTAAGATTCCAATCCTGCTTCTGGTTTCTCTCTTCACTAGTGTTGAGCGAGCATGCTTGGCCGAATATGATATTCGACCGAGCATTGCGGTGCTCGGGACCACGCGGTGTTCGGCCGAACACCACGTGTGCTAAAGCGCCATGCTCGAGTCCACTCCCCGCATGCTAATTAGTCAATTAGTGTGCGGGGAGGTACTGGCATTCACTGTAATGCTGTAGCCATCTTGGCTACTGGCATTACAGTGATTGGCTGGCCAGGAACTCGTCATCGGGTGCTATATAGCACCCGGTGACATGTGACCTGGCTCAGACCGAGTCAGGGAGAGCTGCTGCAAAGAGGGACAGATAGTGTAGGGATAGAAATTGGCTAGGCAGGGCCAGTATTTCTGTTGAAAAGACGCAAAAGCGCTTTTAAGGGCTATTGTGATATCTGGCTACAATATATTTGTTATTTTTTCGGGGTTAAAAATTGCACAAGATGGCCTGACTTTAACACGCAGTTTGTGCATTCTAATTCCTTCTGTATCCTATATACCTGACATCCATTGTCATTTTTTCTGCCACTAATCAAGGCCACAGTACCTGCGCTGCATCTGCTGTATAACGTTTGCGCAAGGAGGCACAGATAGTGTAGGATTTGGCTAGGCAGGGCTAGTTGTTCTGTTGAAAAGACCCAAAAGTCCTTTTAAGGACTATTGTTACATCTGGCTGCAATATATTTTTTTCTTTTGGAGCAAAAATAACGCAAGTTTGCCTGACCTTAAACCACCTGCGCATCTTGTGCATTATAACGTTACTGTGTTCTATATAGCTAACATCCGTTGTCATTTTTTCTGCCGTTAATCAAGTCAACATTACCTGTGCGGCTTGTGCATTATAACGTTACTGTATGCTATATAGCTGACATCCGGTGTAATTTTTTCTGCCGTTAATGAAGTCGACAATACCTGCACGGCTTGTGCATTATAACATTACTGTATCCTATATAGCTGACATCACTCACCAGCAGGCCCATAACCATAATGTTTTAGACAGTCAGCTCACCAGCAGGCCCTCAACCATAATGTTTTAGATGGTCAGCTTACCAGCAGGCCCTCAACCATATTGTTTTAGACGGTCAGCTCACCAACATGCCCTCAACCATAGTGTTTTAGATGGTCAGCTCACCAGCAGGCCCTCAACCATAATGTTTTAGATGGTCAGCTCACCAGCAGGCCCTCAACCATAATGTTTTAGACGGTCAGCTCAGCAGCAGCATGTCACCCATATTTTTTAGACGGTCAGCTCAGCAGCAGCACCTCACCCATAATGTTTTGGACAGTCAGCTCAGCAGCAGAATGTCACCCCTATTGTTTTTGAGTGTCAGCAGCAGGCCATCAATCATCATTTTTCAAGGGTGTGTCTGATGCCCTACTTTATGTGTAATAAAGGGTGTATTGGAGTGCCTGTTCCTTGTAATTTTTGTTAGCCCTTTCCCTTTGTGCATAAGCTTTATGAGTGTAGGAGTCCCATGACATGAACAATTGTACCACAATGTGAATGAGGCCCTCCTTTATGTGATATACTGGTTGTATCGGAGTGCCTCTTCCTTGTAATTTTTGGCAGCACTTGCGCTTTACGTACAAGTAAATCTATGTTTCCTAACAATATTTCCTCTAAAATCGATGTTATATTCGGTTTTGAGGGGTATTTTTGTCATGCCGTAAAAGTGGCGTAATACTCGACAACATTGTTCCGAGCAGCAACTTCGGTGTCCAAGATGAATCCAGACATCCTTCCCATGCTGTTCCCAAACCATTTCAGTGGTGTTTCCACCATTTTCTGACCTTTCCTATGAACCAGACACCCTCCCATCTTCAGAGCAGGGGGTGCCTAAGCACCACCTAGTGTTCGGCCAGAGCACCGGAGCACCCGAGCATTACGGTGCTCGATCAACACTACTCTTTACCCAGAAATTCTATGTAAATTACACTCCTTATAACGACCATGACTACTGTGCATTTTGTCCAGTCCTGCTACTGCTCCAGTCCTGCTGCTACTGACCATGTTCCAGTCCTTCTACAAGTGACCATGTCCTGTCTCTCTACACGTGACTACATTCTAGTCCTGATAAAAGTGTCCTGGCCCCCTTTTCCAGTTTGGGGAAAATTGGCTTCTACCTTACAGGGGTGCCTTCCTCTGGATCAACTTGTAGGATTACAGGCCGAACTGGACAGATGTCTTTTTTCACCCGTTATAAACTATGTTACTATGTTATGTTACCCGCCATCAACTGTGTCCTGCTAACAGCTAAAAACCTGTGGCCGGCTACCCACTTCCAGCCTATGGTCTACTATCCACTAACATTTTGTTTCTTTTCCTTAGTTACAATCTGCCTGTGCTGTGACCTCCATCCTTTGATGTGACCCGGCCTGCTTCTGAATACTGTTCCCGGCATCTTTTGCTTCTGATATCAGTATACTCATGAATGCTACTCCCAATGTTTTGTCTTAATGACTTCAACCTGCTCCTGAATCCTGTTCCTAACATCTTCTGGTTTCAAAGTCCAAAGTCTCTGACTCTGTGTCTCCTAATTCTGCCCAGGGTCTACTTTTCGTCACTGTTCCAACTACCCCTTGGTATTGCCCAAAGTCTGCTTCTGATCATTTCTACTGGTGTCTCCTAGTTGCTTTCAAGGCCTGCTCCTGGTCACAGCTACAGATGCCTCTTGTTAGGGCCAGAGGTCTGTTTCTGATAATTGCTACTGGTGTCTGCTGGTTCCAACTGACGTCTGCTACTGTCTGTTGACTCTGGTTTCTTAATGTCTGTGCCCCAGTTCTTCACACCTGTGTCCCATGCTCTACATCTGGTCAAGCTACTCCACGGTTACAGACTCCACATTAAGGGTATGTTTCGGATTTTGAAAATGCCCTGAACCTTCTCTGCAGTTTTAGTGAAAAACAACGCCAAAAATGTTTTGTGAACAGACCTTTAAGAACTTGGCTCTGCTAAGCCTTACCTACTTGTTCCTTAGCTGCATGGTTATCTGTTTTTCCTTTGTTAATACTTCATATCGTCTTTTATCATTGTTGTATCCGGTTGCAAACTGCTTGCAGCCCAAGAATCCAAATAAAATAATGTAAGAAAATTTCAATTAATACTACATAGAATAAAAGCATGTTTTCTGCTGAGTAATCATTTTTTATTCTAATGAATTGTATTTCAATCTTCTCGTTTTTATGCATTTGATCATATACACTTTACTGGAGTGGTTGTGTCTCTATTTTTATGTGCAGCTTGCTACCCCCTCATGGGGAAATACGTACTCCGCCCTGTGCAGTCACACTGGTTATAGACCCCAAACGCCAGCCCCGCAGAAAGGTTGCTCTGTCACATAAGAAAACACCAGTATTATAAATGGTACATGGTAGATATATTGCCCTTGTATACATTTTATATCGGGTCCCACAGCTTCAAGTAACTTTTCTGCTCCCAGAGGCTCATCTGATTCTAGATCATTATAGGTCTTGAGTATTATAGGCTACCATAGGTCCTTGGATGACATGAAGTTTATATTTTTACAGAGGAAAAGGATTAGCTCATTCCCTTTACCAACAATTAACAAAGCGAGGATAGGGAACATCTGATAAGCTAGAATTCATGTCTCCTGTCTACTCCTCTATCTATTTTTACTCTCAATACTGCTTCCCGTTTGCACAGTTCTTAATATGGGTCCGCCTGAGGCGAGTTACTCACCTTGACTTATGATGGATCTGCCTCTGACTGCAGAATTTTTGCAGTAGCCATTTGATCCTTGGCCTGGTTTTATGTTCGTGGTAGCCCAAGTTGTAAGCTAAATGTTTTTAAATGTCTTTTCTGCATTAACTCTTAACATACCTACTGAAAGACTAAACCACAAATAAATTTTTCAATATTTCTAATTCATTAAAATATGTTTAGCATCTGTAAAAGGCATTTGATTTATTTATTTACTACAGTGTGATATATCATTTTAAGAACACATGCTTCCATTCATCTAAATATGGGTCTTGAGCATTTGGAATTTTTGTTTCCTTTTTTTTATAAAGCAGATGTGTCACATGTAAGTTACGCTGTCCAAGGACAACAGATAATAGAGAAGGACTGCTGAGGTCAGGAGTATACAGTGTTCCCTTAAGTTCCAATATTAACTGGTTTCAGGACAACCATTGTATGTTGAAACCATTGTAACTTCAGTAATCGGTTTCAAAGCCCCCAAATATGACCCAAGATAAGAGAAAATGAAGATTTAAGAAAAATAAGCAGATAACTAAGATAAAACATGTCCTTACATATAACAGTCAGGAATAGCTGCTAACTAGAAACTTATACAGCTATTTTACCAGAGAAGTGGCCTGGATTGGTTGGATCTGAGTCTAGGACGTTGTATGTTGAGTCTGGTTACAACTTACGATGGGTCAGAAAAGACCATTGTATGTTGAAAATATTGTATCCTGAGGCCATTGTATCTTGAAGGATCACTGTATAGTTATCACCATTCCACACAGTGATTGGTAGCATACTGGCATACATACTAAGGACGTATCTTTTTTGTGATCCACAAAACGTGGATCTGTAAAATATGAATATGAGCCGCGTCCATTCTGCAATTTTCTCACTCCCATTGCTAGAAATACCTATTTTTGCCAACAAAACGGGCAAGAATAGGACATGTTCTATAATTTATAGACCAAATTCAGTTTAAGATGCTAACATCTACATATAAGGCCGTCCACAATCTGACCTTACACCTCTGACCTTCTTTCCCGATACCTCTCCACACGTAATCTCTGATCCTCACAGGACATCCTTCTTTGTTTTCCCGTTGCCTGTTCCTTGGACAAGCTCATGTGCATCCTCCATACTCTGGAACTCACTACTCTAACACATCAGACTCTACCCCAATATCTAAACCCTCAAAAGGAACCTGAAAACCTACCTCTACAGGAAAGCCTACCACCTGCCATAAGTGCATCCTCCATGCTCTGGAATTGACTACTCCAACACATCACACTCTACACCAACATACAAACCTTCAAAAGGACCCTGAAAACCCACCTCTACAGGAAAGCCTACCACCAGCCATAAGTACATCCTCCAAACTCTGGAACTCACTGCCCCAACACATCAGACTCTACCCTAACATCCAAACCATCAAAGGGAAGCTGTAAACCCACCTCTACATAAAAGCCTAGCACCCGCCATAAGCATGCTGCCACCACATAGCCAAATGAGCAGCTTTTACCCTCACCCACTGTCTCCTTCCCCTCTCCCTTGTAGATTGTAAGCTCTCGCAGGCAGGGTCCTCTTCTGTTCCAGTCTGTTACCAAGTTCATGCACATTGTATTTGTGTTGTTTTATACTATGTGTAACCCCTTTTAGATGTACAGTGCCATGAAATCAATGGCCCTTTCAAATAAGTGTGTGGACTTCATTGTCTGTATAGGAGCTGTCGACACACGGTAGGACAACAAGTTGCCTCATTTTAAAATATAGGCATTTTGGGACAGTAAAAAACATGGGATTGCTAAGATGGGAATGGCCTTTAAAGAGAAGTGTCATCAGAAAATCACCTTGTTTAAATCATTTTTTTTAGAATTTTTGGTGAGTTTTTTCCATGTCACTATCTATACATACTTTTTTAAAATTATATAATCCTGCAATTTTCACACTAGCCACTAGGCTTAATAATAGGTCATTAGTGATGAACTCGCTGTTTGGCCGAGCATGCCAGCGCTCGGATACACTTGGTGCTCTGCTGAGCATCGGGTGTACTCGTGCGCTATGCTCAAGTCCCCTTCCTCCCCTCACCCTAATTAGAAGTGCCCGGAGGCAGACATCACCGCCGTGGAGCCCGGGCTCTTCTGCTTTTTTTCACCCTCTCCCCGCCACTGTCACTGCCTCCGCCCGCCCTCCTCTTCACTTGCGTCCTCTGTCTCTTCCAGTCTCTCCCCCAGCCGGCGCATGCGCAGTGGCTACGCCGATGCCGTGCCCACAACGGGCAATGAAGTGCGCATGCGCCAGCTCGGCAACAGCCTGGTACAGACGGAGGACGCAAGTGAAGAGGAGGGCGGACGGAGGCAATGACAGTAGAGCGGTTATAAGAGCCACATTTTTTTTATTTTTATGGGGGACCACTACAAACCAGGCACCCCCCCCTCTTATGAGCGGGGGGTGCCTGGTTTACTCCCATTGACTTACATTATGCTCGGGTGCTCGGCTGAGCACTCGAGCACCCCTAGTGCTCGGTCAGAGCACCCGAGCATACAAGCACACTGGTGCTCGAGCAACACTATAGATCATGATTTCCTGTACAGGAAACTTTTCACTAGCCATCTCATTATCACCACAGGCAGAATTACAATGATAATTAACACAACTATATAGATAAGACAGGATCCACCATTCACAATAGGTGATATCACAGCTTGTCATCTCATCTTGACCTCTATACATGTCACAGAACATGCCTACAATATGCTCCAGTACAAGTCAATGAGGTCCTCTCCTGTCCATTGGGTCTATGGCCCAAGTAGCTGCTCTCAGGACAGAATGTCTTATTTTGTAGGATTAATGATTAGTGTGGAATTTGATCCGAATTTGAGAAAAAATTTGATTCACCACAAATCCAAATTTCCTGGTGCTTCTTGGTACTGAATACATTTTTCCTGAAATGGCAGTAAGAAAAAAAATATATCCATCAGTGATGACATCACCACGCTTGCCCAGCGTGATGTTGCGGTGACGTCATCACATTAGTGTGCGCGAGAATGGGTGCATTTTCTTCAATCAAGATGGCCGGGACGACCTCTCCCTGATCAAATGGATGAGGCGAGTGTATACTGTATATATATATTTTTTAAACCCCTGATTAACCCCCTGATAGGCTGAATGTGACTCTCAGAGGCCATGATTGACGTTAAACGTGGTATCTGAGGGGTTAAATGACGAGAGCCATTTACCATCATTGTGCCTGCCCCATACAATGGAATGTGATTGATTACAAAGTAATTCGTAACTAATGTCGATTGAATTTTTGAAAACTTCTCTCATCTCTATTAATGATCTTCATGTTGAGAGAGAGTCCACCATAATTTCTAGAGGATTACTCACATGCAGTCTCATCAGATCAAGACAAAATGTCTTCCCAAATAATATTAACGAGTTCAGTAGATCTACCAATCATAATGGAACAACCACCAAATCGAAAGTGACAAACCTACAATACCAGTAGTGTTGCGAACGAATTACGACCATCGAACTGTAATGATGATATTTGCCATACCAAAGAGCAGAAGGAATATGGACCAAAAGTCAGTGATCATGATGGCTACACTTGTAGGCCAGGTGAGTCTACCTAGGGCTGTGGAGCCCAGTAGAGATAAGAGCTGTTTTTCAATGGGACCCACAGACATAATTTGCCTGGCCCAATTGTTTCTGCTCCCAGTTTATGGGTGACATCAGAGAACAGGGGGACAGTTTTATTTCATATATTATTTTAAAGTTTTTTTTTTTTTTCAAAGCACAATGAAGGGGAAAACTCAAGTACCTAAGAACTTCCTTTTCCACAAGGTCAGTGTCATCAATCCTTAGACATATATATCTGACTGTTGGAACATAAATATAACCATGATATTTTCCACCATAGAATTCACAAATGTAAAAAAAAACATAAGAGCAAAATATGTCTCTATGTGACACACGTCTAAAGAGATTTTTTTTTTCTTTTTGCCTGCTGATGTTGTCACTGCCAGGAGAGATATTTTTATTGCTTCCTTGTCAAATGAAACTATTCATCCACACATGATAGTCAAACCTTCACTTCAGAGTATGAATCATGTCTGTCAAACTCGTGGATTTTATAGGCCTTATCTCCTCGGCTAGGAGGGTGAATGCTTATAAAGCTGACAAGATCCAGATAGAGGAGCATAAAGGACAGAAGGCTATCATCTAAGGTAAGAGCTTTCAGAAACTCCCACATGTTACTGAAGAAGTGCCATGAGTCCTGTTCTACTGCAGGACATGAAGAAATGTGTTTGCATTCAAACAAAGGATTGCAAATGAGAAAGGAATAAAGGAACACAAAACACTAGAAAAATAACAGAGGTGTGCGAATAGATTACACTGAGAAGGGTGAACACAATATAACACTATTGTAACTTAGAGTTGTCTGAGATGGCAAAGCTTTGTTGCTTTCTTTCAGGATTTGGGGGGTATTATCTCTCCTTGGGGAGAGAATGCCTTAATCGGTGTGAGCAGTTATATATGCCATACATGCTCCTCTGGAATTCTGGGAAGAAGGTTTGCAAATTAGCTTTTAACAAGCTCTGCCTCTAATAAGGCAGCTATCCTATAAGTCAATGTTCAACCCATAAACCCTTTCCCGATGCAGCTATTTTCCATTTTTGCATTTTCGTTCCCTGCCTTCCTGGAGCCATAACTTTTTAATTTTTCTATTTACATAGCCATTTGAGGGCTTGGAGATCCACTGATGTACCGGGCTCTCCATAGGGACTGCTAGGCAGAGGTTTCCGCCTAGCAGTGAGCCCGGTGATGTCACCAGAACTAATGGGCGGGCTTTAGCACTGTACTAGCCTGTAAAACACCTACGGCAGCGCTAGAGCCCGCTCATCAGAGCCGGTGACATCATTGGGAACACTGCAGGGCAGAGGCCTCCGCCTAGCAGTGTAAAAATGTAAACAAAAAAGCCCCTGCCCTGCACAATACAGTGTAGGGTAAGGGAGAGCATCGGAGCATAACATGGGGGCCAGAGGGGTGAAGATGGGGATATGTGGGGAAAGGAGAGTGATTTGAATTTTTTTTATATTTTTTTAAACCTTTTGTTTACATTTTTTAGGTCCCCAAGTGGACCCCAACATGCAATCATCAGATTGCAATTTTCATAGACTAATGGTTTTTTATCCATTACTCTATACATACAGTCATGGCCAAAAGTTTTGAGAATGATACAAATATTAATTTTTACAAAGTCTACTGCTTCAGTTTTTATAATGGCAATTTGCATATACTCCAGAATGTTATAAAGAGTGATCAGCTTAACAGCAATTACTTGCCAAGTCAATATTTGCCTAGAAAATGAACTTTATACCCCAAAACACATTTCAACATCATTGCAGCCCTGCCTTAAAAGGGCCAGCTAACATCGTTTCAGTGATTGCTCCATTAACACAGGTGTGGGTGTTGATGAGGACAGGGCTGGAGATCAATCTGTCATGATTAAGTAAGAATGACACCACTGGACACTTTAAAAGGAGGCTGGTGCTTGGCATCATTGTTTCTCTTCTGTTAACCATGGTTATCTCTAAAGAAACACGTGCAGTCATCATTGCACTGCACAAAAATGGCCTAACAGGAAAGAGTATCGCAGCTAGAAAGATTGCACCTCAGTCAACAATCTATCGCATCATCAAGAACTTCAAAGAGAGAGGTTCCATTGTTGCCAAAAAGGCTCCAGGGCGCCCAAGAAAGACCAGCAAGCGCCAGGACCGTCTCTTAAAAGTGTTTCAGCTGCGGGATCGGGCTACCAGCAGTGCAGAGCTTGCTCAGGAATGGCAGCAGGCAGGTGAGTGCATCTGCACGCACTGTGAGGCGGAGACTCTTGGAGCAAGGCCTGGTCTCAAGGAGGGCAGCAAAGAAGCCACTTCTCTCCAGAAAAAACATCAGGGACAGACTGATATTCTGCAAAAGGTACAGGGAGTGGACTGCTGAGGACTGGGGTAAAGTCATTTTCTCTGATGAATCCCCTTTTCGATTGTTTGGGACATCTGGAAAACAGCTTATTCGGAGAAGACGAGGTGAGCGCTACCACCAGTCTTGTCTCATGCCAACTGTAAAGCATCCTGAAACCATTCATGTGTGGGGTTGCTTCTCAGCCAAGGGAATCGGCTCTCTCACAGTCTTGCCTAAAAACACAGCCATGAATAAAGAATGGTACCAGAATGTCCTCCGAGAGCAACTTCTCCCAACCGTCCAAGAGCAGTTTGGCGATCAACAATGCCTTTTCCAGCATGATGGAGCACCTTGCCATAAAGCAAAGGTGATAACTAAATGGCTCAGGGAACAAAACATAGAGATTTTGGGTCCATGGCCTGGAAACTCCCCAGATCTTAATCCCATTGAGAACTTGTGGTCAATCATCAAGAGACGGGTGGACAAACAAAAACCTACAAATTCTGACAAAATGCAAGCATTGATTGTGCAAGAATGGACTGCTATCAGTCAGGATTTGGTCCAGAAGTTGATTGAGAGCATGCCAGGGAGAATTGCAGAGGTAATGAAGAAGAAGGGTCAACACTGCAAATATTGACTTGCTGCATTAACTCATTCTAACTGTCAATATAAGCTTTTGTTACTCATAATATGATTGCAATTGTATTTCTGTATGTGATAAAAACATCTGACAAACACACATCAAAACCAGAGGGCAGCAGATCATGTGAAAATATAATATTTGTGTCATTCTCAAAACTTTTGGCCATGACTGTAGATTGCTATATTACAATCCAGTGCTGCCACATGCTGGCCTGAATTTTAATATACAAGTAATGAGCCTGGGTTCCTAGTACAGGCTAAGGCTCATTACCTACATGGAACATCTTCCCCGATCTCCACCAGGGGAGGCATTCCTGCCAGCGAAGCATGCTTCTGGCCACTCAGATGCCAGGGGTGTGTGGTATATCAAACAGCAGGCACCGGTAGCTATGGTGCTCGCTCCGGAGTGGGGGCAATATTTAAGACCTGTCTGGTATGTCTGGTAGATGTCAGGAAGGGGTTAATGATAGGATAATAACTTGGATAATAAATAAGCCAGCACCTCATTTGCAGACAGCTGTTTCGGGGTGATTTCCCCTTAACAGTGCAGAGCAGAGAGTACTGGCTTAACTGGATGAGAGGCCTAAGTCAGGATTTGGGGGGTACCATATACATTGGGGAAAAAAAAGTATTTAGTCAGCCACCAATTGTACAAGTTCTCCCACTTAAAAAGATGAGAGAGGACTGTAATTGACATCATAGGTAGACCTCAACTACGAGAGACAAAATGAGAAAACAAATCCAGAAAATCAGATTGTCTGATTTTTAAAGAATTTATTTGCAAATTATGGTGGAAAATTAGTATTTGGTCAATAACAAAAGTTCATCTCAATACTTTGCTATATCCTTTGTTGGCAATGACAGAGGTCAAAAGTTTGGCCCACACTGTTGCTGGTATGTTGGCCCATTCCTCCATGCAGATCTCCTCTAGAGCAGTGATGTTTTGGGGCTGTCGCTGGGCAACATGGACTTTCAACTCCCTCTAAAGGTTTTTTATGGGGTTGAGATCTGAAGACTGGCTAGGTCACTCCAGGACCTTTAAATGCTTCTTACGAAGCCACTCCTTCGTTGCCCTGGTGGTGTACTTGGAATCATTGTTATGCTGAAAGACCCAGCCACGTTTCATCTTCAATGCCCTTGCTGATGGAAGGAGGTTTGCACTCAAAATCTCACGATACATGGCTCCATTCATTCTTTCATGTACACGGATCAGTTCTCCTGGTCCCTTTGCAGAGAAACAGCCCCAAAGCATAATGTTGCCACCCCCATGCTTCAACAGTAGGTATGGTGTTCTTTGGATGCAACTCTACTTTGGTTTCATCTGACCATATGACATTCTCCCAATACTCTTCTGGAACATCCAAATGCTCTCTAGCAAACTTCAGACGGGTCCGGATATGTACTGGCTTAAGCAGAGTGACACATCTGGTACTGCAGGATCTGAGTCCCTAGTGTGTTACTGACGGTAGCCTTTGTTACGTTGGTCCCAGCTTTCTGCAGGTCATTCACTAGGTCCCCCGTGTGGTTCTGGGATTTTTTCTCACAGTTCTTGTGATCATTTTGACCCCATGGGGTGAGATCCTGCATGGAGCCCTGATCGAGGGAGATTATCAGTGGTCTTGTATGTCTTCCATTTTCTAATTATTGCTCCCACAGTTGATTTCTTCACACCAAGCTGCTTGCCTATTGCAGATTCAGTCTTCCCAGCCTGGTGCAGGTCTACAATTTTGTTTCTGGTGTCCTTCGACAACTGTTTGGTCTTCACCATAGTGGAGTTTGGAGTGTCACTGTTTGAGGTTGTGGACAGGTGTCTTTTATACTGATAACAAGTTCAAACTGGTGCCATTACTACAGGTAATGAGTGAAGAACAGAGGAGCCTCTTAAAGAAGAAGTTACAGGTCTGTGAGTGAGTGGCCCACTCCCTTCCCCTCCCTTGCCACGCCCATTTTTTAGAACTGGCGTATGTGGTGTGGATGGGGAAGAAGTTGCAGATTGGGACGAATCCCCTTTGTGACCGAATCTGTGACAGGTATCCGCCAAAAATTGGCATATATCTATTCATTACTGTCCAGACATAGACCCTGGACATGGAAGAAACACTGACCATCCTATCACAGATGTCATCACAGACATGGGAACAGGGCCTAAGTGAGGGTGGAAGCTTCTCAGATGCCAGTATTGCAGTTTAAAGGGGTTGTCTCATCTCAGACATTGATGGCATATCTCTAAGATATGCCATCAAAGTTGGATAGGTGCAGATCACACCTCTGGGACCCTATTTCCAGGACGGGGCCCTGAAGTCTAGGAGAGCACCCCACGCATATGAGGTGTGCTCTCCATTCTCCGTTATGGAAGTTTTGAAAATAGCCAAGCAAGCTAGATAGATACTTAGTGGTTAGCACTGGTGCCTTGCAGCGCTGGGGTCCTGGGTTCAAATTTAACCAAGGACAACATCTGCATGGAGTTTGTATGTTCACCTCGTGTTTGTGTGGGTTTCCTCTGGGTACTACGGTTTCCTTCCACACTCCAAAGACATACAGTGCTCCCTCAAGATACAATGGCCTCAGGATACAATATTTTCAACATACAATGGTCTTTTCTAACCCATCGTAAGTTGTAACTAAACTCAACATACAATGTCTCAGACTCAGATCCAACCAATCCAGGCCACTTCTCTGGTAAAATATCTGGATTAGTTGCTAGTTTTGGATGTTATATGTAAGGACTTGTTTTTATTTTTCTTAAATTTTCATTTTCTCTTATCTTGGATGAGATTTTGGGGCTTTGGAACTGATTATTCAACTTACACTGGTTTCAACTCACAATGGCCGTCCTGGAATCAGTTAATATTGTACAGTAACTTGAGGGACCAATGTATTGATAGGGAACTTAGATTGTCAGCCTCATTGGAGACAGCGTGATGTTAAAGTCTGTAAAGCTCTGCACATTATAGTTGTTCTACATGTATGTAAAATAAATATATATATTTGCCTTTCTCTCTGTAATAGTCTTGGATACCGTTTGGAATACAAATGATACTTTTGGAGAGCCTGCCACAGGTTACGTTATCTCAACTTAAGCAGTCCTCATGATGAGACGGGAGGAGGGGAACGAGCAGCTCTTCAATTATATTGCAAATTGCCACTCACGGCAGTTGATATAAAATAGTTAAGGAGACTATTTTACTACCAAGCCAAGCAATTGAGGGGTTAACAATCAATTACAGCAGGCAGGAATGCTAAGCACATAATGTCTCCCCCATGGCCTTTTCAACCGAACCCATAAACATTCCAATTAGGCAGCCAATTAAAATGAGAAAGAGTCCTCCTGAATTATATAGCAGTTGGAGGCTGCCGTGGCCCTTTTCGGAGTTGACAGCTAGTGAAAGCTTTTCACTGGATTTCAACTAGAGAGAGCAAAAGAATGAAGTGAATCAGTGACGTTTGAAAAGCCTGTGTGAAGGGGCAGTGCTGTGATAATGGGTCTTCAGTAGAAGTGACACTGAGCCATTAGCGAACTATGGAAAGCTTTGTTATGCTAAGAGGAGGACATTATTGAACGCGGAGGAGCCCATTGACTAGCTGTGACAAAAAAAGAAAAAAAAATACTTAAATTTTATCATTTTATAGCTGTTTTGGCTGGAAGGGGAGGGGATGGGTGGATGTTGTTAAACTGTGTGAATTGCCACTTTTTTTTGTCCGCGCGGCAGGAATAGGATATTTAATGAGCTTGTTTTAAAACAAGGAAAAACACTCCCGTTTCTCACACGCTTACTGTACATCTCGGCGAGAGGGCAATGCGGTGTTAAAAGTCATAGATAATTCCTCTCAAAGACAAAAGATACATAATATCCGTCCTTCGGAAGATCTAGTTGATAAAAAAAGAGAATTGTTAGATAAAGCAACACACAAAAACTAATTATAAACTAAAAAAAAAAAGAAAAGAAAATATAAAAATTGATTCTTAAAATTAGGTATTTTCAAATAAAACCAAGGGGAAAACAACACTAAAACAACAATCTATGTAGAACAGAGACAAAGTAAATGGCACAAAACCACCAGACGCTAAGAATAGCCGCAGCAGGACAAAAATATGGAAGAGTAAATAGACGAATGAAAGAAAACAGTGTAAGAAAAATCCTCGGTTAACCAGACTGGCTAAAAATGGCACATGCTATTTTAGAGATTACATTTATACATAGAGATACGGTAAGTGCAGACATGGACGGGTAAAAGAAACATTTAACAAGTTGTACATTGACATTAGTTTACAATGTTGGGGGGAAAAAAGGAAAACAAGAAAAAAAAAAAAGAAAACGGAAAAACCAGTTTAGTAACCGTGTCCTGAAACTCCCAGTTTGTTCTCTTGCATAATAAACCACTGATAGAATGCTACAATGTAACAACTGTATAAATACAAGGCCTCATGCATAGGCAATGCTACTACAGGAGAATACCTCTGTAATCACCAGTGACTGCAGTATAAACATGGAGGGAGGTCATCAGGGACGTAACAATGTCAAAGTTGTCTTTGGCTAGTTTGTTATCTGCGGTTGTCCTCTCTGGCACGCCGGGAATCTGGAGGACAAAAAAACATTGCTTATGTGCCGGGTAGTGGCCGCCGGATCTCACTGGACCTCATTGTATTCAATGGTGTCCAGTGGGCAGGCAGCAGTATCCGGTAATGCTGGCTCTGGAGAACTCCAGTAGGGTGTTCTCTGCCGGTAAAGCCTGGCCTGCCTGAGAGCTCAGCTGTAGATATGAGCCAGGTGAAATTGGAAGCATACAGAGGTACTGTAGTCCTCCATAAAGTTCTCTGGGTGACGTTCAGGGGGATAAATATAGGGGTGCAGAGGTAGCAGTCACTACTGGACCCAGGAGCCTTTAGGGGGGCCCAAAGACCCTTGTGCTGCATAAGAAAACACTGGTATTATAGAAAGTGCATTCTGGTCAAGTTACACGTCTGGCTGGAGGGAAAGGGTTAGGTTAAAAATTTGGCATGGGGGGGTGGCCATTTCAATTTCTGCCTCAGGTAACATGAAGGCTATGTGCGTAACAAAGCACTTAGGGAAGGGGGCCCAAGCTCAACTCTTGCACCAGGGCCCATGAGCCTTTACCTACTCCCCTGGTGGCATAGTGCAGCAACATACAACACAGAAGCTCAATGGGGCTATAATAAGTATGAAGCCAAACAAAGAGTGAGATGTGCAGGAAAGACAAACAAAGCCCTCCTGCCACTTACGGTTGGTTAGGGTTAGTGTTTGTTCCCATTATTTAAGGCTCACGGTAGTAGCTTATAGAGGTGCGTCCTCCACTCAAAGGGGTTGTGGCTGCAGACAGACACGCTTGCATAATAAATTTGTGACTATTTGCATTTTTACACCACTGACTCCAGTTTTATAATGTGGGTGGAAAGGTGGGTGTGGTTAGCTATGTTAATGACATTTATCAAACAACGTGAGACATTTGCTAAATGTTCCATAAAGTACTCCAATGCAGACTCAAGCAAAACTGACTTCAAATATTCTCCTCATGATAATGACCCCCCCCCCCCCCGTGTATGCAGAGAATTGGAAGCTGTGTATGAGAAAAATGGGAAACCCACCAGTACTCTTTAGGGTACTTGGCACCTAGATCGGATCCTTTCTCTGGCACACCAACCGCTCCCCCAATACAAAAAAATTTATATTTTTTTATTTACACATCCCCCTGTAGCTCCCACATAGTATAATGACCCTCACTGCCACCCCATACAGTATAATGAACCCCAGTGCCTCCATATAATATAATGACCCTCAGGTTCCCCATACAGTATAATGACCCCCAGAGCCCCCCTCACAGAGTATAATGACCCCAATGTGCCCCCATACAGTATAATGACCCCAGTGCACCTCATACAGTATAATGTCCCTCAGAGCCCCCTCACAGAGTATAATGACCCCAATGTGCCCCCATACAGTATAATGACCCTCAGTGCACCTCATACAGTATAATGTCCCTCAGAGCCCCCTCACAGAGTATAATGACCCCAATGTGCCCCCATACAGTATAATGACCCTCAGTGCCCCTCATACAGTATAATGTCCCCCAGAGCCCCCTCACAGAGTATAATGACCCCAATGTGCCCCCGCACAGTATAATGACCCCAGTGCACCTCATACAGTATAATGTCCCCTAGAAACCCCTCATAGAGTATAATGACACCTAGTGCCCCCATACAGTATAATGACCCCCAGTGGCCCCCTCACTGGGTGTCATTATACTGTATAGAGGGACCAGTGGGGGTCATAATTGTACGGGGGTCAATGGGGGCCATTATACTGTATGGGGGTCACTTGGGGTCATTATCCTGTATGGGGGACACTATACTGAATGGGGAGCACTGGAGGTCATTATAATTTCTGAGGGTGCCAGTGGGAGTCATTATACTGTATGGGAGGAGGGGGCACTGGGGGTCATTACACTGTATGGAGGGCCACTGGGGTCATTATACTGTTTCAGGGACTATCGAACAGTATAATGACCCCCCAATCGCCCCCTCACACAATATAATAACCCCCCAGGGGCCCTCTCAAATACCTATCATTGCTAGAGTACAGGGGAGCTGACGGTCCTTTCATTCACTAACTGCAGCTCATCTCCTGCACTCCTTCTCTGGCTCAGGAAGAGGGAAGGAACACGGGGAAATGAGCTGCGGCTAGTGAATGATAGGACTGACAGCTCTCCTGTGCTCCCTACTGAGAGTTGGCACCCGTGGCGGACTGCTTCCCCGTTGGCAAGCCACTGAGACAACCCCTTTAAAAATATAATGAGTTTGTAATTAAAAAAGAGACCAAATAGTATTGCTTTTTGGTGGCAAGTGCCTTCTTTTCTTTCTTCTGACCTGTAAAATGGCGACCGGGATGTCATTTTGTATGATTCGTGTGGAATGAATCACAATAGTTGTGGACTCCCCGGAATTAAAATGTGTTAGGAAATTTGTAATGGATTTGTGTAAAATAATTTCACTTAGCTCTAATTAACATTTACTTTACATGAACTTTTCATATTTTATTATCAATGTGTCAGGCCCGTCAATTTTCTCCATTCACCGTACTCCTATAACAATAACTCTATTGATTGTAGCATGAGTCCAAAATCATCAAAATCATGTCTTCTGTACAGATTGTCTGGGCAATGTTTTATTGAAAGGGTTTAAATGGGCCTAAATAACCTTTGGGCCTAAGTAACCATAACTTGGCCCCTAACTGGACCAAGTTATGGCTACTGGATTTCTGAAGAAAGGTCATTGATACAGAAATTGAAGAAAATTGTCTTCTGCCTCAAAGGAGTTTTGCCTTCTTCTGGATCAACACTGCAGAATAGTAGTCAAAACTGGATGGACTTTTTACAGCTGTATAAACTGTATTACCATCAGGATACCTTTGGGATGTTATTAATATGTTCATTTGCAGGAAGAGAATAAAGTAAATTTTCACTAAATCTTTCTGTTTACAGCAATTCCCAAATATAAAAGTGTGATATATATATATATTTTTAACAAGAGAGAGTGTTTTAGCTAAGGCCTGTTTCAAACTTGCTTTTTAGTTTCCGGATTTGAGATCCAGCGGACAATCTCAAAACCGGACGAAAACGGTTCTGTTTGATGTTAACATATCCAGATGCATACATTCCATTAGGATATGGTTGTATTACATCTAACGGAACAAACCAGATCCGGCACTAAAATCATTGTAAGTGAATGCATGATGGCATCATTGTCTTACATTTATTTTGCTGCCAGCTTGCTGCGGTTTTGTGTCCGGCAGGGGCGAACTGGAACTTAAAGTGGCCCTTGGAAATAATACTAAAAGTGGCGCCTTTTTGTAATCGGGTCCAAATTGATGGAAGGCAGGGCCAGCAATACCATATTGTGGCACATTATACCACCCCAACAGAGCCAAATACCACAGTCCATCACAAAATGCTACCAGCAGCACAAAATACATCCCCAAAACTTCCACTTGGCCGCCTGGCATTGGCCCACTGGGAAATCTCCCCAAAAGGTCTATGGCCAATCCACCCCTGGTATCCGGTCAAAAAACTCAACAAAACAGAACGGAATGCATACTGATCAGTTTTGTCCCCATTGACAATAAAATGGGAACAAAACAGAACCATTTTGGCCCAGTTTTGAGATCCTCTGACGGTCTTGGGGAAAGTAAATTGAAGAAGGAGAGGAGCTGCAGTAATCGCCTTCAGTGCAGCGCTGTAGCCTTCTTCTCGTTCCATTAACAAAGCAACTGCATGGAATCTGATGCCCCGTGCTTGCTTTTGTGTGTGCAATTTGTGGTCTATTAGGTAGAGCTGCCAACATTCACTCTTTATAGAAGCGATGCCAATGTTTGTTCCGAATTTTCGCAACTGATTGGTACTTGACATTTAATGAAATTGAATCTAATTTCTGAATTGCCCTTTGCTTTGTTTCTAAGTTCCTTCGGTTTACAATTGATTATCAGTGTAAACTTCTCATGGTATGGGTACTGCTTGTTTTGCTTGATAGTCCTAATCTCAGTCCCACTGGCATCAGATACATCACAGTAAGTGATGAGCGAAGTTATGAAAAATTCGACATTAACCCTTTCACTATTAACCCTTTTTCGGTCATGCATTTTCGTTTTGCGCTCCCTGCCTTCAAACAGCCATAACTCTTTTATTTTTCTGTTCACATAGCTGTATGAGGGCTTGTTTTTTGCGGGACAAGTTGTACTTTCCAACGCCACCATTTAATATTGCATATGGTGTAGTGGAAAGCGGGAAAAAAATTCCAAACCGGGTAAAATTGCAAAGAAAACGCTATTCCGCTACAGTTCTACGGGTTTCTTATTTACAGCGTTCGATGTGCATTAAAACTGATCCATTACTTTCATTCTACTGGTCAGTACGAATCCGGCAATACCTAATATGTATAGTTTCGTTTTCATAGTGATAAAATAATTAGAAAGTTGCCCTTTTTTTTTTCCTTGTCACATCTTGACCCCTATAACTTTTTGGTATTTATGTGTACAGAGCTGTATGGGGGCTCATTTTTTGCGGGACGATCTGAAGTTTTTATTGATACCATTCTGGGGTGTGTATGACTTTTTGATCACTTTTTATTTAATTTTTTTTAGAAAAAAAAAGCGACAAAAAACAGCAAATCGCCATTTGGACGCTTTTTTCCGCCACACAATTCGCCGTATTGGAATTTTTTTTTTATATTTTAAAAGTACGGGCGTTTTCGGTCACGGTGATACCCATGATGTCTATATTTATTGTTATTTAGGTATTTATTTTTTAATTATACGGAAAGGGGGGTGATTTGAACTTTTATATCTTTTTTATTTTTTTATATATTTTTTAACATTTTTTTAAATTTTTTTTTACTATTTGAAAGCTCAAATATGGGCTTATATATTGTGGCTTTTTTTTTTTCTTTATGAGCAATCAGGGATTTTCTAGACTCAGAAATCCAAGAATTGCTCATTTCTTATCCTGGCCTGCTATCTAGTGGCCAGAATAAGCACTTTGAAAACTGTAATCCTCACCAGCGAGGATTACAGTTTTCATAAGGTGTACAGACACCCCGATTGGCCACACGGGGTGTCTGTACACCACCCGGAAGCGAACGCTTCCCGGTTCAGACGAAACTAGATGTGATCACGGCATCTAGACGCCCAGGAAGACGCCGCCGATGGCGGTAAGTAGCGGCAAGTCTCTACTGTTAGAAACAGCAGAGACTTGCCGGCCATGACGCCCGCCGCACTTGCAAGCGGCCGCCATGTGCCCGCATTGCCCCAGCGCCGTACATGTACGGCGCTGGGAGTGTAAGGGTTAAACTAAATTAAAAACATTAAATTCATTATGAATTGCCTTGTCACAAAGCCCATTCCCAATACATAGCTGGTAAAATGACGGAAACGACAATCACGAAACCCCCTGTTATTCAACCCCTCACTGAAGGTAAGGCAGGAGAGAGGAAGAACGGGAAGTAATTCTTGCACCATACTGAACATGAATGTGGCATGTTCACAATGGGGGGGTCATTTAGGGTTGCCACCTTTCCCAACAAAAAAATACCGGCCAAGTTAATACACACCGCAAAGAGAGTGTGGTTGTGGGGTGTGACTTAACACAAGGTGTTAAGTTGCTTTCATACTTTGGCTCACAATAATATTAATGCCTCCATTAGTGCTTCCCCCCCCAGTAATATTAATGCCCTCATTAGTGCCCCCAGTAATATTAATGCCCCCATTAGTGCCCCCAGTAATAGTAATACGCATTAGTGTCCCCAGTAAGACTAATACCCCCATTAGTGTTTCCAGTGAGAATAATGCCCCTATTAGCCTCTATTAGCCCCTATTAGCACCACCCAGAATTAATATTGACCCCATTAGTGCCACCCCAGCAATAGTAATGCCCCCGTTAGTATTTCCAGTAAGAATAATGCCCCCGTTAGTGTTTCCAGTAAGAATAATGCCCCCATTAGTGCCCCCAGTGAGAATAATGCCCCCATTAGCACCACCCAGAATTAATATTGACCCCATTAGTGTCCCCAGTAATATTAATGCCCCCGGTTATAGTAATGCCCCCATTATTGCCCCTCAGTAATAGTAATGATACCAGTAGCACACCCCAGAATTAATGTCCCCCATTAGTGCCCTCTAGTAAGAGTAATGGCCCCATTAGTGTACCCCAGAATGAATAATACCACCATTAAGGCGCCCCAGAATTAATGCCCCCCATTAGTGCCCCCAAGTAAGAGTAATATGCATTAGTGTCCCCAGTAAGACTAATACCCCCATTAGTGTTTCCAGTGAGAATGATGCCCCTATTAGTGCCCCCAGTAAGAATAATGCCCCCATTAGTGCTTCCAGTGAGAATAATGCCCCCATTAGTGCCCCCAGTTAGAATAATGCACCCATTAGTGTTTCCAGTGAGAATAATGCCCCATTAGTGCCTCCAGTATGAATAATGCCCCCATTAGTGCCTCCAGTGAGAATAATGCCCCCATTAGTGCTTCCAGTGAGAATAATGCCCCCATTAGTGCCCCCAGTAAGAATAATGCCCCCATTAGTGTTTCCAGTGAGAATAATGCCCCCATTAGTGCCCCCAGTAAGAATAATGCCCCCATTAGTGCCCCCAGTGAGAATAATGCCCCCATTAGCACCACGCAGAATTAATATTGACCCCATTAGTGTCCCCAGTAATATTAATGCCCCCGGTTATAGTAATGCCCCCATTATTGCCCCTCAGTAATAGTAATGATACCAGTAGCACACCCCAGAATTAATGTCCCCCATTAGTGCCCTCTAGTAAGAGTAATGGCCCCATTAGTGTACCCCAGAATTAATAATGCCCCCATTAGTGTACCCCAGAATGAATAATACCCCCATTAAGGCACCCCAGAATTAATGCCCCCCATTAGTGCCCCCAAATAAGAATAATGGCCCCATTAGTGTACCCCAGAATTAATAATGCCCCATTAGTGTACCCCAGAATTAATAATGCCCCCATTAGTGCGCCCCAGAATTAATAATGCCCCCATTAGTGCCGCTCTGAGATTAATAATGCCCCCATTAGTGCCTCCCAGTCAGAAAAATGCCCCATTAGTGCCCCCAGTGAGAATAATACCCGTATTAGTGCTTCCAGTGAGAATTATGCCCCTATTAGTGCCCCCAGTAAGAATAATGCCCCCATTAGTGCACCCAGAATTAATAATGCCCCCCATTACTGCCGCTCTGAGATTAATAATGCCCCCATTAGTGCCTCCCAGTCAGAAAAATGCCCCCATTAGTGCCCCCAGTCAGAATAATGCCCATATTAGTGCATTAGTGCATTATGCAAAAAACTAACAGCAGCAGCAGGGCCACTAAAATACTGGCCTTGCCGGTGAGATACCAGCCAGGTAGCAACCCTTGGTTCATTTATTATTCAGAAATACGCCTATTTACACACATTTCTGACGCAGATTGCCGCACAAAGGTTATTTGCGCCATAATTTGTCCTGCTCACGCCACATCTAAAAAAGTGGGCATGGTGCAGGTGGAAAAGGGGAGGAGCCGGCAGACCCATCTCATTCATTTTCTATGCCTGTTATAGGCATAGAAAATGGTCTAGCTGTAAGAGAGCTCGGAAGCTGTCTAACATTTAGAACTGGTGCTGGATGCGCCGAAGTTAGGTAGAGACCGGCACCTCTTCATAACTTTGGCGGATCCACTGCCGGATACAGGGATTATTAAAACCGGCTTCTTATATGCTGGTCTTAATAAATGACCCCCAATATCTGTGCTTGCAGAGGAAGCAGGGCTATGATTGACACATTCCCACACTAGCACTGACATGGTTAGCACTAAATACTGATAGCGTCAATCTGTAGGGTCACACCCTTTTGACAAGGGAAACCATAACACCCATTTGTATCTGTAGTCATACATTTCCAGGAAGAATAACGAGAATGAAAGATACTAAAGTAGACGTGTTCTAAGAGATGACATTCTAATTATTCCTTCTAATTACTTAATATTTTTAATTACATTATCTTTGTATTTCTTGGCCCATAAGGAGCCATGACGCGTACGTGTTTCCATGTGTAGTAACATTGTTAGCACCACGGCCGCTGCTGTATCGCCTCATGGGTATACATTTCTATCCAGATACAGAAAGATATCACAAGGAATGCATTACAGTTTATTTTTTTTTCCAAGCACGTCCTTTCGTTAAGAGCAAAAAACATCAGAAAGGCTGAAATATCAGATAATTTGTTCTTCCTCTCCGTAGCCAGCCGCACAGCGGGCTCCTGAAACCTAACTCGATGCTTGCTCCTATTCTCACCTCGAACTTCCAACTTTACCTTCCTCCGCTGAGGCTATCAAAGAAAGTGCGGGGAGAGGAGGAGGAGGAGGGCTGGGTGAAGAAGAAGGCCACATAACAAAACTGTGTTTCTCTTTAAATACACAGTAAAAAAAAAAATAAAACATAAAAAAAACTGCCCTTCCGGCTCCAGCGTAAAGATTCGGAAGTATATGCCTCTCGCAGGGGAAAAAACGTCCAGAAAAGGTCACTTCAGAAAATCAGATTGATTCTTCTCTTTTCACTTTTTTTTTTTTAGCTGCTCCCCTGCCGAAACCTGAGAACGGTCCCAGGCCTTTATGCCGGGAGGCTGTTTCCTTTTTTTTTTTAGGTGACAGTGGCCCATACTTTTAGAAAATGAGTTTATCTTTCCAGGCAAAGTCCTTTATCTTAACTACAGGGGAGAGTGGAAATGAAAGTTTTTTTGGCAGTGGCAATATAAATCTTTGTGTATTTGAGCATCTGACCTCAGGCCCTCGTGTCATGCTTTTTCCTACTCGTGGTGCTATTTCCTGCCTCACATTTCAGGAGCTGTCTGTGGCAGAGGCGGAAAAAAAAAAGAAAGAAAAAAGAAATAACACTGCAATTACATGAAAGGAAATTCAGCCGCTATCCCGAAATTTGGCAACGAAAATGGTCATTGTTGAAAAAAGCTAAAGTTAAAAAAAAAAATCGAATGAACTCTCTCATACTATTTTCACTCTTTTTTTTTCCCCGGGATTATAAAAAGCTAGTTCTGCTATTTATGTTGAGGTCAGGGGGGTGTCTGGAGCCATGAAAACAGAAACAAACATTTGACTGGGCCCCAGTGTATTTTAACAAGTCCGATATGCTTTCCTCCCTTGAAAAGATCAAGGTTTGACTTTCCTGGAGCTGTCTGAGGTGTTATAATTGGATTCTTTTACGCAGTTTTTTTTTTTTTTTTACATAGTTGCCATCTCTGGATTTTTAGGTAGACTTGTGAAAATACAGACAGTCTCCCAGTTTCACACCACTACTTGTGAACGTAACTGAAGGAGAGACAGATCAGCGATAAAAAAAATAAAAAAAGGAAATTTTATTTATTATTTTAAAGTTCCGCATAACAATTAAAATGCCGAAGCTTAAAAAAAAATTCTGTAAACCCGACATCAAAGAAATAAATACTACTGCAACCCCATGCGCGAAAGCTCGTGATAATAGCCGTGTTATCCTGCTAATCTTAGATTCGTTGGCACACTTGAAGACAGACTTAATGGAGCAAAAATGTGAAATATGTGCTTGGTAATTTTTACCCTTTATGATCTTTCGTATATAGAAAGAAGTACAAATGGGCCCGAGCAAATGTGAGATTAGCTCTGTGGTTTTACAGACATGAGATGAAGCTAAAAAAAATCAAGCAATCGAACCTCAAGCCTAGTCCTGCTTCCTTCACTGCTCACGTAGAAGCAAGATGAGCCTGATATTACCATCAGATTGTGCTGACAATGATAAAAGTGGTAGAGTCACTTTATTATTCCCCCCAAATCTATGCCAGGCATAACATCAGTCCTGCACCAATCAACAGTGAGATGCTCAAATGGGTAAGTAGTTGGCTATATTTTGAGGGGGCGCTATAACAGTGTCTACTATTTGAAGGTACATTCTAGACAGCATTGGTATGATAGGAACTGGTTGACACTGTCTTGATGGCAGTGTGGCAGACACTGTTTGGGAGGAATGGGGAATGGCGACATTCACTGTGTGTATGCAGGGGCACATTTAGCATTTCTGGGGTCGCAAGCAAAGTTATGTCTGGTGGCTTAGTTGTGCTTCTAAGCCCCACCCTGTCTCACTGCTAAGCCCTGCCCATGCGCACTGCTAAGCCCTGCCCAGGTACACTGCCAAACTCCACCCCATCACACTGCTAAGCCCGCTCTCTGTTTACTAATGCAGCCTGGGCACTCCTGATACTGCTCTACAGCTAGAAAGGGCACCCTCCAGACCCATGTGCAACTAAATCGGTAGCACAGGTGATATGTCCATCCTATTAGTCATTTTTTTCAGCCAGTCTTGTGACCAGTGAAGAGCCTCCAGGTTTCTAAGGCCCTAAACATTTGCTTGGTTTACAGGGTGCTAAAGTTTTCCACTGTGTGAATGGTTATTGTGGTAGACATTCTTTGAGTAGGAGGCATTGTTTAAGACTCATCTTCACTGACATTTTTGGTGCATTGTGTCTGGCACTATGTGGGGTGAGCATTGGGTCTGGCACTGCTTAGTGAGGGTCACCATTGCGCTATTCTGCAGCAGATGAGGCACAGTACACTTAACAGAACTTAAAGTGGCCCTGGAAAAAAAATACTAAAACCGGCCCCAAGTCCATATTGACAGAAGATGGGCCGACACAAGTAGACAGGGACAGAAGTTGGCGGAACCAGCAATACTATTGTGCAGCGCAAAACACCACCCCAGCAAAACCAAATACTACAGTGATGCACAAAATACTGCCCTATGACCGTACTGAGGACAGTTGAATTCAGTAGGCATGGCCAGGTAGTATGGCCATAAGTACCTGATGCTCCTGGCATTAATTAATTAATGCTGAGAACATCAGATCGTTATGTACCAGGCCAGCAGCCATGAGGAGGGCTCATACGTCCCCCTGGTGTCTGTGGCCAGTCCGCTCCTGACAATGTTAATGACTGTTGGAAAACCTCTAAATCAAAAAGAAGGTAGAGTTTCCTCGCCATTGCTGATTAATTGTCTGACCGATAGCATCCCTTGTTTAAAAAGAGGAACTCTAAGGTGCAAGCTCCAATTAAAGCAGATGCTAAAGGGCCTCTACAGGGATTCTCAATTTTTCACTCTCTGAGCCTCACCAGTCAAACCATGTTGACCCGTGGGTCGCAACTTCAGGCAGCAGCCATAGAAGAACAGGTAGAGTGCCACCAGTACCCGTCACATCAAGATTGGGAGTATATTTGTATTGTTCCTGATCATTGGCCAGTGTGAAAGGGCCCATACTCTACTTAACAATGCCAAAATCATAGACAGTGTCACCGTGATAGATCAGAATAGCTTCTCATGAGTGACCTACCCTGCTTTACTCCTTTATTCATGCACCTATGAACCTATGCATAGTATTCTTGTGAATCTGGTTATAGAAAATGGCTCCCAATCTTGGCTTTGTGTATTGAGGACATGCACTGGAATGCAGATAAGTAGAAGAAAAGTCACAGAGCTCAGGTCTCGTTGGACTGCTATTTGTTGCCATTTGAGGAACCCTAATTTATACTGTGATATTGTCAGTTATACAGTGAACAAAAAGTGTTCTTTATGTATTTTTCCTGATGCCTTAGGAAACACCTGAAGATATCAAGATAGTGTAACCCAGTGAAGTTCATTCTGTGTTCACTGTCTCAACCTGCAGAGCTACACACGTTGCATCAACCCCGAGGAATGGAACAAGGAAACAGACAAAGGAGCTCTATTTCTGTTTCATAAAAGAGATAGAACGTTCAAATGAATTAACTCTTTGGGCTCTTCCAATTAAAAGCACTGTTGCATGCCATTGAAACGTCCAGAAAGGACCCCTATTATCCTAAATTAAAGATCTTTATAAAAGGGACATTGTCCTAAAGCGGTATAAACACTGCAGGTTTACGGCACGCAACTCCAGTGCAGCAACTCCACAGAGTTTATGCCACATGTGGACATGCCCATCTGTTTGCTTCCAGGTGATGAAAATTTGTCATGTTCATAGAAAGGGCACAAGGGTGTATAGTTTGTTGCATTGACAGCAGGTATGTCTGCGCTCGGTCTTGAAACAAGCCATGTGTGTCCATTTTCATCACCAAGGCTGAGTTCCATGACTTGAAAGAGAACAAAGAAGGTCCCTATGAAATGAATGAATTATAAAGCCTCAAGAAATTGGTGTAAAAAGTATATAGGAAAATTGTATAGGTTGTTATGATGCAAGGAACAAACTTTATTGGCTGAGACTGGAACACTCTGGAAAAGTATTGTGTCCCTACAATAATGATCTGACACTGGGTGTGGAGAGACGCTGTTGTACATTGGCCAAGACAACCATACAGTGCCTGGACAGTATTGTACATGGGTATTCTTCTACTTACTAGGAGCCAGGGGTGGACTGGGAACTTAAGGTGGCCCTGGAAAAAAAAACTTAAAGTGGCCCAATGTTTTAGATGGCTTAAAATTTACAGAAGGCAGGGCCAAAAGAACTAGACAGGGTGATGATACAGTTGAGTTCAGGAGGGCAACTGAGGCTGCCTGCCAAGTGCATGAGTACCTGATACTCCTGCATTGATTAATGCTGAGAGCTAGGGATGAGCGTATCGATTTCGGACCTTGGAACCAAACCCGAGTTGGGTACAAAAGTTTTTTTAAAAGTAGAAATCTACAAAGTTATTAACCAAAGACTTCGCAAAGTAATAACTTCGGCTCATCCGAGCCAATACATTCTAATATTGTACAGAGAGCTCGGTCCATACAGTATTCTAACAAAGTTTTTTGAGAATCGACTTGAAGCATCCGAAGTCGATTCGCTCATCTCTACTGAGAGCATTAGATCAATATGTACCAGGTCGGTGGCTTGAGGAGGTCAGGTCAAGTGTACCACCCAGCACGCAGTAGTGACTCTCCAAGCCCAATAGCAAATTAGGTGGAAGATCATAATTGGAGGACAATTTTGGTAGATACTCAAGTTTCCCATAATATCACATATTGTCATGAGTATATTTAGGGTTTTTGTTTTCCAATGAGCTGATTTGCTTTTCTGTGCAAAGATTTTGTATCAAGTAATTCACCATGTTCTATCCCCCGAGCAGCCTTACTTGGTCAATTCTATCCAAAACTGTAATCTCTGAAAGGGTCATGCCATGATTGATGTAAAAAATTACAGTCAGACATTGACATGATGTCCTCACATGGATATAGAGATCTCCACATTCATTACTCCTATTGCTCTGCAAGATTTATTTCAGGCTGGCAGCTAAGGGGTTGTGTCCTTTTTGTCGCGGTAATTGTCACACCTTCTAACTTAAGATATGGCTGGTGACAGTTTTAAACTGAGCGTATGTGACCACCTCAATGAAGTGGATGGAGAAATAAGGAAAAGAACAAACAGCAGGTAGCACTATACAGATACAATTTATTGAATAACTCAGGGGCTGTACTACAAAAGGATTCAGATCCAGGTGCTGCTTTGAAATACGTAAAATAGTTTTCAATGCACAACCCCTTTAAAGTGCCGTCTCCTCAAAGAACTGAAGGCGCGTATAATCCATCACTATTCTCGATACATTGTCTTGATACTGAACATGACACGCTTAATAGTGATTCCAAAATCCTCTAGACGGTCTTGCAAAGAAACATCCAAGTATCTGTTTGTTCAACCAACTCCCTGAACATCTGGAGGCAAAGAATGATATAAATTATCCGTGGATACAGTTGCATCAGTAGAGCATGCTACACTGTGTACTGTCTGAAAGCATTGCCAGATCTGGGATAATGAACATGTCATAGAGCGCTGATACTGAGCATCTCTATACATTTCCTGTAGTTTCCAGGTGTCACGCTGCCGTAACAAATGGAGTATGAAACGGTTAGAACAGTCCACGCTTAATATACCCATAGGCACATTATCATGTAGGATAACAATTCAGCCCAGAGCCAAACTTCTCATTTGTTGGTCAATTACAAATTCCAATTTATTTGAGTAATTTCTATAGAGGATAATTGCAAACAAATTGGCTTGTGTTTTAGTGATGATCATTTCTAAATCTAACCCTGGTTTTTGAATAGTTCTGTAATATAGACAGCCATTATATATTAAAGGGGTTTTCTAACAAAATATGGCATCTCTAAATCCGCTGTCATTGCTGTGGCAAACACTGCCCATGTATTGAACATTACATGTCAGCCATTTAAAGGGCATCTGTCAGCAGATTTGTACCTATGACACTGGCTGACCTGTTACATGTGCACTTGGCAGCTGAAGGCATCTGTGTTGGTCCCATGTTTATATGTGTACGCATTGCTGAGAAAAATTATGTTTTAATATATTCAAATGAGCCTCTAGGAGCAATGGGATCATTGCCATTACACCTAGAGGCTCAGCTTTCTCTCCACTTTGATTGACAGAGCCAATTTATTAAGATGTTTTCACTGCCTAAATCTGTCAATCAAAGTGCACAGGGTGCGACAGTTGCAGAGAGAGCAGAGCCTCTAGGTGTATCGACAATGCCCCCATTGCTCCTACAGGCTCATTTGCATATATTAAAACATCATTTTTCTCAGCAGTGTGGACACATATGAACATGGGACCAACACAGATGTCTTCAGCTGCCAAGCGCACATGCAACAGGTCAGCCAGTGTCAATAGCTACAAATCTGCTGACAGATGTCCTTTAAATGAATGGTCAACCTTCTAATCAGGTCTGGCAGAATAGGAGCCACTCTTACATATCTGTTGATATCTTTTGCATTCTTTCTTCTGGACTTGATCATTTGGTTGGCCATCTTGCCTGATCTCCTGTTAACTGCATTTAGAATTATGCTGTAGTCTGGATACGACTCATTGAATGTTCTACATGTGACCCACTACTTGTGCAGGGAGGGGAGGTGATAAGCTTTGAGGCCATCACCATTTGTAAGTGGTGGATCCTTTGTTATTTATCTATAGGTTCTCTGTAATCCAGTCTGTGATGATATGAGATGACTGCTGAGAACTGATCTGTACAGAACAGAAATGCTAGTCTATTAGGTCAGTGTGAAAACTAGAAGATTTCAGGATTCTTTTTAAATGCATGGAAAATTTTTAAAAAATCACCAAAATGTCTTAATATATGTAAATTTGATGGAATCAGTAGTTAAAGGGGTTATCCCACGAATAATGTAAAAAATGTAAATCAGACATCATATTGTACATGACAATACCTTTCTAACAAAGCTAGAACCAGCCCTGTACCTCACATGGATCCAGAGATCTCCCCATTCATTGGTCTGCTACATTTATATCAAGCTGACAGCTCAAGGGGAGTGTCTTTTCTGCTGCAGCTCAGGAGGCGTGTCTCAGCTCCTCCTATCACAGCTCAGGAGGCAGTTAAAAGTTGAAACAGAGCATGTGCGGCCTGCTCAGCGAGTAGGTCAAAGAAATAAGAAATTAAGTGGTCCTATACAGATACATTTTACTGAATAACTCAGTAGCTGTACAAAATTTTTAATGACATGCAATTACAAAAGTATTCAGATCCAGGTGCTGGTTTGAAAACTGTAGAATATTTTTCGTGGGACAACCCCTTTAATTTTCTAATGACACATTACTCATTATGCTATCATATGCCTTCATTTGTGTATTTAGTATTAGTTTGGATCTATTTAATGTTACACATTTTGATGCATCTAGTATTTTAATTTTCCATTTAATTATATAGAATTTAACTGTTAAAATTGTGAAGCATATGCGCTTTGAATTACATCCCCTGAACAAGGACCTTTCCGAAGTTGGAGGGCTGTGAATAGTTGATTTGTGTGTAGCTCCATAGAGTCCATACAGAGAAGATAGGGCCCCCCTAGCCAAGATCAAAATTGGCCATCCAAGGTGGTGTCAGGTTTTGCAGCTAGGACTGAATAACCTCGCGTTTCTTTACCTCTTTTACGCTCTTTTAATAACCCTTGGGCCAGTTACCAGCGGGGAGTCCTGCATAGGATCCTTCCACCTAGTAGCAATCAGGATAGAAGTAACCAGAGCCAGCCCCTTCTTTGCGAGGCGCCGCAGCATCCAATCTCATTTTATTTGGTCTGACGTTTTCAGTGCTATTCCCATAACAGCCACATTGTTTTACCATTATGGTATGTTCACCTTTGCATCTTTAATATTAGATGTTATGGATTGTGTTTGGATGCTTTATACGGGATATATTGCAGCACTGTATGGTTTGTTTAATTCAGTATACAGCAACAGGTCATGGTGCTAGTTGTAACATTTCTTTTTTACATTTTCCTGTTTTCAAGTCATTCAAAGGGAAAAAAATGTAAAAAAAAAAAGTAATTTCTTCCTTTCCTTTGATGATATTTTGTCTCATATTACAATTAAAATTGAGAACTAAATGAATAAATCTTCTCTCAGTGTCCCTCCTCCTCTATACTGTTCTGTGATTGCCTGTAAGACAGAGATGCCCAACCTGCAACCCTCCAGCTGTTGCCAAACTACAACTTCCACCATTTTTGGACAGCCTACAGCTCATGCTGGGAGTTGTAGTTTTGCAACAGCTGGAGGGGCCGCAGGTTGATCACCCCTGCTGTAAGACAAATAGCTGGAGCAGGAGCATCCCTGCTGTTCTCTGCAGAATAACAAATAGATCATGAAATCCCACCCCGTCTCTCACCAAACAACCAGGGGGGTTGGGGCGCCATTTCAGTTTTTGCCTCAGGCAGCAGAAAGGCTAGGTGCATCCCTGCAAACAACCAGCCAAAGATAGAATAATTTTAACTCTTTTTAGCTTCTTTACTCAACCCTCTGCAGCTCTGGTCTATTGACTTTCTGTGGATAGACAGCAGCTCATCAAGCAGCTCCATCAACCATAAGTGCATTTTACTAACCCTGCCCCCAAAATTTCCAAATCTTTGTACTTCTGCCTGAAAAATAGTCCCTCACATACAGCCCTAGCGATTGCAAAAATAAATAGCGCTGTTATATGCAATGCTACCATCCCAATTTTCTTCTCTACTTTCTAGAGAGATATAGCTATATATTTCTCTGAATTTAGAAGTAGGGATGAATATATGAAAGCTGTCTGGGATGCTTTATTTGCAGTGAGATCACTATGCTGTCACTGAGAGTAGAGGAAGGGATCAGGAAAGCTACTGAGCATGTCAGTCCGTCACTGAATGCAGGAGAAGGCGGACCAGAAGGATAAACAGCAGGGGGCGCTAGGGCACAAGAGTAAAATGTAATGTACATATTGCATGGATATTGCAATAATTCTTCAGTTGAAACACCCTATTTCATGGGATAACCCCTGTATATTATCCAGGTACAGCTATAATCATGAGAGTAAAATCACGTACCTAATACACACAAAACCCTACAGTATATGGAACGAGAATTAAAAGATGCAAGTCTGATTTTTCTTTGAAATCTCCTTTGCGATATGGATGTGCACTTAAAATAAGCAGCTTTCAAAAATGTAAATGTCACATCAATATTCAGTGTCCTAGCACTTTGTAACCAGCTCTTTTATTAAGTAACCTTTTCCATTTTCTTCTAAAACAATGCTCGGTTTCCCCCTATATGGCTTAAATTAATCATGAAAGGTTTTGCATAGAAATTTGCTTCTCCATTGAAGTCAAATGGAAAATTATTCCAATGCTCTCACGTGACCACTACTGCCCGTCGGTGGCCTCGGCGATCACATGCCATTCTTACTGGTACTCAAACAAGAGCTTTATGGTGACACCAGAAAGTCCCCCATGCGATTAGGACATTTGCATTATTTTATTTGGACATTTGCTTAAAGGGGTCGTCCCATGAAAAATATTCTGCAGTTTTCAAACCAGCTCCTGGATCTGAATACTTTTGTAATTGCATGGAATTAAAAATTTAACATAGCCACTGAGCTATTCAATAAAATGTATCTGTATCTGTTTTTTTTTTGTATTTCTTTGACCTGCTCACTGAGAAGGCCACACATGCTCAGTTTCAACTTTCAACTGCCTCCTGAGCTATGATAGGGAGAGCATGGCCACGCCCCCTTAGCTGCAGCAAACTGTCAGCTTGTTATACATCTAGTAGAACAATGAATGGGAAGATCTCTGGACCCATGTGAGCTACAGGGCTGGTTCTAGCTTTGATAGAAAGAGGTTGTCATGTACTATATGATGTCTGATTCTTATTTTTTACATTAGTCATGGGATAACCCCTTTAAGGGCTCATGCACACGAATGTGTGTGGCTCATGCCCGTGCGGTGGACTGCAAATAGCGGCCGGCAACACTGTGTCGCCGCCGTCTGTGATCTGCAATAGATGGACTGCAGCGCAAATGTCCTACTTTTTTTGCAGTGCGGAGGCACGGACTGAAATCCCATGGAATACTCCGTAGTGCTTCCATGGGCTTCCGATCCATGTCTTCGATCTGCACCACTCCTTATCTGGCAGATTGTGTTATCTGGAGCGCACGCGGCCAAAGAAAGGCTAAAGAACACAAGGAATGGACATTAGACCAGTGAAAATCTGTGCTTTGGTCTGATTAGTCCAAATTTGAGATCTTTGGTTCCAACCACCATGTCTTTGTGCGATGCAGAAAAGGTGAACGGATGGACTCTACATGCCTTGTTCCCACCGTGAAGCATGGAGGAGGAGGTGTGATGGTGTGGGGGTGCTTTGCTGTTGAGGATTTATTCAAAATTGAAGGCATACTGAACCAGCATGGCTACCACAGCATTTTGCAGCGGCATGCTATTCCATCCGGTTTGCGTTTAGTTGGACCATCATAACAGGACTATGACCCCAAACACACCTCCAGGCTGTGTAAGGGCTATTTGACCAAGAAGGAGAGTGATGGGGTGCTACGCCAGATGACCTGGCCTCCACAGTCACCAGACCGGAACCCAATCGAGATGGTTTGGTGTGAGCTGGACCGCAGAGTGAAGGCAAAAGGGCCAACAAGTGCTAAGCATCTCTGGGAACTCCTTCAAGACTGTTGAAATACCATTTCAGGTGACTACCTCTTGAAGCTCATGAAGAGAATGCCAAGAGAGTGCAAAGCAGTAATCAAAGCAAAAGGTGGCTACTTTGAAGAACTTAAAATATAAGACATATTTTGAGTTGTTTCACACTTTTTTGTTAAGTATATAATTCCACATGTTTTAATTCATAGTTTTGATGCCTTTAGTGTGAATCTACAATTTTCATAGTCATGAAAATACAGAAAACTCTTTGAATGAGAAGGTGTGTCCAAACTTTTGGTCTGTGCTGTATCTGTATAGCACCACCTGTTTTTACCTATTTCTCTGTCCACCTAGTTGAGCTGGACGCACATGATCCATTGCATCCTTTAACTGCCCCAGCCATATCAACTGTTTAAGCTGTGACAGTTACAGGCAGAGAGCGGCAGCAGAAATGAAGGCCCCCTTCCCCCCGAAAAAGGACATGCCTGCTGAGAATAATATGTCTTTTTTATGGTGTTTTATTGTTATATCCTATGATGGGTAATGCACCTAGTATAAAGTAGTTATTTCAATGGTAGACACAAAAAATTACTTTCCAGTATTAACTGCTTGGACTTCGCTGCTTCTAGGATCCAGCTCTGCTCTTCTCTGCAGTGCGCTGTGCTGTGACCAGATGCGCACAACGTGAGGTCACAGAACAGGAAGTGGTGAGTAAAGAATCTTCCCAGGGAACTCTGCATTCACCATTTCCTGGTCCTCCTGTAGTAATGAGCGCTTGCATAACGGAAGTGCAACACGCTGCCCCCCCAGAGCCCTATCACATCCCAGGTTTAGTTGGAAATGCCAAGTGGTGCAGTGTGGCCTATATGTGTCACGCTGCTCCTACCTGGATACAGCGGGACCCCAGGCTTAGGCTCCATAGCATAAAAAGGGGAATAATTGAGGGATGAAGGAAAAAATAACTTGAGCCCAGACCTTGTTGTGAAGTTCAACAACAGCTTTAACCCCTTCAGCCCCGGGCCTGTTTTCACCTTCATGCCCAGGCCATTTTTTGCAAATCTGACATGTGTCACTTTATGTGGTAATAACTTTGGAATGCTTTTACTTATCACTTATCCAGGCCATTCTGAGATTGTTTTCTAGTCACATATTGTGCTTCACGACAGTAGTACATTTTTGGCAAAATATTTCATTTTTATTTTTTAAAAAATACCAAATTTACCAAAAATTTTGAAAAATTTCCAAATTTCCAAATTTCAATTTCTCTACTTTCAAAATACATAGTAATACCTCCAAAAATAGTTATTATTTTACATTCCCCATATGTCTACTTTATGTTGGCATCATTTTATAAATGTCATTTTACTTTTTTGGGACGTTAGAGGGCTTAGAAGTTTAGAAGCCATTTTTCAAATTTTCACCAAATTTTCCAAAACCATTTTTTTTAAGCACCAATTCAGATATAAAGTGATTTTGAGGGGCTTACATAATGAAACCCCCCATAAATGACCCCATTTTAGAAACTACACCCCTCAAATTATAAAAAACTGCTGTTACAAACTTTGTTAACCCTTCAGGTGTTCCACAAGAATTAAAGGAAAATGGAGGTGAAATTTCAAAATTTCAATTTTTTGGTAGATTATTCATGTTAATAATTTTTTTCTTGCAACACAGTAAGGGTTAACAGCAAACTAAACCTCAATATACATTGCTCTGATTCTGCAGTTTACAGAAATACCCCATATGTGGTGGTAAACGTCTCTATGGGTTTGTGGCAGTGGTCAGAAGGAAAGGAGCGCCATATGGATTTTGGAGGCAGATTTTGCTAGAATAGTTTTTAGGCACCATTTTGTAATTGAGAGACCCTGACGTACCCCTAGAGTGGAAACCCTCAAAAAAGTGACCCCATTTTGGAAACTACACCCTTCAACAAATATATTAAGGGGGGTACTGACCACTTTGACCCCCTAAGTGTTTTACGGAATTTGGAAACACTTGGCTGTGAAAATGGAAAATTTCATTTCTTCCAATAAAATGTTGCTTTAGCCCCAAATTTGTTGTATTTTCATAAGGGGTAACAGGAGAAAAGCACCACATAATTTGTTACCCATTTTCTCCTGAATACGGCAACACCCCATATGTTGTGGTAAACTGATGTGGGGGCACATGGCAGGACTCAAAACAGAAGGAGCGCCATATGGATATTACAACACAGATTTTGATGGAAGGTTTGCGGGAGCCATTGATTTTTATTTTTTTGAGTTATTGTCTTATGTGGGGGCTCGTTTTTTGCGGGATGAGCTGATGTTTTCATTGGTACCATTTTGGGGTACATAAGACTTTTTGATCGCTTGGTATTACACTTTTTGTGAGTCAAGGTGAAAAAAATAGCTGTTTTGGCATAGTTTTTAAAAAATTTTTTTTACAGAATTCACCAGAGAGGGCAAATCATGTGATATTTTTATAGAGCAGGTTGTTACGGACACGGTGGTACCCAATATGTCTACCATTTTTATTTTTAGAAAGCTTTACACATTAGATGCATTTTTGAACAGAATAAAATCTTTATTTTGTGTTGCCATTTTCAGAGAGCCATATTTTTTTCAGTTTTTGGTCGATTGTCTCAGGTAGGGTATCATTTTTGCAGGACAAGATGACGGTTTGATTGGTACCATTTTGGGTCAAATACGCCTTTTTGATCGCCTGCTATTACACTTTTTGTGAGGCAAGAGGGAAAGAAATGGCTATTTTGGCATAGTTTTTTTTTAACAATTTTTTTACAGCATTCGTCTGGGGGGCCATCTCATGTAATATTTTTATAGAGCAGGTTGTTACGGACGCGGCGATACCCAATATGTCTAACTTTTTTATTTTTGGAAAGTTTTACACATTAGATTTATTTTTGAACAGAATAAAATCTTTTTTTGTGTTGCCATTTTCTAAGAGCCATATTTTTTTTATTTTTTGGGCGATTGTCTTAGGTAGGGTATCATTTTTTGCGGGACGAGATGACGATTTTATTAGTACCATTTTGGATAAATACGCCTTTTTGATCGCGTAGTATTACACTTTTTGTGGGGGAAGGTGACCAAAAAATGGCTGTTTTGGCACTGTTTTTATTTTTTATTTTTTACTGTGTTCACCTGGCGGGATGGATTATGTGATATTTTTATAGAGCCGGTCCATACGGCTTTTTCTTTTTTTTTCTTTTTTTAACATTTTTTTTACTTTATTGGGGGGAAAATGGCGTTTTTCTTTTTTTTACTTGAAACTTTTATTATTATTATTTTTTTAACTTTATTTTTTAACTTTTTTTTCACCTTTTTTTCAACTTTTGGGGGTCTGATCCCCTTTACAATGCATTACAATACTGTTGTATTGTAATGCATTGGCTGTAAGTGTATTACTCACAGTAATACACTTACAGCCTGCTTCCTGTGCGATCCAGGGGGCTGGATCGCACAGGCTCGCAGGGATGGCAGCCACGATGCCTAAGAAAGGCATTGGGCTGCCATCCAAGCCATCGGGTCCCCGTCACAGCAGCGCGGGGATCCGATGGCCCCCCCGCTCGCCATCCTGAATATGCGCACACCTCATGTGCCGCGGTCAGCGCTGAGGTGCTGGCGCATTCCCCAGGGGTCCGGCACCTGGGCACTGCCGGACCCCCGCCGCTGATCGGGCGGGCGCAGCTCCTGCACCCGCCCGATCAGCGCGCCGTACATGTACGGCGCTGGGCGGCAAGTCACGTCCCGCTGCGCCGTACATGTACGGCGCTGGGCGTGAAGGGGTTAATTGAATAAACTTTCATCCAAACAATTTTCAGGCTTTGTCTTGGTTCCAGCAGGCTTTGACGAAAACTGGCAGGCATACTTTATAGCTTTACTTTCTTCCTTTCTCTACTATACTGACAGGCTTGCTTAAATACTCTGATTTCTTTCTCTGTGCTGCTCTAAACTCTGCTTAACTCTGGTTTCTGTACTTTAGGTCTGTTCTTGTATCCTTGGATGGGGTGTATTTGGCTGTTATTCCCCTCCTGACACTCAGCAAACAACTTATTTTCAGCTGAAGAACAATTTCCTCTGACTGCTACTTCTTTCAGGTCTTCTCAACTCCAACATGGAGTCTAAACCGGAACAAGCTAGAACTGCCACTTTCCCTTTCTAGTAGGAAGCAGGACTGGCCCACTTTTGCCCAAAGGAGGGAGAATGGAATGGTGAGTATAAATATAGCTCTGCCTTATACGCTGCCACCTGCTGGTGAACCAGGCACATGTAATAACAGTTGCATAACAATCAATGCACAATGGTGAAGGACCTGGAAATAAATACACAGATGACATTTGTGTTAACCATTAGAGACAGTAGCAGGGTGCAGGAGTGGTCACACCACTCCAGGGTGTTACAGAAGCGCTTATTAGATGCCACATAAGACGCAGTGACATTTTCCTCCCACTTTGGGGGGAGAAAACTGCATCTTATAGGGTGAAAAACTGCGTCTTATGGGGCAAAAAACAACTTCTCTTCCAAAAACTGCAATCAAGTGTACCTAGAAGAACTGATGCTATTTTAAAGGCAGACTTTTTTTGAATCCTTGAAAACCACTCTCACCGTGTCAAACTATTATTATTATTATTATTATTATTATATTATTATTATACTGCATGCACATTATAACTAGTGATGATCGAGCACCCCGATGCTTGGGTGTTCGGGTGCTCTGGCCGAACACTAGGTGGTGCTCGAGTGCTCTGCCTAGCACCCGTGTATAATGGAAGTCTATGGGAGAAGACCAGGCACCCCCTGCTCTGCAGAGGGGAGGGTGTCTGGGAAACGTGAGAAAATGGTGGAAACACCACTGAAATTGTTAGGGAACATATGGGGAGGATGTCTGGATGCATCTTGGACACCGAAGTCGCTGCTGTTAACGATGATGTCCGAGTATTACGCCACTTTTATGGAATGATAAAAATACCCCCCCAAAACCCAAGACAACATCGATTTTAGAGGAAATATTGTTAGGAAACATGTATTTACTTGTACGTAAAGCACAAGTAGAAGCACGCCCTCACCCCTAATGTTTTACACTATCAGATCAGCAGCAGGCACTCGACCCGAATGTTTTACACGGTTAGCTCAGCAGCAGGCACTCGCCCCTAATGTTTTAGGCGGTCAGATCAGCAGCAGACCCTCACCCCAAATGGTTTTGAGTGTCAGCAGCACTGAACGTCAACTTGTCAGGATGAGGACCAGAGTGAAGAAGTAGCATAGTAACATAGTTTATAAGGCCGAAAAAAGACATCTGTCCATCCAGTTCGGCCTGTTATGCTGCAAGTTGATCCAGAGATAGGCAAAAAACCCCTGTGAGGTAGAAGCCAATATTCCTCACTTTAAGGGAAAAAATTGCTTCCCGAAGAGGAAGTAGTGGACGATGAAATCACTGGCCCAACATGGGAAGGAGGCAAGCTGAGCGAGGACAGCAGTACAGAGAGGGAGGGATGCGCAGCACCGCAACAGGCTGTAAGAGGCGGTTGGGGTGGCAAAAGGGAGAAGGCAGGCCACACCAACAAGTGTGGATGATAAAAGAATTGTCATTTGCAACCTGTGCCATACCAAAATGAGCAGGGGCATGAACACTAGCAACCTGACCACCACCAGCATGATCTTCATGGCAGCAAAGCACCCTAATAGGTGGGCCAGTCTCCTGGATCCACAATCGGTGTCTGCGGGTCACACCACTGCCTCCTTTACCCTGTGTTACGTGCTAGCCAAGACACAGGCCTAGATGCCTCAAGCCCTGCACCTGGAACCTCGCAAGCACCATCAGCAAGCAAATCCACTTTTGTGTCCCAGCGCAGCGTACAGATGTCCAAAACCAAAACCAAAACCTAAACCAAACTGACCCTATAGGACCCTGGAACTAATGACATGAATGAGTCTACCTGTTCCTCCAACAGGAAGGATGAACAACAGTTTCCCTCAGGCCAAACAACTGCTTCAACTTAGTGGTTCAGCGGTTTCTCAAAACCTACACCAATTTGCCTGAGCTGCTGGTGAAGGTGCCCATTTCCGAAAGTCATCTACAGCTTCTGTCGGTCTGGCAACGCTGCAGCTGCGCTTACACTTGCCAGATCACTGACTGCTGTGTGACCTGAGCATGCGCTGGAACTCTACCTGTTCACAATAAAGGTGGACAGCACTGCATGTGGAAAAGGTTCTGATAAGCGGCCTACTGTCAGAACTAGGAGGGAAAAGTTTTGTAAAATGGTAAAAGAGTACCTAGCTGACAATGTCAACGTCCTCAGCGATCCCTTTGTGTCTTATAATTATTGGGTGTCTAAGCTGGACACGTGGCATGAACTGGCGCTCTACACCTTGGAGGTGCTGGCCTGCCCTTCCGCCAGCGTTTTGTCAGAGCGGTTATTTAGTGCCGCTGGGGGCATAATAACTGCTAAGCGCATCCGCCTGTCAACTGAAAATGCCGATGCTAATCAAAATGAATGAATGAAGGCCTGGATTGCCCCTGACTTCACTACCCCACCAGAGGAAAGCAGTTGAACATAAAGGAACTTTAAATGTGGCTTTTAAGGTGTATTGAATACACTGTATTTCCATGAACCCCTTCCTCTTCTCGTCCTCTTCCTCCTCTTCCTCCATCATATCAAACTGCTTATTAGGCTGCCCTCACCTTTAAATATTTAAAGGGAACCTGTCACGTCCCACACACATTTAAAACTGCAGCCATTACCTCATATTAGTGGTCAGTGTGATCCTAATGATGCCTTTATTACATTAATCTGATCCCCCAATCTTCATGAAAACGATCTTTTATTCCAGAACAGCGCGCTCCCTGAAGTCAGCTTGAAGTCAAGGGGGCAGCGGCCTCCTTGCTTCAAGCCAGTAAAACACGTCCCTCTTTGCTCTGATTGACATCCCCTTTTGTGCCAGGGAGCGGTGCGCTCCTACGTGTTGCGCGATCCCAGCTCCGGCTCCTACACTCTGCCGGCTTTCATTTATCTGCTGCGCACGCTCAGACAGCTCCAGCGAGCGTGCGCCCGCCCGTCCTCTCCTATGCACGCAGGTCCTCAGCTTCCCATCACTGGAGCAAAAGAGACGGGATCGCACAGCACGTAGGAGCGCACCGCTCCCAGGCACAAAAGGGGATGTCAATCAGAGCAAAGAGGGGCGTGTTTTACTGGCTTGAAGCAAGGAGGTCGCTGCCCCCTTGACTTCAAGCTGACTTCAGGATGCGCGCTGTTCTGGAATAAAAGATCGTTTTCATGAAGATTGGGGGATCAGATTAATGTAATAAAGGCATCATTAGGATCACACTGACCACTAATATGAGGTAATGGCTGCAGTTTTAAATGTGTGTGGGACGTGACAGGTTCCCTTTAAGAGGTTCACCAGCAGGCCCTCACCCCTAATTTTTTAACCTAAAAAATTAACCATACTCCTGCTCCTGACATGTTGCCCTAACAAGAACCTGTCTTGCACCACCCTCCAAACTGAGACATGAAACTAGGAGTTTTGGATGACTTTGTTTCTTGTGCTCTGCCAGCAGACACTGTTTCACCACGCCCACCATGCACCATCAGCAGCACGCCCACTTCCCTGTCCCTTACTGCTCGCCCTTGCGCATACTAAATGGTATATATGCAAGTTTGTCAAAAGTACAGTTGCGCAGATTTTTTTTAGTGTATGAGCAGAAAAATTTCACAGAATGAGCAAACGTTATGCAGCAGACGCAGCGCAGGTAATGTCACATACTTGTGCTGCATGTGCAGTATAACCTTTCTGTATCCTAAATACCTGTCATCCAGTGTATTCTTTTCTGCCGTTATTCATATAATGTATAACGTTTGCACAATCAGGCACAGATAGTGTAGGGATAGGATTTGGCTAGGCAGGGCTAGTTGTTCTGTTGAAAAGACCCCCAAAGTCCTTTTAAGGACTTTTGTTATATCTGGCTGCAATATTGTTATTCTTGATTGTCAAAATTTGCGCAAGTTTGTCTAATCTTAACACCAGCTGCGCAGCGTGTGCAGGACAATGTATGTTTCTCCTATATACCTGACATTTATTCTGTTTCTTTCTGCTGCTAATCACGGTGATATTACATGTGCAGGACAATGTATGTTTCTCCTATATACCTGACATTTATTGTGTTTCTTAGTAATTTTGCCTTCAATAGCTGCAGAAAAAAATACACCGGATTTCTGTTATTTGTGACACACAAATGTTAGACAGCAGACGCTGAAAAGGTAGTGTTAAGGTCAGGCAACCTTGTGCAATTTTTAACCCACCACAAAAATAATATATTGCAGCCAGATAAAACAATGGACTTTTGTGTCTTTTTCAATGGACAGAACAACTAGCCCTGCCTAGCCAAATCATATCCCTACACTATATGTGCCTCCTTGCGCAAATGTTATACAACGAGACGCAAAAGAGGTACTGCGGCCTTAAATAACGGCAGAAAAAATAGCAACGGATGTCAGGTATATGGACTTTTGAAAGGTTCTAATACACATGCTGTGCACGTAGTGGTAGTGTCAGGCACACTTGCATTCTTTTTGCCCCAAAAGAAAAAAAAATGCAGCCAGATTTAACAATGGACTTTTGTGTCTTTTGAACAGAACTACTAGCCCTACCTAGCCAAATCTTATCCCTACAGTATAAGTCCCTCCTTGCGCAAATGTTATATAGCAGACGCAAATGAGGAACTGCGGCCTAAATTAACGGTAGAAAAAATAGCAACGGATGTCAGGTATATAGACTTTAGAAAGGTTCTAATACACACACTGTGCAAGTGCTGGTAGTGTCAGGCACACGTGTGTTTTTTTTTTGCTCCAAATGAAAAAAAATGCAGCCAGATTTAACAATGGACTTTTATGTCTTTTGAACAGAACTACTAGCCCTACCTAGCCAAATCCTATCCCTACACTTTAAGTCCCTCCTTGCGCAAGTTATACTGCAGACGCAAATGAGGAACTGCGGCCTAAATAAACGGTAGAAAAAATACGAACGGATGTCAGGTATATAGACTTTTGAAAGGTTCTAATACACATGCTGTGCACGTTCTGGTAGTGTCAGGCACACTTGCGTTCTTTTTGCCCCAAAAGAAAAAAAAATGCAGCCAGATTTAACAATGGACTTTTGTGTCTTTTGAACACAACTACTAGCCCTACCTAGCCAAATCTTATTCCTACAGTATAAGTCTCTCCTTGCGCAAATGTTATATAGCAGATGCTAATGAGGAACTGCGGCCTAAATTAACGGTAGAAAAAATACCAACGGATGTCAGGTATATAGACTTTTGAAAGGTTCTAATACACACGCTGTGCACGTGCTGGTAGTGTCAGGCACACTTGCGTTCTTTTTGCCCCAAAAGAAAAAAAAATGCAGCCAGGTTTAACAATGGACTTTTGTGTCTTTTGAACAGAACTTATATCCCTACCTAGCCAAATCTTATCCCTACAGTATAAGTCCCTCCTTGCGCAAACTTTTATATAGCAGACGCGAATGAGGAACTGCGGCCTAAATTAACGGTAGAAAAAATAACAACGGATGTCAGGTATATAGACTTTTGAAAGGTTCTAATACCCACGCTGTGTACGTGCTGGTAGTGTCAGGTGCACTTGCGTTCTTTTTGCCCCAAAAGAAAAAAAAATGCAGCCAGATATAACAATGGACTTTTGTGTCTTTTGAACAGAAATACTAGCCCTACCTAGCCAAATCCTATCCCTACACTATAAGTCCCTCCTTGCGCAAATGTTATACAGCGAGACGCAAAAGAGGTACTGCGGGCTTAAGAGCAGAAATAATAGCAAGGAATGTCAGGTATATAGTATACAGATACTATCATATAGCATGCAGCAGCTGCACAGGTGGCTGCAATGGCAGGCCAGCTAGCGCTATTTTTAACAAACCCAAAATAAAAAAATGTTTGCCAGCAAGATGGAATAGCCCTTAAAAGGGCTTTTGGGTCTCTTCTGAGCAAATTCTATCCCTGCCTAGCGTTCTTCTGTCCCTACTCTATCTGTCCCTGCTTGCAGCAGCTCTCCCTGGCTCGGTATGAGTCGGTCACATGTCACCGGGTGCTTTATAGCACCTGATGACGCGTTCCCGGCCAGCCCATCACTGTAATGCCAGTAGCTAACATGGCTACTGGCATTACAGTGAATGCCAGTACCTTCCTGCATGCTAATTGGATAATTATCGTGCGGGGAGGGGACTCGAGTATGGCGCTCGAGCGCACGCAGTGTTCAGCAGAACACTGCGTGGTCACGAGCGCCGCCATGTTCGGCCGAATAGTGCATTCGGCCGAACATGTTCGCTCATCACTAATTATAACAATAACCTGTTCGCGTATACTTAGTTTCCTAATTTTTATCATACTAAACATGCCTAAATCTTATTGACTGTCAGTTCACCTCACTGACAGTAAACTCTTTTTAGACAGGGAGTGTAGTTACTGCTTCTCTCATAAGAAAAACTGGACATGAGTAAGTTTGGAAATCTAGAGAGTCATTTCAGATGCTAATCATATTCTGTCTCGTATGCACCAACATCATGCTTGTGAATTATTTATGAAGATGGCTGTCTTTATTTTCTGTTCAAATAAAATGGTCTTTCTTTTATTTTCTTTATTTAAAAAAAATGCAAAAATCTTATTTTTGATTCATTATTTTTTGACCCATTATCAGATTTTTGAATTTTTATTTTTAAAGTAATTACCAGTAGTCATTTTATGTTTACATTGAATTGTAATAATTTGAAACTTGGTCATGTTAAAAAAATTTACATTGTAAAAAACCGAGTTCACACCCCAGGAATCAGTACAAGGACTGCATACATATTTCTAGAAACAAATGAGAATCAAAACCACTGCCGTGTACCCCGTGTAACACTCATAGGGGAATACACGATTCCCACACAGTATCATAATGGGGAGCTGGCTCTTGGCAAATACCTATAATGGGGGTATTCAAATCCCAGACATTGGTCACATATCTACAGGATGTCGGTCCCATCTTTCTGCCATCCCGTCTGGTGAGGTAGTCATGGGTCACTGCATCCAAGTGGAGAACAAAGGGAGAGGTGTTTGCCTATGTTCATGACTTTCTGCATCCACTTGTATGGGAGCTAAGGAAAAAGCAGTAATGGCAGCGCAAGGACCTTACACAGTTTCACATTGATTACATATGCATTATGGACCCATAGAGGCATTTTAGTCTGGTCTAGAAGTATGGTGTCTATAAAGAATACCCCATGACACAGCATTCAATGGATTTTTTCCTCCAGGGGACATAATAGATGGAGAGTTACTATTCACAAATGGACCTTGTTTCTGAAGAAGGTCAAAGGCTCCTCTGTCAAACAATAAGATATCAGAATTATACATGGCACAAGGTAGGTGGGGACTCTATCATGGATTTCCCATTGGGGCCCAGGTAAAGCTTGCACAGATACATATAAAAACTTCAATATGCCTCCATATAATAGGTACAATAGATCCAAGAGCCCAATAATGGCACCCATACGCATGAGATAAAACTCAGACAAGCATTAGTTGAAAAGTCAAGGCAAACAAACATTTACGATGGCCAATGACAGACTATTGTGTTGCAGTTGGCTGAAACTACTATAATTGGCTGATCTCAAAACTAGGGATTAATGTTTTTCAAAATCTGACTCCTCAGTTGGCTCGTTTGGTTTGGCATGTTGATGGTGGGATCATTGGTACAAAATGATCCGAAGGACACAATGTGGCTGATCATTATTTCATGTCAATGAATGGCTTCACTCAATTACTGCCTTAAAGCCCTATTAGACTGCATGATTTTTGGACCAATTATTGGGAACAAGCGTTCATACGATAATTGACCCATATAATCGAGCATCCAATTAGCCAATGAACAAGCAAACGCTCCTCCATCGGTTGATGGCCATCTTTCATCAGGATGAAAGATGCTTGATTATTGGCAGCACGTCTCTTATAATCGAAGATGTGCTGCCGATAAACATTAGAACGAAACGAGGGAGCAACCCAAACCTGCAAAACCAGCCAGCCAACTATTTTTATGGACTATTTGGAAAACCATAATAAATGGTAAAGATAATAAGTGATATAGGTCTATAGCTCAGAGTACTGATATGAACTGTTTACCAGCATTTACTGCATGCTATAAAAGGATATTAATCACAATGACCTGCTCAAGTACCAAGTGCCTCAAAAAAATCAGACGCATATTTTTTTTCACCGACACGTTCATAAAAGCCCCCTATTTTAGGACCTGTCCAGGAATTTCTGTACAGTTGGCAACCCTGGCTTACCTGTTTTTATTGTAGGCCACTTAAAGGGGTTGTCCACTTTCTGGTTAGTGTTGACCAATGTGTTTGTGAGATGATTATATGACACTTATTAATGTAGTCTGTGTTGAAATTCAGCACCATTTTCTAGTTTTCATAAGGTATACTCCCTTTTTTACAATGTCTTTTGTGCTGTCCAAACAGAGGTCCTTTCCAGAAGATGGCCGCTGATGGGTGATCATGTGACCAGGCAAATCGTCTCCACGAGAGGTTTCTATTCAAATACACTGCCCCTGCCATCTGCACTGTTGGGAGTTTAGTGCAGGTTTAGTGTATTAGAATGCAAGATACATCACATGGAGGTGATTTACTGGATCACATTGCCCTCCATCAGCAGCCATATTATGGAGAGGACCTCTGCGTGGACAGCACAAAAGACTGTAAACAAGGGAGAATACCTTATTACATCTGGAATGTTTTTATATTAGTTAATGCCATATAACCATCTCACAAAGACATTGGTCAACAATAACTAGAAAGTGGCCAACCCCTTTAACAATACAGACACTACTAATTTGTGGTTGTCCAGGATTTGATTTGACTATTGATGGCCTACGCTCAGGATAACCTATCAATATCTGATCTATGGGCACCTGACACCTCACATCCTCACAGATTAAAGTATAGTGGACAGAGTTGGTTACTGCAGAGCTTCTATCACTAAAGAGTATAGGAGCAGCGCTGCATTAACCGGTCAGGCAATCCTGAGGATAGGCCATCAATAGTAAATCCTGGACAACCGTTTAAGGCTAGTTACACACTAGTACTAAAATGTTCCAGTAGAGGAGTTAATTGCCTCCAGCATAGCCGGAAACTGTTGGAGCACCGATAGGCCCCATTGACTATAATGGGACTGGAGGGGATTCAGCCTGTTTCCAGCATTAGTGCCGTAATTTGGCCAGACAAATACCGCTGAAAAAGGCAAGATCCCCCCGCCAAGTCCTATTATAGACAATGGGCTCCGGCAGGTAAATATAGTACATATCATATAAAAATGAACTCTGGCAGGCTGTTCCTCTACCAAAACTAGCCTAAAGGTTCCTCAGGCCCACCACAGGAATTGATTGTGCGTGTCCTCTTTTAATTGCATTGTAAGCTTTATCATTTCACATAGATGACATATCAACAATAAGATCTAAAAGGTTATTTGTGGATCATCCCATAGACCCTAACGGCAAGTGATTGGCTCCAAAGTCAACTTCAAATGAGGTTGTCTTCTGCCGAACCTTTGTGGCACTGCTGTTGTGCTCATCATATAACCCTTTGGTCCTGTAATGGGCCAGTTTATGGCTAAAATAATAATGATAACCCTGTTATGTACTTTTTTGATGAGAAAATTCCTCATGTCAAGAAGGTCTCAATCTGTAACGTCTATAAGGCACTTTTTAAAGACCTGCCAATTTTTTTTCAAGCCTAATAAGATAATGAGAAAATATGATTAATATTGGTCGGGATCTTGAGGTCATTAATATTTTGGCAGTGAAATGTGTGTGTGTGTGACTCAACATGTTTGACTTCCATCTGCAGTTACACAGAGGGTGGTGGAGACAAGGGTGTTCGAGCCATGAACTAGATTTGACACTGTGTATACAAGGGACTACAAGTAGGTACTTGTGTCTCCCTGTGAACACTGACAGGTTACAAGGATCTCATCAAACAAGCAAATGTTACACCGTACGCTTCAGCGCTACTGTAAATAAAGATATCATGGCAATGAGGATTAACTGAAATTAACCTCAATTTCGCCCTCACATTAGTTCTGGAGTAGCTTTAAAATCTTTGATTTGAGGGAAGGATGGTATGTTTTTATTGAGTCATTAACTACTGGGGCAGCAAATTTAGTAATCGGCTGACAAAGCGTTGCAAAACAATAAAGCGGTATTCTACCACTGAAAAATAATTGATATCTACGGTACTATAGACTCTGGCAAATAATAGCAGAGTCCTTATCCAATAGTCAGGTCTTAGATGAGGTTTAGGGAGAGTATGAAGCCACCTAAGGTTTCATTGTAGAATGTGGTGTAATTTATTACCATGAGGACACGTAGGTCTACCTGGGAGCTGTAGACACAAAACAGTATAGAAGTTTTTTCAAAATTATTGGCAAAGGAGCTTTATTTTTCAATGTTGATACATTTGGTACATAAATGGTTGTAAAGAAGGGTGTATTCTGGCAAATAGACACTGCCAATGTTTTTGGGTCTGATCTCTGCTTCAAACCATTGAGATACTTGAGATTATATAGTTCTCTATGACCCTTTAGGTTTGGCCACACAGTCAGATTCTTTAAAAGCCAAAACCAGTAGTCAATTCAAAAAGGAGAAGTCGCATCTGTCCTTTATACTTTCTCTCCTTTTATGATCACGATTTTGGCTTCCAAAACTGATTTAGCAAACCTGACCATGTGGTCATACCCTATAGCTTCAACGTAACGTAAAGAGATTGTCCCATCTTAACATTTATGGCACATATAACATTGTAAGAAGGAGTCTGAGTGAGTGATAGCTATTGGTGAAGGTTGGCCAGCCTTAAGCCTCTTTCACATGGGCGTCACGGATTCAGTCCGGATGCGTTCTGGAAAATCCGCATGCATCCGCACCAATCCGCATGCAATCGCAGTCAGTTTTGACTGCGATTGCGTACGTTCATTCAGTTTTTTCCACGCGGGTGCGAAGCGTTTTAATGCATTTTTCACACGCGTGATAAAAAACTGAATGTTTGCAAACAACATCTCTTAGCAACCATCAGTGAATCACGCATTGCATCCGCATATTCACTTCAATGGGGCCAGGGCTGCGTGAAAAACGCAGAATATAGAACATGCTGCGATTTTCACGCAACGGCAAATTGATGCGTGAAAAAATTCGCCCATGTGAAAAGCCCCATTGAATGGGTCAGGAATCAGTGCGGGTGCAATGCGTTTGCATCATGCATTGCACCCGTGCGGAAATCTCGCCCGTGTGAAAGGGGCCTCAAAAATCACTATAATGGTGGAAACACCAGCCCCCCAGCAAATCCATAGTGAATAGAATTTTGTATGTGGTGGTAGAGCATGGCAGGTACTGCTCCATGCAACTATATATTAGGTTCAAGGAAATAGCCTACAACTATCATCATTTGTTATACAACTCTGATGTGCTGATAAAAAGAAATGAGAGAATGTTGCCTGTTCTAGAAGTTGGTGGGGTGCTACGTGATATGTTGACGTCCAGTTTTATAGCTTGCAATTAATGTTACTGTTTTCCTAACAGTTTTGCTATCGGCTCATTCACGTGGCTTCTCTTGATGCCTATTCTGGAGCAAAAAGGTGAAATCCGAATCCTATTTTTAATAGGGAGGCTGTGTTACCATTTGTGTGGCTGGTGGTTTAAAGCTCTGACTGGCATGGTGTCCAGACCAGTGCTGCTGTAAGCCACGGCTAGTGCATTAACATTAACAATGGACATTAACCCATTGGGGTTGACCACTTGCAGTAGCCCTCTGAGGTACTGCCTATGTAGCATCCACTGTTTCATTAAAATGCTACGATTTTTTGTAAGTATTATGGGGAGGGTTAGAATACCATGGAATGGCTCCAGCAGAACCTCCTTTCCCCTTTATTGTGCCAGTTGTAATTTGTACATTGTTTACTCTTATATGCTCCTTTGGTGACACAGCAGGCATAAACCCCATTGGAAATGTAAAGGTTACATGGTGCCAAATTTTGAGTGTTCATCAAACATTAATTGCTTCTGCTTTTCAACAAGTTGCCTAAGACAGGATTATAAATTCAGTCCCCTGATATTTGCAGAAGGAGCCTGTTTTTACATGCAGATATTACATCCCACTGTCACTCCGATATAGTCTTTGTATTAGAATACAAGACAGGACATGCCTCCTACAAAAGAAAAAAACTGCCTTGCCAAGCAAATAGAATGTATTCCTATAAGTTGATTAACCAAGTCCTTGTACAATGTGAAATTGAACAGACCCCATGCCAGCAGAACTGCGCATTCCCATCTGAACTGCCAGAGATACGGACTATTTATGCACACTTCAATGCCTCATGTTCACACTTTTAATTTCAATTTAGACAGACATCATAAACAGATTACACAGCTATATAGAGGAAGTGAATCCGAAAAAGCAGCAGTCACTTAAATGAGGGGCACCACCACTACAGTGTACGGAGCTATACAGAGTTAGATATTACATTAGGGACATGTAAGCACCACCCTTGGGCATGCACCCAAACCTTCTAGAACCCCTACTTATGGGCGGGCAAGACATAAGTTCCCCCCATTTTTGCCCAGTTAGCCAGGACGGTCTGAAAATTCAGGCCTGTTGGAAACTATGGCTGTGGTATATGACTGCAGCAGCTCCTACAAACAGATGATCTAGGGGGCTGCTGATCTGATATTGATGACTCATCCCATGAACAGGTTGTCAGTATCAAACTCCTTGAAAACCCCTTTAAAGGGGCTGTCTCATGAAATCAGCTCCTATTAAAATTAAAAGTAGCCTCTCATATACTCAGACATGATACCTCTCTACGATGTCCATATGCCCTGATAGAACATAGAGATGTTTGTCTTTACATGACAAAAAAAATATCTAGAGATAAGGGAATTTCTCAAAATTCGATTCTGGTCCCTTTCGGCTGAATTGGCTGGCACATTTGATTTGAATCCAAATAAATTTGACCCAAAACAAAAGTGCCCCACCTATCCCACAGGCGACCTTGATTAGGTGGTACATATAGCTATGTGTGTTCTGTCCTCTCGTTGGTTGCCTGGTGCACATAGAGGTGTCTAGGAGCAGCACATTATACCATATGTGCAGGGTCTGCGCTCCTGAATGTAGATGCCCAATAGCATAGGTAGGTTTAGCGTAGTACCTGCCTGACTGAGATCACCTTAGCACTGGTAGGTGGGCACAGATGTATTTTAATCAAAATATATTAGCTGAGAGTTTCACATTCTATCATATCAGAGTGAGCGCTTAGTCCGTATGTACGGTTTTCATCTGTTGTATTAGTGCATTATTTTCTGTGATTTTTCTTTTATAAATGTAGCCATGGACATCCACATATTAATTTGTCGTGTAGGATGTTTTGTATCTGTGATTTTTTTATTTAGTCCATAGGGGAGCCAGGTCTTAATGATGACCATCCTCATCTTTTGCTGGCTTTACTTCTTCCAAATCATCCTTCAAAGTCTCCATGTCCTAGAAAAGTCAGCAAGATGCATAGAGAGGAGGATCTGGATGTTCCTGATGACAGATTCTCATCGATATTAGTTGATGTGGAAAAGAAGGAAAAGCAGATGGCAGAAGAAGGGCTCCCACCTGTAGGGCAAGAGAGATCTGGGGTTAGAGAAGTGGGTATGCCAGAGCTGATTAATATTCAGGGGGAGATTCAACAAACTGCTGGAAAGGAAAACTGGCTTAGTTGCCCAACAACCAATCAGATCCCACCTTGCATCTAACAAAGGAGCTCTAAATAATAAAAGGTTTTCTTTTACACCAGTTTTGATAAGTGTCCCCCTCAGTGTTTACTGTCTATAATCTACAGGAGATTGCATATGCATATTGTGCCCCCACCTGACCAGCCAAACCCCATACCAGCAACAGTCCCTGTTTAAAGGTGCTGCGCGGCCATTAGCAATGAAGAAGGACTATACAGTGCGGTCTTCATTATTTCATAAAAGGCAGTTGCGCTCCATGTGGCATACCCTATGGCAGAGTGGCCTGAGTATACATGATTTATAACTGTTCATAACAAATTAATTTTTCACAAATCAAATTTCTTGGCGAATTTCTGCAAAGTTGCCGAATCAAATTTTTCCAATCTTTGCACATCTCTAAGTATAATTATAGTATGTAATTATAGCTAAATGATTTATGATGTAAATTATTGACCAGTCGTTTTGTAGAACAGCATTGTTTGGAAATTGCCTTTGAAAATTATTCAATACATTCATGATACATTCATTTGGGTTTACAGTTTAGTCCCCTCGGTACTTTTCTAAAAAGAAGATGGATTATATCTTGTTTTACCAAGTACTTTATACCTGAGGATGAGATTAATTAGTGATGAGGGATCCATTGATTTTCTGTTTCTTTCTTGTCTTATAAAACGCATGATGTTAATAATTTTTATTGAATTAAATGCTGATTTTATAGACTTAGATTGTATTTAGATTCTATTATTGTGAAATTAAATAGCTTTATTACCTAGTTGTGTTCATTTATTACCTCACATTATCGCTTCCAGGGCTTCAAAAAAAATGATGATAAACTGATATCTGAATTATCTCCTACAGCAATTCAGATTTAGCAGCATAATTTACTCTTTTTTCGTCTATTATAACTAGTGATGAGCAAAGCGAGCTTTAGATGCTACTAGAGATGAGCGAATCATTCAAAATTTTATTTGCCGGATATTCGCCGAATATCTGACAAGATTCATATTTACACAAACTTTAATCGTTGTTTTGTGAACATTCCTGCGTAAATTACGTATGTACAGTCAGTGTAGTTAAAAGTACGCAATACGTAAGCATTAGCGTACAAAAGTGCGTACGAATCCTTAACGTACTAATGATGCGCGAACGCATCATACGCACGAGGCTAGGCCGCAGCCTACAGTCTTTAGAGACTATATGAACTAGAAAAATAAGGTGCTCACTGCAGCTAGCTTTCAATAAGTTAATAATTTACTAAAAACACCGTACAATAAGTGCATAATAGGACACATTGCAGTACCAGAATAAGAATACACACAATGGGCTAAAGTGCTGAACCATTAAAAACAGTGTAGCTAAAATACAGCAAAGACATAATTATGCAAATATTTTAGTGCAATCAATTTCACATTTGCAAGCATAAAAGGCTCAGATATACGTTTGAGTCTCTCCTTATGGCTCCTAGTTGGCAATGATAAAACAGTCTGTCTGGAACACATATTCCAAAATTCAATTGTAATCCACGTGAGGTAAAATTGTAATCCAAACAGGTAATGTGTAATCCACATGGATAATAGAGAATAGCAACAAACAGAGAACTCAAATAACCTGAGAAGGGGGAAAAAAGGAAAATAGGCGCACTTTGGCGCAACAGGGACTTTTCTGCAGAATGGGGGGAGTCCTGACAGCCATGTCCATCTGGGTGAGAGTCAAACGGGGGCAACACAAACAAACTAAGATAAAAAGTTCCAACTAGCTCTCACCCGTCAGGTGCAGTCCATGGCGTGGCTCCATTACAGTGGAAAACTGAACTCGGCTTAGTTTCCGACTGGTACCTCGAGTTTGGTTCCAAGTTTAAAGTGGTTTTCCACTGTAAAAATCAACTACCGAAGTTATTCAACGAAGTCTCGCATGACTTTGCGAATAACTGACCAGCTCATCGGAGCCCATACATTCTAATACTGTACAGAGACGGGTCTCCGTACAGTATTAATCCAAAGTTTTGAAGAAGTTACTTTGGATGTAGCATCTAAAGCTCGCTTCGCTCATCACTAATTATAATGCTGTGGGTTCAGAAGCAAAAGAAAAATATAATTTTTGCTAATTTATTTTGTACTTTAAGAATTTCTTTAGGTACAAGCCACGCTTACTGGTGGGGCATAGGTGTTAGACCACCTTCGCATATGTTTGGTGGAGATTAATGAATTTCTAAAAATTTGATTCAGGTCTGAATCGGCTGAATCAACTGTCCGATTTTGAATGAGAGTTCCTTTGATTGTCTGGAAAAACTCAATCACTCAAAATTTGGGGCTCAATATAATCAGAACTTTTAAAATGATTCTTGTGAATTTCTGAATTTGAATATGAGCAGAATGCTGGATTGCAGGGTGGTCATAACCATGGAAATGAGCAGTGTATGATGAGATGGAAAAATTAATCCAGCCAGCAAAGGAAGCAATATGGACAATCACAATACATTAGAAACTGCCTTGTATTAACTTTCTCTACGTGATAAATGTCATTTGCTGAAGTGAGACAACCCCTTTAAGGACTGTCATTGAATGATTGAACAGTTGTCAGTCTCACTCTCAGCAAGAAGAGTTGAAGCGATTTTGCCATGTGCCAAACTTCTTCTACGTCAATGAAGTTGAACGTTTTAGGTGTGCAAGCCTAGAGAACAAAACATAAGGAATGTACCGTAGTACATAATCTATTAGACAGATAAATCAGTTTCCTTACAACACCTCGTTACATTGTGCTAAGACACTTAAATCGAAATAACCACATCTAAGCATTTAACATAATTTAATACCATAAAAAGCAGCCATGACTTTCCTTCTTAGAGAAACATGATCCTATAGCAGAGTAATTATGAGAATAAATGGCTGGTCTGCAATGATCTGGGTTTTTCTATTTATCATCATTATCCAAAGCCTAGTTAGACAGTCATATAGAAACTGATATTAGGATCTTGTATAGGATTAAGGCTCTGTTCACATTTGCGTTGGAGGCTCCACTGAAAATTACATCAGATTTGACAAGAAGAACATAGCATCAATCGGCACTAATCTTCCCACCAAAACTCTGGATGACATTATAAGTTGATGATGTCTCCGTCATACATCGGTGGTACCCACTGTATGATAGATCGTCACTAGAGATGAGCGAGCATGCTCGTCCGAGCTTGGTGCTCGTTCGAGTATTAGGGTACTCGTAAGTGCTCGCTGCTCGGACGAGTATCTCGCCATGCTCGAGGAAATGGCAACTTCCGCATCGTGCTTTTTAGGTGCCTAAAAACACAGCCAATCACAAGCCAGGAGACTCTGCGGTACACCCAGCATCACCTGGGGCCCTTACATGTCGATAGCAGGGGTTGGCTGGCCTGATCAGGTGACCCTGGAATATACTACCGACTGGCCGCGGTGCTCGGCTCAGATGCCGTCTGGATGTCGTTAGGGATAGAGCTGCTGCGTTTCAGGGACAGTGTTAGGGCCTGCATTTAGTTCTCTGTTAGGCAGGGATCACCCACAAAGAACCCAACAGCCCTTCTAAGGGCTAGAAGACATTTTTTTTTTGTCACTTGGCTGGCTGGCACTAGTAGTGCAGCTATCGCCATGTATAACCCCCTTTTATTTTTTTTATGTTATATCTCAGTGATACAAATCCATTGCACACAGCAGTGTGGAACCTTTCTGTGTGTCACAGTTCAGTACACTCACTATTTTCTGTCCAGGTGACACTTTCTGTATGTCATTTGCTGCCTGTCACGTGTATGGCTTCATCCCAAAAATCTCTGTGCAACATTTGTCTGGGTCGCAGTCTAAATAGCCAACGTTAACAGGGTGTGAGTTAGGTCTCTGATAGTTCCTGCACGTCACGTTCCCAAAAAAACAAAAATCCAAAACAAAATATAGAAAAAAAATTTAGTTTTTTTGTTGTTTTAGCTGAGTGATACAAATCCATTTCACACAGCTGCGTGTAACCATTCTGTGTGTCACAGTTCAGCACACTTTTTCCAATCCGTATTTTCTGTCCAGGTGACACTTTCTGTACGTCACCGAATACAACCAAGTCATTTGCTACCTGTCACATGTAAAGCTTGATCCTAAAAATCCCTGTGCGACATTTGTCTGGGTCGCAGTCTAAATAGCCACCGTTAACAGGGTGTCAGTCAGCTGTACGATAGTTTCTGCACGTCAAGTTCCCAAAAAAACAAAACTAAAAAAAAAAATATTAAAACAAAAGATAGAAAAAAAATTAGTTTTTTTGTTGTTTTAGCTGAGTGATACAAATCCATTTCACACAGCTGCGTGTAACCTTTCTGTGTGTCACAGTTCAACACACTCTTTCCAATGCGTATTTTCTGTCCAGGTGACACTTTCTGTATGTCACCGAATACAACCAAGTCATTTGCTACCTGTCATGTGTAAAGCTTGATCCTAAAAATCTCTGTGCGACATTTGTCTGGGTCGCAGTCTAAATAGCCACCGTTAGCAGGGTGTCAGTCAGCTGTACGATAGTTTCTGCACGTCACGTTCCCAAAAAAACAAAACTAAAAAAAAAATATTAAAACAAAATATAGAAAAAAAATTCGTTTTTTTGTTGTTTTAGCTGAGTGATACAAATCCATTTCACACAGCTGCGTGTAACCTTTCTGTGTGTCACAGTTCAGCACACTCTTTCCAATCCGTATTTTCTGTCCAGGTGACACTTTCTATACGTCACCGAATACAACCAAGTCATTTGCTACCTGTCACGTGTAAAGCTTGATCCTAAAAATCTCTGTGCGACATATGTCTGGGTCGCAGTCTAAATAGCCACCATTAACAGGGTGTGAGTTAGGTCTCCGATAGTTCCTGCACGTCACGTTCCCAAAAAAACAAAACTAAAAAAAAAATATTAAAACAAAAGATAGAAAAAAAATTTGTTTTTTTGTTGTTTTAGCTGAGTGATACAAATCCATTTCACACAGCTGCGTGTAACCTTTCTGTGTGTCACAGTTCAGCACACTCACTCCAAACCGTATATTCTGTCCAGGTGAAACTTTCTGTACGTCACAAAATTAAACCACTGAACAAGTTTGTGGGTTTCAGTACACCAGGCCCATTTATTTTATGTTTTTTATAGAATACACTTATATACAGAAAATGTTGAACCCCAGGGCTAAGGGTCGAGGACGAGGACGAGGGCGTGGGCGTGGGCATTCAATTACTGCAGGGGGCAGAGGCTGTGGTCCTGGGCAGGGTGAGACAGTACCTGCTGATGAGGGAGCTGTGGAACTCCGCAGAGCTACACTCCCTAGCTTCATGTCTCAACTTACAGGGACACGTGGTAGAGGACTGTTGAAACCACAACAGTGCGAACAGCTGATCTCGTGGATTGCGGATAATGCTTCAAGTAATATGTCCGCCAGTCAGTCTACCATGCAGTCCACCCACGTTACCCAAGGGAGCACTCCTCTGGCTCCTCCACCTCAACCTCCTTCCCCCCAGTCTGCCCCCTCCCAGGAAAATTTGGAATGCGATCCGGCATACTCTGAGGAACTGTTTTCTGGACCCTTCCCAGAGTCACAAACCACTTCTCAGGTTGCTGCTGACCTCTTTCCCGATGCTGAAGTGTTCCAACTGTCGCAGTCTGTGGGTGATGATGACAATGTTGAGTTAGTGGAAGAAGTTTGTAAAGAGGTGTCGGACGATAAGGAGACACGGTTGTCAGACAGTGATGAAGTTGTTGTAAGGGGAGGAATTCCGAGGGGGGAGCAGACTGAGGAATCGGAGGATGACGAGGTGACTGACCCGAGCTGGGTTGATATGCCGAGTGAAGACAGTGCTTCTGAGGCGGAGGCGAGTGCTGCACCAGAACAGGTTGTAAGAGGCAGTGGTGTGGCCAGAGGGAGAAGCAGGGCCAGAGCTGGTGCATCAGCAGCAACTGTTTCACGTAGTGAAGCTCCCGTGGCGAGGCCTAGATGTTCGCAAGTCTGGAGGTTCTTTAAAGAAAGTGAGGATGACCGACGGACTGTGGTGTGCAACCTGTGCCACACCAGGATCAGCAGGGGTGCCACCACTACTAGCCTAACCACCACCAGCATGCGCAGGCATATGAGTGCTAAATACCTGTACAGCGGCGTCTCACTCCGGAGCCTGTGCCTCTGCTACTTATAACAAGATACCTTGACAAAGGTCACTCTGACCGAAACGTCGGACAATATCTTGCTATATGCATGTTAATGATTACTCTGGAATATGCTTAAGTTGGATTAATTACTATACTATGAATTAAAAGCATCTAAAATTTGAACAAATTGGTGTGCCATAGATCTTTTGAACAATACAATGAGGAGTGGACGTGGATGTCTTATATCTGCCAGGTGTTAAGCAACTTTGATGAGTCAACACAGATGGTCAGCGGCGATGCCGCCATTATCAGCCTCACCATCCCGCTGCTTTGCCTGTTGAAAAACTCACAGCTCAGCATCAAGTCGGATGCTTTGCGCTTGTCACAAGAGACGGTGGAGGAAGATACGTTGCTTGATAGCCAGAGCACCCTCCGGTCTGTTTCTCAGCGCGTATCGGAGGAGGGGGATGAGGATGAGGAGGAAGAGGAGGAGAATGTCGGTGAGACAGTAGAGGGTACCAGTGCTCAGTCCTTAACTCTTGAGCGTGTATGGGCTGAAGAGGAGGACTTGGAGGAGGAGGAGGAGGAAATGGAGAGTCAGGCCAGTGAGGAGAGGGAATTCTTGTGTGTTGGGACTCTGGCGCACATGGCAGACTTCATGTTAGGCTGCCTATCCCGTGACCCTCGCGTTAGAAGAATTTTTTCAAACACCGATTACTGGGTGTTCACTCTCCTGGACCCACGGTACAAGCAGAACCTTTCCACTCTCATCCCTGCAGAGGAAAGGAGTATGAGAGTGAATAGATATCAACAGGCCCTGGTGCACAAGCTGAAACAATTCTTCCCATCTGACGCCGCTAGCGGCAGAGGGCATGGTTCTGTGGGCCAAGTAGCGGGGGAGAGGAGGCGAGCAGGAAGCTTGTCCAGCACTGGCAGGGGAACGCTCTCCAAGGCCTTTGCCACTTTTATGTCACCCCAGCAAGACACTGTCACCTGTCCTCAGTCTAGGCAGAGTAGGGGGGAGCTGTACAGGAAGATGGTGAGGGAGTACCTAGCTGACCATACCAACGTCCGTAGCGATCACTCTGCTCCATACAACTACTGGGTTTCAAAGCTGGACACGTGGCATGAACTGGCGCTGTACGCCTTGGAGGTGCTGGCCTGCCCTGCCGCTAGCGTGCTGTCAGAGCGGGTATTCAGTGCAGCTGGTGGCGTCATCACCGATAAGCGTACACGCCTGTCAACTGACAGCGCTGACAGGCTGACGCTTATTAAAATGAACAAAGCCTGGATTTCACCGGAATTCAAATCTCCTCCGGGGGAAAGCAGCTAAAGATTAACATTACTTATGTATCCGATTTCTCTTCTCTACTCCTCCTACTCCTCCTCCATATCGTCTTTTCCACCTATAGGCCCTCTCTCCAAACAATTTTTTCGGAGGTCCACCTACAGGCCCTCTCTCCAAACAATTTTTCCGGAGGTCCACCTACAGGCCCTCTCTCCAGTTCCAGTTTCCAGTTTTATTTGCGCAAACTGCGTAAATTTTATTTTTGGGATAGGTGTGAAAAATAATATTACCTGCGTATCTATATTGCCCAACATTGGATACGGTAGCAAGTAGAAGACCAAACACATGCTGCCAACAGGGTTCCGCAAATTCCTGGTCCACCCGCAAAGTCCTGGTCCACAATGTCAAGGAGGTCCAGGTTCTGTTGATAAGCAACAAGTCCTTCTGTGCTGAAATCGCCGACAACGTCTCCATCTAAGAACCTAAAGACCATTGTGGAGAGAGCGGCACAGCTCGCCATCAAAGTGACGAACCCCAACGCCAGACTGCGCAGAGAAGATAACGAATAAATATCTCTGTGGTTATTTTTGCTAAATAAAAGTTAAATAACCCCCCCAAAAAATTCATCTGTTCCTGTGCCTGATCCACCCAAGTTGAATCTGTCCCATCATGAGAAAGTCCCCCCAAGGAGTCCCCACTGTAACTTGCTTCCCATACAACTACCTCATCCCCCGACACCTGTGTCTCGCCATTGTCCACAACCTCCTCAGACAACACTGGTAAATCCCAACTGTCAGCACACGGAAACAGCAAAAGGTCTTGCGAATTGGGGCAGAGAATGTTCTGGGCTAGCACGTCAGGGAAGGGGTGACTATGGGGTTCCAGGGAGTACGTGACCACATGCAATATCCATTTAAAAGTCATGCCACACTTGATCGAGCTCATAATTGACAATTCTACCGGTTGATGCTAAATTTTTAAGTTGGGGTCCTGCGTCGTCATTCTAACTACACCCGGCTGTTGTCACCACCACACACGCTAGCCCAGGGGGCACTCCTCTGGCTCTTCCAGCGAAACCTCCTTCCCCCCAGCCTGCCCCACACCTACAGGCCCTCTCTCCAAACAATTTACTTCTTTGTCCTATCTTTCTCTCTCTCTCTCTCCAAACTATTTTTCCGGATAGCTGCCATATACGGTATTAAACTGAGTAGTATACATAGAAGACATACCACACTTGATCAATCTCATAATTTACGACTGTACCGGTTGATGCTAAATTTTTAAGTTGGGGTCCTGCGTCGTCATTCTAACTACACCCGGCTGTTGTCACCAACAACACACGCTAGCAAGCTCTTTTTCCGTTTTCCGTGATCGAAAAATCCATAAAATATAAGGTCCCAAGATAGGGGACGTATACGGTATTAAACTGAGAAGAATCGATACCGCACCGGTTGATGCAACAGTTTTTCAAAATCCATTCCGGCTGTTGTCACCACCACACATGCTAGCCCAGGGGGCACTCCTCTGGCTCTTCCAGCGAAACCTCCTTTCCCCCAGCCTGCCCCACACCTACAGGCCCTCTCTCCAAACAATTTACCCGGATAGGGGACGTCTTAGATATTGTACAGATTTTTGTTTGGTTCTTCTTTTATTTCCCTCCTGACCTGTGATAGGCAGAGCATGGACACGTCCCCTTAGCTGCAGTGGGAAAGACACTCCCCTGGCCAGAGCAAGCTCTTTTTCCGTTTTCTGTGGTCGAAAAATCCATAAAATATGAGGTCCCAAGATAGGGGACGTATACGGTATTAAACTGAGAAGAATTGATACCGCACCTGCTGATGCTAGAGTTTTTCTGAATGCGTGTTGTCACCACCACACACGCTAGCCCAGGGGGCACTCCTCTGGCTCTTCCACTGAAACCCCTCCTTCCCCCCCCACCTCTCTCCAAACAATTTACCCAGGTAGGGGGACGTATTAGATATTGTACTGAATTTTAATTGCCTCCTGCGATAGACAGGAATTGAACCTGGATCAACTGCTTGGGAAGTAGCTATGCTCACCACTATACCACCAGCAGCCACAGCAACTGATAAGAACAGATACTAAACTTGATTTCAGCTGCAGTGCCAGTATGAGCAGTGGTGTCACCTGCAGGCGGTGATGGACCTTCATTGCACCTAGTTGGGTGCTTCCCTAACATGTCATGGGCATGTGCCTCGCCTTTCTTGGTCTGGGTGAGCACAATTGCCATGAGGGTAACCACCAGGCTGTTGCCTGAGAATTTGGGGTAATGCTGGGATTAGGCAGCCTCAGAGGCATCCATGCATGCTGCCCCTGCTGTTTCCTGTCCATTTCCGTGGTGTTTCCATCATTTTCTGAGGTTTCCAGGTTTTCACCCAGCCTTCCCTAGGCAGAGTCTTGGTCCCCTGCAAAAAATGCTCGAGTCTCCCATTGACTTCAATGGGGTTCGTTACTCTAAACGAGCACCCGAGCATCGGGAAAAGTTCAACTCGAATAACGAGCACCCGAGCATTTTAGTGCTCGCTCATCTCTAATCGTCACCTATAGTATTGCATGGGGTCATTTTCTACCCAGGTAGGATTCTGGTTTTATATAAAGTCAAACTTAGGGTTTTTCTGTTGCGTTCAAATGACAAAAACATTTGAGGCTTGAGGCTTCATCAGAGGACTTGTTGTGGAGGTGGTCTACTTTAAATGCATCCTTTCTGGGTGAGGATAGCTCTGTAATAAAGTACCATACAGATGCATTATATGGCAGCCCACACAGTGTCTACGGTTCCACACTATGGAGCTCTAGGGTTTCGATGTGATGCCATATAGGCTCCAGGTCCATGCTGCCTCCAAGAGGCCGTAGAACATAAATTTCTATAGGACTGAGGGCTCATAGAGTCCACATTTTATCTGGCCAGTATATTTTAGAGCATCAAACTTGAGTTACCAAATGTGATTATTAAAAACATGCTTATGAACTTGAACCATAATTTCAAATACAAAATGAATTTTAACATGGGCAGGGCATTTTTCCCAAAGTAGGTATGCTGCCACAAGAGGTAGCAGCCTTTTTCCTTTTCTCCATTGTGCAGAACTGAGTATGAATGTATATGGGTAGTTTTTTTGTAATAGCTGTCAGTCAAAAGAGCTTTTGGCCAACAGCTATTGAAAGTTTTTGAACAGCTGAAAAGGGTAGTCCCAACTGAGACATTGATGGCATATTGCTAGGATATGCCATCATTTTCAGGTGTGCGTCCCACGTCTGGGACCTGCTCTTGTCTCCAGAACAGGACCTGAAGTGAAGAGAGGATGGCCTGGTGGTTATCAGTGGTGCTTTGCAGTGCTGGGGTCCTAGGTTTGAATCTGATCAAGGACAACATCTGCATGGAGTTTGTATGTTCTCCCTGTGTTTGTGAGGGTTTCCTCCTAGTACTCCAGTTTCCTCCCACACTCCAAAGATATGCTGATAGGGAACTTCAATTGTGAGCCCCATTGGACACTGTGGAATATAGTAGCGCTATATAAGTGCGTAAAATGAATAAATAAACTACCAGTTTTTCACCCACTGAGCACACTTACTTTTGGAAGTCCCATAGCAGTGAATGGACTGCATCACATAAGCGCTGCGGCCACCACTCCATTTACTTCTACGAGAGTGCTGGAAATGGCCAAGCCAATGCTTAGCTATTTTCGGAACTCCCACAGTGGTGAATGGAGGTTGGCCACGCACCCATGCACAAAAAGCATGAACAAAACATCAAAAAACTGCAAAAATGTAATGAAAGCACTATGTAGTATTCTAGCATTTCTAGTTGTATGCTAGGAAACTGACAAAAGTCAAAAAGTTTGGTGCAGGTGCTGTTTTTGCTCCAAAAGTTGTGACTTTTTGCCATTTTACACCACCATCACCACTTTCGAAAAATGGGTGGCAAGGTGGTTAGGAAAAGCGTAATAGCATTTCTAGAAAAAGGGTTAGGTCTAAAGATGAGACTTTTGATACATTTGGTGAACCTTTGTCCAATGCAAAATCAAAACAAAAATGACTTCAAAAACTTCCATCCTGTTACATTTCCCTCCATGTGTGAATGCAGCCTAAATGTGGTCATTCTCCTACTGAAAGGGTTACATTTCTTGGTACTTAAACTTGCTAGGCTTGATTAGATAACCTTTAGCATCATGCAGAGCTTATTACAGCTACATATGGTTTTCCTTCATACATGAAAGACATATGACAAAACATTCCAGATCTGGAGCTGCCTTTGCAAACCATCACAGCTAAGTGCTGGATGTCAAAAGTTATGTTCAAGACAAGGTATTTATGTTCGTGGGTATCAAATATATATTTGAGATTTATAGCAGAAGCATGATTATGTTTAGTCATCATGTTATATTCCTTCTCTACGACCTAAGGAATGCTCATATAATGAGCAACATCCAGCAAGTTATACAGTATCACTAGGGCGCTATTCAGAACAAAAATAATTAAAGGGGTTATAATATATTAACAAATTAGCCTAATTTAATCGGATTATACAGTTGAAATCAAAAGTATTCAACCCCCCTCCCCTTGCAAATTAGATTTATTTGCCATATTTACAAACTTTCAGCTGTTTGCAATAAACCAGTCAAACAAGAACAATCTAAATAGCTCAAGACAACTAATATAACAAGTGGCTCCTCTAAATTCATCACAAAATGACACTTTTAATTACTCTGGAAGTTTTAGAATTATTCAACCCATTCATGACAAGCATCTTTAGAACTTAGTAGACCCCCTTCTGTTGTTATGACCTACTGCAAACGTTATGACCTGTTTGCTAGATAGACACCAGCTTCTTGCAGCATTCGTGAGGAATCTTAGCCTATTCCTCATGGGCAATGGTCTCCAGTTCACTCATGTTCTTGGGTTTTGTGGCCTTGAACGTTTTCTTCCAATCCCACCAAATAATTTCTGTGGGCTTCAGGTCATACAACTGTGAGGGTCACAGCAGAATCTTCCAGGACTTCTTCTGAAGCCAAGCCTTGGCGCACTTTGAGGTATGCTTGGGATCATTGTCCTGTTGGAAGGTCCAATGACGGCCATAATTAAGCTTTGTCACAGAAGATATGATGTTTTCTCCTAGAATTCCTTGATGCTTCATTGAATCCATCTTGCCCTCCATACACTGATGGTTTTCAGTGCCAGAGGAAGCAAAGCAGCCCTAGAGCATCCCCGATCCACCACGATACTTCACTGTAGACAGGGTGTTCTTTCCAGAATAGGCCTCATTCTTCCTCCTCCAGGCATACTGCTGATTCATAGGCCCAAAAATTGATGCAAGGGGAATTATTCACTATTGTAAAGAGAAATAAGGATGACCTTACTATACTAAAGGGCACTAAGGCTTGTTTCACATATGTGTTTAAGCAGATACGGCAGACTGTTCTGGCCGTAATTCCGTTCAGCCCCTTCACTATAATGCAGAACGGTGGAGATTTGGCTGCAACCTGGCAAGTATGTTGAGAAGTGGCCGGCCAAATACATAGCATAGCAGATTTGGCAGGCCGTTCCATAGATGTGAAACAGGCCTAAGGGGGACATTACTGCGCTAAGGGGCACTGAAGTAATGAGCACTAACCGGGGCAATACTGATGCAAGGGGCACTTCAGCATTACTATTGTAAGGAGCAAAAGGGGCATTTCTATATTGACACCTTAACAGGGGCACCATTACTTACTACTGAGGGTACTGGAAAAGCAAGAAGCCGAAATGTCTATGTTACACCCTTGTGGCTGCTTGCAACAACACCTGATTTGCAAATGTGTGCTCTTCTAAGGGATTCTGTGCCCCGGTGTTGAGTAGTTCTGAGAAAGCCATAGTCATTAAATGTGGCATTTTGTGTTGATTTGGAGAAACCACTTGTTATATTGGTTTTGTTGAGCTATTGTAATAGTTCTTGTTTGATTGGTTTATTGTAAACAGCTGAAAGTTTGTGAATTCTGCTAATAAACCTAAATTGCAATGGGGGCCAAATAATTTTAATTGCAATGGTATAAGATTAGAAAAACTCCCCTAGAGTTGACTAGATGCTCTCCACTATGGATCCTAGAAGGGTTCTCAAGTAAGTAACCCCACTTTATGATATCCACATGCAGTAATAGAGTATGAGACACAATCTCTTTAACCTGTTCCTACAGATGTTCTTATGCCAGCAGTGGGTACTGGCTGTAAAATACACCCAAAAATCCAAAGAATGGTAAGGTTCAGAGTTACCTCTAATTCTAGGCTTATAATGTCTCAGACACTAGCAGTGCAGCATTTAAGGAGTTCGAGAGAAAGAGAGGCTGACGCTCTTATTTTCATACTATGACATGATTGCCAGTGCCCAATGGCAGCCAGGACATGATGAAGCCCAGGTCTGTCAGAGAAATTCACCTATTAGACCATGCCAGGGGCATGGATTAATAATTTGCCTGTCAGTTTTTACACTGACAGGCAGTAATGCTTTGGAATGCAAAGTATTTCAAAGCATTATGTAAGCAATCAAAGGATGACAGATTCAAGTCCCCTAGGAAGACTGGAATAAAAAGATAAATCATGGTTAACAAAATTTACCAAAATAAAAAGTTATAGCCAAATATATATATATATATATATATATATATATATATATATATATATATAAAATGTAAAATGAAAAATTGTAAAAACATTATGTATATGGTATTGCAGCAATCATAACAACTAGAGATGAGCGAACGTGCTCGTTACGAGCACTGTAGCGCTCAGCTCCCCTGCGAACAAATGCCCGCAGGCATTGTGGATCCATCCTCAGCTGCATGTAAGTCAATGGGGACGGATCTGTTTGGTATGACACTCATACCAAACGGATCCGTCTCCACTGACTTTCAGTCGGGTGAGGAGGACGGATCCGTTTGGTATGAGTGTCATACCAAACGATCCGTCCCCATTGACTTACATGCAGTTGAGGACGGATCCTCAATGCCTGCGGGCATTGCGCAGGGGAGCCGAGCGCTACAGTGCTCGTAACGAGCACGTTCACTCATCTCTAATAACAACCCATACAAAAACAGATGACACATAATTTAACTCTTACAAACACCAAAACATAACCGTACAGGCTATGATATAAGTGATCAGAAGACTGCATGTTCAAATTAAAAGTAATAAAACATGGAAAAACTATATATATTTGTCTTCACCATATTTGTATCGACCTTCAGAATAAAGTTATCATTCAATATATTTATTAATGATCTTGTAGAAGGTTTGCACAGTAAAATATCAATTTTTGCAGATGACACTAAACTGTGTAAACTAATTAACACAGAGGAGGACAGTACACTGCTACAGATGGATCTGGATAGATCGGAGGCTTGGGCAGAGAAGTGGCAGATGAGGTTTAACACTGACAAATATAAGGTTATGCACATAGGAAGGAATAATGCAAGTCACCAGTACATACTAAATGGTAAAACACTGGGTAACACTGACATGGAAAAGGACCTAGGAATTTTAGTGAACACCAAACTAAGCTGTAGAAACCAGTGTCAGACAGCTGCTGCCAAGGCCAATAAGATAATGGGTTGCATCAAAAGGGGCATAGATGCCCGTGATGAGAACATAGTCCTGCCACTTTACAAATCACTAGTCAGACCACACATGGAGTACTGTGTACAGTTCTGGGCTCCTGTGAACAAGGCAGACATAGCAGAGCTGGAGAGGGTTCAGAGGAGGGCAACTAAAGTAATAACTGGAATGGGTTGACTACAGTACCCAGAAAGATTATCAAAATTGGGGTTATTTACTTTAAAAAAAGACGACTGAGGGGAGATTTAATAACTATGTATAAATATATCAGGGATCAGTACAGAGATCTCTCCCATCACCTATTTATCCCCAGGACTGTGACTGTGACGAGGAGACATCCTCTGCGCCTGGAGGAAAGAAGGTTTGTACACAAACACAGAAGAGGATTCTTTATCGTAAAAGTAAATGACATAAAAGTAAATGACATAAAAATAGATCAAAAAGTTACATGTACCCCAAAATGGTACCAATAAACACTACAGTCTGTCACACAAAAGGCAAGTCAGATAACTAGGTGGGCAGAAAGATAAAAATGTTATGGATGGTACTATATGGTGATTTAAAATACAACAGATTTTTAATTAAAAAATATTTTATGATGCAAAAGTAGTAAAACATGAATAAAATATATAAATTTCGTATCACCATAATCATATCAACCCTCAGTATAAAGTTATCACATCAAATACGCTGCATGGAGAATGCCATAAAAAAATAAAATAAAAAATGCTAATTGCAAAAAAAATTGTTAAAAAATTATCAAAAGGCCAAAAGTGCCCCAAAATGGTGCTAATAAAAAAATAAACCTTATCTTCAAAAAATGAGCCCCCACATAGCTATCTGTCTTAGGCTACATTCACACGACCATATAAATGAGTCCACATCCGTTCTGCAATTTCGCTGAATGGGTGTGGACCCATTCATTTCAACTGTCCGCATCCGTAGTTTCGTTCGGCGGCCCCGCAAAAAAAGATAGAGAAAGTCCTATTCTTGTCCGCAATTGCAGGTAGCGGCGGCCATGTGCGGTCCGCAAATTGCAGAAGGCACACGGGTCGGTATCCGTGTTTTGTGGAACGGGTGCGGACCCATTCATTTCAATGGGGCCGCAAAAGATTCAGACAGCACACCATGTGCTGTCTGCATTCGTAGTTTTGTTCCGCAGCCCTGCAAAAAAGATAGACCACGTCCTATTCTTGTCTGCAATTGCGGACAAGAATAGGCATTTTCTATGGTAGCGGCAGCCATGTGCGGTCCGCAAAACACTACGATCGTGTGAATGTAGCCTTAAAAGCAGAGAAATTCAAATTGAGAAAACTGTGAATTTTCTGAACTTTCCATAAATTTGTGATTTTTTCATAAATAAAGTTAAAACAACTCAAATTTACCACTAACATGAAGTACAAGGTGTCATGTTAAAAACAGCCTCAGAATCGCTTGGATAAGTAAAAGCATTCCGAGATTATTAATAACGTAAAATGACAAGTCAGATTTTAACAAAAATGAGGCTTCGGCATTTGGTCCAAATTGGCTTCTGCTGGAAAGAATTAATTGTCAAACTTTGTTAGTGCCTTTCTTATGAGGTACACAGTCATCTAACCTAGACCCTTACAACAGCAATGACGTCGTTACATGCACATAAAAGGAATAGCCCTCGTATTAACTGAATTTGATGAAAAATCAGAGTGACTGAAATGAGGGATATGTCAGACATTGTTGGGGGGGGCAGTAATTTATGTTTTTTATTATTGCTTTAAAGGCCTTGAATTCTTGTAGGTTACAGTGTAGCAGGTCAAATGGCCCCTTTCCTTTCATTTATCAGGCTTTTGATCTGCTGTCTGCTGCACACCGCCTGACCCATAGGTATTCTGAGGGATCAATGCGCCTTATATTGGATAGCACCAGCAGATTCTGCTTCTTATTTTGCCGTATTTTACCTATAGAAGGAATGTTCCTGATTTATACAGCCTCGCCGAGGATTAGGACAAAAAATGGGATATTAATAAATTCATGCAAATACTCTGCTGAAAGAAGTCATATAATAGAATAGTTACGAAAAAAAATACTGAAAGCTCTGTAAATTGACAGGTTATTCCGAAATAGCTTGGTGAACTTGTATGACATTAATTAACTGGTTGAAATATCTGACTCAGAAACCCAAAGTGCTCCCTGTTATGGAGGAGAACAGGTTTTTGGATGTGAAACATTGCAGACATCCAGTTAATTTAAAAAAAAAAATTCCAGCAAAAGTTCCCAGAGTACTAATATGTCAAGCAGCGAACCCATCAATTCTCCAGATAGGTCTGGTTTAGTAAATACTTGCATTCCCTGTAAAATAACAACTCCGAGTATATTAAGTAGAGTTGTACATGGTGCCGTTCCTCTCTTATTCCTTCTACAATTGGATTTTACCAGTTATCCCTACAGTTTGGCACTGAGTGATCACAGACTGTGTAGGAACCAACCCCTTTGACACAGTAACACCCAGTTGTCAATTTGTTGATACATTTCTCAGAGGAATAAGAGAAGAATGGCATTATAAAGTATTCTGGGAAAAGAAATTATTATGAAGAATAAAAATTATATTTTACTAAAACATTCATGTCAGAAGAGATGACAGATCCTTTTTAACCTGCTAGTGATCACTTATACATGTTTTAAGGCAGACACTAAGGGGCTTTATACCTAAATAATCGCCTGTCTACACCAGTGGAGGTTTAGCCCACGTGTCCCATCCAGGGTGGAGGGGTGACAGTCGCGAACCTGCTCTAATGGCCAGGATTAGAAGAACCTCCAATACCAGGCAAACAATCCCTTGGATGCAACAGTGATTGTGGTATCTAAGTGGTTTCAGAAGGAGGGGGCTCCCCTTGTCACCAATCGGCATCTTGCAAATGCGACTGCGGGATACCAATGCCTTTACATAGCAGTTGGGAGGTCTAATGCCCTCAGCTCTGACTTCTGAGGCACAGAGGCATGGCCTCAGTATAGTATAGTACACCGTACTACATCAGTAGTACAGTGTATTATGTGAACAATCAAATGATCGCATTTCAAAGTCCAATTGTGGGACTATTATGTGGTATAATTAAGAAATAAATAAAGTTTTATTTAAAAAAACAAGTAAGCAAAAATGTTCCACCCTTGTCTTTGGAAAAAAATTGAAAAAACTAAATCCGTCCACATATTTGGTTGGTTGTGTCCTGAACTACATAATGATCATATAATTTGTCCAGCACAATAAACACTGCAAAAAAATATTTCAAAATGATAGAATTCATGTTTTCTTACTATACTCCACACAAAAATGGATTAAAAAGCTATTGAAACGTCTTATCTATCTCTAAATTATATCAATAAAAACTACAAGATGTCCCACAAAAATCAAGCTTTGTCAAAATAAAAATAAAAACGTTATGGTACTTGGGATGTGCCAATGCAAAAACTTTTTCTTTTTTTAAAATAAGTTTTTATTGTGCAAAACTAGTAAAAATGAATACAAACATAATATATATTTGGTATCACAGTAATCATACTGACCCAGAGAAAAAAAAGCTAATTATCTTGCAAAGTGAACACACTAAAAAATTAAAACTAAAAAAACAATGCCAGGACTGCTATTTTTTTGCTTATCTACCAACCACGAACTGAATAAAAAGTGGTCATTGTTCTGCAAAAATCAAGCCCTCCCACAGCCCTGTCAAAAGAAAAATAAAAAAGTTATAGGTCTTGGGATGTGGTGATACATATTTGGCATCGCTTTATTTGTACTGACGTACTGTACTGAGAGTAAAATTATCATGTTATTTATGCCGCAAACTCCAAAAATGTAAAATGTAAAAAGAGAGTGGCAAAACTGCAGTATTTTTCCATCCCTTCCAGAAAGAGTTAATAAGAGTTAACCAATGAGTCATTGGTAATCCAAAATGTAGCCATTAAAAATGACAAAAAACAAGCCCTCAGACGACTACATTGATGGAAAAACTAAAAAAGTTATAACTCTTGCAATAAGTTGATGAAAACAATAAAAAATAAATGTTTGATCATTAAAGCCCAAAACAGGAAGTTCATTAATGGGTTAAGGAGCAAAAGACTATAAGAATTTCTGCTACTTGCCCTTCCCATCCTAAACTTGGAATGCAAATGCTGCCCCCTGCAGTCAGAGTGTTGTATGAGCACAGCTTAGTGACCACGTTTGCGCTACATACTAGGGCTCTTAAAGTACTTAGAGGGGTTATCCGAGAATATAAAAATCCCCCCAATATTCCAGGCCCCCAACACTGAATATACTTACCCTGCTCCCCGCTCCCTGTGCTGCTCCTAGTCCCCGCATCACCGCTGCTGCTTCTCCGCAGGTGTCACTAGGGAGGCTCGTCCCTGTCCCCACCTGCCATTGGCTGCTCCCCCCGACACCGGATATTTACATCCACGTACGGGAAGAAGCAGCAGTGGCGGTGCAGGGACCAGGAGCGGGGTAAGTATATTCAGTGTGGGAGGCCCAGCATATTGGTTGGCTTTGTATAGGATTGGATAACCCCTTTAAAGGGGTGAGAAGTTATCCACTATCCACAGGAGATGACTGTGGTTTCTTTAATTTTGGGGGCTCCAAAGGGTATAGGGTCCCCGTTCTTGTGATCAGTGGGGGACCTTCCACCAGGACCCCCACTGATCACGAGACTGGGGACTCCATATCCTTTGGAGCCCCCAAAATGAATGAAACAAAAGGTAGGGCCCCCACTGATCCAATAGTTATGCCCTATCCCTGTGATGGCTAACCTCCAGTACTCCAGCTGTGGTACTACAACCTACAACCCCCAAGATGCACACTTGCTTGGCTGATCTCAGAACTCCACAGAAAGGAATGTAGCATGCTGGAAGTCGTAGTTTAACCACAGCTGGAGTGCCGGAGGTTAACCATCACTGCCCTATCCTGTGGATAGAGGATATCTTCTGAGAACCAAAATACCTATTTAAAGGCTTCGTCATGATAGAGGATGTATCTGATTGGTAAGAGTCCAACCATAGGCACCCCTGCTCATCATGAGAATAGGGACCCGTGCTCCCCATTTAAATGGAGCATCAAATATACATGAATGTCCGCTGCTCCATTAATCTCTATGGGACTGCCAGAGATAGCCGGGTACAAGCTATCATCATATGTCCAGAAGCCCCATAGCAGCAGTGCGCACATTGACTAGTGGTCCATTCAATCTGAGCAGAATGTTCCCCCATTCTTGTGCTCAGTGGGGGCCCCAGCAGTCAGACTCCCAGACATACCCTATCCTGTGGACATGCCCTTTAATTGATCACAGCCACAAGAAGAAATAGTATACATATCCTACCATATCTAAATGAAGACATATGAATCATGATAATGACTTCTTGATCACTAGGAAGTTCTCCTATGTAGCGGACCTTCTAAAAGTCATTAGAGTTACGGAGCGTTGTCCATTTCCCATTGTGAATTGCTTCAGAGCTTTCCGCTTGCTAAAAAACGTTGCACATACATGAAGGGTTAAAGGTCCCCTTTCATTTCTCATTAGTAAGTATAGGTTTATAGGTTTGTTCTGCATTCTTCACTCGTGGCTCCCCCTCAACCTCCTCCTTTCCCCCTTCTCTCTTTTATTATTTACATATGTCCCGTGCCTTTTACCTCAGTAGAGAAAAGCTCAAACTATGAGCGAGCAGGAGGGGTACAACCCAGATCACTAATCCTTCCACACCTTGAACTAATCGCTTGGTTAGTGTGTTACAGCGCCGAACGCCGCTCTCCAGGTTTCAACCAGTGGGGTTTCAATTTGTTGAAGCATAAACAGATACTAAACGAAAAAGTTTCAAAAAGAGGGGAAAACAAGAAGAAGAAGAGGGAGGGTGGGGGTGTTTTGTTAAATCAAATTATTGGCCTCCTGCTGACAGAGTCTATAATTACCTCTCCTTCCCCTCAAGGCCTTTAATGTTTCTACTTCGTTTGTGCAAAAGTGAAGGGGCTCTCACTCTTGTTAGTTATTAGAAGCTGACGGAGTGTAGAGTCGAGTATTTGGGAGATTGAGACAGCTTTTGATGCCTTAACGTACAAGTAAAAACATGTATTCTGTTGCATAAGCTATGTGAGCTCTGACACGAAATTGGTTCTTCGGTATGGAGCACGTGGCCAGCAAAAAGAAAAAGAAAAACAGCTTGTTTTAGTAAAAAAAAAAAAAAACTAAAAAAAGTCTAAAAATGTTACTCATAACAAAAAATCAAAAGCGCATAAAAGTTAAATGGGCTGTCTGAGTTATTGAAAAATTCAGCAGAGACTGTGATAACAGAATGAAAAATAACATACTTAACTGATGGACCCCGGATCCTTCCAGCACCACCACTCCTCTGCCCCCCCTGGTCCTTGGCTGGCTGCAGTAGTGACGCGCTATTGTACACATGTGACCAGGGGCGGACTAGGAACTTAAAGTTGCCCTGGAAAGTGGCACATTGTTGTAGGCAGGTCCAAATTGACAGAAGGCAGGGCCAAGACAAGGGATGGGGGAAAGCAATACCATATTACGGCACAAATACCACCCCAGCAAAGCCAAATATCTCAGTGCAACACAATAAACTTCCCCAGCAGCATTAAAAACCACAGGGGATTACAAAGTAATGCCCCAGCAGCACAAAACACTTAATGGAAGTTGACCCTCTGTCAGGGGCCATAGAACTTACAGGGAAATTTCCTGGTGGGCGGAAGTCTAGGGGGCCGCCTGAGCTCTCCTCATGGACGGCCAGTGAAAGTTTTTGGGGATCTATTTTGTGATGGACTGTGGTATTTGGCTCTGTTGGGGTGGTATAATGTGCCACAATATGGCAATGCTGGCCCTGCCCTCCATCAATTTAAACCCGACTACAAAATGTTGCCACTTTTAGTAATTTTTCCAGGGCCACTTTAAGTTCCCAGTCCGTCCTTGCCCTCTGTGTTGGCCAGTGCCAGCTGTCACGTTCTGTCTTCCTACTCCAGTTGCCTCAGGATGGCAATACAGTTGAGTTCAGGAATCAGGAGGGCTCCTGTGGTCGCTGTCCAGGAACATAACTATTTGACGTCCCCAGATTAGTTACCTGGCTGGCAGTTGTGAGGAGGGCTAAGACGGCCACCTGGGCATCAGAACACCCAGAAATTTCACTGTAGAGCCTATGGCCAATCCACCCTTTAGCGGTATGCAGCACAAGACTGTCAGTAATTGGATGCAGTGGTCACATGTGTGTACAGGCACATCACATCCTCAGCTAAAAGTGGTGTGGAGGGAGGTAAAAGGTGGGCATTTTTGTAGGGCATTTTTTTGTAATATTATTACACATTTTTCCATAACTCTGACAATCCAACTACAAAGGCCAGCCCGAAACAGCTGCTGATGGGGGTGCTAGGAATTAGACCCTCACAGATCTGATACTGATGACCTATCCTAAGGATAGGACAGTGATATGTGTAGTCTCAAGAACCCTCTTAAGAAGGGTGGTAGTGGGAGTAAAATCTCATGGAAACTCCTTGCTTCCCTTCATGTAGTCATATATTATAAAATTCTGGAGGCCTGCACTACTAGGGAGGATTGCATATGGATTTAAAGAGGGACACATTAGAGCTTAGAGTGGCCCTGGAAAAAAATATAAAAGTGAACACATATTGCAGCTGGGTCCAAATTGGCAGAAGTTGGGGCTAACACAAGTAGGTGGGGTAAGCAAATCATCATTTGTATCTACATTGGTAATAGGTGGGGCAATGTAAAAATTCCAATGAAATGCCCCTTCAAGCAGGGGCGTAGCAATAGGGGAAGCAGGGGAAGCGGCTGCTTTGGGGCCCAGACCCAGACCAAAGATTTTATTGTCAGGCCCCCCTCAACAGTATTATACAATGACATTATATACAGTATATACGTGTAGAAAACGGACGGAGCGGCTGCTGGGCCTCGTCTGAGAGAACAGTTTTGACCAGCCACAGGAGTGGGGGATGCGTGAGTTGGGGGTTGCGAAAAAGTTGCTAAGGGGGAGCCCCCGTCTAAAATTTGCTGTGGGGCCCGGTCAGTTGTAGTTACGCCACTGCCTTCAAGACAATGAGAAAGACCACTTTTCATAGCTCTTTAGTGATCTGTGGAGTTCAGTCATTACACATAGTCCTATAGTGGGGCAAGGAGCACCATTACTATATATAGAGCCCAATTGAATGTATATATATATTTCCCTACAGTGAAATATGGAGTACTATTAATACATATACAGCCATAAATGGCACCTTACGCTTGCGGTAGGCTGGTCATTGTGACTTGGGTCTGAGCCACTGTATAGTTTTGTAACCTCCCGGTTCATGGGGATTTCTTCCTATATAGTCAATGGGCAATCTGTACTGGATTTAGACATTTCCCAGTCAATACTACCAGCAGTATATTTGCTAAATATTTGTTATGTCCCCCCTTGTGGCAGTTTCAAAAAGTTACAAATGTACCATTTAACTCTATGACAGGAAAGGATTTTCAAAACACCGTTCTAAACTGAAATTGGGACTTAACGGGATTTTCTGAGATTCTGGTATTGATGGCCTAACCTGAGGACCAGAAATTATTATCTGATCAGTGGGGGTCCAACCAGCAACCCCAGCTTTTTGAAGAGGCTGCATCGTTCACCAGAGCCTCTTCCTAGGCCAGTAATGTCACGTTCATCGCCCACGTGGCCTAGACGCAGCTCAGTCCTTTTCAAGTGAATGAGGCTGAGCTACAATACCAAGCATGGCCGTTATCCAATGGTTGACGCTGTGATTAGTAAGCTCTGAGGAGGCATCTGTGCTGACCGAAACGTCATAGTCTCCTCAAGCAGCTGATCTGTGTCGGACCCCCACCCATCTGATATTGATAGTTCATCAATATCAGAATTTCAGGAAAACCTTTTTAATGTTTCCCTAGTGGTTACTCAAAAATGTTTACATTATCCAGCAGTACTTTTTAAAAATTGATTAGCCTGTCATATATTTTTCTAATTTTCCACAGTTGTCCCTCAAAACTATTAACAACTTGGTGAATCAGCAAACAGGTCGTACAGCTGGCAAGTTGTGTTGAAAAGAAGCCATTTCCATGACATAAGCCATTAAGTGACCTGAGGTATATTAAATGAGTTCACCATGCCAAAATCCTGTCAGCTCTATCCATTTGAGAAATTTGACCTACCTGCATTTGGAAGATCAGACGATGTACTTTCATGTGATCATTGCAGAGAAATAGAGGAAAGTAACATCTATCTTCTTACACTTGCAGTCATATATAGAGCACCAACTTCACATCTTCTATAACTGAAGTTCATGCACACAGTTTCAGTCAGATTCCAGTGGAGACTCCAATTCTTCATCTCTAAAATGCCATGGTTACTACATTTGGGCCTCTTTTTGGAGCATCTGTAGGGCATTTCCAAACCCTTGCAGGCATCCTCAAAGCTATGGAAGCCTTGATTGGACCCAATTATAAGTCCTTGGGCATCGAGTGGATTGCTTATTTGACTGATCCACCACAGTATCATGGTTTCCATTATGAACAGATTCAATAAAGAGGACTTGAGAAGTTTTGAAGATTTTACTTGAGTTATAAATAGGATTGAGCGAATCAAAGTGGAAGAGGAAAATTTGATTTGCCTCGAAGCCGAATTTCCTTGTGCTTAGTGGTAACAAATTAATTTTCCCTAAAATGGTGGTAAAAAAAACCAACATACTCGCCTCATCCCTTTGAGCATAAAGAGGTTGTCACTGCCATCTTGAAGATCCTGCGCAAAATCTCGCACCATGCAAGATTTTGTATGAGATCATCAATCAAGATGGACGGTGGCCTCTTCGCGCTCAAATGGATAAGGTAACTATTATTATTACTATTTTTAACAGATTAACCCCTGAAAGCCCTCCCTATTATTCTCAGAACGTGGCATCTGAGGGGTTCAATGATGGGGGGGGGGGGGCGCAATCATTTTTCCCCATTATTGAGACCGCTAATGAAGTAATTCATCATGAAGCAAATTTCTTTGTGAAATTCGGCAAAGCAGCCAAATTGAACTTTTTAACAATTCACTCGACACTAGTTATAAACATAGAACATCTTGACATTCCTCCAATACGTAGAAGGGTTATCCAGTTTTTGAAACACTTTCATACAGCCTATTAGGGAATTCTGAGTTAGTAGAGGTTGGTTGGGTTCCCTCCCCAGGAGAAAGGTTGCAAAAAGTGTCTATCTCTGAAGGAACCAATTCAGCTTATTGTCAAAGGACCATTCTAACAAGTAGGAAATGTCCAATGTGGAGATGCAGATAACCTGTGCTGGGCTTAAACTCTGTAGGATCCCCAAAGGTGTTGTTTAGTGTGCATCTACAATATGCCATACAAACTCTTGTATCAAACACATTACAACCTTGGAAAGGAGTTATCCTCTCTTGATGATCCCTACTTGCTAGAGGAGTCACTTGACAACAAGCTGATCGCAAAATGTTCTTCCACTGGGAGCCTTAGCAATCAGCTGTTATCAACCTGTTAAACCTGTTAGTAAGTATTCAATTTTTCTACAGCACTACCAGAGGGGAAATGAAGCATTACACAAAATAAATGGCTTGTCTGGGTAATGTAGAACATAACAGGTCCTCCAGAGAGAAACGTTCTTTCTAACCATTCTCTGCTCTTCTAACTCAGAATTCCCTAATAGCATAGATGAAAATGCTTTGGAAAACCCCTTTAATGATTAATGAGAACCTCTGCAGGGATCACCCTTTTAATATGGCCCACATCATTAATCAGGATATTACAATGGCTAGAAATAAGAGAATTTCTTAAAATTCAGCTGGTTGATTCCATTCAGGTCCAAATAAATTGAAACAGAATCCAAAATGCCCAATTGTCTAGAAGAATCTCTGTCTCACGAAAATTCGGAATTTTTTTAAAGTGGTTATACCATGAATAATGTAAAAAATGAAAATCATACACAGTCTAGTACATGAAAAACTCCTAACCAGCCATGTACCTCACATGAATCCAGAGATCTGTTCTGCTAGATTTATTTCAAGCTGGAAGCTCAGGGGACGTGTCATTTCTCAGAGGGTGTATCCTGTTTGCTGCTGCTGGTGGCAGTTGAAGGATAGAACTGAGCATGTGCGTCCATCTCAGTGAGCTGGACAAATAAATTAGAAAAACAGCAAACAGCAGGTGGCGCTATACAGTTAGATTTCATTAAATAACTCAGAAGCTATAATATATTTTAATTACATATAATTACAAAAGTATTCAGATCCAGACACTGGTTTGAAAACTGTAGAATATTATTGATTGAACAACCCCTTTAATTTGCTTTGAATTTCTGAATTTTAGAAGCAATTCGCTCATCTCTACTCTGAGACAATATTTATATCACCACCTCTATAGCTGACTGAGTTCTAACCATTCAGTTCTATACTATGACCCAAAAAGTCTGTTTCGTTACAAATCTCGATCCTGATTCGATCATCTCTAGGAGACATAAAAAGCGATATTGCCTCCCATTTCATAATTTTGTCATCATATGAGAAACATCGCAAGTGATCTGATACATGTAAAGCGTCTAATATTGCTGTATTTCTCAACAGCAGCGTGGAAGGAGACAGACCGAGAAGAAAAATGATTCCGAGAGACACGTGGGAACTGGACGAGGACAAGGCTCCGATTAAAATAAGGGTTATTTATTTGTTGACAAGAAATCCCCTTACAGGCTCAGCCTTGGAGACCAGCATTTGTCTGGTGCTTAGCACTGTTCTGCTGGGTCTGATTTATCATCATTTTAGAGCATATCTGTCTCTTAAACCTGAGCTTTGATCAGCTTGTATTTTATATGGTACATCTGTTCCATGTTTGACCTTTTGTAATACTGCTTTTCAAAAGAAAACACTAACTGGCAGAACAAAAGAAAAATTCAGCTTTTAAAATCTACTCATTTCTATTTACTCCAGCATTCTTTGTATGTAAATAGAGGCCTGAAACCAGTTATTCTGATCGTGGAAACCATGAACAAAGAGCAGGATGAAGAGGGAGGAGTTTTTGCTGGGCAATCTTCAAAAAGACTCAGAGAAATAAATGTTCTACATTAAATACCGGGAGAATGATTAATGAATATTTTGTTAGTCTTTATTTTACTCAGATTGGGCCACAGAAATCAAAGCTTGGGGTAGGGCTGTGGAGTCAGAGTTGTGAAGTTGAAGTCAGTTTCGAGTGCAATGGCAGCCAATAGAAATGTACCAACTCCAACTTAAGGATAATGAAAAAAATTGAAAAAATTACTCATATTTATACATGAGACATTTATGAAGCAGCCAGAGTTGGAGTCGGCTTGTGGAAAAATAGGAGTGTGACGTTTGGCTTACCAACTCCACAGCCTTGTCTTGGTAGGACTTTTTACTCCCAGTTCCACCGAGAAGAACGTTGGAAGGCAATTGCTATGTATGTATTTCTGATCCTGAATAATAGTTGGACACCATTGTTGATCAAGTACAGCTGTACTTAAAGTCACAGTTGGTACTGCTGGCTCTCACTGGTAGAGTCCTCACATTGGTTGGGGGTATACCTATGGTGGAAGAATAGAAGAAGAATGTATTAAATATATTTATACATGAAACATACATGAGACATTTATGAAGGAAATAGAGTTGGAGTCAAGGTGTGGAAAAATAGGAGTGTGACACTTGGCTTACTGACTCCACAGCCTTGCCTTGGTGGGACTTTTTCCTCCCAGTAAGAAACTCTTTATGTTGGCCATCATTGAATAATGGTTGGCCATCATTGTTGATCAAGTACTGCTGTAAGTCACAGTAGGTACTGCTGGCTCAAACTGGTAAAATCCTCACATTCCGATGGAGGTATAGCTATGGTGGAAGAATAAAAGAAGAATGTATTAAATAAAAAATTTTATTCAAAAGTAACGTAGACAGTAATCATGATATGCAGATATAAAAGTTGATGAGACAGTCTGCTACCACACATCCAAGCCTTTACCACCTCCTGACACTTCAACCTCTACAGCATTCTTTGAATCCACCTTTTTCCCACCTCAAGTCAATTAAAAAGTTGTACATGCCATCATCATATTTGCCTAGACTACTGCAATATCCTCCTCCGTGGCCTCCTCTCTAAAGCTCTTGCACTCCAATCTATGCCCTCTGTCTGATCATCAGACCAATATACATTGTAACACTATATCTCACCTATTTTGACATATAGCCTTCTAATAGCCAGCTTGCTTTGAAGATCCTAAGGAACATTTAACCCCTGCATCTGCAGCATCATCACCAACTGGTGGAGTAAACAGGTTGAGATTTGAGAGCATAACCAAATGGTCAGCATGGTGACTCAGTGGTTAGCACTGGTGCCTTGCAGTGCTGGAGTCCAAGATTAAAATCCAACCAAGGACAACATCTGCATGGAGTTTGTATGTTCTCTCCGTGTTTGTGTGGGTTTTCTCCGGGCACAGGAAACAGCATAAACTTCATTAAATAAAATATAAATCACTTGGGTTGACAACTTATCCGCCCGCTTACTGGTCTGTTGGCCAAACTTCATGACTGACTGGTCAGCTGCACTTACAATTTGACTGAATGGCTGCTGAGAGTCCTGCAATGGCCCCACCACCAGTGTTACCGAGAAGACCGAAGCAGTGGCGGCTGGTAGGGAATGACATTAAAGCAACGGTGGCTGGTAAGTATGCACATGAGGCAATGATCATGAACATTCATAGATACCTTCATTAAGGTGATAGTTGCCCATGTAAAGGGTCTTAAGCTCTTGAGGGCAGGCCTTTTTTTATTCTATACTAGTTTACCATTTAACAAGCTCCTGTATATACTGTAGTACTTCCTAGTTTTTATTGTTTATTTGTGTGATGTAATTAAAGGGGTTGTCCCATGAAAAATATCCTACATTTTTCAAACCAGCACCTGGATCTGAATACTTTTGTAATTGCATATAATTAAAAATTTAGTATAGAGTTATTTAATAAAATCTATCTGCATAGCGCCACCTGCTGTTTGCACTTTTCCTTATTTCTTGCCCACCTCGATGAGGTGGACACATCCTCCGAATGGACATGCCCACTGAGCTGTGATAGGGAGAGAGCTGTTGCAGAAAGGAAATGGTCCTGGGCTACTAGCTTGATATAAATCTAGCAAAGCAATTGGAGCAATGAATGAGGAGATCTCTAAGCCCATGTGAGGTACAGGGAAGGTTCTAGCTTTGTTAGAAAGAGATTGTCATGTACTATATGATGTCTGATTTAAATTTTTTATGTTAGCCCTTTAAACCTCTTTGTAATTCATACGTACAGCAGCCTGGAAGTGAAATCAGATTTTTTTGTTCTTTTTTTTATATTTATTCTCAGTATGATAATGGTAAATGAATGTAGAAAACAATGTATCCACCTTATATGAGTCAGTATTTATAAATAGAATATGTTCCCTCTTTAAACACAGACTTAGGGCTCTTGCACATGACTATATTTTTTAGCGGTCCACAAATCGCGGATCCACAAAAAAACAGATACCATCCATGTGCATGCTGCTGTTTTGTTCTAGAAATGCCAATTCTTCTCCAAAAATGGACACGAACAGGACATGTCCTATCATTTGGGAACAGCCACATGGATGTGGGCTGTACACGGACAACCTCCATACGTTTTTTTGCAGACCCATAGAAATGAATGGGACCACATGCGATCTGAAGAAGAAAATGCAGATTGGACCCAAAATCCGATCTTGTGCAGCAGGCAATGAAATGAAAGATGATTTGGCTTTGACTAAATGAATGATTCTAAGTCACTGCGCGGCGCTCAAGTTTTTAAAAGCCCTTATGAAGCGATTAATCTTGGATCGATGAAGGAGCCCATTAGAGATAAGGAATATAAACAAATAGGAACCATTTCTAAAACTATTTCAGAGAGGTGGCAGGTGTACGCAGGTCACGGTGATATCTTGTTCTTCAAAATATTTCGGCAGATACACAGACTTTTCAGAGGGTTATCTAGAAAAGAAAACGCCTTTGAACTTTGCCGCCAGAATGAAGCACTTGTGATTTCTCAAACCAACAAAGGATCAGGGAATAAGATAAGGTTTTTTTTTCCCTCTGTTTGGGGGAAGGGAACAAAAAAAAAAAAAGATGTTTGCCTTTCATCTCTGCCCGCTGTGCATACTATGAGTGTTTGCTTGCCTGGGTCTTACTAAATATAAAAATAATAATACTTCTCCTTAATGATTCCAACACCCAAACAGTAAATACACTCGATGGGAGAGCAGGAGCACTCGAGCTTTTTAGAAGTGAGTCAGTGAGATGAAGCAATGTGTGTGCCTTTTTATTTTCTTATGGCTATTGCTATGAGTAACACATCTTATTCTTCTCCCCTGCAGGTCAAGTTAAAGGCTACGATCACGTTGTCTTATGGGCCCTCTCGCTGCCAAAATGCAAGTCTATACGCTTTGTATTGTCCAGGTATGGCGTCTGGACAGTGTCAAAACCTTAAAAAATGTTGCTTCACCTTTTGTGAACTTACGCAAAGACTGGAGGGAATTGCATGAATAGAAATTCCTTAACATTGTGTTAATAGCTGAATTGGTCCCTTAAGCAGTGGGAACATTGCGATAATACAGCAAAGAGACAGCGCGTAATTCCCCGTGGCTTCCATCCCAGCCCCTAGGCAGATGATAGGCTGTAGTCTGTGTCACGAAGCATATTCTACAGTTTTCTAACCAGCACCTGGATCTGAATACTGTTGTAATTTTATGTCATTAAAAATTTTGTATAGTCACAGAGTTATTTAATTAAGTATATCTGTATTGCGCCACCTGCTGTTCGTTTTTTTTCCTTATTTATTTTTTATTTTTTTGTCAGAAAGTGCTGTTTAAATCTTCAACTTTTCTCTCTGCTATTTTTGACTAACTCTGTGATGGACGCTTCAAACGGGTCCTCCGATCTGGGAATACTATGTTATGTATTTTACTGGTTGTTTTTATCCTGGCCATTACTACCAGCAAGGATTGGCAAAGGTTGGCAGGAACAGGGTTAACCACCTTGTTCCTGCCCTCTTGGTAGGAGTTTAATGGTCCTGCTTCCTGGGAGTTCCTGAGAAGCCTCAAAGAGGAGAGGAAGCACACTGCAGAGCATCTGCTCCTGTTACAGACTTCAAACCTTCCTCAAGTAAAGCCTTGAGATTCCAGACAGCAGAGAGACCAGCTACTTCTGCATCTACAGACACTGCTGTAAGGTGAGGGGATAAAGACATCTAAGTGCTGGCTTAGTGACAGAGCAGTATGGTTTAAAGGAGTTTTCGAAGACTTATATACTGACGACCTACCCTCTGCATATGTCATCAGTATCCGATAGGTGGAAATCCGACACCCATGCCGATCAGCCGTTTGAGAAAGAAAACCCTTTTAAGTTGCGACCTCAAGCTTGTTCCTGAATTTTAGCACAAAAGTCTTAGTAAGCCAACCAATAAGACGGTCTAAAGATGCACCAAATGTATCCAGTGTCAGCCATTTTGATAAATCAGGTGCATCTTTAGATTATCTAATCTAAGGGACCTTTCACAAATTACAAGGATCAGGCCAGTTATCGGAAGCAAATCTTTTTATGTGTAAAAGCGTCACCGTTCACCCGACAAATGGGCAAAATGCCTGTTTGTCAGATTATCTCATCTTTCATGCGGCTCCTAAAATTTCTGTTTGTTGGCAACACATTGACCTGTGTAACCCGGGGATCTTCTGCCAACAATACACAAAAGGAATGGATGGGGGAGGGGGGGTGATCATAAGAACAATCATTCATCCTCCTTTCACTTTGCATCAGGTCATATAAAATGCACTTTAAACCTCTGTCCCCTCTCCTGACATGTCTATTTTAGTAACTACTTACATTCCCCATGTGAGAACAATTCATATGACTCTATGTTGTGTCATTCCTTTACTATTCCTTCTAGAAGTTATGAATGAATTACAAGCAGTTTGAAGGTCCTGATGGGTCTTACCAGTTAGGGTGGGTTCACATCAGTGTTATGGATTCCATTTGTGTTTTCCATTATAACATGGTTATAATGGAAAATAACGGAATCCATAAGACGGAAATCAAAAGGGAAGCCTTTAGAGGCATTCCATTTTGATCAATCATAATAGAGGTCTATGAGAATCATAATGGACAGAACTTTGTTTTCCGTCCAGCATAACGGGAACCAGACAGATCCGTTATGCTTGCCTGTATACTTCTATTATGACTGATCAAAACGGAATGCCTCTAAAGGTTTCCGTTTTGACTTCCGTCTTATGGATTCCGTTATTCTCCGTCATAACTAGAGATGAGTGAATCTATTCGCCGCTTCATAGATTTGTATCGAATCTTGGAAATTTTTTAATTCTCGTATGATTCGTAAACGTACGCAAAAATTTGACAGCTAACTATACGTAAGATACGTATGAAACGTAAGTAAATTTACGCATTCTGCGTATGGCGGGAAAATGACGTTGCGCCCCTGCAAGAGCAGGAAAGTGTAGATATGCCCCCCTCAGAACTGGAAAAAAACAATAGTATGCTAAGGATTCGTACGCACTTTTGTACGCTCATGCGTACGTTTTCACATAAGATGCGTACCTTTAACAAGTGTAAGTTCATTATTAGTGTGCAAATGTTCGCAAAACACCACATAATAACGTATAATTTGTACGCAGCTTCGTCGAATAGATTCGTATTCGTTCGAATCTTGTGAAAACTTCGACGAATATTCGGCGAAGCAAATTTTGGATGATTCGCTTATCTCTAGTTATTACCATGTTATAACGGAAAACACAAACGGAATCCATAGCGCTGATGTGAACCCACCCTTAGGAGTGTGCATGATCTGACACTGGCAGCACTGATTAGATAGTGGAAGACTATGCAGGGACCCACCCCTCCCCAACTAGTAACACCCATCTGCCCCTTATTGCAAACTAGCAATTCATTTATAACTTCTAGCAGGAGTAATACAGGAATGGCACATCAGAGTCATCATAAGAATAAATGCTCCAGAATTATTACATGGGGCATAACAATCACTGAAAATATCAATAAATTAGAATTAAACTTACTTGAAAATCACAGTAACCCAGTATTATATGGGAAATGCAAGCAATTACTAAAAGAGGCATATTCAGGAGAGGTGAGAGATCCTCTTTTAAATTGTGCATTCTTGATAGCTGCCTGAATAAGAGGATACAAGGTCTAAATCTTTGATGGTATTAGTAAATCTGCCCCAATGTTTACAGCAGAAGCCAGGAAGTGAACAGAGGATCTCCCATGTAATTGGAGCCCAAATGGTTTTCTTTGTCTTCTTAAAACAATACGATATCAGTGGGAGTTAATTGGATTCTAACTGAAGGTTGTAATTTGTGACTTTTAAACATATGCTTAGCTGTGTGTTGACTACCGCTAATCCTGTAATCACCTCAATGACCTGATTAACATGTAGCAAATTACTGAAAGGATTAACACCTGAAAATGAAGAAATTATTGGGAACTAAAGGGCCCTTTACACTGGCCGACAACAGATCATTGCTAACCAGTGGTACTAGTAACACTTGTTAGCAATGATCTGGCGGTGTAAATGCACCACCGATTACGTGATGAACAAGCAAAAGTGAAGCACAAAATATCATGGTTTCCCAGTGGCAGATTGTGCTGTGTAAACAAGATTTGCTTCCGGGAACCAAAGAGACAGTATGTGGAAGAGCGATGACATAGGCGATCATTCCTCCCCATATTCTGGAGGAGATCGCTGCATGTAAATGAATTGGTCTCCTACGCTTAGCAGATTGTCGAGAAGAAATGCTTCCTTTTTGACAATCTGCTAGATTGTCATCCCGTGTAAAGGGACCATCAGAAAGTAGAGGACTCAAGTAGCTGAGGCTTTGTTCACATCTCCGTTGTGTGCTCTCCCATGAGAGGAACAGACTACCGGAATACACCGTATCTAGCATAGTTGGACTCCACTGGGCGCCGTCAGATCCCCATTCGCTATAAAGGGATCTGGTGGGTTTCCGTGATAAATGGAGGCTTTCCGATGGAAAAATACTGCTGCATACAGCAGTATTTCTCTGGTAGACATTTACGCCGTAAACCCACCAAATCCCATTATAGTGTATGGGGATCTGAAGGATCTGGCCCGTGTCCAATAAGGTGTTCTCCATTAGTCTGTTCCTCTGATGGAACAGTTTAGTGGAGCACAGAACGGAGATGTAATCCTCGCCTAAGAAAGTGAAGCGACAGGCAAAGGGGAAAATTGCACAAAACAATAAAAAGTCCAATACTCACCTGTTAAATTGCCCATTTTTCCTTCTGTGAGGCACCAGAACGCCAAGGACAGTGATTGACTGCAGCCAGTACTGTGTAGACAGGTCCATTACCACTGCTGCCAAGTAAACAAAGCTGGATAGAGTGATGGCACTGGAATGCTGGACAATTTAAAAGGGACTATTAGGTTTATTATTACTTTATACAATTTTACCCCCTTCCCTTGGCCAGAAGATCCAGCCAATCAGCATAGGCATTTCAGTGGATAAGACGGCTCTGTTACTGTGGTACAGGTAGTGATTGACTAGTAGCATCTCTCTACAGTACAATGAAATATTGCATGATCTGTGCTGCTTTTTGTCTTGCCAGGACGAGGTGCTCCTTAGAACATCTGATGAGGGCAGCTCCATTTTATTTTTCTGGTCCGCTGTGCACCCTGAAGAAGCTCCTGTCCTCCACAAAGGGATTTAGGGCTTCCAGCGTCTATTTCTGTTTTATGTAAGGACTTGCTGTAATAATGTTAGCCATCTGAAGATTTGTCTTCAAACTTCATTTTTTTCTCACTTCAAAAAATGTTGTGCCTTTGAAACCATTTACAGTATTTTCAACTTTTATGGTCGTCCTGGATCCAATCATATTTTAACTTGAGGAATCAATATTGTATGTGAAATTATAAAGCTCTATATAAAGCTGGAGGTTGTCCTGGATTAGGAAATTTTGGGGCATGGACAGGATATGGCCTTCAATGTTGAGGCCAGTGATTGGTTGGAGTGGCCACATGTCAACATGATGTCAGCGCTGTAGTTCTCTAAACAAAGACCAGCCTACAATGCTGTAACGGCGGACGATGTAACTGGTAACTGCTTATTTTGTCATTTTAAGCCATCTTTTTGCCTATGCCCCACATTTTTCTAGTCTTGGAAAATTAGGAGTTCTACAGGATATCCCCAGGGGCGGATTGGCCATAGACCTTATAGGGAAACTTCCCGGTGGGTCAATGCCAAGGGGGCCACCAGCCTGATAAGTAATGATCTTATGCTTCCCTCATGACTCCTAAATTCAACTGTATTGCCATCCTGAGGCAACTGGAGTAGGAGGACAGAATATTGCAGCTGGTGCTGACCACCACAAAGTGGCAGATACTGTTGAGGTATATTGTGTTGCTCAGGCATTATATTGTGCTGCACTGTGGTATTTGGCTCTACCTAGGTTGATGTTATGTCCCGCAATTCGGTAATGTTGGCTCTGTCTACTTGTATTGGTCCTGCCTTCTGTCAATTTGGACCGCCTACAACTTGGGGCAACTTTTAGTTTTTTTCCAGAGCCACTTCCCAGTCTGCCCCAGGATATCCCAGTGGACTAAAATTTGCTGTTACAAGCACAACTGCAATGAGAAGAATCAAGGAAATCTAGTCATGTCCAATACTGATTCTTTGCCAATTTCATCAAAGGGGTGTCTCATCATCTTAAGGACATGGGTTTTTCAAGTGCAAGAACAACTTTATTGTATCTTTAAACACTGCCTTTGAAATGCTATTAATAAAACCGGCAATTCATGAAGTGAAAGTTGATATCTAGTCTTAACATCTGTGATGGTTAGCTTTCAGATGCTCTATATTGGAAATAAAGCAATGGTTTATCTTCCATAAGCAACAGCTTTCCATATGTCCTATTAGGGAAACTCGAGGCAATAAAGCGGGTTCTCCCATTTACAATCTCCTGTCTCTCTAGTAGCCAGACCATAGAAGTGCTGCAGTGACGGCATCCACTATGGATGATTGTAGAACTCAGGGAATATCCACTGATTCCAATGAACACAGGGTGAGGGTACAGCCACACATGCAGGCTTTTGAATGCAGTTTTTTAAGCCAAAATCATAAAAAGAAACAAAGGTTTTTTTCAGGAGTTCAATAGTGATGACCTATTCTTAGTGTAGGACATCAATATCTGATTGGTTGGGGTGTGACTCCTGGGACCCCTGTTGATAAGCTCTTTGGGAGGCTGCACAGCGCCATACATTTTATAGTGGCTGTGCTTGGTATTGCAGCCTAGGCCTCTTCACTTGAATTGACTGCTTACCAGAGCTAATCGACAGGGGTCCTGGGAGTTGGATTCCCACTGATCAGCCTGAGGATAGGCCATCAATATTGAACTCCAAGAAAACCCCTAGAAGGGCAGATACTACTTCACCTGTTTTCTTTTAATCCATTCCAGGTTGTGGCTCAAAAACGGCATCCAAAAACCCTTCATGTGTTGCCGTACCCCAACACTTAATGAACATCCAAAGAGCAATTCATTTGGTTACCCAACAAATTAACCCCTTCAATTATCTACAGAGCTAGAGTGCTTTCAGACATATGATGTCTGATAATTGCCAGGTGGCACCTGGCAATTTGTTTTAAAGGGGTTGTCTCATCGCTAGGATAAGCCCCCATTGTCTTATAGGTGTGGGTCACACCACTGGGACCCGCATCTATATTGGGAACAGAGCCCTGCAAAGTGGTGGCTGGAGGACTCCGGTCCGGCCACCATCAAGTGCTCTCCCCATAGAAGTGAATGGTAGCACACTGTGCATGACCGGCCACCGCTCCCATTCACTTCTATGGGCTCGATGGAAATAACTGAACCAGCGCTCACCTATTTTTGCCGGCCCCATAGAAAATGAATGGAGGGCGCCTGTGTATGCTCCCTTCTCGATAGCAGTGGGAACTGCACCTATCAGGCAATGGGGCATATCCTAGCGATATGTCCCCATTGTCTAAGATGAGACAACCCCTTTAAGTAGGAAGTCCGGATACATCCCAGCAATTAGTGGTGCAATACATCTAATGGCATTTTTAGGGCCCTTTTACAAGAACCAATGATCATTTATTCCCCATATACTTTCCATCGACCTGTCTAGAAGGCCTTTAAAATGAGCCCTGATCTTTTTATTGTCAATAGGCCCTTGTTGCGTCCATGTAAAAGGACCCTTTGGGCACATTTGCTTATTGAAGGCAGTGACACGCCATACCGTACCTCGACGGTATGCCGGGTTATTTCACTCTATGACACCTACAGTAATGCAAATCCCAAGTCTACGACTTTCACTTGCACATTACCTTTTAATGTGTGAAGAAGAGATTTGGGCCCTTTAATATATTCATGATTAGGGTCCAGAATTGGCCTGCCTTTCTTTAAATTAGCATGAGATAAGCCAGGCTTCTGAACAGCTTGGGTGTCGTATGTAAAAAAGAATAAAAAGAAAACCCTTTGAAGTGATCAGAATCCGTCTCATCTCGTTAATTCTACCATTTGTTTGATTTTTGGTACAAAGAAAATGAAGGAATGTGTTGGGATTATGGCATCCTAAGTCAATATTTATTAAAAAATCAATCTCGGCGAAAATCTGTTCAACCCTCTAATTAGACCAGTCGACTCGAGGTTGATTTTTAATTGCAAAAGTAATTACACAGAGCAGATAGCCGCTGACACTTGATTATCTAGGTGATTGATTAAAAAGCCTGGTCTCGACGACGAGCAGCAACGTTCGGAAATTCAAAACAATGGAGAAAATTAAAAAAGAGGGGGAAAAAAAAGAGGCATCTGAATTACAACCACAAAGTTGCCTCTGTCACTCAAACACCCTCGCTGACCATCCTGATCTCAGGACTTTGAATGAAGCAGCGGATTAAGGGGCAATTAATTGCTGGATAATGTGAAGTGAGATCACAGCTGGTAGAGGCATTTCTCTATGTAAAAAAAGGACATTAAAGCATATTTTCTTTCTTTACATAGCTCCCCACTTGATTTTGTATGGAGTGGTTGTGGTGCGTGTGTTTCCTCGTTGTGCGGACAGAGATTATTGCAGCTGCCTTCATGTTTCATTAAATGAAAAGTTAGCGTTACACTGAAGAGGTTGGAAAATAATAAGACGTGTAGCAGTTTTTTTTAGTTTTTTTTTATATACATGTGTTTCATTAGCATCGCCTCCCGAGGGTCTCATGGGCACAGCTGGGTTAATAAGAGGTCTGAAAGAACAACATCCCTCCTAAGAAAAACTTGAATTGTTGAGGGTTTTTTTTAGGCTACTTTCACACTGGCGGCAGGCCTGATCCGGCAGGTGAAGGGTGCTGCCGGATCAGGCCTGCCGCAGTGACATGTGTGGAGCCGGAACCGCGCTCCGGCCCCACACATGTCACACAGTATATACATACACATAAACATAAACATACACACACATATAGACATACAAACACACATACATACTTACATGCTCCCCGGCAGGTCTTCGGAGCGTCAGAGGGACAGGACGGCTCACACAGGTCACGATTCCCCACAGCGCCCTCTGCTGGGCGCCTGGTGGAATCGTCATCTGTGCGCGCCGTCCTGTCCCTCTGACACTCCGAAGACCTGCCGGGGTGCATGTAAGTATGTATGTGTGTTTATATGTCTATATGTGTGTGTATGTTTATGTTTATGTGTATGTCTGTGTCTGTATGTGTCTATGTGTAGCCGGATCCTTAATGGACTCCATTGAAAGTCAATGGAGGGCGGATCCGGTTACCATTATGGTCACACCAGACGGATCCACCCCCATTGACTTGCATTGGGGGTCATTCCGGATCCGTCTTGGTGCGGATGCCTGGACTGGAGAGCAAACCGCAGCATGCTGCTGTTTGTTCTCCGGTCTGAAGACGGAACGGAATGCTTTCAGGAGCATTCCGTTGTCTTCAGTTCAGTTTTGTCCCCATTGACAATGAATGGGGACAAAACTGAAGCGTTTTATTCCGGTATTGAGCCCCTATGACGGAACTCAATACCGGAATTTTAAAACGCTAGTGTGAAAGTAGCCTTAGCTATATTGTCAAGGAATGAGGAGCCAACAGGAGATAGAGACTCTAATGAAGCAGATGATTCACACAGTTCTATTGTTCCAGCCATTGATTTCAGTTTCAGGTGTATTCAGGTGTCTTTACCCCAATTTCTATGCATATAACAAAACTGATGGCATCACCTATACCAGGCATGGCCATCTTGCGGCTCTCCAGCTGTTGTAAAACTACAACTCCCGCCATGCCCTGCTGTAGGCTGATAGCTGTGTAAGCATGCTGGGTGTTGTAGTTTTGCAACAGCTGGAGAGCCTCAGGCTGGCCATCTCTAATCTATACAGATGTAGCAAACTTCAACTACGAAACGTAAAGGGAATGTGTCATCAGAAAATGACCTATTGTTTAGATCATGTTTTTTTATGTTTAACATGTTTTTTTTTTTAAGAATATTTGATGAGGTTATTTTATTTATTTATTTACAGTATGTTCCATGTCAATAGCTATATTTAGAGAAAAAAAAAACATAAATTCCTGCAGTTTTTGCACTGGCAACTAAGCCTAATAATAGACGAAACTTATTGGTCTGTACAGATCACTTTACTGCAGTTATCTGCTTATCTGCCATTGTAATCCTGCTATAATGATATCACCTCTGTATATAGATAAGACAGGATCCACCATTCACAATAGGTGATTGTCAGAGCTTCTCTATTCTTTCCTTGTACAATGACCTCTGCACAGGTCACAGAGCATGGCTAAAAAACTCTCCCATAGAAGTCACTGAGAATCTCTCCAGACCATTGTGTCTATGGACCATGGGGCTGCTGTAAAGCAATTCTCTTAATGCTTTGTAAGTGCTGTTAAAGGGTTTCTGTCACCAGATCTGGGCATATTAAACAGGATGACATTTGCAATGTGCAAATGTCACCTGATGCCCAATCTGGTATTAATTTTTCTATTGGTGCCCCCGTTTTTGATAAAAATGATGTTTTATTTTATGCTAATTAGGCTTACTAGGTGCAAGGGGCGGTTACCCTGCACCTAGTAAGCTCCGTTTGCCCACCTGCGGTCACGCCTACCTTGTCTTGATTGACAGGGCCAGGCAGCTTGTTCGATCCTCTGCCGGCCCTGTGCACGATTCAAATCCCGCGCCTGCGCCGTGTGGAATAAAATCGGCGCAGGCGCAGTGAGCGGCACTGGCCGCCGGGCTCCCGGCTACCTCACTGCGCCTGCACCGATGACGTCAGAGTACACGGATGACATTGCAAATGTCATCCTGTTTAATATGCCCAGATCTGGTGACAGAAACCCTTTAAGAACAGCTCAGGCAAGATGGCCGCCCCCATAATCATGTTCAAGAGCAGTGTTGGACTGGGGTACCTAGGGCCTACCCGTAAATTTATTTTGGGGGCCCACCTTGCGGATACATTCAAATATAATAAATAATCTAACAAGTTTTTTTATATGGACATAGGCTGGTTGAGGTGATCTACATATATGTATGTAGTGCAGTAAGTCTAATGTGCCATTGTACAGGGGTGGGAGGCCCAAAGGGAGATTCCACTGTACCCCTGTGGACCAGTCAAAAGGAAATAGAAGAAATACATTGGCAATCAGAAAATAAAAACAGATTAGTAAAAAAGGAGACTGGCAGAAAAAAATATTGCTGGCAAATTTATTTTAACGCAGCAAAACCCACTGAAAATCAAGTAAAAATTTGCTGCAATACTGTATTTCACACATTATATGTAAAAAGTAAAGGGGTTTTTTGACCTTTTTACACAGCATCTGATCTGTGGGAGTCCAAAATCCAGCACGCTCGCCGGTCAGCTATTTAAGGTGGCGTCGGCCTTCACACAGCTTACCTTAGACTAGGGTTCCTTTCTCTCTGACAGTTTTCCAAGTCAGTGGCACGTTAAACCGGCCACCCGAGAGCAGTGAGCAGGACTTAAAGGGGTTTTACAGGATTTTCATATTGACGGCTTATCCTCAGGCTAGGTCATCAATATGACTTTTGTCGGGGGTCGGACTCCAGGCACCCCCATGGATCAGCAGTTCGAAGAGGCTGTAGCTCTCTATGAACACTTGGACCTCTTCATAGGTCAGTGGCATCATGTTCACTGATCACATGGCCTAGGCACAGCTCAGTCCCATCCAAGGGAATGAGGCTGAGCTGTGATACCAAGCACAGTCGCTATCCAATGTATGGAACTGTGTTTGGCAAGCTGTGAGGTGACAGCGGTGCTCATAGGAGCTCCATTGAGCGCTGCGGCTTCCTTAAACAGCTGATAGGTGTGGGTCCTGGGACTTAGACTCCCACCGATCAGATGCTGATGATCTATTCTGAGGACAGGTCAGTTAGATACCAGGTGGACCAGCTGTGCGAAGTCCCTCTTTGGCATTATAGGCTATAAAGATGTGATAAACTTGACACTTCATACATTAAAGTAATATTTCTATCAGGGACACATGGCATATCGATAAGCTATGCCATAAAAGTTCATTTCAGAAGTTTTGTAAATAGGTTTTTGCCAATAAACATTTTTTTTTACTTATTATATGAAATATATTGTCATTTAGTCATTTTGGTTGGAAAGAGTTTTCATGTCAATCATTCTTTCTAAAGAGCTGGTCTTTTCCATACTTGCATTTCAGCACATGACCTCTAGGACTATAACCCTCACCTTTTAATATGTGTTGCCTTTGCCTCAACGTCTTCTCCTGAGCTGAAAGGAAGAAAAAAAAAAGCTGACAAAGCTTCAGGGTTGTCTGAATTCTGCTGATCCCTCTGTGTTATCTCACTAATCTCCAAAGCAAAGATTAGTTCATTGGATTAAACTCTTCTCCCTCCAGACCATCCTTGAAACTCCCTAGAAAGCAGTGGAAGTGCTTCTCTCTACCTATTAGAGGCTAAAAGGATTCAATAAAACATTCTGTCCCTCCTTGCATTCCCTTCTAATAAGATTGAAAACTAAATTGAAAAATGACTTTCACTTGTTGCTGCATGCATTCTGAATATGAGATTGAGGAATGCTTTGGCTTCGGAAACAAGATAGAGTTATGATGTTAAAAAAAAATGGAATTATTTTATTTTTGCAGACTTGTCAACCTGATAAACATTTCACTTTATTTACTGGATTTTACTTAAAGGGACTGTCACATCCTGACAACGTCTTTTTGAAATCTTGATCAATTTATAATTAGAATCCCAGCAGGAAATAACACCTAGTCATATATATGCCCTCACAGGTAGGGATGAGCGAACTTCTGTTTTCAAGTTCTGCGTACAAGGTCCGGGTTTGGGTTATCTAAGAATTCCGTTATGGATTCCGTAACCATGGACCATAACTCATGGTCCATGCTAGCGGAATCCATAACGGAATTCTTAAATAACCAGAACTGTGTACACCAAACTTGAAAGCAGAAGTTCGCTCAACACTCATCAAAGGACATTTAGAAAGCGGTAACACAAGCCCTTTAAAGAGGACCTGTCTGTTTTAGTAACTACTTGCATTCCCCAAGTAATAACAATTCTGGAGCCGCTATTCTTATGACTCCATGATGTGCCATATGTTTTTTATTCCTGCTAAAAGTTATGAATGAATTACTGGCAGTCTGTAATGAAGGTTCAGATGGGTGTTACCAGTTGGGAGTGTGTCCCTGCATGGTCAGACACTAGCAGCACTGATTGCATAATGTTAGACGGTGTAGGGACACACACCTAACTGGTAACACCCATTAGAACCTTCATTGCAAACTGCTAGTAATTCACTCATAAATTCTAACATGAGTAATAAAGCAATGACATAACATAGAGACATAAGAAACAATGCTCCAGAATTGTTATTACATGGGGAATGGAAATAGTTGCCAAAACAGACATGTCAAGAGAAGTGAGAGGTCCTCCTTAAAGCAGAACTTTAGCAGTGTGACTAGACACTCCTTACCACATGCCATCGGCATTTCTAGTTGCAGGTGTAGCAAATGTTAACCGGACACCTAATGAATGGAATGCAAAGTTTGTAACTTGACCTATTTAATGCATTTTATTGTGTAAGGTGTCAATTTTAAGTTTGCTACAGCAGTGTATGTCATAGTTAACATTTGCTACAACTGATTCTGATAAGAATGTGGACTTCTGGAGGTGTTGTTGTTTGACTTTCATCTGCTCTTCACAATGGGTTGTCTGGTTTACAAAACACAATTCCAAATAACCTTTTAGAGAATTAATTGAAAGGGTAGTCCCTATTTGAGATCCTTATCTCGAAGCTGTGACTGGAAAGTGGCTGTAAAGTCAACCTCTCGTTCTGGAGGACCGGGCACATTTCTGTATTAGGTAGAGACAGCATATTGATTTCTATAGGAACTCTGTAATTTTTTGTTTTACCTGAGGTGGTGCTGCAGGGAAACTGACCACTTCTTTCTAGGCTTGCCCTCCAGATTACAACTAATCACTGCAAATGGTCCCTGTGGTCAGAATGGAGAATTTTTTATGATTAGGATTAATAACTAGAAAAAACAATAGAAGAAGCTAGAAGGCTATAGCAGAGTTTCCCTTTATTAACAAATATACAAAAATCAATAAAAACTGAACGCTCAATCCTAGCTGCACAAGATATTACTATGCCAAAGAACTGAAGCAATTCTAATATTCGTTATGTATATCTCCATATCACTTACTGAGGGCACAGTCCCAATTCTTGCAGGAAGCATTGGTACTATGATAGTATGGGTTTCAAAAATAACAGGTTGTGCTTGAATACATAAGGGGCATATAATGCATCAAGAAAGTCTTCAGACCTTTATACTTTTTTTTATATTTTATTATGCCTTGTGCTAAAAAATTTTAAAAATCAAGTTTTCCCCCTTCATTCTGCCCTCGGTGCCCCACGATGTGAAAGTGATAACAGAAAGTTAGACATTTTTGCAAATTTATTTAAAAAATAAGTATTCAAACCCTTTGCTATGACACTTGAAATTTAGCTCCATTTCTCTTGATGTCTTTGAGATGTTTCTACACCTTGATTTGAATCCACATGTGCTTGGACATGCGTTGCAAAAACACAACTCTGTCTGTATAAGGCTTCACAGCTAACAATGCATATGAGAGCAAAAACCAAGTGGAGGAAGGGAGAAATGCCCGTAGAGCTCAGAGACAGGATTGTGCGGAGGAACAGATCTGGAGAAGGAGACAAAAACAGATATGCTGTACTGAAAGTTCCCAACAGCACAGTGGCCTCCATAATTCTCAAATGGAAGATTTTTGGAACAACCAGGACTCTTCCTAGAGCTGGCCGCCCCACCAAACTAAGTAATTGGGGGAGAAAGACCTTGGTAAGAGAGGTAACCAAGAGCCCAATAGTCACTCTGGCTGCGCTCCAAAGATCCTGTGCGCAAATGAGAAAAACTTCCAGAAGATCAACCATCACTTCAGAATTCCACCAATCTGGGCTTTATGGTAGACTTGCCAGAAAGAAGCCTCTCCTCAGTAAAAGACACATGAAAGTCTGCTTAGAGTTTACAAAAAAAAACACCTAAAGGACTCTCAGACTGTGAGAAACAAGATTGGTCTGATGAAACCAAGATTGAACATTTTGGCCTCAACTCTTAGCATCATATGTGGAAGAAACCAGGCTCTGCTCATCACCTGCCCAACACTATCCCTATCATGAAGCATGGTGGTGGCAGCATCATACTGTGGGAGTGTTTTTCACCAGCTGGGCAGGGAGACTGGTCAGAGTGGAGGGAAAGCTGAATGGAGCAAGTACATAGATATTCTTAAGAAAAACTTGGTCCAGAGTGCTCTGGGCCTCATACTGGGCTGAAGGGTCACCTTCCAGCAAGATGATGACCCTAAGCACACAGCCAAGACACCACAGGAGTGGCTTAAGGACAACTCTGTGAATGTCCTTGAGTGGACCAGCCAGAGCCCTGACCTGAACCCAATCAAACATCTCTGGAGACACCTGGAACTGGCTGTCCCCATCCAAACTGATAGAGCTTGAGAAGATCTGCAGAGAAAAATGGCATAAAATCCCCAAATCCAAGTGGGCAAACCTTGTGGCCTCATATACAAGAAGACTGGAAACGCTGCCAAAAGTGCTTCAACTAAGTACCGAGTTATGTCAGTGCAAGATTTCAGTTTCTCCCTTTCAATAAATTAGCAAAGATTTAGAACATTCTGTTTTCACTTTCCCATTATGAGGAATTGAGTCCAGATCTGGAAAATTAGAACTTTTTTTTTTATTTTAGCACAAGCACTAGGCCACAACGTGACAAAGTGTGAAAACAAATGAAAGGATCTGAAAACATTCTGAATGCATTGTACAATTAGCTGGAACCCCTATCTGATAAACACAGATTTTGCAAATGAACATTATCAGTGTTTGTAGAAGTCTGTGTACCTTGTAGTATGTGCCATGTAACCGCTATGTAACTGAGACTGAAATATCCTTGTCAGACTGCAACTCACATTCATCACTCACCTCCAGATTGCATTAGAAGGACATTACTGTTGATTTCAGGAAGCAAAAGAGGTCATATTCAGCCCTGTGCAGGAAAAGTACTTTATTTTCAAATCAGATTATTAAAACACTTGGACAATGAGATACTTCTGGCTGGATGAATGTCAAATCAATAGCTGAATGCTGAGCCGTGGATTTGCGGCCATGAATGTAATCAGAGCTGTTTCTGCATTTTATATTATTGTTCCATTGTTAATAACCCAAGGAGTTAAAATCACTTCTAGAAATCATAAATTCCAGCTTATGTCTCAAATGCAGTGCACATACTTCTGTAGTGCAATGGCTGCTCTCCAGGCCTCCACATTTTGTGATTTTTTTGACATTTAGTTAAAGGAGTTTTTGGGAGAATAAAATGGTGTTGATTTTTTTTATGCTTTTAAGCAGGTTTCTCTTTAAGATTCTGAAAAGCCACCCTGGGATTTTCAGTTCCTCTTCGGTTTCTCGTCATCCAATGGGCCCTTTAGTTACAGAAGATCCATCAGATCTCCTAATATATCTTCTTCAGTAAATACTTGAATTCCCCATGTAATAAAAACTGAAGATTTTTTGATGCCACTCTGTAGATTGTGAAGACGTGAGACTGGCCTAAGTAATTATAAATGTGGCCATGCCCCCTTCTGCTCATTTTAATAAAATAGGTGATCATGGTGGAAAATGGCAAACAGCTGCAAAACAGGCTTTGCCCAAATATTTGCAACTTTTTGCCACCATAATTCAGGAGCGGGAGGCTTGACAAATGTGATTCAAGCAGTGATATAGGAAAAAGGCAGCTAAAAAACACCATAAAACCCACATACAATAGGCAAAAAAAAGTCTCTTTTCAAAGTAGAATAACACAATAAAAGACACCCTTAAAGAAGTTTTCCGATAATGATTATTTTTTATCAAGTGCCCTCAGCCTGCCTCATTCATAGCTGGGCATAAGCATCCTCCTTGGAGGGAGGGTGACTACACAATTTTGTCACTATCAGCAATGATTCCGCAAAGTTCAAGAATATATGCTTCATTAAAGGTGTTTTCCAGTACTAATTATTTTCTAGTAAAGTGCTGTCCCCACTGCCTCCATCTTCCGGTCTCTGCGTTGTTTACATCTGGCTGACCATGGGCATGTGATGCTTGTGGTCACATCACCACTGAAGCCAGCCATTGGCTGGTGCAAGTGACCATGCCCAAGGTCAGCCAGATGTAAACAAAACATGTACAAAACATGTATCTCCTACTGTAATAGTCAGATTGCAGGAGGAGCCAGTGCAGAGGATGGGAGTGGTAGCGGCAAAGTGCTAAATATATCTTGTGGCACATCCAGCAGTAGTAAATACAAATTACAATTTTCTGGCGCTAAATGAGGAGGTATGGTGACTGGGCAGACAACTATAGATTGGCAATAGCAAGCACTTGTAGAGATAGAGGTCCACTATAAGAGTCAGACTTGAGCTTTTGTCTGGTCTTAGGTGATGGGTGACTAAGCCGTAGTCCCTCACCAGTGTCTGTAAAACTGTATATCGCTGATCAATATGCTGATTTCTTGAAGCTGAATTTGCTGATCTCTTTGGAGTGTTGGAAAAACTAAATATCAGGATCCAAGTAGTAGGAGCCCTGGCACGTGCTTCTTCTCCTCTCTCTCACTAGACTGCCAAGCAAGACCAGCCCACTTCTACCAAGAGGGGCTGAACAGGTTGGTTAGCCCTGTTTCTGCTAACCATTCCTCCTCTGCTGGAATGCACGGCCAAACATGAAAAATACATAACATTACAATACATTACAAACATTTGCAGAAGCCCCCATGTCTGGCGTACTGTATCATACCCCATACAGAGTGATTGCCATGAGACCACCAAACATGTTGCCCTCCATATACCCTGCCAGCCAAAATCTCTGCTCATAAAATGAATTTATAAACCAATGTTCCCAGAGACATACTGTCCTTTAAGCAAGGCAGATTCAGCTCACTGTTCTAGCCGTGTACTGCAAAACCTGGGCCAAGGCAGTATTGTTGTCCGTTCTAGTATCCATAACTTGGGGAAAATTCCTCACCCTGTCCCCCCCTAGATATGTTCCTGGATGTTTATAGAATACCTCTGGAAAAAATTTGAGTGTCCAGACATGGGCGTCTAGTTTGTTTCTAGGTAAGCATTATTTTTATTTAGAGGTTTTAATTTTAGGTCTTCTGCATCGTGAATGCTTCTAGGGAGAACTACCTCCAAAATTCAACATTTTATGTTGTAGGCCACAATTTTTGGTCTACATCATGGGCTGAAGCAGGCTATGGGGTCTGCATTATGGATTTGTACTATATGGTCTTATTAGGAAAAAGTGGTAGTAGCTGTGAGCACCTGAATCCAAGGTGGATGCATGGGCGGTGCCAGGAACAAGGGAACAACAGGGATTCTTTTTGGATTTTTTAGATGAATACTCGTGTACCAGCAGGGTTAAACAAAAGACAAGACTTAATCTTACATTATTAGTATGTGTTCTTATATTTTATTATGTCTTTCTTTTTCGTAACCCTGTGTCTTTAACTTGCATGTTATGCCAGATTGCAGGTGCGCATGATCTGACCCAACCTTTTGGATTGACTGTTTAGGGATATATAGTTACCTGCAACTTGAAGTATTAGGCTACTTTCACACTAGCGTTATGGAATTCCGGTATTGAGTTCCGTCATAGGGGCTCAATACAGGAATAAAACGCTTCAGTTTTGTCCCCATTCATTGTCAATGGGGACAAAACTGAACTGAAGACAACGGAATGCTCCTGAAAGCATTCAGTTCCGTCTTCAGACCGGAGAGCAAACCGCAACATGTTGCGGTTTGCTCTCCGTACTAGTTATCCGCACCTAAACGGATCCGGAATGACCCCCAATGCAAGTCAATGGGGATGGATCCGTTTGGTGTGGACACACTTGGAAACGGATCCGTCCTCCATTGACTTTTAATAGAGGTTATTCCGGATCCGTTTAAAAGCTAATACAACCGGATCCGGAATTACGGATCCACAAGGTTGTATTACTCAGTACGGATCCGGCGGGTGAAGGGAATCCGTACTAACGCTAGTGTGGAAGTAGCCTTACTTTGTCATGATTAATGGTCGTAGTTTGACTCGAAACGTGTAGACTTTTTGCTACTTTGGATTTTAAGTCTTGGAACAATAAAGGCTGATTTTTTACCTTTGAACTCTTTTCAATATGGTCTTATTGTAACAGTCGATTTCTCCGACTAATTTGATCCTAGTACAGAAATAGAAGATAAGACATTAAACATTTCCACAAATAGACGGCATTTACGGTAGTAGGACATCTCTTCTAATCAGGTGTGCACCACCAATGAAGCAGGGTGAGGCGGTCGCCTCAGGCAGGACCAGGTAGGGGCAAGAGGAGGGAAAGAGTTAGGTTAAGAAAATTGCATTGGGAAGGTGGGGGGTGCCATTTCAGTTTTCGCCTCAGGCAGCAGAAAGGCCAGGTGCACCCCTGCTTCTAATAAGGACACATAGATTCAAAAACTTTGGGTCATAGAAAAGACAAAAAAAAAAAAAGTAAAACTTGGACAAAGTATTAGAAAACGCTTGGCATTCAAGTGGTCAATCTTCAAGTTCTGCATTACCTGCCACTTGGTTAGGACCATATGGGCATCAGGACAAATGGCACTGAAACAACTGCCCTGAACTGTCATCCACAATCATGCTTCTCAAGAGCGCGGTTTAATTTATTTTGCTATCGCTGCCTCCGTCCTGCTGGTGAAATCCTTGGGGCCCCTTCACTCCTGCCATTTATGACAAGGAATATGCAGAGGCCCAATTATTCACTGCTAAGGTGACACAGGAGGCCTGGCTTCCAGCATCTCGGCATCTTAATGTCAGCCACAGCATCACTTTGCAGTTACAAACAATTCTTCAGAGACCCATTCCTTAGCATTTGTGAATATTCTGATCGCAGGACTGATAAGTCAGCTCCTTGTACTAACTGCGCTCATTGATTTCATGAGGAGCGAGGAGGAGTTGATTTGGTGCAGGGAGATGATAAACCTTTATTGATTGATATGTTATTTATTTATTTCCTGTTACAATTTGATACAAGGGCAGAAAATATTCAAGCGCTGCAAAATATCCCCCCGTCCTGGAAGAGCGGCTCATGAGACGTTCCATAGATATAGAATTTTTAGGAGAGGTTTCTAGGTCGATGAATGAATGATGATGCTTAGGAAGACACTAGGGGTCAT